>JAAGEH010000076.1:65032754-65095270 GCA_011751065.1 Lasiurus cinereus
GAGAGAGAGAGAGAGAGAGAGAGAGAGAGAGAGAGAGGAGAGAGATCCCCGAGGTTTTAACCAGGAGGATTTTCAAAGTAACCAATCGACTTCCCAATCTTTCCTGGGCTTCTGATGGGTCCACCCTTTAGCCAATGATCCCTTTTCCAGATGAGACTGACAGGTATCTAAGGTCAAGCACCTCCCCTTGCCCCATTTTGAGAATCCAGTACTGGAAGGGGAAATGGAGAGTGTTAATCCCCTTGGAGGGGCAATGCTATGTTCCCCTGGGGCATGGGTTGGGTATGAAGCTATAGCCTCCTGGGAAAGCAAGTAGGCTCAGTGTCTGATTCCCTTTGCTTTCTTCCTAATATCTAGCCACCTAAGGTAACACTTAAGGAATCTAATGAAAACTTACTTTTTCTTTAGCAATTCAGTTAAATAGTTTTCCTAGAATTCCTTTTTTTTCAATTTCTTAATTTTTATTTTTTAATTACAGTTGATATTCAATGTCATTTTAATTAGTATGCATGGTGGTTAGACATTTATATAATTTACAAAGTGGTCCTCCTGATAAATCTAGTACTTACCTGGCCCATACAAAGTCATTACAATATTATTGACTATATTCCTTATGCTATACTTTATATCTCTGTGACTATCTTCTAACTGCTTATTTGTACTTCTTAATCCTTTCACCATTTTCATCTAGCCCCCTTACCCCATCCCATCTGGCAGCCATCAGTTTGTTCTCTGTTATCTAGGAGTGTTTTTCCCTGGAATTCTAATAGTTCATGATTCCATGGAATCCATCCAAATATCCCTGGTTAAAATCCCTGACCCATGAGTGAAGTCCAAGCCAGAGCTGACTGAGAAATGGGTAGTGTGTGAATAATGTCCCCAGTCTCGATCTAGACTGGATGGGTGGATTGTCCTGAGCTTCTGGAAGCAGACTATTTGGAGAGGTCAATGATGACCAGGAAAGGATTGGTCCCAGTAAATCAGTATGAAATGTCAGGCAGCACCCGGTGGAAGGTGAGCAGAGCAGAACACATGGGACATGCAGTGGGGCAAGGCCACACAGTCCACACTGGAGGTCGTGGGGGAGTGCTGCCAGTGCTTCAGCCACACTCTCCTAATTGCCACCGTTTCTCCCAGTCTATAGCCACCAGGTGTGGGTTAGTAGTTTTGGAGTCCAGAGAACCTGACAAAAGTTGCTGAACCGGCTCTGCCACTCGCTAATTGGGCGACCCTAAACCACACTCCATTAGTTTTCTCATCTGCATAATTAGGGTAATAATGCCTTTCTAGAAGAGTTGTTATAAGGATGAAATATGTTGACAATGGGAATAGACTAATAAAATGCAGCCACATAGTGGAACTCCATAAATAGTAGCTATGATCGCCATTAATATCTGAATGGCGGTACTACCACATGATGCTACAGTTACTGGCTTATAAATGTGGATTCCAGAGTAACTTTCCTGTTTCAAGCAGATTAGAAGCCACCTGGTACAAAGAAGGAGCAAATGGCCTGGTTTGCGAATCAGAGAAGTTATTTGGCTAAAACTTTAGGGCACCCTTACTGCGTATCCCACCCTTCCATCAGACGGACCAGCAATATAAAAAATATGTACCATCCAGACCTGCTTTGCATGGCTTGAAATGTCCAAAAAGATGTGATCCAGAATGTTTTCAGTCGTGTCATTGTCCAAATCCTCTGCTTTTGCATACCTTGCTTGGTTTAGCAGACCAGTGTCAGACAGCATGTGAGGTGGTATGGGGAAGCACGGGACTTGGTTGGAAGGTCTGTAAGAAGGATTCTCCGAAAGGTTGGGGCCTCTAAAGAGACCCTGCCAAAGGCAGTCCCTACATTGACTTTTCCCCTGGGTGTTTTGCTAAAATCTCTGTTTAGTCTTTTAGACCCAACCTTGTAGAAGCATGTGTTTTCCCATGGGTGTTTACCCTGCAGATTGTATCTAGAGGTCAATTTTAGTTCAAGCTGTTGTGACAATAAAAACCTAAGAAGGCAGGCAATCGAGGCTTTTTTGGCTCCTTATGCCAGCTAGCCCCCTAGCTTCTCATACACCAAAATGTATGTCAGAGTAATCATTCGTCAGTCAAGGTCTGCCAGTCAGCTCCAGCAAAGTGATGCCCCAGTGTGAGGAGTCAGGAGTGCAATGAAACACGAGGGAAACCTCAAAAACTAAGAGTAAGAAAATGAAAGTAATTACGCAGTAAGTCATTGGAGCCCTCTTGGGATTTCCAAGTTCGAGGGAATTGTTTCTCAGCTAAGGTATTCACTATCTGTTATGCCTCTTAAGAATGTGAGTATGTTTTCCATTACAAAAATAAGCCTATTTCTGAAAGTAAGGTGGGAAAAAGCTTTTTCCTGTATTTGCTTATGAAGCAAAGATTTTATATATATTATTAAAATAATTATGTTAATCAGGAAGTTGATTACTTTAAATGAATATATTATTTAATAATGTTTAATAATAATAATATAATACATTTGACTACCTTCCCAGGGTTTGAATTTTAATATTTACTTTCTCTCCTTCTGAAAGAAAAGTTTATACTTAATAAATAAAAAAAAGTTTATACTTAATAAAGTATATGGGGCCGAGACTGGTTTTGCTCAGTGGATAGAGCGTCGGCCTGCGGACTGAAGGGTCCCAGGTTCGATTCTGGTCGGGGGTATGTACCTTGCTTGGGGGCACATCTCCAGTGTGGGGCATACAGGAGGCTGCTGATCGATGTCTTTCTCTAATCGATGTTTCTGACTTTCTATCCCTCTCCCTTCCTCTCTGTAAAAAATCAATAAGATATATTTAAAAAAAAATTTTTTTAAGTATATGGGAAGCTCTGTCAAATAAGGAAATAATAATTATATTCTATTTATATATGCATATTAAATGGATTCTAATATTCTTTCATTTATAACTAATTGTTATAAGCTATAATATTGTGGAATATTGTGTTTTACGGAAAGGGCAAGATTCCATGTCATTTATGTTATTCTATAAAGTATCTAGATTTATGTAAATACTAGCAAGAAAAAATCAGGAGAAAAGAAATTTAATTATAGGACTAAGTAAACTAAAAATAATTATAGTTTTAGTAGTTATTGTTCTCATGGCAATGTGTCTGATGGCATAAATCCAATAAAAACCTGATTTTTTCATAACAGGACATAAATCAGTTTCCAATTGTAGTTTTATAATCCAAAATTTTACTGGAATGTCATGTCTGAAAGAGAGACATGCCAGAACTCTAGATGTCACCAGAAAGCTCTAAGGAATGAAGATTGGCTTTGGTGCCAATAAGCGCCTTGGATAAATAGCCTGGTACCTTGCTTGGTCATGGGGTTCATGGCAGTCTCTATGTTTGGAGAGATGGCATGAAAGAAATCTCAAGACACCTGTAGGGACCTCAATTTGAGGAATACACCCCAATTCTGTAGGAATTGCAGGCAAAGCCTGATAGCAACTGTGTGGTTTAGTTTCTTTGCTCTGGAAGTAAACTTTCTCATGAGATTCCAGGAAAGCATTTTTTAAAAAATAGCCTATCTAATCAACTGTTATTCTTATTGTGTTCATACAATCAGACCAAATTATAACTAGACTTAATATAGTAAGTAAATTAGTCTTTAATAAAAATAAGGGTAATTTTAGAGGAAAAATTATTTCAACAGGAAATTATTAGAAACGGTTCTAACTTTTGCCCAATAATACTAAATTTTATAACACAGTTTGTCTCCACCAGATTACAAGCTCTACTTACACCTAGGGAATACCACCTTTAAGCACCATTGCCACCTCCTCCTGTACTCAGGCCTCATCGTCCCTCTTACAGAAAACAAGGTTCTCTTGGCTCTGAAAGAAACCTTCAACCCACCTCAGCACGAAGCAGCTACAGAAGAAACCCAGGGTCCCCTTTCCCTGACATAACTCAGAGCCAAGATCTTGAGGGGAATATAGTAGGCAGTTAGACAGACATGAGCAGAGCAGGGACGATAGGCTACTAAAGGAGAAATAGACTCTTAGACATACTTCTCACTACTCCAACTGCACTAAAGCTAGGAATAAAGAAACCTGTGTAGAACTAACTTTTAGTCATAACTAATTAGAAGGAATTTATAGTTTTCCTGTAATAGAAGGTGTAGCGATAAAGGGGAAAGAAAGTAGACAAACTGAAAGAGTATGTGTAAGTTATAGAAAGTATGTGTAAGTTACCGAAGGTATATATAAATTACAGAAGGTACATGTAAATTATAACAGGTAGGTATAAGTTACAGGAGGTCTGTACAATTAAAAAAGAACTATAATTAAGGAAGTAAAAATTGTAAGAAGAGATATAAAGAAAATAATATAATAGGAAAAAAGGAAATTAGAGTAAGAATACTTAAAAATAATTATAAAAGTTATATAAGAATATTTATAAAGGACATGGAAGGTTTATAAAGAGAAATCTTAAAAGGAATTATGAGTATACTAAATAATAAATCTGATAGATAAAGCACCTAAATTAATCTGAAAAGTAATCATAGTATTTTAAATCTTAAAACATACATACTTATGTAAATAAGAGATTAAGTTTCTCATATGTGAATAGGGGTTAAGTTTTTCCTTTCAAGTAATTAAGGAGATGACGAAGTAATTAAGGAGATGACTTGGCTGTGAATCCAGCAAGCAAAATAAGAAACATGGTCAAATGACCCACCAGAAGTCAACATCATCTCATCAACATCTTATCACCTGATAATAGCTGATGTCTACAGACTTCAGGCCTGCACATAGCTACATTCCTCACCCTAGCCCCTTCCCCTTTTAATCTTGTCCTAGACACCTTACTAGAAGGCAAGATTTAATACTTTTAAGTATCCTGTCTTCTTAATTAGACTATCCATTGCTATCATTGTAATTCTCTTTGTTTTTCTTCTAATCTACAAAATCAGAACTTGAGCAGTGAATGTGCTTTGCAGACCCCCACCTTCCAAAGCAGAAAGTTTGCTACCTCTCTCCATTTTCTACAGCCAGCAAAACAAAAAGTGGGGGGTTGTGGGGATGCACAGGTTTGATTGGAAAATGTAGAAGGAGGATTCTTTGAAAGATTGGGGGGCTCTAGGGGACCTTGCCAAAGGTGACTGCCCCTATTTGACTTTTCCAAACAAGTCTGATCTCCCGAGTGTTTTGCTAAAATCTCTGTTTAGTCTTTTAGACCCAACCTTGTAGAACCATGTGTTTTCTCATGGATGGTTACCCTGCTGATTGTATCTAGAGGTTAAATTTAGTTCAAACTGTTGTGACAATAAAAACCTAAGAAGGCAGGCAATCAATGCTTTTTTGGCTTCTGATGCCAACTAGCCCCTTAGCTTCTCTCTCACAGAAACATGTGTCAGAGTAATCATTCATTCATAGTTCAGGGTCTGCCAGTCACCCCGGAAAGGTGGGACTACCCCTGTAAATTGAGAGAGGAAGACAGAGAGCAGGTATAATCTGAGTGGGGAAAAGACCTGAGACAATGATGACAAGGATGGTGACAACAGTGATATTTACTGTGTGCTTATGCATCAGATACTGTGGAATGTGTTTTACACAAATGATTGCACTTGATTCTTACAATGACCCTTGGTACTATAATTCCTGTCTTAGAGATGAGGAAATTGAAGCTTAAAGGAATTAAGATACACATCCAAGGTTTACACAGTCAGTAAGTGGAAGAAATAGGACTTGAACGAGGATATTAACGCACATAACCTATACCTGTGACTGATTCATGCATGGAGGGGAGTGCTGCTCAGAAGGACAGACCCAGGTTTTGGGAAATGAGAGGAAGCAGCTGGTGTGTGGCATTCTTTCAGGGCCCCAGGAAGATGGTGGAGGCTCTGCGGGTGTGAAGAGGAGCCTGGGACAGAAGGTGATGCAGAACCCATTTATGTTTATTATTGAAACATGTGTGGTGAGTGAGCTGGCACACTCTAGTCTTTTTTTAATTTAGTTTTACATTTCATCAAAAGCTGATTTTATTCTTTATTTTTATTTTATTGAACTTATTGAGTGACATCCTATCTAATAAAAGAGTATATGCAAATTGACTGTACCTCTGCTACACCAACAAGCCATGCCCACCAGTCATGCCCTCCAGCCAATCAGAGCGAGTATGCAAATTAACCCAACCAAGATGGTTCGGCCACCGAAAGAGCAGGAGGGAGGCTTGGGTTGCCCCTAGTGATGGAGGAAGCCAAGCACCCAGGCCTCTGCTTAAGGCAACAAAGTTTCAATGTCTGTGCAGCATAAAGCTTGGCTCTGTTGCAGGCTACAGAGTTTCAATTGTAGAAAATAAATAAATCCCAGATACCAGGGCCTCGCCAGGGGGCGTGGCTGGCCTGAAAACCACCACAGGCCCCTCACCCAGGCCATCCCAGACCCCAAGGGAACACCCACCCTGATCTAGGACACCCTTCAGGGCAAACCAACTGGCCCCCACCCATGCACCAGGCCGCTATCCTATCTAATAAAAGAGTAATATGCAGATTGACCATCACTTCAACATACAAGATGACTGCCCCCATGTGGTCAAAAGATCCTGTCCCCATATGGACACAAGATGGCTAGCAGAGGGCTGTTGGCAGGGACCAGGTCTGCAAGGGAGGGCAGTTGGGGGTGATCAAGCCTGCAGGGGAAGGCAGTTAGGGGAGACCAGGCCAGCAGAGGAGGGAAGTTGGGGGTGACTAGTCTGCAAAGAAGGGCAGATGGGAGGGACCCAGGCCTGCAAAGGAGGGCAGTTAGGGGTGACCAGGCCTACAAGAGAGGGCAGTTAGGGGCAAACAGGCTGGCAAAGGAGCAGTTAGGCATCAATCAGGCTGGCAGGGGAGTAGTTAGGGGATGATCAGGCTGGCAGGCAGAACCAGTAAAGGGGCAATCAGGAAGGCAGGCAGGTGAGCAGTTGGAAGCCAGCAGTCCTAAATTGTGAGAGGATGTCTGACTGCCCGTTTAAATGGGCAATCAAACATCCCTCAAGTGGTCCCTGATTGGAGAGGGAGCAGGCTAGGCTGAAGGACACCCCCTACAGCCCCCCATGCATGAATTTCGTACACTGGGCCTCTAGTTGGTTAATAAAATTACATAGGTTTCAGGTGTACAATTTTACATCATCTGTATATATTGTATTGTGTGTTCACCACCCCAAGTCATGTCTCCTTCCATCACCATTTATCTCCCCTTTCCCTCTTCTATCTCTCCCGAAGAAGCCCCACTTGGTTTTCTGAATATTTCAAGTGGGTGGTGGTGCATTCATGGATTGTCATGTATTGCTTCTGGACAACATATATTCAGTAGCATTCATTCCTTAATCCCACTCTACTCTTAAGATGTGGTTACTTTTACACATATTAGTAAAACATGATGGGTTCACGCACATCAGTTCTGAAGGGGAGAAAAACAGCTCTTCCTCAATCATTTTTCTTTTTTCAGAAATGACTAGAAACTTGCTTTCAAAAAAGATGCTGACTCACTGCTCAGCTATGACTGCCCAGCCAAGAAGGAGGCCAAGGGCACCTGCATAGCAGGCATCTCCTGCCAGGGAGGTCCTTGCTAAGGACTGGCTGCTCAAAGACCTCTCATCTGCTTCTGGCTCACAGCCCAGCTTCTTCCTTGGGTCCCTTCTGCTCTTCGTCAGCATTTGCTGTGACCTCCAGTGTCAGAAATCTGCAACTTCTCACTGCTCCCCCCGCTCCTCCTCGTCCCCTGTTCTCACTGATATTTTCTCCTCTACTTCTCCATTCCTGCATGGGGCAAGGGGCCATTGCTCACCTCCCTTCTCCTTCCCACTTCCGCCTCAGCCCAACAATGTTTTCTCCCTCCTTCACCTGCTGGACTAAAGGTGGCCAGTGGCACTTCAGATTGAGAAGTCACGAAGCACAGATCTAAATGCCAGCAGCCTTGATTTGACATTCCAGGCCTAAACTGCTGGAATCAAATCCTGTCTGGAGCTTCTAACAAAGATCTTAGCCATTATGAACTAGAAGAGTAATTTATATATTGCCCTAGATGTTCTTATGTGGAGAGGAGCTGAGAGAAAGCCCATCAGCTAAGGCCACTTGCATGATATGTAGGTGGAACTTTGCTGGGCCACTATCATTTGCATTTCTTTTCCAGCCTGGAAAGCTGGCATGGCCCCATTTAACAACTCAGGAGTGACAGCACCTGAAGGTTGGCACAGGCCTGCGGATCTGTAAGTTTCTCAGGGTCGGCATCAATCATTGCCTAGTAAACTTCCAAATGCTCAATTCACCTGAGTGCAGTGATGTGTATACAAATCTTTCTTTTTTTAAAAAATGTTTTAACTTTATTTTTATTGTAGACATTATTGCAGATGTTTCTGTTCCACCCCTAACCTTTGCCATTTTGCATAACAAAATCTTAAAGGTGGGGTATTTATAGTTGGTTATTTTAGCTTCTCCCCAGGCATTAAAAAAATTCATTCATTCATTCATTCATTCCCATATCTGGAAAGCCAAAGAAATGTCATAATGTTTCTAGGCCACCATCATCACCACTATCTTTAGAAAAAGTAAGAGGGATCCCTCTCCTGCTCCAGACTGCTTGCAATGCATGCAATTTGGAGATAAAATAATTAACTAGAAATTCTGTGCTATTGTTTAGTGCAGAAAGTGTCAAGGTATTGCACAAGAGCTTCCTCAAAGAGAAAGAGACCTTTACAAGGAAACTATTTTTCCGTGTATAAGTTGCCCCCATGTATAAGACACGCCCCACTTTTCCAACCCAAAATCAAGAAATCAATATTTTAAACATAAAACAGAACACATTTTCATTTAGTAATTACCACAGATAATGTTTACATACCAGTACTATGCTATTATACAGCGTATCACTTTATTCAGCCTCTGTTGCATCACTGCTCTCTTCTTCATCACTATTAATTCCAGACACATCAATTTCTTCAACTTCTATTGTATCCCTGCTGTCTTCTGAGTCACTGTCTATATATGTGAGATCATCCTTATAAACTGTTGGCATTTTCTGAGTTAACTTTGTTCGTGTTCTCATGGCCAACTCTTTTCTCCTCATGAAATTGAAGTACCATTTCACCTTTCCTGTAAAATCAACAATGTGCATTTTGCTTGCAAACATTCTTGCCTGATATTGAATAAGTTTGGTTCACAACATAAGCCACTCTGGTGCTGCTCCATAATCCAAGTCTTAAGCTTCTGCTCCAAGTTTGCTCATTTTGCTGGTTTTCCTCTTAAGGTCTTTTTCTTTTCTGGCATCTTAAGGAGTTGTTCTTCCTGTTTTTCTCCACTGTCTCATTAGACACTCAGTGGGAGGAGGTCCAAATTGTCCCTCCACATCTCTATTTCCATGCTCTTTTGCATAGCTGATTACATTCAGTTTGAATTTTGCAGAGTAAGACAATCGTTTACTGTTATTTATCTTTTTATTTTTTGAGATCCTTATGGGCTCAAAATGCTCTGGTCCCTGTTACATCTGTGCACTCTCATCCTCCACCTTTAATTATGGCACCAGCTGACATCACTAACAATAATGCTTGTGATTTGGAGGAAACCTGTTTGACAAGGTATAAGCAGCTATGTATCTGTATAGCTCCCTCCTTGGCTGACTTCTGTGTATAAGATGCCCTTGATTTTCAATCTAACGATTTTAGGGGGGAAAAAAGTGTCTTATACACGGAAAAATATGGTAGATATTGAAGCCTTCCCATACATTTGTCCTAGGAAAACCAACTGCAGATGACCTGTTCCCCAGCTCCAGAGAAAGGGAAGACCCATCATGTCCATGTTAGAAACAGGCAACTGCTAGATTGCTCAGGTTCACAAAATAACAGAGACTCGGTGTTTGAAGATGGTCTATAAATAATTGTATCCTGTGGAGACCAAATCTTGAAACTATGATCCTTGAAGAAAAAGTCAACATTTGCACACAGATGCACACCTGTGTGACAGGAATAATTTGTACCATGAAGATGAGCCCAACACTAATGCTATTTCCCATCCACACTGGTTAAGGATTACCAGCAGCTTCTTTACGAAAATATATTGATTTTGGAGAGAGAGAGAGTCAGAGAGAGACAGAGAGAGAGATGGGGGGATCATTTTGTTGTTCCACATATCTATACATTCATTGGTTGATTTTTATATCTACCCGTACTGGGGATTGAACATCAATCTTGGCATATCAGGACAATGCTCTAACCAACTGAACTACCCAGTGAGAGCATCAACAGCTTCTTTTTGTTGTTGTTGTTAATCCTCATCTGAGGATATTTTTTCATTTATTTTTAGAGAGAGTGGAAGGAGGGAAGGAAAGGGAGAAAGAAAGAGAGAAAGGAGAAACATTCATGGGAGAGAGATATATCAATTGATTGCCTCCCACACTGGGGCTGGGGATGGAACCTACAACCCAGGTACCTGCCCATGACTGGGAATCAAATCCCCCACCCTTGGGTGCACAGGCCAATGCTCTAACCACTTAGCAACACTAACCAGACCCCAACAGCCTCTTAATGAGGCAGAACAGGAGACTGCTATTGGAATTCTCATTGTCCACTTTTCAATACAGTAAAGTGTGGGTTGCCCTTCTCATAAAAACCCTTTGTCATCATCATTAAATTTTGTCAGTTCAGCACCCTTTTAGGCATAGTTATATGTAGATATCTGGATCTTCCTACCCCGTTATTGAAAGAAGCCGCACATAAAATAATACATATATTATTATTCTCTTTATATAAAATTCAGGAACATGGTGATAAAAATCCATGGTGACAAAAATTAGAACAATAATTGCTTGTGGGTGTGGAGATGGACTGAAGGGGGCCTAAGGAACTTCCTGGGGTGATGGAGACATGGGTGTGAATCATTTTTAGACCTCATCAAGTTACTAGTACACACTTAAAACACATGCATATCATGTTTGTAGCTCTAAAGTAAAATTTATAGAATTTTAAGTCAACATAATGGGGAAAAAATTACTCAAGCCTTTAGGTTGCCACAGTAGACAGCTATTTTCCAGAATAGGCCCTTCATCAGAAGACATTCTTACCTCTTGGGTTTTCAGCATCTGGGGATTGTTTCTAGCATCTGGGGATGTCCTTTCCTTATACACTGATTACAATACTGCTTTACATTATCCGGCATTTCTAGTTGTCTATCATGGGATAGGTTAAGATTATCTTGACACACTAGCTGCTGGAACTGGACGTTTTTACTTTCTCTAAGGACTTGCTTTGTATATGGTATCTTTTGCCCTACATTTTTACATATGGACATACACCTATACATAAATACATACGTATATGTTAAAAAGTCTGCCTTCTATTCAGCAGCTTTGAGATTCTTATCTTGGATTTAAGACCATTGCTCAAAGTCAACAAGCCAGGTTATCTACCAGTGATACCTAAAGCCAGTTAACTATTATCAGTAGTGTCTGCCTCAATCCTATACCTGAATGTTGCTAAGTGAGCACCGTGATGCCCAGTAAAACACTGAAAACACCATCATTAAAACCACCATATCCTTTGGGAGGATGACAGATGGCTATGCCATCTTCTATTCTTGTTTATCTTTTATCCTTTGCCTTATTTTTTTCTCATGAGGTTAGATAGGGGCCATTTTTAACTTCCCCTGTCAAAATGTTACATCTAACTACTTTATTTCATTGAATTTTAGAAAATTATTGACACCAAATAATTAAAAGTATATAAATCAACATTAAAAAAATCCAGTTACATTTGTTATATGATTTCAAGATGCCTCTAAATACAATGAAAATCAACATTAGAATCTATTTATACTTATCCATAGTGTGTACATGTGATGTTTAAAAGTTCTTTATCTACTTTGGGAATTTCCTGACTGCCGTAAACTTAAACTTCCCATGATATTGTCGCAATAAAATTCTCATTTGCACTAAAATATTTAATGAAGGGAAAATGGCACCCAAACTGTGAAATTACATCACTTATGTGAGAAGTGTGCTTCTACTAATGGCATGTGTTAATCAGGATGTGAAATTGAAATATATTTGCTGTGATGTTGGAGGTTTTCCCACATAGACAGTGTGTGTGTGTGTGTGTATGAGAGAGAGAGAGAGAGAGAGAGAGAGAGAGAGAGAGAGAGAGAGAAATAGAGATTAAAAATATACATATGGGTATGCTTATGAGCAAAAATATGTATTATATAGAGAGAGGCTTCTTTCCTCCCAAAATATCTATTATTGAATCAGTGGTACATTTCACAATCTATAGCTTCCTAATCATGAAAATACTATGTGCACACACAGAGAACTGAGACTTGGTGGAAAGAGTGGCCTCCTAGTATACATTTCATCAGACACCCAGGTGCTCAGACCTGCTAAACAAATTGGGAATTATTCACAGGTTCAACATTTGCTATTTGTCAGATTATATGCCCTGGGTACTACTTCAAACATGCTTTTCAGATAACTCAGAAAGAAGCACATTTGAAAAATATTTATTTTGCTAAAAATGTTGACTTGGTTTGGCCAAAGTTTTAAGGAAGTTGTGCGTAATGAACAAAAATGTGATCATTTTATGGCGTAATAAGATAGATTGGATGCCTCCAAGAGAAACACTGATAGGTAGAAAAAAGAAAAAAAACATTTTAAAACTTGGAGAGTAACTCTTCCACTTTTGGGTCAGCCTGTTTTATAGTAGCAAGCACAGTGTCTTACACATAGCTGATATCCAATATTTATTTAGTGATTGCAAATATTTATTTTGTGAACTGCACTTACCTGTCAAAAAAGAGAATAACTTTAATCTCTCAATACAAATCAGTCTGCCATGCTAATAATTTTCTTGTTGCAGGTATGAACTGAGATGTTTTTCTAATATCTTCTCTTCATGCTATTGAATATTACAGTAAGTGTAGATTAGCTGAAAATTCTGGAGTACATGCATTCTGAGAAATGCATTTGGAAGACCAAACACTTGACCTCTTATCTCGAAATTAATTTCTTCCCTTCAGTTAGAAAGGCCTGACTACTGAGCTGCTGAAATTATGAGCACTATTGTTTTCTTATATAAATTTCATGTGTTGATTCAGTAAAGTGATAACAGAGCAATAGAATACTGTAAGAAAGTGATTAAAATGAAGGGTGAGCAATTTGAAAACACTAACTCTGAGTGGGAAATATTACTGTTGTAGAATGTAGATGGCGGCTTTTCTTATTTTAATTTTTAGCACTCACTGCCCAAAATTTTTACCAAAATTTACGTATCAGAAATAATACCATATGCTAAAATAACATAACTTCACTGCTTTATATATAAACTAGAGGCCTAGTGTACAAAATTCATGCATGAGGGGAGGGAACCCTCAGCCCAGTCTGCACCCTTTCCAATTTGAAATCCCTTGGGGGATGTCTGACTGCCCGTTTAGGCCCAATCCTGGGGATTATGCTTAAACCGGCAGTCAAGCAACCTTCTTACAATCCTGGACCACTGGCTCCTAATTCTCACCTGCCTGCTGGCCTGGTTGCCCCTAACTGCCCCCTCCCTGCTGACCTGGTCACCCCTAACTGCCTCCCATGCCAGCCTGGTCACCCCACGAAGCCTGTTTTTCAGTCATTTGGTTGTCCCTCACTAACCCCCCTACTGGCCTGGTTGTAGGCAGCCCTCTTGTGAGAGTATGAGGGTTAATTTGCATATCACCTCTTTATTATATAGGATGTGAGGATTTTTAGCTATAAATGCTCAATAAGAGAAAAACATGGACTATTACATTTCCAGTGGTGATCCAACTGAGTATTATAAGACTATAGAAAAGCTCTGCCTACATCCAGCCATCTTTCTAAGTCTATTGCTTTCAAAGCTATGCATGCTCTAATTCAACTCAAATTAATTCAATTCAATTTAGTTCAATTCATTTAATTCCTTCTATATTTTCAAATCTTTCTAATAAGAAGATAATTGTTAACTTTGATTCCTCCCTCACTTCCACACAATATATTTTTGTTTTGTGGTTTTGTTTTATTCCTGAAATATTAACAAAGCAAGTCATAATTGATGTAATTGAGAATTGAGCTAAGATATGGCAAAAGATGAGGACAGTGGGGTTGCAGAGGTGAAGGGCTGGCAAATCTCTCCAAAATTATCAGAACTTTGGATGTAGATGAAATGCCCTGCGTAACAGACCAAGGACTGAGATTCTGCTTGGGATACACAACAATATCAGACAGGAGCTGAGGAGTCAGCTAGTCTGGCATTGCTCAAACGGAAGTCCTGGGCCAGCAGCCTGCACAGCATCTGAGAGCTTATTAAAAATGCAGATTGTCAGCACCCTCCCCATGCCTGAATTAGGATCTGCATCTTTAACAAGATCCCCAGGTAATTGTAGTTTAATAAGCACTGAAGGGGCGTGCATAAGAGCTCTTGCCTTTTGTCAAGTATGCAAAAGAATTGTGCCCAGAATGCTAAGGAACCAGAATTTTGTTGAAGAAGGAAGTAGTTTTTGAATGCTTCTTGGTGTGCATTCAACATCCCCTGGTCCTGCTAAAATTTTGAACTTTATGAAAGATGGAAGGTGAGGCCCAACATGTAGAACAGTAGAATATGGGGCAGAGCATCCAGAGGTCTAACATCAGTAACTCAAGGATACTTCAGTCAGCTGATCCTGGTTGCTGTAACCCTATTAGCAATTATGCAATCCCTATAAAGGACAGAGAGTAGAGGCCTATTGGAAGACCTGTCTGGAGAATTAGAAGGGAGCATGGAGCAAAACAGGTGACTCAGAAAGCGAGGCCCAGGGCCTAGACTCTCTGGTAGGTTGTTAAATATGTCAAGGTGGTAGTAGCTTTATATCAGCTGTGGTGGAGTATTTATACCACAGAAACCAACAAACACTGCAAATCAAGGCTTTGTATTTTTTTGGAGAGCAATTTGTCAGCACACCACTGGGAGAGTAGACAGGTCAGAGGAGGAAAAGCCCCAAGTTAGTATGTGTGAAGTGCAGAAGGAGAAATTCAGGGAAGGAAAGGACAAGTGAAATCCTAGAAAATGATGCCACTGGAGAGAGCCCACTGCAAGCTCCTGGTAATGACTGGATTCACCCACTAGCCTCGTTATAAAGCTCCTTTCACAGGTCTGTCTCCAGAGGGGGAGTTCATTGAAGGTTCAAAGAGACTGGCAATGCATGAAGTAACTAGAGAATAAAATCATGAACTGACTAGAGAAACTTACGAAGATGACTGGGCAGCTAGAGCTCTCTGGGATAAAATGTCACCATCGGTCTTCATCGGCTGGGGTATAAGCGGGGAGAAGGCGGATACTGGATTCCCATAGAGGGGGGGCTTTTGTCAATTATCTGGGTATTGGGTTTAATTACCATAATATTTGCACCCAAATGAGCCTTTTTGGGGGGCTTAGATTTGTCCTTGTGTTTCTGATATTATTGGTACCTCTGGTTAAAAAACAAGTTTCTTAAACTGGTAAAAAAAGTATGCCATTGGAATGCATACCTCTCTCCTTCTTAATTAAACTGTTAAAAATGCATTCAATAAGCTATATTCTTGAGCATCTCCCCTTCAACCAGGCCATTTTTTTATTTTTATTTTTTTTTAGTTTCCATTGAAAACACCTTGAATTTTCCCACCTCTATGGCTTGACATGTTCTGTGCCTCTTATTTGGGTTGCCATTCCTTTCCTGTATGCCTGGTCAACTCCACTCAGACCTCAGAACCAAATACTACCTATTCCAGGGAGCCTCCTCTGATTACTCCAACCTGCAGTAAACTCTTTCTTCATTCAACACTAATTGTGTGGATGAAGTCCTCGGAGATTGTGTCTTAAGTTTTTTTCAAATAAATATTAGGAGGTGTGGTCTGGCCATTGCTGAGTTTCAGCTATGGAGACTTACAACAGTCAACAGTTGCCTGCAGAAGGGCACTTGATAAAAATAACACATTTTTTTCATTTTGCTGTCAAATTCCCTAGAAATTTTCTAAGTATATGTCCCCTGTGCCAGTTAGCATTCTTCTAAGTCTCTTTGTTGTTTAAAAGGCTGGTCCCAGTTAGCAAAAAGGATCAACTGATTTTGGTTCCAATCTAAATCTTTTTCTTTTAAATGATCAAACTGTATAAAAATCTAATTTAAGTAACCAAGAATAATGTATATGTTGATACCATAGGTTTGTTTATCTTACAGGAAAAGGGAAAGTAATATCTTAATAATCCCAAGTGAGTCTTTAATTCACTGAACAGAAGGAGTATGACTTGGGAAATGGAGAGAAGGGAGCAGGACAAAAATTCCCAGAGACCCTCCCTGACCCTCTAGGACACCTCGTTTGGGTAATAGGGTGGCCAGATCATGGGGGCATTTTTCTTACATGCGGGGTTTTTCCTTGATGAGGGCTTTTTGCCTCCTGGTACATTGTGAAATGCTCGGACTCTATCAGATCACATATGGACATGCCCACATCTCCAAAAGAGCTTCTCACTATAAACGTAGTGTTTATTTTCCTGGCCTGATGTCATCTTACTTTCTCTTCATGTACATGAAATAGGACACATCTGCTCTGAAGATTTGCTGACACTTGAATGAAAAGAACTTAAGTTGGTGGCTTTTTACTTCTATTTCCATATATTCCTTAACTTGAATATCACAAATTCACTTTGGAGGTGAGATTCACATCCTACTTTCTGCCAGAGAAAAATCCATAAATTAACACAGGCTAGGAATCTGGCCCTGACGATGAAGGCAGGGCAGAGACAAGTCCAGAACAGGTCTCTGATTCACTCGTGATTTTTCCTCCTTTGTGTGGCCAGCATTAAATTGTTTTCCATTCTATTGGCACATTATGTGTATATTCTTCATGCCCAGACCAGAGCAACACATCCCTTCTTTTCCTTCCTCTAACGTACACACACACACCTTAATTTTATTCCCCAGTGCAACTCAACCGAATCTGGAGATGATTTGTTACAGAGCAAGAATTCTTTCTTAGTTCATTGCTCATGGAGGCAATACCCAGGCATCACCTCCCAGGTGATTCCACAGGTGGCCAAGATTGAAAACACTGGCCTAGGTTTCTATCTATTGAGACCCCTGCAAAACTATCATTATTTCCTTCCCCATCTCCCACACACTCCTGCTTTTTTTTTTTTTTAGGTTCCCACCTATTCTACATTCCCTAGAATTCCTGCGGAGCATCTCACAGATGTTCCAGCTAAAGTGTGGACTGCTACTCTGGCCATCATTTGCACAGCCTTTGCCTCTTACCCAACTGTCAATGTCCAGGCCGCATCTCCTGGTGCTCAGTGTTAGGCTGAACCCCACTCAGCTCAGCGGTGGATCTGGACCAGAGCAGGAAACTAACTTCCCAACCTCAAACTTCTGATCCTGTACTAGGTGCTCCTAGCAGAGGCTCCCATGGACTTCCAGGAACAGTGGGCCAGCTGTCTGTGTTTGCAAAATAGTCCGTTGGGTTCAAAGTGTTCACCAGCTCCTGGAGCAATTCAGTTGTGTGAACTGGTCGCCAGAAACATCGCTCTTCTCTAATCTGTAGGTTCTGTTGCAGAGTCTGCTCCTTGTGCCAGATTCCACCTGAAGCAAGTATGAAAAAGAGCCTCCTCTGGGGCCTCCTGACACCCTGTGGTGCTCCTACAGCCACAGTGCCTGATTCGGAAGGCGTGCCCATGGACACTGGAACCTTCTCAGCAGAACTCATCCCCATGCTGTTTCTCAAGTCCAAGAGTCCCCAGGCAGCTCACCTGCTTTCTCCTTGAAGTCTTCCCATGTTTGCTTGTTGTGATGCCCACAGTTGGAAGAGAGAGAACCTGGGGGAAGTAGGGTGCTTTGTCTTGGCTAAAATCAGAAGTCTGATCTGTACTTGATTTTCAAGAGAAATAAATAGATAATAGGTGTGTTGATACCAACAACTAATTCATATAGCAACTTTTCAGGTTATTATAATTTTAGTTTAGCTCAACATTCTATATCTATCATTTACATTATGCCATCATATGTGACAGTAATTTGTCTTCAAAATGAGAATATTCTGTAAATAACTTCTGGAGCATCGGCGAAAATGAAATTATCTTCTTTGTATTTTGTGTGGGTGTATTTAGATGAGTTTAATTCTCCAAACAACAGTTGTTGTTTTCCATTTAAACAGAAACCCAACACATAACCAATTTGAGTAAAAGAAATTTTATTGCACATGGAAGTCTGGTAGCAGAGTTAGATTATTAACCAAAAATGGAAACAGTTTTTAAATTAGCACAGCTGGTGAAGGAGATCCAAAGAGCAGGTGGGATGCAATGTCTGCCTTCAAGCTTGTGGAGGTTATTATGAAGAAATCTCCATTGGGTAAGCAAGACAAAAACATGCTGGGTTTTCAGCAAGAAGATGCTAAATTAAACTGTTTTCTCCCTTTCCTAAATTTATAAAATTCATACACGCTTCTGGAAAAACTTCAAACAATGCATAAAGATAAAATGGAAAAGATTCCTTCCTTTTTTGCCCTTCAACTCTTTCCTCTCCACTGACAATTTTAAGTGTGTTTCGTTAGAAACCATTTTCAACCAAGGTTTCTATGTACAGGTGAACTTGAAACTTCTCAGTCCCTTGGAGTAAGCAGGGGATAGTTCTCTCTCAGGTCTCTTCTAGCTTTCAATTGATGAAGAATAAGATGTGGCTACCCTTGAAAACACACACACATGCACACACACGCACACATTTCACACACTTTTCATTTGAAAAGACCTCATTTCTCACTTGATTCAGCCTCAAAGTCATCTCCTCAGTAGGACAGCATGTGGTATGCAGTGGGCATTCAGTGACTATCTGTTGAATAAATTGTAATTATCCCAAAAGAAAACAATATATCTGTGTTTGTTCATCATTGAAAAAATGTGGTTAGTGTAGAAAATAAATATAGCACAATACACTAAGGCTTACTAGTTATTTCCCCAGTTTTTTTTTATCTTTGATGACTCTCTGACCCTGGGTAGTCTAGTCCACTCTCTCAAGTTCATTTACAAAGGTATGCATACTTTGTGTGAATTGGGGATGGAAAGGAACCCATGAAACAGGTAGCTCTTCTCTCTCAGCTCCAAATCCATAGGCCTTGAAGCCTTGCCCAAGTGCCCTAATGAGAAGGGCTGTCTCTCTTTTTCATCCCCAGCCTTTGTTGAATACCTCTTTTATGCTATTCATTACAGATCTTTGTGGTGATGGTCAGATTTGTGTACAACTAATGCAGTATAAACATCTTCTTGGTGTGCCAGCACTGTCTCATTTGTTCTAATATTCCTTACTCTACCTGGTACAATATTTTGACCAGAGAAGGCATTTAACTCAGAAGCAATTAGATAGAGAGACTGAATGAACCACATCTTGATTTCAAGGGAACCCCATTTAGCTACAAAATTATTTTTTCCCTTGTTCATGTCTACAGCTACATAATGAGCACCACTATTTTTATTTTATTTAGTTAGAAAATAATGCTTTTTCAAATAAAAAGAGTTTATTCATCTGAAATATTTGGCTAGTTGATTTGTAAAATGATAAATGAAGGGCACATTTGAGTTTCCCCATAGGTGAAAGCAAGCCTGAATCTCCCAGGGCAATTATTTGAAGCCTTCCATTCAAAATCTGTCACTGAGACCTGGATGTCTTCTTAGTTGATGCCAAGAATTTAAATAATGCTTACAGAGACAAGGGGATAAAAGATACTTTATTGGAAATGGCACACACTCTAACAATAGGCTACTGTGTTTCCTTAGCATCCTCCTTTTTTATAAGCAGTATATCCCTACATATTACAATCTCAGTGTGGTGACCTTACAAAATGTTTTCTAGACCTTCTACACCCCAAAATATCTGAGAAAACTAAGAACATCTATCATTCTTAGCTGCTCTCAGCACCAGCTTTATGGATTTTTAGACCTTGTCTACCTGATTGTGACCGAATCAGTAGCTTTGTGTAGGTGTATCTGTCCCGTCATCTACCCATGTGACTGCTCTATAACATACAGGAAATAGAAACAATAAATCTTCTACTCATGACTCATTCTCTCATATTCACATAAACATGTTCCAGGTGAGAAAGTAGGCAGCTCAACATTTAACTTTTCCTATTTAGTCAGAATAAAGGCTAGCTTCCAGATAGATCAAAGGAAACTATATAGCGTTATAAGTTATAGAACCATCTTTTAGGGTTTGATATTTAGGCCTGAGGTGTAGGTACTTTCAAAACACTAGAGCTGTTCTAGGCTTTGAACAAGGCTTCCTGTTTCCTGGACAAGTGTTGCCCTTTTCATTACCATTTTGGGGCCCACACCCCTGAGCTGGACATCATGAACACAGCTTATCTAAGGTTTTCCATTGCCTGGTGTGAAAGCAAAGACTCAGTCCTTGTACTATTATTATCAGTATGTATTTCTAGTTTATCACTTTCAGTTTTCTATTCAGGTAGAAACTCATGGGAAAGGTGGAAGGGCTGTAGGTCACCCCCATCATTACCATCCTATCCCCACTCACTACCTTGGGCTAGTAGCTTAGTGGTCCTTGGGTGGACATCAGAAATGACTGACTGTACCAGACTCAGCTTAGTTTAGGGTTCTACGGTTTCCTTGCTGCACTCTTAGGAATAAGGCTCTGAGTTCTCCTATCATTGGACAGAAGACAAAGGCTATATCCATTGGTGGAGAGATGAGCCTAGCATGAATCTTTTGTGGCAGTTATATATTTAAATAGAATGTGCAAAGGGGTTAACTGAACAGAGGACCACTCTTTTGTTTATCCTATATAATAAAGAGATAATATGCAAATTGACCCTCACGCCCTCATAATATGGCTGCCTATGACCAGGCTGGCAGGGGGGTTAGTGAGGGATGACCAAACGACTGAACAGCAGGCTGTGTGGGGTGACCAGGCCAGTGAGGGGGCCATAAGGGAGTTACAGGCCAGCAGAGGGGGGCAATAAGAGACAATTAGGATGGGAGGCAGTTAGGGGTGACCTGGCCAATGGGGGGGGATGCAGTTGGGGGCGACCAGGCAGGCAGGGGAGGCAGTTGGGGGCAATTAGGTCAGCAGGGGGGCCGGTGAGGGGGCAACTAGGTCAGTGGGGGCAGGGCAGTTGGGGGAGACAAGACCAGGAGGGGGGCAGTTAGGGGTGACCAGGCCAGCAGAGCAGGACAGTTGGGGGGAACCAAGCTGGCAGGGGGGGGGGAGTTAGGAGTGACCAGGCCAGCAGCGGGGCAGTAGAGAGTAATCAGGCAGGCAAGCAGGTGAGCAATTAAGATCCAGGATTGTGAGAGGGATGTCCGACTGCCTGGGATTGGGCCTAAACTGGCAGTTGGACATCCCCCAAGGGGTCCTAGATTGGAGAGGGTGCAGGCTGGGCTGAAGGGACCCGGCCTCTAGTCTGTAAAGAATGTTCTCACCTGAGGTCTGTCCAGTTCCTGCAGGTATTTCTCTGGTGAGATAATACTTTACTCTGTTGCATCCTTTGGGTCATACTTAACATTAGTTTTTTATCGTTTTTCAAAGCCACATCATGGTTTAGTGGCTGCCCTTATTCTCTTCTCTGTTCTCCAAGGCTGGCTCTTCTCTCTGCAGTGCCCACAGCACCCAGACCCACCCACGTGTGTGCATGCCGATGTTTCCGCTTGAGAAGGTGTTTCAGTTGTTTTTATTTTGGAGGTATAATCTCTGTTTCCTTCCCCTGAGTAACACAGGTGACTGGATTTTGGCAAAGCCTTTATTTTTATTTTTTTTTAATTTATGAAATTAAATTGGAGGCTGTGATGGTAAGATCAATTAGTTCTTTGTAGTCCTAACCAAGAGGAATTGCTAATATGTTCCCCAAAACAACTGCTTTCACACTCACCACCTGAAGAAAAACCTTCAGTAATATACTTAACTGGCTTAGTTTTGTGTTATTGATAGAAACCTGTTTTTAGACTGCTGTTTTGAAAGAGTTCAACAGCTGAGTTGGAAACTAACACCCATCCTCTAAAATATATAAGCGAGATATGGATGGTATAATCCCTAGGGTCAAGCCTGCTCCCATTTTGGCATTCTTTGGGTCCAGCTGTTGACTAGAGATAATTTAGATTATAATAGTAAAATCAAGAAACCCTTTTAATGCAAATTCCTTGCATTGCATGCCTCTCTGAAGAACAAGTGTACATTCTTGCAAATTACCAGAATAGGAAGCTATTTTTCTTGTCTCTACCCAGCAGCTGTAAGTAGCATGGAAGCCAAGACCTCATAAATTTTATATCACATTTAGTTTTATTTTAGGGAGGTTAAAATATAGGGCTTTAAAAACTCAACCAGATATGCCATTTTCTTTGTGATTTCCTGTTTAGTGTTTTCTAGTTTATCTCAATAAGCACATATTATTTTAATGATGGGGAAAATGTTATTTTAGATTATCAGTTATATTTACCATGATGTTAAAAGGGAAATCAAAATATATGATACTTTGTAGGCAATAGGTATTTTAACTAAGCAATATATGCTTGCATTGGGATGAGAGAAACCTACAAACACATTCACCTATACAGTGATCAGTCCAATTCCAAATAGTCCCTCCATGGTCTCCAAAGTGCATTCTTATTTATCCATCCATTTAACCATCCACCCACCCTTCCATCCTTTATCTCGTCCCACAAAAGGATATATAGCAGCTTGCAAAGACAGATAAATAAAAGTTAAAAATGGAAGAAATAGAAAAAATGAAAAATAGAGGTAAGTCTACTAGTATAAAGTAAATCCTATATAATAAAGAGCTAATATGCTAATTAGACTGAACAGCCAAACTACCATCCTGATGACATTCCAGACAACTGTCCAGATAACCTGCCAGATGAAGCTGGGGCTGTGAAGGCCCTGTAAAGGGCTGTGAGGGACTATGAGGGCCGCCCAGGCATCCAGGGCTGCAAGGACTGAGCCCCTTGCATGAATTTCGTGCATCAGGCATCTAAGTCAATGTATAATCATGTTAACAATTGGGCACATCTGTGGATTGGGATTTTTCTGAGCCACTATCAAAAGGAAAACCTGTTTGGTTACTAGATTTAGGATTCACAAGAGCAAAGAAACCCACTCCCTCAGCAGAAGTGCTATTGCTCTTGGTTCTAAAGCCAAACAGGAACTTTTCCCAAGAGGCTCAATAAGAAGACCGGCTCCTTTGTTGACCTTTCAAGAGAACATCCCTACAATAGAGGCAGGGGCATCTCTGACAGAGATGGTGCATTTCTTTTTTTTTTTTTAATGTATTTTATTGATTTTTTTACAGAGAGAAGGGAGAGGGATAGAGAGTTAGAAACATTGATGAGAGAGAGACATCGATCAGCCGCCTCCTGCACACCCCCAACTGGGGATGTGCCCACAACCAACATACATGCCCTTGACTGGAATTGAACTTGGGACCCTTCAGTTCACAGGCTGATACTCTATCCACTGAGCCAAACCGGTTTTGGCAAGAGATGGCGTATTTCTTATACAGCTGAGGGCATCATTTCAGAGAGCAGCCCTGTAAACTGGCATGGGCTCTGCAGATCTGGCAGTTGGTGGTGTCAGTTCAGCTTCACCTAGAAAGCTTCCCCTGAACCCTGTGCACATGGAGAGTCTCAGGATAATGCATGGCCCCTCTGGCTGCTCGGTGAAGGTTAGTGATGAGTGTCACTGCCACTGTTGTTCTGTCAGATGCGTGTGTGCCTGCTCTTCAGTGGGGGAGAGATGAGCTCCACGTTATGATGCCCTTGAGTGGAAGTGGCAGCAGGAGCGCCTCTGAGCTCACAGCTCTCACTTCCTCTGCAGGCCCTCCCACGCTTGTGGGAGCACAAAACATGGTCAGGCTTAGGCTGGGCACTGACACATCTGGGCTCTCAAAGGCAGGCTTGTTGCAGGTTACAGTTGAGAAACTGAAACTCCATAAGTAGAGTTAGTTACTGCCTGGATGGGGAGCAAGCCAGCTCTGAGCTCAGAGGAATACCTTCCAAGCAGAAACCTGTGAGCTTCAGCACTTCATTCTCCAAGGACTGACTCCTTTTAAGGAATGAAAAAGGCTTTAGAACCCCTTTGTGATTTTCCCGGACCAGCGCTGGGATGGAAGAGAGGGAAAATTCAGCTTTTAGATCATCAGGCCCCCATGACTCCAAAACCCAAAAGGATCTCCCTTCTTTATTCTGCTCCCAAGGCCTCCTACCACCTGTTTTGTCCTCCTTCTCTAAATCTTATCAAAGGGTCCATCATGCCGGTCCTATCTTATCCCATCAGAAGGCAGGGACTGCCAGGATGTGCCAAGTACAGAGCCCATTTGGAGTTGAAACACCCTCCCCCTGGTAGATCCCTGGGGTGGTTGCATGTGAAACATGGCAAGCAGGCGGCAGGCGAGGCCTGCGTGGCATTGAATTCTGAGCACCAGGATGTGTGGGGCCTGCATCCCTCACAGCCACGTCACTTTCTTCTTTTAATGAAAACTGAAACCCAGCTCCAGCCCGAGGGCAGTGGGAGAGAACAAATGTGTGGGGAAGAAAATAGATTTAGGAAAGCTGGCTCCTCCCCACCCCCACTGTCTGGTTTAGAAAGAGCCTCTGCTCCCTCCCAGCCCTGGAACGCAGAGGCTGCAGGAGGAGGCAGGGCGAGCATGTGAGGAGGAATTAAGTCTGTTTCTGTCTTCTCTGTAAATACCGCGACACCTCCAAACCGGGGAACAGCTGAGATAAGTGGCCACTAATCCCCCCAGTGCGGGAGGAAGCCCGGCCTCCCTTCCAGGTCCCAGCAGATGGTGGAAGAAACAGGCTTCCCTCGAGGCAAGGGCAACGGGAACTGTCCAGCCTTCTGTTCCTTCGGCTTGCCCTGCACGTCTCCCTCCGGGCCTGTCCCTGCCCAGAGGGCCTCGCTGGCCCTCAGGAGTCCGGGGACACGCCCTGGCTTTGCCATCCCGCCGGGAGGCTCAAGGTCAGCCAAGCTGGACTCGGGCCAGCACTGGCAGCTCGGGCAGCGTTCAGCAAAGCTCCGAGGGCCTGGGAGGAGCAGCCAGGCAGTGCTGCCACATGTCTCTAGCTCCCCGAACCACCTGGGGAAGAAGGATGGCGACTTATTTAAAATGCGGATTCAATGTCCGGGATGAAACACAGGAATTTGAGTTTCTGTTGAGGCAGCCCAGGCAATTTGGCTGCAAAAGGTTCTGCCTTTCCACCATGAGGACTGCAGGGTGAGGACTGGAGGGCATTTAGAGGAGAACAGGGTACAAAGTCAGGTGCCTGGATTTGAATTCTCACTCTCCCAGGATATAAACCAGTGTTGCTGTTGTTTTGTGGGAGGGGGGGCGGGGAGGGAGGGGAAGTTGTTTCAAATTGCAGGACATAGCCATTCCTGGGTTTTGAAATCACTTTAGTTACTAGTCAAATCAAAAATGAAATGGGGAGATTGTTTGCACTGCAGTGCAAATGCCCTGAGCACCACTGAATTGTACAATTTAAAATGATTAACATGGTAAAATTTATGTTATATGTATTTTGCCACAATTTTAAACAAGGGAATATCTAGAATGTACCCCAGAGGAGAAAGTCATTTTTATGGACTTAAGTAGGCGTGACAGAAGCCAATCTCCATTTTCAAATTAAATGGATCCCTGGAAAACTGTGTCAAATGAAAATCTGTCACGGAATTGTACTTTCCCACTGACTTACATTTTAAGATATATGATATAGGGGTCAGAATTTTTGTGGAAATTGAGCAGTATTACAATGAACAAATATCAAACCATCACAGATCTTTTTTTAAAACATATTTTATTAATTTTTTTACAGAGAGGAAGGGAGAGATATAGAGAGTTAGAAACATCGATGAGAGAGAAACATCGATCAGCTGCCTCCTGCACACCCCCTACTGGGGATGTGCCCACAACCAAGATACGTGCCCTTTAACAGAATTGAACCTGGGACCCTTGAGTCTGCAGGTGGACACTCTATCCATTGAGCCAACCGGTTTCGGCCATCACAGATCTTAAAGAAAAAAAAAAGTTCTTTCTTATCACAAATACAGTGCATATAAACAATACATTTTGTCCTAACTAGGAAAACATGAAATTGTTTTAAAAACATTTTAATGGTGAAAATTGTTTCATGAAACTGGCCTCCGTGCTCCACTGATCTGCGGGCGTCCCCTACCCTCTTCCACCCCCCTCTCTGTAGGTGGTGGGCTGGCATTGGCCTCCTGAGCAGGGAAGTATTTGCAAAGGACTCAGGTCAATAACCATGGTGTTCAGGGATGAGCCTGACTTTCCAGGAGCTCCCTTTGCCCATATGGCTGTGAATGTGGGTCTCTGCCATCAGCCACTCCCAAGTAGAAACTGTTTTTCACACAAATGTTAGTGAACTTCAGTCCTACTCTACTTTTAAAACCAGGAAGGAAGTCTTTCTTTTGGATGGCTCCCTCTTTTCATGACTGCCTGATGACCCCCCTTTCCTTCCCAGCAGGTACCATAACTGCCCCTGCCTTTCCTGTAATTGCCCTGCAGTATGTTCTATAATGGCTCTGTCTTTATAAAACAGTTATTGTCTCATAAATTTTCACTGAATCAGTTGATAAATAAAATGGATCCACTTCTTCAAAAGTAAGAGACACAGCTACCTCCCAAAGTATTACTGTAATTGAACTGTAATGCTTACAATTTGCTTTTATCATCTATGTGTTTTTTCATATATCTCTAATTATTACAATAATTGATAACCCTTGCCACAAAAGAGTTATTGTGTCCCTTTTCAGAGAGGAAAACTGGAATTTAGGAAAGTGAATGGACTTGTCTAAGAACAAGTAAAAGTGTAATAAGTGATAGAGGCAGGATTTGAACCCAGGACTGTGTGGCTGTACTACCATTTCTCTCCTTTCTTTCTTTCTTTCTTTCTTTCTTTCTTTCTTTCTTTCTTTCTTTCTTCCTTTCTTTCTTTTTTTTCTACATCTACCTGAACCTTGGTAGCTCTGCTGTTTGCATCCTGTCATGTTCATTGTAAAAAGCCTACTGTGCAGGGCGGGGAGATCCCAGCCAGGCCCTTCCATCACCCAGCTGCCCCCACACTTTCTTCTCCAGACTAACCCAAACATGGTTGGGGAGCTCAGGGGGAGGGCCCAGCATTCCCCAGTCGGGAGGAGTATCTAATCAGAGGCCTTCTCAGCATATCTCTCCAAGACCACTCCAGAGGTGGATGCCTGTGCCCAGTTTTCTATTTTTAGCTGGTGTGAACAGGAGGAAAAACACAAGCATTAAAAATCAAAGTGCCAGTTAAGAACTGAGACGACAGGGCACCCCAGGGCAAATTGGCAATCTGTGTCCTTCTCATGTCTCTTGGATCGCATGCCCCTCTCCCTGCTTCCCGTCATCTTTCTTTTCCCTGCTCTAAAGTCCCAAGATCCTCCAAAATCTGCTTCCACAAAGGAGCTGATATCAGTCATTTCTATCAATGCTTCTCACACTTTTTTTTTTCTTTTCTGTTTCTCACACTTTAATGTACATGTAAGTCAACGGGGCATCTGGCCACCATGCAGACTCTCCTTTAACAGTTCCAGGGGGAGGGGAGTGGGGGCCGAGACCGCTTCCCTAACCCATTGCCTGATGTGATGACGCTGCTCGTCTGTATGATACGTTCATAGGTAGAAGGTGCAGTTCTCTTCTTGGCAAGAATTTGCTGTCTCAGTTTTGTCTCCACTGGGAGTGAAGGGCTTTGCCCCCCATTTGCAGATGTTCATCTTTCCACCAGCAAGTGGACCAGCTCTGCCTTTGGCGTTTGTTCCTTCATTGATTTTGGAGGCAGGGAGCCTCCTGTGGACAAAGACAGGGGGTCCTGAGCAAAAACCCCGCATGGAGGACAGCGACCTGAAGTCTGGGCTGGGGGGAGCCTGACCCTTCTCCAGCTAGGCTGGCCAGCCTGGCACAGTCGCTCTCTCTAGCCTTTCCCCTGGCCCGGCCCGAGCTCTGCATGGGTCGGCACTCAGGTGGCCTCGGATAATCTCAGCTTTCTGCCCCGGAGTTGCACAGCTCCAGCTCCTGGAGCAAAGCCATCCAGACTGGTGGGCCTAGACCACCAGGTGCCCCTGTCCTGGCCACCCCGGTGCGCTGCGGTGGTGCCCTGTGGGCCCCGGGGCTGCCAGGCTCTGCTCCTCCAGTCCCCGTGAGAGGGGGAAGATGAGAAGCTGCCGCCGCCTCTGCGCCCTGGCCCAGCTGTCGGGACCCCTCAGCGGAGGGCAGGGTGCCAAGCCTTCCCGCTTCTGTGTGGCTCATTGTCTCCGGCTGGCGGGGCTTCGGAGGCACACCCAGGGATCACCCCCACAGGAAGGGGCAGGGGAGGGCTGGCGGCACGTAGTGTTCCCTGCCCCCGACCCTGCACGCCTGCCCCTCCCCAGCTCCCTATTTGGCCATCGCCTGGTTGCCCCCTCCCCTTCCTTACATGGTCTGGGGGCCCCTGCCTGAGCCTCTCCCCTGCCCTTGGCTCCATGAATGGCCTGGCGCTCCTCAGTGGTGCAAAGGCGACCAAATAAGGCAAGGTGGCCGACGGCCCCCCACCCCTGCCCCCGGCCGCTCCAACTGACCCCGTCCAGCAGCGCGTATAAAGCAGCGCGCCCCGCGCCGGACGCCAGCGCCAGCCGCCCGAGCCGAGCCGAGCCGAGCCCGACCCGCGGACGGTGAGTCTGCGCCGCCCCGCGCCCGCCCGCCCGGCCCGCCCAGCCCGCCCAGCCCTCCGGGACAGCGCCCTGCTCCCGCCGCTCCGCACTCTTCCCTTTAAGAGACCAAACTTCTCTATTTGATTTTCACTTTTCTCGTCCCGGGAAATCCCTGGAGAGGGGCGCGCGGAAGAGGCACCCCACAGCCCTCCACGAGGTGTTGGAGGTCCCTGCCCTCGTGCGCTTCTCCCTCCGGCGGGGGCGCGGCTGGATGGGGGTGTCGACGGGGCCGACGTGGGTTCCCAGTTTGTGAAAAGGTGCAAATGGAAAGGGCTGTGAGGACCTGGTGAGCGGTGACTGTCCCGCCTCGCACCCGGGACAGAGGGCGAGCCTCCTGGTCAGGGAGCCTGGGTCCTTCCTCCCCTTCCTCTCCGCACTCCGACCCCCCAATCTCCACTGCTCCTCCCACCCCTTCTGTGTTTCTGCCGCGAGGGGAAGAGAGGTGGCAGGTGCCTCCCGAGGCCTCTGAGCGCAGCCCCGCAGGCGCTGAGCCCGGGCCGCCCTCTCTCCTGCACCCGCAGACCCCGCTGAAACTGTGCCAGGATGTGCGACGACGAGGAGACCACCGCCCTGGTGTGCGACAACGGCTCCGGGCTGGTCAAGGCCGGCTTCGCGGGCGATGACGCGCCCCGCGCCGTCTTCCCTTCCATCGTGGGCCGCCCTCGCCACCAGGTAAACTTGGCGCCCGCCGGTGTCCCCAGGAGCAGACCCAGCCCGCCCCGCGCCCCTGCGGTCTCCTCTGCCGCTGGCCATCCAGGAAGCGTCTCACCTGAGCCTCCTGGTTCAGGAACCCTTTAGGTCAAATAAGTGACAGATGACTTAGCTTCAGGTCCAAGTCAAGGCCAGCAGTTCTCACACCCTTCCCTAAAGGAGGCTGTGGCAGGCGCCCTTTCCCGTTCAGGGACACAGCTCTCCAAGGGCCCCCCTCCCTGGGAGGGAAAGGCAGCAGTTTCTCTTCTCTGCTCCTGACCGGCATTTCCAGTCCTCGGTGTCTTCTCCTCTATCTTTGGGACACTTCACTTTCTTTTCTTGGCCTCTCTTTCCAGGCCTGTTCAAAACACAAGAAGATACCTTCTCTCCACCAAGCAGGAGCCAAGCCACATTCCTCGCCCTTGTTCACAGCCAGTTTTCGGGGCTCCCAAAAGATGTAATCTATCTGCTTCCTGGCTGTTGCATTTTTAGAAGCCAGACGTGACAGAGGCAGGAGGTGCCATGGTGATAGTGACATCCCACCTTGTTTATGAAGAGGAATGCCACCCTCGCTGCCTTTGCCACATGCCTGGTCAGACAGGCTGCCAGAGAGGAGAGCTGTGCTCAGGGCTGGGGAGTGATGGGCAGCACAGCGCCTGGCAGGCTGGTTTCCCTGGCAGCGTGGTAGTGGCATAGCAGCCCATCGCTACTTGATGAATGTCAAAATCTTTTCTTAGGATAAATACAATGTGTCATGAATCCAGTCACTTCACAATGTAGTCATTTATATTCTAGTTGACATGGGTGATGAGCTTAGTAATTTAATGAAGGCATTGTGGTATTTTTAAAACGAGGCAAGGCTCTGCTTCAGTGAAATAGCATTGTTCCCCCTCACCTGAAGTTATATTCTAAGCAGCAGAATCATACTTTTTGGGGGAGAAGTGGGTGGGGAAAGTACTAGATTGGTTTTAAGTGATATTTCTAAATTGGGATAAAATCTTATTGTTTGGTGTTTCTGGCCTTTATGATGTATTCCTGGGCTTGGGCAGTTAGATGTAAATTTATAAGGCACCAATTATATTCCTGACCTAGCAGAAGTTTGATCTTTCCATCTTTTTCTTCTTTTAGGGTGTCATGGTGGGTATGGGTCAGAAGGATTCCTATGTAGGAGATGAGGCTCAGAGCAAGCGAGGTATCCTGACTCTCAAATACCCCATTGAGCATGGCATCATCACCAACTGGGATGACATGGAAAAGATCTGGCACCATACCTTCTACAATGAGCTCCGTGTGGCCCCAGAGGAGCATCCAACTCTGCTCACCGAGGCCCCGCTGAACCCCAAGGCCAACCGTGAGAAGATGACCCAGATCATGTTTGAGACCTTCAATGTCCCTGCCATGTATGTGGCCATCCAAGCAGTGCTGTCCCTATATGCTTCTGGCCGTACCACAGGTATGTTTGGGCTCTGGGGACAGTCACTGATTAATCACATTCCCAACTCATTGACCTTGCTGTGAATCAGTGTCCTCAATTGAAAATGAATGATCCCTTTTCCCATACTCTATGGGAAGGTGTCAGTGCTAAGAGAGAAAGGAAACCATCATTCCCCGAGGTCAGTTTCAGAGCACATGTATTTCTGAAAGCTGAAAGAAACTGTGATGTCACATGATAAGGCTCCGTACAAGGTACAGTACCAGCCTGGAATGCAACAAACATTGGTATGTGTTCATACCATCACAGCCCTGGCAAATATGGCCAAGGACAACCCACATTCCCCACAAGGTCTGAGTCAAAAGAGAGAGAGACACATGTTACTTAGATGGGAGGAAAGAAAAACACACCTAGGTGCTTACATAATGTGCTAAAGGCTGATGAAAGGGATGGTCACTTGAGTGTCCTGGGGAAATTCTTCTACTACAATATTTAAAAGGATGAGCTATGGCTGGCTTCACATTTGCCATTCATTATGCTCATTTTTATTCTTTGTGTGTGAAGAATCTAATTTCATCTGGAACCATGCCCAGTGCTAGTTTATCTTGGCCATAATTGGAAGGAGGCTAAAAGCAGTGGTGTCATCAGGTATTTACCTCATCCTTGTCTGTTCTCTCTGACAGGCATTGTTCTGGACTCTGGGGATGGTGTGACTCACAATGTCCCCATCTATGAGGGCTATGCTCTGCCCCATGCCATCATGCGTCTGGATCTAGCTGGTCGGGATCTCACTGACTACCTCATGAAGATCCTCACTGAGCGTGGCTATTCCTTTGTCACCACTGGTGAGTGTGTCTCATGTGCTACTACACTGTCTGCTTTTTTCCTTCACCAGTGAGTCCATCTGCCTCCCACAGGTGACTTCATTCTTCAGAGCTTGACTGGGGTACTCTTTATTTCTGCAGCTGAACGTGAAATTGTCCGTGACATTAAAGAGAAGTTGTGCTATGTGGCTCTGGATTTTGAGAATGAGATGGCCACAGCTGCTTCTTCATCCTCTTTGGAGAAGAGCTATGAACTACCTGATGGCCAAGTCATCACTATTGGCAATGAACGCTTCCGCTGCCCAGAGACGCTCTTCCAGCCCTCCTTCATCGGTGAGTTGTGGGGTCTGGGGCAGAGGCACAGACTTTCCCTGCAAATCTTGGGAGGCCCCAGAGTAAAATCTATTATGAGGAAGAAGGATGAAGGGACCCTTGAATTAAAAGAAATCATAGCTTGGAGTCCCACACAGCTCAGTCTCAGGTTCTGATGGCTCATTAAAGGAGTGGCCATCACTGTTCTGTCCTGTTGCAATGAAATGACACGCAGACTTCACCTCAAAAGAAAGGATGAGACAGAGTAGGACCTGAATAATCCATATCTGCAGGAAAGAGGCAATTACTCAAGGGTGCTGACTCATTCCAATCAGCTTCATTACCAAGTAGCTAGACTTGCCTTTTAGGTTACTCATTGTTAAATATAATAGCAGTCACACTCACAGTAATAACTGGAGTGATATTTATATGTCGCCAAACATCTCGCCTAAGGAATGATTTATAGGAGGAAGCTTGTGAGAATCTTATTTTGCTGCATAAATAAAAATTGCATGGGTGTAACTTAAATGTGTGTCTTATCCTTTTCCAATACATCCATCACCATGCACCTGGTGGATACAGCAAGTGTTCGCTTCAGACAGGTGCTAGACACAATTGTTCATTTCTTGGCAGTCTGCTGTGGGCTAACTGTGAGCACTTTTAGGGACACCTGTTCCACAAATGTCTTCAGTGTATCTTATAAAAGAACACATGTTTCAGAGACAAATGGTAACAGTTTACCAACACAGAGGAGTCCTGTTCTCACTCCTCCACCATGGCCCCTGGCCTACGTGCACCTTGATATTTAAAAAAAAAAACTTGTTACTAGGTATGGAATCTGCTGGCATTCATGAAACAACTTATAATAGCATCATGAAGTGTGACATTGATATCCGCAAAGACCTATATGCCAACAATGTCTTATCTGGAGGTACCACGATGTACCCTGGGATTGCTGATCGCATGCAGAAAGAAATCACTGCCCTGGCTCCCAGCACCATGAAGATCAAGGTAAAGTACCTCTGTGCCTGGGGGAGCTGAAGCAGGTCTTGGTATTCCAAGCAGAAGGCATTCCTAACTCCTTTTTCCTCACACTTAGCTTCTTGCTTACTCAAACCTTTATCTTTTAGCTTTTCTAACACTTTTTTTTCCTCCTGATCTTTCTAGTATTTTCCCCAAGATAGGAGACTTTAAAAATGTTTTCAAGCTGTGGATAAAAACAAATCTTTGAAGAAAAACAAAAAACTCACCTAAATCTTTGAACACATTTTAAAAGTCCCCAACTTTGGGCCTTTTAGCTTGTTGCCACATTATACCTGAGTTCAGAGAAGTGGGAAATTCTATTTTGTAAAGTCTTTGATAACAGAAGTAAAGAAGTAGTGGCAAGTACATAAAACTTGACTCAGCTATATTAACTTGTGGTATGAAGTACCTTATATTATAGTGAATTAACACCTAATATTTTTTTCTAGTGAGGCTCCCCAACACGTAGCATGCCTGTTGCTTGGAACTTCAGAGTTCCCTGGAAGTTTCTGTTTTCTTTCCACAGATTATTGCTCCCCCTGAGCGCAAATACTCTGTCTGGATCGGAGGCTCCATCCTGGCCTCCTTGTCCACCTTCCAGCAGATGTGGATTAGCAAGCAAGAGTACGATGAGGCGGGCCCATCCATCGTCCACCGCAAATGCTTCTAAGGTGCCTCCTCTTCTAGTCTACCTTACATTCAGGATGACAGTATTATGCTTCTTGGAGTCTTCCGACCCACCCTTCTTCATCTCTCATCAACCATTGTACAGTTTGTTTACACACGTGCAGTTTATTTGTGCTTCTAATATTTATTGCTTTATAAATAAACCAGACCAGGATTTGCAACCTACAAAAGCCTCTTCTAATTCCTTTTTGGGGTAGGCTTGAAGTATGGCCAGTGTTCACATATTTTTGACAGTGAGCTCCTAGTTGATGGCTCTGATACCATGTGCATTGTAATATTACATCACCACGAAGATCATCAACTGGGTTAGTGTGACATCTAGCTAGGAGTTATGATACTAAATTTTGATTTTACACTTTGGTATAGAATCACGAACCTATTTCATACCTGAAAAGATTAGATTTCACTTCACATGTGCAAGAAGTGGAAGATAAAACAATTCTCTAAGATTGACTCCCATCAATGATATTGAAAATTATTGCTTTAGTATATGTTTCAGCTGTTTTCATAACTTTGCAGAAGCCACATATACACACTTTGAATGATTATGAAGTCAGTATTTATTAGCATACTATTCATTTTCAAAATTAAATGAGTTACCAGCTGTTAAAGTGTGTATACGTGTTTTTGGGGACACCGTGTATATTGGCAGTGAGAAAGTCAAGGATATTTTATGTAAATTAGCTCAAATTCTCAATTCTTGGGCTTTACAGTTGGACTGTGCATGTTAGTGGTGAGACAGTGAAGCCAGCTGACAGTTAAGCCTGGCATGTTCCATTTCAAACAAGTCAGAACCACTGTGCAGGTTCAAAACAAGCAGAGGAAACAGGTGCCAGAAACTCCTGCCTAATCAGCGACTAACTTGTGGGACAGAGGTCTTCAGTCTCTTCACCTATTTGAAATCTTGGGATCTTGGGTTGAGTCGAGTTAAGGCTAGGAAGTCCTGATGGAAGAAGGGGAGCAGAGAGCCACAGTATTCCTTTTCCTCCATTCAGGGCTCTCTGCAATATGTCAGGGGAAGTGCTGAGGACAGTACTCAAGAGAATAAGCACGCTCATATACACTTCCAATGTGTGTGGCTTCAAGGACACAGATATGGATCTGGGTCTTAAAGAATGGTCAAGAACTAGGGAGGTGACATGAGCAAGAAGGAAATCTCAGCAGAAGGAAATGGGGCAGAAGCCAGAATACAAGGAAGGAAGCCAGTGTTTAGGGTAGGTTGGTGAGAGCTGATGAGCTTTTAGGAAATCAGTTTGGAGAGATAGACTATAACTTAATTGAGACACTTTCATTTTTTTTCATTTTCAAATTAATTGTTAAAGACCTTTTAGAGCAATTGGTGCAATGTTAAGCAGTTTGTTTTTAATTCCCCAGATGAAAACCCAGATTTTCTGACATTCAGTCTAATGGTGCATCTAAAACCATTTTTAGTCCTAAAACTTTAGTCGTAAAGTTTACAGGTAAACTTATAAACATAATCATGCAGATATAAAGGTTTAGTCATGGCCTATCAAGAGTAACACCATTCTATCACACACCCTTTGGGAGACTGGGTTGAAAATTTGGGGTATTTTAGGCTCATCAGACACATCCTTAGTAAGCTGCCACTGTCATCATTCAAGGTTTAATATGTCTTTATCTTATTCATTAAAAATAGCTCTTTTAAAAAATTATTGATTCTAGAGAGAGAGAGAAAGGAAGGGAGAAAGAGCCAGAAACATTGATTTGTTGTTCTATTCACTTATGCATGCATTGGTTGCCTCCTGTACATGCCCTGAACAGGGACCAAACCCTCAATCTTGGTGTATTGGGATGATGTTCCAACACACTGAGCTACCTGGCCTGGGCTAAAAGATATCTCGTGATTCCTGATTCTGGACCAAGCAAGATAATTGGTCCAAGGGACATAAAGAGGGATCAGGGCTCACTTTCTGTGCTTAACAACCTCAGAATTTAGAATTCCATACTTAGCATAGCTGAGTGGAAGTTTTTCTCTGTGTTAAGAGTTACATAATAAATAAATTTGGTGTCATTTTCTGTAGATAAAATATAAAGTTTATCATAGATTTTACTTTTGTCCCCCTCAATTATATCCTGTAGCACAGACAAATTGGCTCATAAGCTAGTTTTCAGCCAGAGATAAGGATTTGAGGCAAAAATGGGGAGATATGATTTCACCAGTACCTGTGTCTTTATTTTTCATCTCTCAAATTGAATACAATAAGTATTATGAATTTAACCTACAAGTATAGTATTAATCCTCCAAGTTTAGACAACAGGCTGCGGTATCACCTATGGTTCTTTCTTTGTATAAATGTAAAGGGAATGGATATAATCATTCTTACTTAAAAGTAGAAGTGTTTTAGAATCAACTTTCAGAAGTGATAAGCATGCAGATTCTTGAATTCCAAAGTTTTCTCATCTCAACTAATGATGGGGTATAAGATATTAGAACAGCTGAGTTTTCTAATAATTGTGCTTAAGGATGGTACTAAGGTGACAGTTTTTCTTAAAACTACCTCCACATGTGTAAAAGAATAGAGATGTCTACAGTGAATATGTTTGCAGTTAAGATACAATGTAAAAAATATATACAGATCATGATATTTCTTCTCAACTTATAATGAAAATAGTGTTTTTGTTCATTTCTAACACACCAAAACACTTTTTGTCATTTTTTTAACAATTGTCATTTCTTAGCAATGGTTATTATGTAGATGTGTTTAAATAATCAAGAGAGTAGAGTTAGAAAAAGAAAATGGAATATTGAAAAGGATAGACTTCATTCACTAACCCAGGCCCTGAAACAATGTCACTGCGGTTCCATCTTTCTCTTCATTTCTTCTATGGCATCTGTTATAGACTGACTGAATCATACCCCTCCCCCACCCCCAAATTCATGTGCTGACACCCTAATTCCCCGACGTGACTGTTTTTAGAGACAGGGCCTTTAAGAAGGTAATTAAGGCTAAATGATATCATGAGTTGGCCCTAATCAAATAAGACAGGTGTCCTCATTGAAGAGGAGGAGACACCAGGATTGTGCATATACAGAGGGAAGTACTTACAGGTAGAGGCACAGCAAGAAGTAGTCATCTATAAGCCAGGCAGAGGCCTCACCAGAAACCAATGTTGCCGGCAACTTGGTCTTTGGCTTCTATGCTCCAGAACTGCGAGAAAATAAATTTCTATTGTTTAAGCCACTCAGTCCATGCTATTATGTTATGGTAGCCCAAACAGACTAATAGAGGATTATTTCACATGTTGGACCTCATGGCCCAGGATTCACAACCTACCAACTAACTTATCAGCCTTTGTACCAAAAGAGTGTTTTCGGCCAAAACCGGTTTGGCTCAGTGGACAGAGCATCAGCCTGCGGACTGAAAGGTCCCAGGTTCGATTCCGGTCAAGGGCATGTATCTTGGTTGCGGGCACATCCCCAGTAGGAGGTGTGCAGGAGGCGGCTGGTTGATGTCTCTCTCTCATTGGTGTTTCTAACTCTCTATTCCTCTCCCTTGCTCTCTGTAAAAAAATCAATAATATATATATATATATATATATATATATATATATATTTTTTTTTTTTTTTAAAAAGAGTGTTTTCCCATATAGTTCTATTGGAAATTCCAGGGAAGTCTCAGTCTGGCCAGACTTGAAGACTGCAACATATTTTCCCTGCCATAGAGAACCATCAATATCATTAAGTGGGAGAGGGGTACTTCTCCAAAGGAAGGGAACAAACTGACATGCACATCATACCTAAGGAGCTAGAACCAGAGATTAGAGTAGTTTGCAGGGGGACTAATTGTTGAAGGGCTCCAACTTCCAGTTCGGGAATTTTGTTTGATTTAGGAGGTCCTGAGAAGGACTTGAGAACAATGATTTGACTCAAACAAAACTGGAAGGCAAGAATAAAAATATTTGGATGGTGATAAAAAAAATTGACTGATCAATTTTTTTTTCTCTAGAATATAATGTGACCCAGGGGCTCAGGAACCCAGTGCTCTCTATATGACCAATTTCTCCAGGTATTTAAAAAGGTATTTAATAAGTCAGAATTAACATGATATAAATACTACAAATATTTCCTAGTAAAAGATAGGTAGGGAAGAAATTTTTAGTCTTTTAGGCCTAAAACAGCAAAGGTTGTCTATATTCATCCTAGGGTCTTCCAGGCTCATTATAGAAGGAATCTCTCCAGCAGAGTTTGGCTGTTGCTATGGCAACCAAACTCACATTAAAAGAAACGCAGGAAAAAAGCTCTGGGGGAGATTGCAAAAGTATGCCTTTGCTCACTGGTGAATCTGATGCTAGAAGATGTTTCTTGCAGTTCACTTATTCGCTCTGTGTGCAATAGATGCAAGAAAGGTTGACTAGGAGGATAAAGAGCTTCAGAGCAAGTACAGATCTCTGAATCCTTAGGGCTCTGGGTCCTCTCCCCTGTATGGGAGGGGAGCTGAGTTAGGTGAGAGTTAAGCATGAGTGGTCTGCATGTTTCTCCACAGTGTTGTTTGCTTATTGCTCTACCCTGGGAATCAGGGTTGGAGAGGAGAGACAGAAAGAAAACAAACCCAAGGGAAGGTTGCAGTAAAGCTGAATTAAAATCTGGCATTAATACTAAATGAGAAATGGCCTCTGGAGTCAAGGGTAAGCAAGCAGTTGGGTGAACAGGTTTAGTGCTTACCACAGAAAGATGACTTAATTTTGGAAAGACTACTGGGTAGTGACAGGGTAGGCGTCATATAGGGTATGATAGAGCAGACCTCAAGAGGGGAATTTAAAACCAAACCTGAAAAAAAAATAATAAAAGCAAACCTGCTTTAGGCAAAGTAGTAAAATTTCCCCAAGGATCTACCCTTTAGACTTTTTCCAGTGTCTTCTACCCACTGTGGGCTCCCCAGAACATTCTCCCTACCTCCCCTATTATAACTATACTTAGCTGCACTTTACTTGTATTCCTAAAGAGCAGACTGACATTAATTCTAAGACCTGAGAATGGAAAAGCAGGCAGTGGAAATAATACCTGCAAAGACTCAGAGGTAGGAGAGTCTGTCAGGTTCAGAGAAGTGAGAAGAGCCAAGTGGATGGAGAGCAATGAGGGGCTGAAGAGGAGAAGAGTAAGTAACCCCGGAGACAGGTCTGAACACCTATCCAATGAGGCCTATAGACTGTGATTAGAAGGTTGAATTCTATTGTGTGACAGAATTATGATAAAGGGTTTTAAGCATGAATATATAAAACATATTTTAAATGCTACATGGGAACTGGACTGGAAAAGCAGAAGTGGAGGCTAGGAAGCCATGGGAGGCTCTTACACTGGGTGCAGGTGGGAGTCGCTGGGGCTTGGACCTGAAGGAGGCCATGGAGATGGAGAGAAGTATGGGTTCTCTAAGCTGCAATAGCAGGATGTGCTGGTGAGTTGGATAGGGGCAGGCAAGGAAAGGGCTGCTGGCGTGAGTGGACTATGTGTTTTCAAGGAAATTCAGATTTCAAGATGATTTGAACACATCTTCAGTCCTACATTGGAAAGAAGGCATCATCCAAAAATGGGGTTTGCTTTTGGTCTTGAAAAGTGTTAAGGTTTTTCTGGGAGAAAGAGAGGTATCAAATGAGCAGAGGGTAGTTTAGGGGACAGAATGGTGGTGGAGAGGGAGATGTGACTAGAGCAGAGGGTATGCACTGGGATGAAGCAATGAGGTCATTTGGGACTTGGTAGGGCTAGACATGGGCTTTGGAAACACAGATGTGCTGTGTTGGTACTTATAAAATACAAAGGATAATAAAACTGCCCTTCAAAATTGCTGGGAGGATTAAATGGGATAAAGTAGATCTTATACTCAGGCCTTAACACATAGTAGGACTTTAATTAATGTCCTATAATCATTGTTATTAATATTCTTATATAGAGTACACAATACACAATCATACATTGCATACACATACACATGTGTGTTTTGTGTGTTTGTGTGTGTGTGTGTGTGTGTGTGTGTGTGTTGTGGAAGAACTGAATGACAAGGGTGGAAATTTGGACTTGATATGAGAGAATGTGTGTTTTTTGCTGATGACATCTTCAGAGCAGAGAAGTGGTCCATTGAATGATGTTTAGAGAAGATAAATTCTGGCATTTGGGTCCAGAATGGTCTAGTGGGCAGCAATCCTCACTGAAAGACTCAGCAATGAGAGAATTGAGGAAGCACATACTCCAAAGGCTGAGAATGTAGAGCGAGGTCCTTCTTCATCTGCCAAAGGGATAGTGACCGCAATATACACATAAATTAAGAAAAAGCATGACTCCATGATAGAGGGTTTAAAGATTTTAATTAATAACCACTATGGCCTTACATTACAGAGCCTTTTCAAACATCTAAAACTGGCTTCCTGAATTCCCAGTGTAGGAAGCACTTTTCATGCCACTATGAGCCTCCTCTACAGTTAAGGAACTTATTTTAAAACTGTTTAAATCTTACAGTAAAGGGTAGCCATACTCTCTTTTATACCCATTACCCTAGATCAGTGGTTCTTAACCTTTCTAATGCCGCGACCCTTTAATACAGTTCCTCATGTTGTGGTGACCCCCAACCATAAAATTATTTTTATTGCTACTTCATAACTGTAATTTTGCAACTGTTATGAATCATATCTGTGTTTTCCAATGGTCTTAGGCGACCCCTGTGAAAGTGTTGTTCAACCTCCAAAGGGGTCGTGACCCACAGGTTGAGAACCACTGCCTTAGAGTGTCAATTCCATTGTGTTATAATAACTGGTTTGATTTTAATACATAAGGGGAGTTCCATCACTGAAATATGAGGATTCTAGTTTTTAAAAGGTTGGTAGGGGTGAGGGATTTAGTAGGAAGAACTTGATGAGTGCTTACTTTAAATATAAATCTTAACAGGGAAGATACAAAAAATATATTATACTGGGGGCCCAGTGCACTAATTCATGCACCTTGAAAGTGTGGCTGGGTGGGCATAGGGGCAGTTCTTGGCCCATCCTCTGCACCCCAGCACAGCTCCTCCCACTGCGGTCTCTCAGTCTCCTGTCTGTTGGCAGTCCTGCTCCATGCACCACTGCTGTGGCTCCCAGGGCTGACTGCACAGAGAGATTGGGGCTGGTGCCAGCTGTGGGTATAAGTGGCAGCTACTGCCCCAATTTCCCCTCAGGAACAGAGGGAGAAAGAGAAGCCTGAGAGGCAATCAGGGCTGGCAGCTGCTGTTTGTACCCACTGGCACCTGCTGGTGCCCAAGCAGGTGTGAGGGCCAGGCTGGATCATGGTGAGTGGGAGCAAAGAATTTTCAGTAACCACAAGAGGCTCACCCCAATGACAACGACCAGCATCCCGCCTTGATTTGGTACCCCAGCTCACCTGCTCCACCATCCCACCACGGCTGAGGACCCCCATGTTCTGTACTCTGCTGCCTGCTGCCAATGCCCGCCATGTTCTGCACAAACCCCCTGGTGATCAGTGCACATCATAGCGACCAGTTGTTCGGTTGTTCTGCCATTTTATCTATTTATATATTAGGGTTTTATATATATATAGACTAGAGGCCCGGTGCATGAAATTCGTGTTTGGGGGGCATGGGGGAGGTGTCCTTCAGCCCAGCCTGCTCCCTCTCCAATCTGGGACCCCTTGAGGGACATCCCTCTCACAATCCAGGACTGCTGGCTCCCAACTGCTCATCTGTCTGCCTTCCTGATTACCCCTAATCACTTCTGCCTGCCAGTCTGATCACCTCCTAACCACTCCCTTACCAGCCTGATTGATGCCTAACTGCTCCCCTGACAGCCTGTTTGCCCCTAACTACCCTCCACTTTGGGCCTGGTCACCCCTAACTACTTTCCCCTGCAGGCCTGGGTTCCCCCAAAATGCCCTTCCCTGCAGGCCCAGTCACCCCCAACTTCCCTCCTCTACCAGTCTGGTCACTCCTAACTGCCCTCCCCCACAGGCTTCCCCTTCAACCCCAGACTACTCTTTCTGTCACTATAGATTATTTTGGTCTGTTCTGCAATTTCATGCTAATCATAATTCAAATTATTTGTGTGCTTATTTGATTCTTTTTGTATCTATTACTAGACTTTTATTAAACCACTAGAGGCCTGGTGCATGAAATTCATGCACCAAGGGGGGTATCCCTCAGTCCAGCCTGCACCTACTCGCCATCCTCGGGTCCCTAGGCCTGGCTGGTGATCAGGGTCTATAGGGGCTTTCCTTTCCCTGGCTTCCAGCAGCTGGCCCTTCCCCTGCCATAGTCACTGCTTGCCATCTGTGTGATGCTGCCCTGCTCCCCCACCACTGGTTGCCTTTCTCTGCAGGCGACAGGCATGGGGCATCATCGCTTGGCTGGCCTGGGCCTCCCTCTGCAGAGCAATCACTGGCCAGCCCCACACATTCACCACAGAGTTGCTGGTTGGGTAGCCTGGTCCTCCCTCTTTGGAGTGATTGCAGAAACCACCCCATCCCCCACATCAATCGCTCTGCCAGCTGTTGGCCTGGGCCTCCCTCTGCAGGGCAATCTATCTCAGAGCCCTGCACCACCCCCTCCACATTGATCACCCTGGAGAGGGTGGCCTGGGCCTCCCTCTGTGGGCTGATCGTGGGGAAATGGCGGGCCCCCCTGAACAATGGCATTGCACCCGCTTTGGCTGGCCCCAGCGTCATTGCATGTCATGGCATGGTCGTCAGGAAGGTCATCCGATGGTCCTTTTGCTGTTCAGTTGTTCGGTCGATTTGCATATTACACTTTTATTATTATAGATGTTTTTCTAGCACAGAGAGTCTGGCACAGAGAGTGTCAGCATGAAAAAACCCCAAATCTTATTTATCAGTTTTGATTTTAAAAACTGAAGCATTTAAATATTTGAAGGTATCAGTGAGGACTTTATTGCAGAGGGTTAACAAACAGGGGTCTTTTTCTTTTTCATCTTCTCTGCTCTCATCTTTTTCTTTTCTTTTTTTAAATATATTTTATTGATTTCTTACAGAGAGGAAGAGAGAGGGATAGAGAGTTGGAAACATCGATGAGAGAGAGACATCGACCAGCCGCCTCCTGCACGCCCCCTACTGGGGACGTGCCCGCAACCAGGATACATGCCCTTGACCGGAATCGAACCTGGGACCTTCCAGTCCGCAGGCCAATGCTCTATCCACTGAGCCAAACCGGTTTGGGCTGCCCTCATCTTTTTCATCACAACAAAGTCAAAGGTAGCCCAGAAGGGTGGAGGGTCACACTCCTTTGCCTTTGGGCAAAATGTGCTATCATTTTGAATAAACGGGGAAAAATAGTCTCATTCACTTATAAATGTTTTGTAATTTTGAACTTCGAAGTTAAAGACATTTCTCAGGGCAAATCTGTGCCCTTGATAACAAGACAGAGATTAAGTCAAGCCATGTCTCCACTTCTAAAAACACTCGAGATGTGTGTCCCACTAGCACTGTCATAGCAACTCTGTTACTATAAGATAATCAAACCTTAAATCACACATCTGTGAGCTGGCATCCCTCAGTCATGCTCAGGGAGGATGCTGTCACATTGGGTGCTGAGCTGGGGTACAGAGACCCTTCCCCAGCTTTTCCTTGCTCCCTTTGCATGCCTTCATTTCCGGTTTTGTGGTGTCTGCATCCCCTTCAGCCAAAGTTCTAAATCTCTTTCCCACTCAACTATCTAGGACACATGAGAATTAACTTACTCATGTAGATTACAGGGCCCCAGCCATTATTAACCCTAATATTGAAAGAAATACAGCTCTTTCGGTAGGAGAAGCAGAAATGCCCTTCCACATGGCACCAATAGCAACATTTGCATCAGCTGAGGAAATGTGCTTTTTAGGAAGTTCAGGTAATACAAATGCTTGCTTATAATCAATGAAGAGTTCACATATATGATATTGTCAAATTTGTGGGCCCCTTTGAAAGCATTGTATAATTGCATCCCTAGAGTTATTTTAAAGCAGATCAAAGTACTGTCTATTTTGTATTTTCATAATGCCCTTTGAATTATTGATTCGGTCCTGATATTCTCACCTTCCTTCCCAGTGGGTACCTGGTTACTATTTGTTGAAGAACTGAACAGTTCAAATTTCATTCTTAAATATTGAACTCATATGTACCCTACATCTCCTCTTTTTCAGATGTTGGGTTCTCTGGTTTTCCCCAGTTTGCAGGGCCAACCTTTGCTTTAATGGGATTGAAGTGCTGAGTGAACCTTGGCCATGATCTCACCCTCTTCTTTTGGAGATGTTGCTCTTGTTGATGACACTGAATTTGGAAGGATAGTCACCATTTTGGATGAGGGAGGGAGGAAAGAGACGGGGATGTAAATTCATAACCCGGCAAGTTAAACAAATGCCTGAGGCTTGGCTTGAACCTCAGGGGAGGCAGAACAGGAGGCATGTGGGGGAGAATCTGCTCAGAAGCAGACCGACCCTGACCTTTTGCTGGCAGTACAGTTTCTAGAGGCAAATGAACCTGTGAAGAAAAGCTGGGCAACTGGGACACTTGCACAGAACTGGTAATGTGTGAGGCTCTCTCATTTTGCTAAGCCCTGATGACATCCCCTTGCCAGATGGGGGTCAGACTTTTCCAAGAAGGTTGCAAAGATCTCCATGACTTGTCTCCTCCATTCCTCCCCAAATAGTCACTACTTTTTTCTTGACCCAATCCAACAGGCAAATATTCAGTTGCCCAGAATAATTTGACACTGTCAATAAGTGTGCTTTTCAATCTGTTGGTCATGGGCCATTAAAGGGGTCTTAAAATCAGTTGAGTAGATTCTAAGCAGCATTAAAAAAAAGAAATCAAGCAGGGCAGAGAATTTATACTAATAAAAAGATAATATGCTAATTAGACCAGGTTGACCAGACTTCTGGATGTCCAACTTCCTTCCTTCCTTCTTTCTTAGGGGTGACCTGGCTGGCAGGAGGCAGTTAGGCTACAATCCGGCCGGCAGGGGAGCAGTTAGGGGGCAGCCAGGCTGGCAGGGGGGCAGTTAGAGGGCAATCAGGCTGGCAGGTAGAGTGGTTAGGGGTGATCAGGCAGGCAGGCAGGTGAGTAATTAGGAGCCAGTGGTCCCAGATTGTAAGAGGAATGTCTGACTGCCAGTAGTCAGACATCCTCCTAAGGGTCCTGGATTGGAAAGGGTGCAGGCCAGGCTATGGGAATCGCTCCCTCTACTTCCCTGTGCATGAATTTCACTCACTGGGCCTGTAGTAGACTTTATTAGAGTATACACTGAGTGGCCATATTATTATGATCTCTGAATGCATAATAATTTGGCCACTCAGTGTATATATGTGTGTGTGTGTGTGTGTGTGTGTATATATATGAGACCTGGTGCATGAATTTGTGCATGGGTGGGGTTCGGCCAGCCTAGCCAGGGGGAGGGGACATGGGTGGTTGGCCAGCCTGCCTGTTGGTCGAACTCCTGTTTGAGGGGACAATTTGCATATTAGCCTTTTATTATATAGGAGGATATACACTGTTTATTAGTAGTAAGGGTGAATGGTGTGTTGTGGAACTCTGTTTTAGCCTATGCATGTATATACCAAGTTGCAACATAAAATGTTTTTGGTGAGAAAATTTTGAAAATCACTGTTTACAACAATCAATTTTCAGATATCCCCTTAAAAACTTTTTATTGGGAATGATATCAAATATACATAAAAATAATGACAATTGTAAAATAGACCCTATCATATCCTCATCTAGTTTCCAAGTAGTCTTTTGTAGATGTTACAATCTTATTCATTTCCTTCAGTAATTTATTTTTATTTATTTACTCCATCTTAGTAAATATAGGGGAGGTTTCTGTGAACACTGAAGTAATCCTTCCAGATGGTTCAAGCTGTGAATGTTTTAGGTCAGCTGGGAGCCTTTGGAGAGGCCTCAGGGAACCACTGAGAAAAAAAGGTGTTTGGAAAGAGAAGTGAGGCAAAACTTACAGAGGCTGTGTGCACTGTCTCTCTGCCTTTGGGGGAAGGTAGTCAGGTCTGTCATCTGGTTTAAATTTTATTTTATTGTTTAAAGTACTACAAATAGTAGTACATATATCTCCTTCCCCACTTCCCCATGGACCTTCCCCCAGCTTCCCTTCCCCCTGGCACATGCCTTCATCCCACTCCACTCCCATCCCCCATGACTTATGTCCATTAGTTGTACTTATATGCATGCATACAAGTCCTTCACTTGATCTCTTTCCCCTGCCCCTGCTCATCCTCAACACTCCCCAGCCTTCCCACTATAATTTGACAGTCTGTTCAATGCTTCACTGACTCTGTATCTTTCTTTTTATTCATCAGGTTACAATGTTCTTTATTTTCCATAAATGAGTGAGATAATGTGGTATTTTTCTTTCATTGCCTGGCTTGTTTCACTTAGCGTAATGCTTTCCAGTTCCATTCATGCTGTTACAAATGGTAAGAATTTCTTCTTTTTTATAGCAGCATAGTATTCCATTGTGTAGATGTACCATAGTTTTCTGATCCAGTCATCTGCTGATGGGCATTTAGGCTGTTTCCAAAGCTTAGCTATTGTAAATTGTGCTGCTATGAATATAGGGGAGCATATATCTTTTCTGATTGGAGTTTCTAGTTTCTTGGAGTATATTCCTAGAAGTGGGATTACTGGGTCATTTTTAGTTTTTTGAGGAAACTACATACTGTTCTCCACAGTGGCTGCACCAGACTGCATTCCCACAAGCCATGCAGGAGGGTTTCTTATTCTCCAAATCCTCATCAGCACTTGTTGTTTGTTGATTTGATGATGATAGCCATTCTGACAAGTGTGAGATGGTACTGCGTTGTCATTTTTATTTGCATCTCTCAGATAATTAGTGACTTTGAGCATGTTTCCATATGTCTCTTGGCCTTCCTTTCTGTCTTCTTTTAAAAAGTATCTATTTATGTCCTTTGTCCAATTTTTTATTCCATTATTTATCTTCCTTTTGTTATGTTGTATGTATTCCCTGTAAATGTTGGAGATTAAACCTTTATCTGTGATAACACTGGCAAATATGTTCTCCCATATGTTCTGTCATCTGGTTTAGTTCAGAAGTTTCCCTCCCCCATTCTCCTTTTACCCCATCCTCCTTTGAGGATACCTGTCAACCCCTTTGTTTTACAATTAAAGAAACAGAGTGCTAGGAGTGGGAACTGTGTTACCTAAGAGAATTTCTCATTGAGTGCTATCTCTTAGAGTCCCCATATGATGTTAAGAGCCTTTTAATAGATTTCTGCTGCTTTAAAGATAAAAGCCTATTTCGTGGCCTACAAGACCTAAATGGTCTGGCCCTGTCTTCCTGTTCATTCCCATCTCTCTCCCCTATTCTCTAGTGACTGCCCTCTCTATGCCTACTCCACTGTCAGGCTCTTGCATATGCTGGCCTCTACATTAAAATGCTTTCTTTCTCCTGACTCCTGCACTCCCCACACCTTTCCTAAACTCATCACAGCTATAATTTATGTGTTTGTGAATGATTATTTGATTAATATTTGACTCCCTTCAGACAATTCTGTGAAGACAGGAACCTTCTCTGTTTCTGATGATGTCATCTTCAACACTTAACACAAGGCCTGCCATTCAGAAAATGTTAAAAATATTTCAGACACAATGAAAATGTCTTTGTACTCTTCCTCACCCCATTACTCTGTTTTTCTTCCACTCTCCTGACATTGATGCCTATTCTTAAACCATAGGTCTGCATTTTTTATACATTTATTGAATATCCACATATCTAATAAATATCCATGTAGAAAATACAGGCTATTCTAGAGGGCCCCTGGGAAGGCACATGGGCATTCTTTAATTATTGTCAGCTGAAGCCAGTGGCATCAGCAAAGCCATGCCCTGGGAACATGCCTTGCCAAAGGGGCAAGAGTGTTGTCAGCCTGACCTTCATTTGAGCCCATGGTGTGGGGAAGTAGGTTTTGATATCTAAATCCAGCCTAGCACCAGGAATGTTTAGGGCCTACTCAAGAATGCAAATAATCTCCTTTTGTCTTAACCTTTTGGTGAAACTTCCTGGTATTTTAGGGTATAAATAAACATGCTGCATTGGCTCTGGGTCACTGTCTGTCTATCAGAAGAGAGCAGTGGTCCACCCGGCCCCAGTTTTTCTTTCTATCTTTGTGTCTTGTCTCTTTCTTTTATTTCTCAATCCTCAGTTGCCTCTACTCAGGAATTATACCCACTCTCTGGCTAGGCTGGACACAGAAAATAGGGAAAATAGTTATAGGCTATTGTTTCCTCTGTTTAACATTTATACAAATGAGTTATATTCTACTTATCCTCCAGCATGCTGCTTTTATCATTCAACATTTAGTTTGGGGATCTATTCATTCATATATATATGTATATATGTATATGTGTATATATATGTGTGTGTGTATGTATATATACACATATATATGTAGATTAATTTATTCATTTTTAAATATGTACTAGTGTTCCATCAAATGAATACGTACCATTTTAATACTTCTGTCATTGAATTTTATTTAATATGCATTTCCTTTTGTTTGCTTTCTTTTCTTCTTTTACTGAAAATTATGGATTGAATTGTGTGTCCTCCTAAAATTTATCTGTTGAAGCCCTAATCTCAAATGTATTTGGAGATGAGATCTTTGGGTCATTAGAATTAGGTGAGGCCATAAGGATGAGGCCCACAAGATGGGATTAGTGCCCTAATATGAAGAGACACCAGAGAGCTTGCTTTCTCTGTCTCTTCTCCATGTGAGGATACAACAAAAAGGTAGATAACTAAAATCCAGAAAAGAAGCATTTACTAGGAACTGAATTGGCTGGGATCTTGACTGTGGACTTCTAATAATTGTTAGAAAATGAATTTTTGTTGGTTAAGCCATCTGGCCTACACTATTTTGTATGATAGCTTGAGCAGACTAAGACACTGACTTCTACGAAGTTGATGCCTTCCCTACAAGATTTTTCTCTAGGAAGTTTTTTTTCTTCTACTAGCCTGAAAGTTTTACATTCCATTTTTATTCTTATTGTGTTTGTTCCTAAGCATTTAATATACAGTTAATGCAACACAATCTAAAGTTAATTTCTATGCCCCTTCTGTTACATTTGCCTTGGTTAAACCGCACTTTCCCACATTATTTATAGTACTCACTTTTATAAACAAGACTACTTTTTGAAATAATATTTCTTTATATTTCAATATATCACTTTAATTTCTTTCTTGATTTATAGTTCTTTGAAATGCTTTCAGCAAAGTTCCATGAGTAGGAAACTCTCATTCTTTATCTCAACATAATTTTTATACTCCTTTCTTAATATATTTGATATGTAGGTTTATTAAAATAACTACAAGGCAGTGCTTATATTTTAAAGGAAAAACTACTGATAGTATTCTTATGGTACTTGCATATTTTTAATTTTCCTAAGCTGAATATTATTTGTGTCATTTCTCAAAAGTTAAAACATGCACAAAGAATATAAAATACTTTGATCACTGGCTCATCAAATAAATGCCAAATATTCATATATTCTGTTCATGTTTTATGCAAGATTTTCTTCAAGCAAAGCACTGAAGGTGATACTGTAGCCATGATACCATGTCCAGAGTCCCCTTAGATATTAAAATGAAGTAGTCCCCTCATTATAAACTCAGGTTTCAGCTGCTGTGGGCTGCATTCATTTGTACAACCTCAATGCAAGTGTTGTCCTGCTTTCTGCTTCACATTAGAAACTTGAAGCTGGAGAGTGAAAGAATCATAGTCAGGACCCCTGCACCTGGGAAGTGTGGCTATATCCCTTCTCTATTTCAATGAAAATTTTCTTTTTAATCAAGTGATGCTCCAATTGGCGGTCAGAACAGCATCTGTGCATGGGATGGAAATCCAGAGCACAATCAAGGTCCCCTCCTGAGTCACCAGATTTCCAAGGACAGCCGTAAAACTTAGATTTCTAGGGAGAGAGCACAGCCAGTGACATTGAGCTAACATCACTTTTCTAACTGCTTGGGGAGCTGGTCAGCAAGAAAAATCTGAATTCTGTTCACAATGAGCTTCAGTTAGTCAGTTATTCCACATTGCTTTTTTATTTTTAGCAGATTATGTTTGGGTTCTTGTTCTTTTTGTTGGGTTCAGGTTTAACACCTCCTCCCTTCTCCCCCAGCTTCTATCACACTGCATCTGATCTCCAAACTAGCTCATCCTCCTCATATGTGTAGTCAGTAGATTTCTTTAAGAGGAAACAAACACACACACACAACACACACACACAAACACACACAACCAACCACCACTAATATCAAAACCCATTGGGAATAGGCACCTTCAAAGTGGCCATCAGAAATTCAACAGAAAGCAGATATTTTATTTTGTATTAAGTGTAGATGCATCATTTTCAGGATTCCATTATTAGAAATACCAATGAATACTTCAGCATGAAAAATAAAATTGTGGGACCTCTGCCTCACAGATGGAGGAGCACACATATTTATCCTCATTATCTTCAGAAATATTGCTAAAATAGAAAGGGGATTTAAAAAAATTTTTTAATACATTTTTACTGATTTTTTTACAGAGAGGAAGGGAGAGGGATAGAGAATTAGAAACATCAATGAGAGAGAGACATTGATCAGCTGCCTCCTGCACGTCCCCTACTGGGGATGTGCCCACAACCCAGGTACATGCCCTTGACCGCAATCGAACCTGGGACCCTTCAGTCCGCAGGCTGACGCTCTATCCACTGAGCCAAACCAGTCTTGGCAAAGGGGGATTTTTAAATTAAAACAATCTATAAAGGCAAAGAGAACAGAAAACTGGAAAGCAGACAGATAAGTGATAATAACTAAGCAGTCAGCTATAGAAATCATCAGCAACCATTTTATTTAACAACTTCATAGTTTCATGCAGCTGAACTCAAAAAAAGTATCAACTTAAGCACTTGATTTGTGTTGTGGTTCTTGGTTTAGCCATTTCCTAACTGTATGACTTGAGCAGATCACTTAAGTTCTCTAAGCCTCAAGTTGATAACCAGTACAATGGAACATTTTATTCAGTCCAAAAATAATTATTGAGCAATCCCCATAGGCCCTATGGGTAGAGAAATGAAAAATGTAATCCTTGACTTCAAGTCCAAGGCAGGAGACAGGCAAGAACACAAAGGAGGAATGGAGACTAACATTGAGCATCTCCTATGGGGGCAGATAATATGTCATGTAATACCCCCAGTAATCCAGTGGTATTACTTACTATTGGCCTCCCCAATGAAGGAAGTCAATGCTCAGAAAAACTAAGTAATTGAACCCAAGTTGTACAGTGAAAAGGGACATAGGCTCACATCTTTCATGCTCCCATATCAATCTCTTCAAAAACATGCCTCCTTAGAACACCACACCTAGACAAGAAAAGGTTAAGGCCAGAACCAATTCCTGAGAGGAAGGGAGTGCCAGAAGGGAGTGTGCATGAATGGATTCTGGCCATGGAAAAATATGGATACCTAGTCTCTATCTCCTGTACTGGGATCCTATGGTTTCTCTTTTTATGAAGCTTCACTTAGCAAATATTTGAGTGCCTATTACATTTCACCAGCTGTGCTAAGTACGGAAGGATGTAAAGGTAAAAGCAAATCAAAACAAAAATAGAACAGTTTCTGCTCTGGATCAGCTTACAGTCTATTGGTGAGGACAATCATTATACAGCATTGAAAATTAAATGATAGGTATACCTAACACAAATGTGCAGGGATGTGAGAGGAAGTAGGGAGAGTCTGCTTGCAGGACACAGCCGAGCTGAGTCTGGAGGAACAAGCAAGGATTAGGAAAAGGCTGCAGGAGCAACTAGATTACATTTTGCACAATACAGCTGACATAAAAAGAAATTAAATAAGGATGGATGCTGTATCTGTCAGGGTCTGAGTAAGGAACACGTGACTCACTCACCTGGGATTTTTGAAGACACTTCATAGTTGTTTGAAGCAGATTTAAAAGAACTAATGACCAATACTGAAACACATAAGATCTAGCAACAGTGGGAAGCTATTACTATCCAAAGACTTAAAAGGGACAGCAAAAGAAGCAAAATTACCAAAGATAGGCTGTGAGTTCTGGGAGCCATGGAAGAACCTAAAGTCAAGAAGAGATAGAGCCAAAACTTCACAAAGCAGAGAGGAGTAAATGCCCAGACCTCTCGCCCCTTCCACTCTTCAATCTTCTGCCAGAGCCTCCCATAGGCCAAACCCACATGCAAACCCAAAGTCTCAGTCTGTGGAGATCAGCTTCCCAGGACATAGAGCAGGCTGAGAACAGCAGAGAATGAAAATGAGGGGGTGGATAAGCTGAACAAGAGAAAATTTGGGAGGAAATAATCAGCCTATCATCAATATTTAGGTGTCTCTGGGGAATCCATGAGGAGATGCCCAATAGATTGTGTGATACAGAAGTTTGGAGCAGGAAGTTCTGGGCTGCAGACAGAGCTTTTTTTTAATTTAATAAATCTTTATTGTTCAGATTATTACAATTGTTCCTCTCCCCCACCCCATAGCTACCCTCCACCGGGCTCCCACCCCACCCTCTGCTCTTATCTCCTCACCCATTGTCCTCATCCATAGGTGTATGATTTTTGTCCAGTCTCTCCCTGCACCCCCTTCACTCCTTGCGCCCTGAGAATTGTCAGTCCACTCCCTTTCTATGCTCCTGATTCTATTATATTCACCAGTTTATTCTGTTCATCAGATTTTAATTCACTTGATTTTTAGATTCACTTGTTGATAAATATGTATTTGTTGTTCATAATTTTGATCTTTACCTTTTTCTTCTTTTTTTTAAAGAGTACCTTTCAGCATTTCATATAATACTGATTTGGCAGTGATGAACTCCTTTAGCTTTTTCTTATCTATGAAGCTCTTTATCTGCCCTTCAATTCTGAATGATAGCTTTGCTGGGTAAAGTAATCTTGGTTGTAGGTTCTTGCTACTCATCACTTTGAATATTTCTTGCCACTTCTGTCTGGTCTGCATGGTTTCTGTTGAGAAATCAGCTGGCAATTGTATGAGTGCTCCATTGTAGGTAATTAACTGTTTTTCTCTTGCTTCTTTTAATATTCTCTCTTTGTCTTTTGCTCTTGGCATTTTAATTATGATGTGTCTTGGTGTGATCTTCTTTGTATTTCTTTTGTTTGGGGTTCTGTGTGCTTCCTGGACTTGTAAGTCTATTTCATTCACCAGGTGGGGTAAGTTTTCAGTTATTATTTCTTCAAATAGGTTTTCAGTATCTTGCTCTCTCTTATCTTCTGACACTCCCATAATTCTGGTGTTGGTATGCTTGAAGTTGTCCCTGAGGCTCCTTACACTATCTTCACATTTTTGGATCCTATTTTCTTTTTGCTTTTCCAGTTGAGTCTTTTTTGCTTCTTTGTATTTCAAATCTTTGACTTGATTCTTGCATTCCTCTAGTCTGCTGTTAGGTCTCTGTATAATATATTTTATTTTACTCAGTGTACTCTTAATTTCTAGTCGGTCTTTTTTTATATCCTCAAGAGTCTCACTAAATTTATCCATCTTTTCTAGGAAATTCTTGAAAAACTTTATAACAGTAGTTTTGAACTCTATATTCAGTCATTCATTTTCCTCCATTTCTTTCATTTGTGATCTGTAACTTTTTCTCCACATTTTCACTGCTTCCCTGAGTTGGTAGAGTAGCTTTGTGTGCTTGGTATCCTATATGGATCAGTAGCTCCACCTCCCCAATTACCCGAGGTGGGCTCTCTTGGTGTACCACTTTGTGGACTGAGTGTACAGCCTTGTTGTAGTTAAGTCTTGATTGTTGTTGGTATCACTGGGGGGAATTGAGTTCCTAGCTAATTGGTTGTGAGGATCAGCTGTGTCTACTCTGGAAGAACTTCTGTGCTGGAGTCATCTTTATGATACAAAACTTGCAAAATTGCAAAAGCCTCTTTGTTTAGCTTGGATGGAGTGGAGTCTCAGGGCTGAGTTGACAGGCTTGGCTTCTTGTCAGTCCTGCCCTAAGCGGCTCCTGAGTTTCAGTGTCCCTCAGTAATCACTGAAGCCCTCTGTGCATGCACTCACGTGCCTCCAGAACTCTGCCTTTCTACCTCCCCTGAGTTTCCATGTGCTCTGGGGACCCATATGAGTTTGGGTTCCCAGGGTCTCACCCGAAACTGGGGTTTAGTGCAGTCAGAACTGGATTTCAGTGCAATTGGGAGGTTCTGTTTTTCTCCTGTTAGAGAAAGCCAGCTGCACAATCAGCAATCAGTCCTCTCTGCATGCACTGGCATGCACTCCACCAGACCCCTGCCTTTTGAGCCTTTCCTAAGTTTCCATGCACTCCTCCCTTTTCACGATAGTCCAGACTCCCCCCCCACCCCGCCAACCCTGCTTATAAGTCTCACCAGGAACAAGGGTTCAGTGCAGTCAGGAGTTTCCATCTCTCTCCTCCTAGAGGGAGGAAGCCAGCCAGGCACTCCGCTGCCTGTCCTCTCCATGCGCCTGTCTCTGTACCTCAGTTTTTTGCAGCTCCTCTGAGTCTTTCTGTGTTGCTCTCTTTCCTTCTAGTTGTAGAATTTCCACTCAGTCAGCTTTCCTGTGGTTTTGGATGATGTCCATTCTGTCTTTTAGTTGTAGTTTTGAAATTGTTGTGCAAGGCAGCAGCTTAGGTGTTTACCTATGCCGCCATCTTGGGTTCTCCCCAGACAGAGCTTTAAGGGTCAGATTCCAGTTGGATGGTGACAAATCCTGTCTCCATATGATGCCAGTGCTTTTAAAAGTCTTCTGCATTAATGTGCATTTAGTGATCCTCGGAGAGGTTACAGTAGTTCTTGCAGCTTTTGCATTTAACTAGTAGTAGCTTGGAAATGTCTTCAGTAGGTTGAGAAGGATATGAAATTATATGGAAGAGCAGAAAAAACAAACTACCCTCTATTTTCTCAATATAGACTAAATCTATTAAAATCTCTCTGTCATATTCAGTACATATGTATATAAATTTCTTGCTTAAGTCATTTATTTTTCTCATATATGTCTTTTGATGCTTTAAGGATTGTACTAAGTGGTAAATATAAAATACTAGAGGCCTGTTGCATGAAGATTCATGCAAGAATAGGCTTTCCTTCCCCTGGCTTTGCTCCCAGCCACCTAGGAACCTGCAAGTCCTCACTCCCGGTGGAGTGCCACTCCTATAGTTCCCTCCACCTCCCTCCTTCCCCCTCATAGCAGGCATCCCACCCCACCGAACCACTCTGTGCTTGCATATGCAAATTAATCCACCAGCTTTGTTGGGTTAATTTGCATACCCACTCCTGATTGGGTGATGGGTATTGCAGAGGTATAATCAATTTGCATATTTCTCTTTTATTCGTGTAGAAAATACTATAAAATAGAATTCTAAAGTTGTTTAAATGAAATAATCCACATACTTTTATAAACATATCATGAATTAAATGCTGGGGAGGAGCAGTCCTCTGAAAATGATAAGATACTAAAATATGAAGCAAACACAGGTGGTGGTATTATTGATGCTCTTATTAGAATAATATATTCCCAGGAAATACATTTTGAATGAAATGTGAACCTTTCCTGTATGACCTATCTATTCATCAGAAAGGCTATGTGGATTCCATCTCATCCTATCAACACACACACATACACACACACACACATACACACACCAGTGTAATAGTGACATATTTCATAGCGTCTCTTGTATGCCACTTAGAAGGTCACTTGTGTCCACTAGGCATGCTGCCCATGCATAGAATGTTTTAGGAACTCACCCACCACTGGTTGTTATTTGCTGTGCGGCTAACAAATATGTTTCTGAATGTCCTCAGTGATGGCAAATCCAGGGGGGGGGAGGGGTTGATTTTGCAAATGGCCAAAAGTCATTGGAGGTTAATAGACAATGCAGGAAGCCTTCTTTCCATCTTGAACACTGGAGGAGCAGGAGATACCTGAACCTCAGCTCACAGTTGCCAAGAAACTATATGATGCAGGTGCAAGTTGGTTTTTTTTACTCATCTTTTAAATCCAGATTCATGAAAATATGTATTTTCAGCAGCCACTAATGGAAATAAATTGGTAATTAAGCTGGCTCATAAAACTTGAAACAAAGCATGAGGTGTGATTTCTCAAGTAATGAGGATTTTCTTGCATGCTAACAAAGGGTTTTTCAGACAATTCCAAAACAGGAGCCTCAGAAATAGTTTGTTATTGAATCAAATTTACAGTAAGTTTACATCCTCCTAAGGCAGGTATTCTCAGCCTTTCTAATGCTGCAACCCTTTAATACAGTTACTCATGTTGTGGTGACCCCCAACCATAAAATTATTTTCTTGCTACTTCCTAACTGTAATTTTGCTACTGTTATAAATCATAATATAAATATTTATGTTTCCCGATGATCTTAGGCGACCCTGCTAGCAGTTCTCAATTTGTGGATTGCGACAAGATGGCTGCCCCCACATCATCACAAGATGGCTGCCACAATATAGCCACCCCCACATCATCACAAGATGGTAGCCCTCATGTTGTCACAAAGATGGATGCCCCCAAGTCATCACAAGATGGTTTTCATAAGATGGTTTCCCATGCCATCACAAGATGGCCATCCCACGTCATCATAAGATGGCTGCCCTCACATTGTCACAAGATGGCCAGCAGGGGAGGGCAGTTGGAGATGAGAAGGCCTGCAGGGGAGGGCAGTTGGGGGTGATCAGGTCAGCAGGGGAGCAGTTAGGTGTCAATCATGTTGGCAGGGGAGCAGTTTGGGGGCTATCAGACTGGCAGGCAGAGTGGTTAAGGGCAATCAGACAGCCAGGCAGGGGAATGGCCAGCAATCCTATATTGTGAGAGAGATGTTTGACTGCCAGTTTAAGGATCAGGCCTAAATTGGCAGTTGGACAGCCCCTGAGGGGTCCCAGTTTGGAGAGGGCTGAGGGACACCCCTCCAGTGCACAAATTTCATGCACTGGACCTCTAGTTTTAAATGAATAGCCAAAATCTCAGGAACTTTCTAAACACTAATGCCTTGACATTTCTTTCTCCTACCAAGAACCCCACTCTCCATCTAGACTTTGCTCTGACCCCTGCGGAACTTTAAAACCCAAGCAAAACATGGGTTTCTGAGGGAAAAAAAAATGCACAGGAACCCTGGCCTCCCTAACTGGGAGACCCATTCTTCCAATTTCTTAGAAATTTCTAGGTAGCAAGGGGCTATCTTCCATAATTTGTTCACTGCACCCAGAAAAGAGCAAGTGTGAGGTATCACAATTCAACTAATCATGGAGGTATTTTTGTTGGCCATTGCAATCACGGTCTATTTGTTTCCTACATAATTAAAGAGGAGTATGAATTTTGGATGGTTCCTGAGAATTCATCTAGCTCATTTCTCTGAGAGTACTCAGGGTTAAATATCAAAGGTGATTCCTTGGCATAGCCAGAAATTTTCCTGGGAAGGATGATAAGTGTGTATGGGTTACTTGACTGTAATCCATCAGCAGTGACAGTGATGTCATGAGTTTGCCTGCATCCACATCACCCCCTCCAGTGTATCCTCTCCATAATGCAAATGGATTGAGCTTTAAAAAGCAAGCCTAATCATGTCACAACCCTCTTACAAGCCTTCAAAGCTACACATTCCTTTCAGGGAAAATGCCAACATCTTCACTATGACCTATCAGGCTCTGTGTGATCAAACCCTGCCTGCCTCGACAGCCTGTCTTAAACCCTCCCCCAGTACTCTGGGGATCAGACAGGGAGACCTTGCAAGTCTCTGCCTGCTGTTCCTCCAGCTCAAAAAACCTCTTTCACCTGCATTACTGTTATTCTTCCTTTAGATCTAAATAATGCTTTTCACAACTGACTCTTCTCCACAAAGCAGCCAGCCTCTCCCTACCCCATTATATACTCAGGGCTGCATATCTGAATTATCCATTGGTAGTACTTATCATAGTACTACACATTAGCATTTGAAATTATTTGATTAATCAGGATATGATCTCTCCTACTAGACTTTAAACTCCATGAGGTCAGGGACCATAATATTTTGCTCACAACTATATCCCCCTGGCACACAGTAGGCAATAAGTCTTCTTTGAACAAATAAGTAAAAGGGTCAAGAATCTGTATGGGCAAAGATACATATAAATGGGTTGGTGGTGTTTGGTTGTAGCAGTGCATATATACACACAGTAGATACATGTACACATTTTTGATTTTCTAATGTATATTTTAGGAAGATAAAGGGGGGAGACACAACATGACTAGTTGATAAAGAGTGAGTACCAGGCTATTCATCTGTTCATCCATCTTTCAGGCACAATTGTTCACTCAGAAGCCAGTTGGGGCACTATAATTTCTCTTAGGAAGAAAATTGTCTTGGTTGTAACACAAAGTACTGTGTTATTTAGGTCAATAAGTGGGTGCCCTTCCTTCCTTCTCTACTCCACCAAGTAATGGCAGAAAAATATAGTCTAAGCATGTGGCTTTCTGGCCTGTTACAAAGATCAAGTTTAGAGAAACTATACGAAAAAGGGACTAGCTCAGCTCTTAGATGCTCTTGGGTGAGTCCTCTCAAATACCAATTGTCATAACTTGGTTATTAATATGAACTATATGGCAGACATTTTATCGTTATTTATTTTTAAATATATTTTATTGATTTTTACAGAGAGGAAGAGAGAGGGACAGAGACTCAGAAACATTGATGAGAGAGAAACATCGATCAGCTGCCTCCTACACACCTCCCACTGGGGATGTGCCCCCTACCAAGGTACATGCCCATGACCAGAATTGAACCTGGGATCCTTCAGTCCACAGGCCGACGCTCTATCCACTGAACCAAATCAGTTAGGGCTAAAATTTATTTTTGTTATTAAAAGTATTGCAGATATCCCTCTGTTGTTTTTTTTTTCCATTGACCTCCTCCACTCGAACCCTCCACCCTAGGCCTTCATCAAGCTATTGTCTGTGTACATGGGCTATGCATGTATGCATATAAACTCCTGGGTTAATCTCTCACCCCCACCCCCACTCCCACCTTCCCTTTGAGATATGTATGATGCTCATTTTAAAATGGAGACCACTAACATATAAACTGACATGGACAAGTACACATTTGACTAAAATATTGACATTATAGATATTAGGCAGTAAAATCAAAACTTTATTGTAAGCAATAACGTATCTGAATTATACGCTTACCTTGTTGGAAGACCATTCCACCTATGCATGAAATAGGAAGAATAAATTAATTAGTGACATTAGGACGGAAACAGTGATGCTGGGGAACAACCTACACGGCCTGTTCTTGTGCTCTGACTAAAAGATGTAATCGGATGCAATCATTTCATTAATACACACATGGCCCTGTAATGGAAATACAGAGGACCAGATGGCCGGGAGTGGACTGAGATGAAAAGAGATGGGTGTTTGCAGTTTAGCAAATAACTACTTAGCCTGTATGGATTATACTAAATACTTATAGAACCACAGAACACATTTTCAGAATGAAATTCTGGCTTTGTGTCTAGAAATACTATTCCTAGCAGGAGGAGCGCGCCTGCTTTACTGGACTGACGTAGGCAGGGCTGCTGTGACTAACTAGCTGGTGGCATTATTGCGGCAGTGCCCAAACTTGCCTGCATATTGGAATCACCTGGAGAGGCTTAAAACAAACAAACAAAACCAACATGTGGAGCTCACTTTCAGAAATGCTAATTTAATTGTCCTGGGATATAACCTAGGCATTGAGATTTTTCAAAGCTCCCTGGGTGCAATAAAATTTAATAACCATTGGATTAATGTGATTCTTGTATTTCCACATGTAGGAACACTTTATAGATCAATAAAAGAAGCAAGTGCTTATGGTGTGTGATTTGGGAGGGCTCACAACAACTCTTGCCCCAAATAGCTATTCTCTCCTACTCTGTAGTGTTTAGAAAACTACTAGAAAAATTCATTTCTTTGAATAAAGGCTTTGCAACTTAAATGAGGATAATTCTTTTGAGGAAGATAATACAGTAAGTGGTTATCAGTTTTTAACACCCTGGTGTGCTTGCTTATCGGATTACTTTCCTTTATGGTGATGAAATAAGGGGCAGAATTGGGGGAGGTTCAGAGGTGGGTGCTCAAAGTTCAATAAGCTGTGGGTTCCAGGCAGGTTCCAGGAATGGGAGATTGGACCAAAGGCAGTCTGGAGTCAGGATGGAATGCTGAGTTCATATCAAAAAGAAAACTTTGGCCTTAGCTGGTTTTGCTCAGTGGATAGAGTGTCGGCCTGTGGACCGTAGCATCCCTGGTTCAATTCCAATCAAGGCAAGTACCTCGGTTGCAGGCTCCCTGGTCCCAGGTGAGTACAGGAGGCAACCAATCAATGTGTTTCTCTCATATCAACATTTCTCTCTGTGTTTCCCTCTCTTTTCCACTACCTCTAAAAATCAATGGGAAAATATCCTCCAATGAGGATTAAAAAAAAAAAAGAGAGAGAGAGAGAGAGAAATTTGGTTTGAGACATCTGAAAGTCAGAGAAGACTATGAATCAGATCAAATGAGCAAGTTAAACTGTGCTTTTGACAAACCTTTGGCTGACTATCAGAATACTGTAGCAAGGGAGAGGGATATGTAATGAGTAATGAATGAGTGACAGCCCCTTTCCACTCTTAACTCAGCTCCAGAAACAAGGGGCTCTCCATACCAGACTTGGGCTTTGGTGCCCAAGAGGGATCAAAAGGCAAGTAGGAAATCACAAGAGCCTCTGGGCTGAATAATACCTGAGCCTTCAGCTTCCTGGCAAAAACAGGAATTGGTTGAATTTCAGGAGGTCATGTTACCAGGCAACCAATCAGGAGAGTCAATGTATGATTATGAAAGTAAGGAAGAAATTGGAAACAAACTCCACGTCTCAGAGAGGTTGCCTTTTAAGATGAATACCAATTCTACATGATTATCTTGACTGCAGATATGAAGCAACAAAACGAATGCAACTTTTAGCAGCACACTCTGAGGTGGAAGAAGCACATGTGGGAACTAACATATATCCTCCCGTTTAACAATCCCGTCAAAGGCAGGGCCTACACATGTGTACTTGCCTGTAATTTCTTCATCTCATTTATGCAGACTAGAAACGCACTCAGCAGGAAGCCCAGCTATATCCAGCATGCCTGGAATTCTGGCTGGACAGTGACAATGAGTGGGTGCCCAGACTCTTCTGAATGACTTTTGAATAGTGCTGCCTTCAAAGAAACCTCTCCCTGTAGGTTTAATAAGCCCCCCGTCACCCTTACCCCCGGAAGCTCCTGATGTGAATGGGAATCACAACTTGACATAAACGTGAAAGATTATGTGTCCACAGGGCTGATTTGATTCTTACTAGAGTGTTCATTTAGTTGCTGTGATTTCACACATCTGCTTTGGCCACAATGTCTTATTAAATTAATCCCTGTGCTATCATCACTCATAGGTATATTCTCTATATACAAGATGGGTGGAAAATAAGGAATTTGTACCTGTAATTTTTTTTTAAAGGGATACATAGCCTTTTATTCAAAGGACTAGCCAGCAGAAAATGTTAGATTGCCCAGTATTTGAAATCACACTCTTTGGGAATGAGACACAGTTTGTCATTTGGGGCCATAAGATTGCAGAATAGCTTTAAAGATAACAGGCTCAGTAGTGTCCTAGGCTACACAGACAGCCTCTAGTTATGATTGGTGGGTTGGACAGATTTACTGCTGTAGGAAATGTCTCTAAATTTTGTCTGGACAGCAAAATCAAAAGTCTTTCCCCTCAATATTTTAGCTAGGGCTTAATAGGGGAGGAAATACAAGAGAAGAAAAGAGAAAAATCAATTTGCAGCAAAGAGGAGGAGGTTTCATTTGCCACTTTGTTCTTTTAAGTTTCACAAGACAGGTTGGGTTTGGCCTGTCAGAAGAAAATTCGATGGTTTCATTAGGAAACAGATGTATATACGCTACTAGGGAAGACAAAGCTCAATTAATCCTCACTGTTTGTGAATGAAATGTGGAGGACTTTAACACAGAGGCCAATCTCATACTGAATGCTGTCTCTCTGGAGCCACACAAATCCCAGGAGGCTTACAGATGCTGGCACTTTCTGGAGCCTGTGCACCCTGGGCTGTGACCAGCTTTCTGCATCTGCCTCTCTGATGCTACAGCCCAGGGTTTGCAAGCTCAGCAGCATTCTTTATGTTAGTTCAGCTGGTGTTGGGACCACAGAGAGTGAGAGTAGCACAAAGAGCGAGCAGAAGGCTTTCAAATGAGGGATCCAGGCTGCTCCAAGGATGGAAGGACTTTTATTTGGCAAAAGAAAACCCCTTTCTCCTCTTGGTTTGAATGAACTTAGGTCCTGGGGGAGCCAGGACTCACCTCTACTTAAGGAATATGCAGCTTTCCCAGGCAGAGGAGGATAGAGAGCCAGAGTCACTTTTCTACTTCTGCAATAAACTTCAGATTCCACAAGCAGACACTATGGAAAGCATCATGAAGCATACCCTCCTCTCCCCAGGACTTTATAGGCCAGGAAAGGAGAGGTCAACTGATTCACTTTCATTCTTACATTTTATACAAAGTTCTTGGGGAGGGTTCATTTATTGAATACTAGAGGTCTAGTGCACGAATTCATGCACAGGTAGGGTCTGGCTGGCCTGCTCCAATTGGGGATGATCAGGGCTCGTGGCTGGGGGAAAGGGTCACAGGAGATTGGCTGGCTGTACCCACCCCATTGGGCTGGTTGGCCAGCCACAGTGCACATCATAGTGCCTGGTTGTTCTGGTTGCTTGGCTTTTATATAGATATAGATATAGATATAGATATAGATATAGATATAGATATA
>JAAGEH010000076.1:65095280-65132558 GCA_011751065.1 Lasiurus cinereus
TAGATATAGATATAGATATAGATATAGATATAGATATAGATATAGATTTGAAGCTGCAATACTAACAGGATCACCTGGGAATCTGGTTGAGAAGAGAAGGAGGTTCTAAGCACATATAAGGGAAGAGCTAACCCAGATACACACATTCAGTAAACTGGACCACTTTTAATAACTTCCACTCCCTGTATCAGAATATTCAACTGTGCCCTTTGCTATGTGCCTTTACAGTTTTTTTCCCACTAAATGTGAGAATATTTCCTTACTCTATTAATGAAAACTACTGTTTGGTAAGATGTGGCTTTGCAAAGCCAATTATCTAGGCAGTAATTTCCTTTAGATACTTGCAGGTGGCTATGCCCTCATGATCCAAACAACCCTAATTCTCTTTTTCTTTTTCAAAGGTCACATTTTTCATCTTTTAAAATTATTTGGTCCTCAGAAGAAATTGAGATATTGCTCCCTGGCATATGTAATCAGTTTGGCTCAAATAAACTATTTTAAAAAATCAATTAATTTTTAAATATATCTTTATTGATTTCAGAGAGGAAGGGAGAGGAATAGAGAGAGACAGAGACATAAATGATGAGTGAGAATTATTGATTGACTGCCTCATGCATGTCCCACACTGGGGATCAAGCCCACAACCTGGGCATATGCCCTTTACAGGAATCAAACCTTGACTTGTGGTTCATAGGTTGACACTCAACCACTGAGCCATACTTACAGGGCTCAAAAAATATTTTTTAATTATTTGGTCTTCTTCTCTAAAAGTCTTAAAGAACACTTTCCTCATAGTTTTTTTCTTAGCTACATGTCTGACTTTAGGCACACCACCTAATTTGGGGGTCAGTTTTAACATCCGTGAAATGGAATAGATTTCCTAATTTCTATCCTGCCCTAATACTCACAGAAGCAAAAGTTCTCAACTTCTTATTGTTATCAGAGTCAGTGGAAAGAATTTAATGAAAATTCAGGTACTTAAACCTTACTTCCATAGATTTTAATTTAGCACGTTTCAGGTGGGACCCCAAAATCTGTATTTTTAATGAGTAGCCCCAGATGGTCTAATGTTTACCCCAAATAATTACACTAATAGAATAACGTGAGTTTTAAGTAAGAGCTGAAGGAACGAACTTCCCATGTGACTTAAGTAGGGATTTTAATCAGAGGGGACTTGAGATAGTAAGAATCTGGTTGGATGAGACAATGACCTTATTAGAGCAAGTTATTAATTGAAAGCAACATTGGTTGGGCATAAAAAAGGAAATACAACATAATAAGTGTAAAACAACTTATGAGTGATTTTTAAAAATAAAAATAGTTAAACCTGACTCGCTCCGCTCAGTGGTTGAACATCACCTATAAACCAGGCGGTCATGGCTGGATTCCAGGTCAGGGCACATGCTTGGGTTGTGGGTTCTATCCTCTCTCATCATTGATGTTTCTTTTTCTCTCTTCCCCTTCCTCTCTGAAATCAATAAAAATATTTTTAAGTAAATAAAAATAAAAACAGTTAATTGTTTTCAAAGTATGGTGGGGATAATAGGTTTTAATCTAAAAACAAATTTAAGAGTTGAGTCTTTTCAAATATAGGTTCTGTGCATAGGTGCTTTTGTGTGTTTATACATATACATTATACATACATGTATTCATATGTTGAATCTATATGACATATTAAAGTATGATTCACAATAATAAACTAATAATTAGCAATGTAGTGATAGCCTAGTGCTTGAAAATTGCATTGTAAGAATATTTGAAATGTATCTGCTGCGATTTATGGTCTGCAATTTTTTCATCTTTAAGAATCTGGAAAAGCCACATGCGTAGAACATCATGATTTTGAGTTGTGTAGCCTATTTTCAGACATTTAAAAATGTTAAACAAATTTCCCATAGGACTTTCTCACTCATTCATTTACTCCCTAAGATCATTTATTCTAAAAGTGTCTGCCAGCAAACACGGGAATATAAGGAGGCAGAGCCTAAGGAAACAGGAGGGAGCCTGAGAAAACATACCAAGTCTAAGTTGGGGATCACCATCCCATCTGGAAGAAGATTGGACAATTAATTATCCATCTCCTTTTTTGATCAGAATGAAGCTCTAACCACAGGCCAGGGCAATCATCCATCTCCATTTTTGCATCTCCTCCCTGCCCTGAAGGAAGTAAAAAGTGCCTGCTTTAGCCCTCATGTTCCATTTATATTCCCTATACCTTTCTCCACTTTTATTGGACTCTTTTACTTCTTTGCAGTGAATAGCTGCTTCCTTGGGGTAAAGGTGTCAGGCCTAGGAAAGATCTTACTGATCCCTCTTGCACTGAAGCGTGGATTGTGCCTTTGAACTCTGAACTTTATGCAGACATTCATTGTTAGTAGGTTCAAGCTCATGCCATGTGCTCATCTTCCCTTTCCCCACCACCAACTTGGTTGCTCTTGAACTGAAGAGCATGGTGGTGTGGTTTATGTAGTACTGCTTTGTGCTATGATCACTGTGGACAATTAAGACTTCATCAGATGCCTAGAATGAGTGAGCAACCCTTTCACAGTTGTATTTTTACAACTACTTACGCATTTGGTACATGGAATATTCCCAACTACTGTGTCTCCTAATACTGACCCCGAGCTCATTAGCAGCCTGGTGTGATAGTTTTCATTTTCTAGAGACCAATTAAGCAGTTGGTCCAGACAGAACTCACAGAAAAAATGTAAATTTAAAAACAGAAACCAGGACCTTCTGGCGGAGGGAAGAAAGCCAAGGCAGGCAGGCTAGGGAAAGAGGAGTTTGGATGAGGATGTGAGAGGCTCTGCGTCTGCTAGTGGAGTACAGGGCCTCCTTAAATTCAAATTCCACCACAGAAGTACCCCCTCCACCCCTAAATAAATAAATAAATAAATAAATAAATAAATAATTGAAAAAGAAAAGAAAACAGCAGAGACCTATAATCATGACCACCCACTGGCTCAGGCAAGGCACCTAATTACAGACTTATGCCAAGACCCCCAATCTCAGGCAGCTTCACACTAGTGTTTCAGCTTTAGCCTACCTTCATGGACTGTCGTCAAGCTTCCCTCACCCCTGCAATCGGGTCCACGGAGGCATCAAACAGCAGGCCTATTCTGTGCCACCTAGTCCTCTCAAGGGAGATTGAAAAACGTCCTACCGTCGTGCCCATTCTCCTTCCCCAACCACCATCTCCCTTTAGAGACGGAATTTCTGTTGCCTCCTAGAAGATGAGGTTTGTACCTAGCGAGAAGCTAAACTACCTACTTTGGTCCCTCCCCACTCACCCACCCGTCTGCCCCCAGCTCCGCCTCCTCCTGCAGGGGGCCGACGGTCAGGTGAGGGTTACCTGGGCGCAGGGGAAGCCCCGAGGGGCGGTGCGATCCTGGGTGTTTCGGAGTCGCCCCACTCCCCGCCTCCAGGTCTGCAAGACTCTTCCCTCCTCTGCCCCAGCGCGCGTCCCCTGGCCCTCGGGCTTCAGCGCGCAATGACAGCCGCACGGCGCGCTCTGCTCCCCTCCACCGACCTGGAGTGACGCAGGCGGAGACTACTTAAGGGCGGATTAGAGGCGGCGGCCGCGGATTCCCAGCCCTGCAGCCAGCTCTGCGCGCTCCGCCCCGGCCTCGCAGGTGGCAGCGCGGGAGCGCTCAGTGCCGACTGAAGTGCCAGGCACGGGGCTGGTGCCCGGACCCTTTCCCGGCCCCCAGCCCCGGGGGTGAGTGGCGCCCAGAGACCTCTCCGGAGGGCACGAGAGTTGGAGGAGCTGCACGCTGCCACCCAGCCCCGCCCCTCGCCCGGGCACTGTGGGCTCAAAACCTGACCCTCCGGACGGCTCGGGAGGTCGTGCCGGCTCTCTGGACCGCGCCAGCTGCCCCACCAGTCGGGGTGCGCTTGAATTTCTTTCCCTATTTTTCTATTTTAAGTACAATAAACGGGAGAGGAGGTTCGTGGATTTTTTTTAAAAAAATTGTTTGCTTCTTTAATTGCGGGGCAATTCGCTCCCAGCGGGGACTTGTGGCCCGGGGTGGGGCCAGGAGCAGGAAGGTGCCCGGTGCTGCCCACTCTTTGTCTGCTGCCTCCGGATGCACAGCGATGGGGGAATGGACCATCTTGGAGAGGCTGCTGGAAGCCGCGGTGCAGCAGCACTCCACTATGATCGGGAGGTAAGGGCGCCGAGCCGGCTGTCGGGCGGCCCCCGGGAGTCCCTTCTCACATCCAACAGCCCCCCAGCCCATCCCCTGACCCTTCCCATCGTCCTCAGCCCATGCATCTGTGTTCCCGCATTGAGAGATTACCCGATGCCCAGCGATGCCCCCTTCCTTCAGCTGCTCCTGCTCAGCGCCCCATCCCCTCCCTATGAAGCAACACTGGGGGTTCACTCTTCTCCCAACAGAAAAGGAGTTGTTGGCTCAGTCATGGTCCCCCCACTCTCGGGAGTCCAGCCAGTCTCCATCCGGTTCCCTAAATAGAATCTACAAGGAAGGCAGGATTGTATTTGGACAGAGAAGGACAAATGGGAAGATGGATTTGCTCCTCAGAGCAGATGTATCTTTCCCCAATAAATTTTTATTAAGCTAAACCGATTTGGCTGTTAAAACTTACTGTGTCAGAAACCCACACACAGCCAGTTTATATATATATATATATATATATATATATATATATATATATATATATATATAGCGCTCTCTGTATGTGTATAGCATTAAGTTCGATATTTATATTGAAGATAAACATCCAATCCAGTTAGAGTACTTATATACACACTGTGTAGGTTTTGAAATGTATTCTGTTCAGATATTCAGTGTGCCTTTGCCATATCCAGAGGGAATGTGTGTTTTGTGCCTCTGTACATTCCACATATACAGAAACCTATCTGTGGCAGATGTACCATGTCCAATGTACAGAGAACTATGTATATGAGATCCCTGTAATATGAAATGCTCCCAACAGAAAGGGAAGAGACACAGGTTTCCTAATATCCCCAGTTCAGTACCATGCAGGGGTGGACAGCTCCTTAGTCAAAGGACCTCTATAAACCACAGAGCAGGAAAGGGAGGAGCAGGGTTTCCTAAATCAGTGACTCAGCCCATGAGAACCTCTCTCCCTCCCTCTCCCCTGCTCAGGATCCTGTTGACTGTGGTGGTGATCTTCCGGATCCTCATTGTGGCCATTGTGGGGGAGACAGTATACGATGATGAGCAGACCATGTTTGTGTGCAACACCCTGCAGCCTGGCTGTAACCAGGCCTGCTATGACCGCGCCTTTCCCATCTCCCACATACGTTACTGGGTCTTCCAGATCATAATGGTGTGTACCCCCAGTCTCTGCTTCATCACCTATTCTGTGCACCAGTCCGCCAAGCAGCGAGAACGCCGCTATTCTACTGTCTTCCTAGCCCTGGACAGAGATCCCCCTGAGTCCATGGGTGGTCCTGGAGGAACTGGGGGTGTGGGCAGTGGTGGTGGAAAACGAGAAGATAAGAAGATGCAAAATGCCATCATCAATGGGGTGCTGCAAAACACAGAGAACACCAGCAAAGAGACAGAGCCAGATTGTTTAGAAGTTAAGGAGCTGAACCCACACCCATCAGGTCTGCGCACTGCAGCGCGATCCAAGCTCCGAAGGCAGGAAGGCATCTCCCGCTTCTACATTATCCAAGTGGTGTTCCGAAATGCTCTGGAGATTGGGTTTCTGGTGGGCCAATACTTTCTCTATGGCTTCAGTGTCCCAGGGTTGTATGAGTGTGACCGCTACCCCTGCATCAAGGAGGTGGAGTGTTATGTGTCCCGGCCTACCGAGAAGACGGTCTTCTTAGTGTTCATGTTTGCTGTGAGTGGCATCTGTGTTGTGCTCAACTTAGCTGAACTCAACCACTTGGGATGGCGCAAGATCAAGCTGGCTGTGCGAGGGGCCCAGGCCAAAAGAAAGTCCGTCTATGAGATCCGCAACAAGGACCTGCCCCGGGTCAGTGTTCCCAACTTTGGCAGGACTCAGTCCAGTGATTCTGCCTATGTGTGACGGGGCAAGTTTTGGGAAGGCTCAGGGGATGACATGTAACCCTGAGGCAGATGACTGTTTGAGAGTGGCTAATATCTGCCCTCAATTATTTGACTCTCACTATTGAGATACAGGAAAAGGCTGTTTAGAAGATGTTGCATCAATGGGAGAGGAGAGAAAGAATCATTAGTACATCACACCACTGTTCCACAAAGACAATTGGGTAAAGTGATGAGATGGATGAGTTGGCTTTTTTGGATCTTTTTACTTTGTGGCCTAGTCTGATCTTGTTAACAGTGGACTTGTACAGCTACCAACTAGGAATTAGCTCTGCTGAGCTCTGTATCCTGGTGAATGGTGTGTCAAATACTTCATTGGTACAAAATGTGTGACTTATCTCAATACATCCCTTCATTCTAGGCTGCAAGACAAACATCCTTGAGGCATTCTTCATGTATCTCCCTCATCAGCATGCCCCTTTCCTCAACCCAAGATAGCATGCGAGCTTTTTTTTTTTGAGTCTGGCCTTACAGTAGACCTAATATGGTTTACCTGAAAGCTAGAGGGAATTAAATGGGGTGCTTTTTGGAGAATGATCATGACAAAGGTTTGTATTAAAGCCCCATATGACTGGCCCTTAGTCATTATGAAAACCTTAGGAATGTCTCAATATTTCCAATTTTCTAGCTCAAACTGCACTGGTGCTCTTTATTGGGGAGAGGGTTTGGGTGGGAGGGAGGGAATTGCAATATGCAATTATAACACTTATGTGAGATGGTTGTTGCACTGTTAGGCATGTGTTTATGAGCTTTGGGATACTTCTGCCTTCCAGTATGTGGACTTTGGATAGCATTAAAAATATTTTTTGTTAATATCAAAGGTGTCTACTCGAGCTACAGAATTTCTAGCTGGTGTATTCCATTTATTTTCTAATATAGTTTTGTTGTGCAACAAAGCTGCATTTCATTTTGCCACTGTTTGAATTTACCTGTGTGCTCACACCAGAGACCTTAATTAGCCCATGTCAACCCCTTTTTGTTATTTTATCAGTTATTTTTGAAATCTCCACAAAATCACTGGAACTAAACATTATCGGCTAACATGTGTTTATGAATGCTTAAGAGATATACCAAAGGTTTAAAAACCTATTGCTTTAGACTGTGAATATATTTCCCTTTCTTTGCTCTTATTTATTCAAGTGCCATACAATACCTTTTATATCCATTGTGTATTTAGTTAAAGTATTGGCCAAGAATAATATTTGGATAATGTGCTTTTATGAGTCCTGTTTCCTTTGCATTAACATTATAATTTTTATTTAGATATGAATGCAGTGTAACACACAACTGAGGATTTGTTTAAAATAAAGTTCTTGCCTTTTTTGGTAAAATGAAAAGTCTACATTTTTATATATTTATTGGGGTTCTATTTATTTAAATATATGTTCAAAATATTTTATTACATATTTTACAATGCAGAACACTGGGGGACAGGAAGTGAGAGATGGATGAATAGTATTTGAGGGATGATCAATAAAGTCCAATTAGTCACTCACAAATGAGAAGAGCCTAGTACATTTTATGAATGTTTAGAAGAGTGTGGTGAGTTATTCAAATAGTAGTATTTACTAACTCTCTTCAATTTTAGCCCAAGATTTTTATGTGTGGTTTTTTCTTCTGGGGTTATCCTATATAATAAAGAGGTAATATGCAAATTTACCCTCACACCCTCACAAGATGGCTGCCTATGACCAGGCTGGCAGGGTGGTTAGTGAGGAACAATCAATCAACTGAACAAGCAGGCTGTGTGAGGCGACCAGGCCGGCAGGGGGTGCAATAAAGGGTGACCAGGCCGGCAGGAAGGGGACAGTTGGGGGTGACCTGGCTGGCAGCAGGGGGCAGTTAGAGGCAATCAGGCAGACAGGCAGGTGAGTGATTAAGAGCCAGTGGTCCAGGATTGTGAGAGGGGTCCTAGATTGGAGAGAGTGCAGGCTGGATTGTACCCTCTCCCAACCCCCATGCACAAATTTCATGCAATGGGCATCTAGTTTCTTGTAATAAAATGTCAGTGCTATATCACAGTAGCTCATTCCAGGAGTGAATTTTTTTTTCCTTTTCCACCATACTTCCCTGTCATGAATTGTCACATATGGCAGGCATGTGGTGCTCTCCATCATCTCTTGAAGTTCTTATATGTAAAACAATGCTGATCCAATAGTCAAGCAGAACCCTCCAGTCCAGCACTGTAAAATGCAACTGTGTATAATGATGGAAATTTTAAACTATCTTTGCTTCTCTATATTGCAGCAACTATTGAGTTCTTAAAATGTGACTAATGCTACTGAAGAACTCAATTTCTAATTTTATTTAATTTAAATAGTCATATATGGTTAGTTGCTGCTATATTATTATATAGCACAGTTCTAGACATTTAATCATTTATTTTGGGGTTCTTCCAAAGGAGACTGAGCCTTTGCTTATATGTCATAAGATACTGTATTCTTACACAATGCATTCTCATTTTTGTCATTTTCTGTCTACATGTGATCCATTTAGTTCAGTGGGCCAATGTTCTTTTTCAATTCTTTAATGTTGCTTGCCTTCTAATTCTAGTATAAGCATTTGGTCTAAACACTGAAAAGCACTATGGAATTTCCTGGATGATTGTTTTTTAAACACACTTGTTGCACCCTTTAACTATAGCAAGGCAAATGCCAATTTTAGAATGAAAATATTTCAACCTATAGGTTTTCATCTGCAGTATAAATAGGCAGTTGAAAATGATTATTCTTGAGTACAGAAACAGATCCCCCTCTGTTTTGTGTCTGGTGAGCTAAAAATGTTTTAAGACACCTCCCAGAGATGGAGAAAAAGTGTTGCTTGAGATCTCTTAGCATATGCTTGGGCGTGAAAGAAGTAGGAATCTGTGTGGAAAACAAGGGCTGTTGGATTTGTGCCGTGATGTTCGATGACAAGAATAATAGTGTTTCCTAGTAGACATTCATTCCATATTAGTGGGGTGAGTCTTTCTTCTCGGCACATAGGGTCACCCCTCAGAATGACTAATGTGTATCAGTCTGATTCTTTTGCTTTCTATTTAATGAAGGAAATATACTGATGATTTGAATACTTCTCATAGCTATGTGACGAATGTGACCTTAATCTGTACTTTGTGAGCATAGCCCTGATATCTTCTCTAAAATTTAAGAGCCTTTTGGTGCAATATAGCCCCTGGCTTGTGTGTATGCGTGCATTCGTGTGTGTGTGTGTGCATGTGTGTGTGTGTGTGCGTGCAGGCATCTGCACACTTTTGTGTAGATAGTTGGTGTCAAATCTAAAAACTTGATGAATAGACTGGAGAGAGTGAAGTTATTTAGCCTGGGAAAAGAAAAGCCAAAAACACAGGATTTGTAATGTTTCTCAGATATTTAAAAGGTTAACAAAAATATGAGAGCTAATGGCTGTACTCTCCAGCTCTGGGGACAGAGGAAAAGGACTGGACTTAGAATGGAGGGTGTGGTTAGGACGGATCAGAAAGAACATGATTTCTCTTTCACCTTTGATTTTTTTTTTAAATACTGTTTCTTCTGCACGGAATATCTGTCCCATCACCTCCTTTTGCTGGGTATGTTTCTCTTGACCCTTAAAATTAGTTTGGTTGTCTACTTCTCAAGACTGGCTTAGTGATTCTGTAAAAATACAAATACTAAGTATTTTCAAATCTTTAGGTACCCTTATGGTTAGGGAAGGCTATACAATTTACTGTACAAAATGAGCTACCTTAGATAATGAAAGAAAGGGGCAGGGTCATTTATTGAATGCAATACCAGAACAATGGGTATAAGTTGAATCTGTCTTGAATAAACCAAGTTGTGTACTTAAGACAATAAATAGCCATTGAGCCCATGTCCCAGGCTCTGGGACCCCAGAGATCATTATAATACCTAAGTCTCAGCTCTTGAGAAGTGTTGTCAAAGCTACTTCTCAGACAAAAAGATAAAAATCTTGTCAATAATAGTGGGACAATAGTATTGTATTTAAGAAATATTAATGCCTTTGGCCCACTCCGGAATATCTAGATTAGAATCTCTGAGGCTGTAGTCTAGGCATCAATATATGCGCTTGTGTGTGTGTGTGTGTGTGTGTGTGTGTGTATTTAATCTTCATTGTTAAAAACATTACAGATGTCCTCCTTTCCCCCTATTGAACCCCTCCACACCACTCCAGCCCTGCCCCAGGCCTTCACCGTACTATTGTCTGTGTCAATGGGTTATGCATATATGCATATAAGTTCTTTGGTATCAATATTTTTTATTTTCCATTCCTTGGGGATTTTACTGTGTAGTCATGGTTGAAAACAACTGATTTGAGGACACTAGCATGAAACTATGAGAATCAGATATTTGGAGGAGAAATTTGAAAAGGAGTTAAAAAAAAAAAGGAAGTATGAAACGGTCACAAAAAAAGCTGCCTGTTTACATCGCATGCGAAATTAGTAATGAGAACAGAGATCCTCAGGACTTTAGAAGTACAGTAGAAGCAGAGGCCATAGCAATGAGAGGAGCTGGCCAAAGTAGAACCTGGAGTGCCCAAAGGAGGAGCCCATCATGGAAGTTGAAAAGAGCTGGCTAGCAAAGGAAAGTTGCAAGGTGATGCCATAAAGTTGAGGGAAATCGGATCTTGAGAAATAGTCTGTTATTGGTACTCAATTTTAGTAAGTATTTAGCTGGATAAAAGGTAGATAGAAACCTCAGAAGCATCCACTAGGTTTGGTGAATGAGTGGGAAAGGAGAAACAGTGAGCAGAGACGACTCTGCTTTGAAGCTCCAGAACTCCTGCAAGTTCCAGGAAAGCTATTAAAATAAGAGCAGGTGAAAGGTAAATTGTCAATTTCATCTGGGTCAGGGCTCTGGTATTCAGTTAGGCATGGCAAGCCAGCTCTGTGACTATCCAAATGTTATGTTCATGTAGAGATTGTTACATACAAGATTGCATGTATATTAGCTAAACACACCTGGCTGAATCAAACCTAAATGAGTGATTGTGGTTAAAATGTACTATTGTCAGCTTTGGGTCTTGAGGGCTTGTAGGCATAATTCTAGAGGCTTCTGAAGGATGCCCGTGACGAGTGTCAATGCCTGACTTGCTGTTGTGAAATCGGGTTGAAAGTTCAGCCAGGCCAGTGTTCCAAGTCTCCAGCAGCAGTGGCAAAGAGTTCTGATAAATGGACCAGTCTTTTTTCCCCCAGTCCAAAGACTAGCAATGCTCTATAAAACATGTGTGTTTAACTTAATAAAGGATCTATCACCCATTATTACATCCTAACTCTCCCATTCCAACACCTTCCTTGAAAGTCTCTAAAAACACTAAGCAATAGGAAGTCACTCAACTCAATTCAGTGCTTTCTTGAGCACTGATAGTGTTCAAGGGTTTGGGCTGCATGTTTAAGGAAATCCAAAGGCCAGTATGATGCACTCCCTACTTAACTGAGGGGAATAAGACAACTTTTGAAGGCAGGATGTGAACTGTACCATATTCAAGGCTCAAAATGTCCTAAGATCAAAGGAAGGAGATATCACATTCAAAGTGTCTGTGTGTTTTGGTGGTGATAAGAACAGGTATAGAAAAACTTTACCAACAAGGTAGCATTGAGATGGAGGTAGGGACCAGAAGAAACATTCACTCCAGCAGAGAAGCTTGGGGTATGTGTGGAGAACTGGGGAACTTTGTTTTGCATGGAGCTCGCAGAGAGAAGGGGTGGGAAGTGAGTTTGTAAAGTGAGCAGACCATTGTGCACCAGGAAGAGGAAGATGCCCTGAATTGGGTAGACATTATGAAGACACACTTTTCAACAAAGTGCCTTAATGCTGCCCTTTCAAGCCTCAGACATCAGCCACACTAACCATGCAGAGATTCCATCTTAAGATCAGCTTTGATTTGGAAAACACATTTCAATCTCAACAGCATGGGATTGGAGCAAATATCCAGAGTGATGGTTGGGGATTTGGCAGCATGGCCCCATTAACATGAGTGGGAGTTAGTGTGCTAAATCCCAGACAATGAGCAGAATCCTCATGTTTTTTTCACCAGGATGACCTTTCTGCTGTAAATTGATACAATATTTCAGAATCACTTACAAACGATTAGGCTTTGCTGCATCTCTCTCTCTTAAAAGGGAAATATTTTTGAAAATTGCTGCTGTGTGCACTGAAATGTCTGTATTTGTGGGCAACTCTGGCCAATAAGAATATGTGAGCACTTAACCAGTGAGTTGGTGAATTTTGGTACTTCTGAGATGTTTGATCTGAGTGTACCTGTAGAGGTACACTTTTTTGCAAAGGTAGAGGCTATACTTTTCCAAAGAAATTTTCCTTTTTGCCTAATTTTATATTTTCTTCCATCCATATTTTTTTTTGTTTCCCAAAGATAATAGGAGGAAAATTCCTGAAGTCATTTTACATGAAATCTAAATGATCTAAAGATTTGAATTATTGATATGAATGATAGGAAATATATGTTAATGTTTCTTCTATAACCCTCATAACAGCCCTGGAAAGAAAGGGCTAAAACTGTTTATATCCATTTCTTAGACAAAGCCAAATGTGCAGAAGTTAAATCATATATATATATATATATATATATATATATATATATATATTATACACATTAAATATATATATATATATTATACACATTAAATATATATATATATATATACATATATATATATATATATACACTATACACATTAAATACAGCTCTTAACTATTACTGAGGATACAGAAGACATGTATGAGAAAACCAAAGGAAGCAGCTTGAGGCTCGTCTTTCTTTACAGAAAGGAAAGGCAGAGGTGAGGGACAGCCAATTGCAGATGGAAAAGAGCATGAGCAAAAGAGATCTAGGGCCTTGTTCCAGAGAAGCCAGCAGACTACTTATATGCATCTGACATCATGAAGGCAAGTCTTATCTTTTATTAAGTGCATAAGAATATAAATGCAACTGATGCTGTAGACCAAGGATAACCTGGTAATCTGGACATCAGGGATGGTCTTTCTTCCTTTCAAGAAACTAAGGTCAAATTACAATGTCACCTACTAGTTTCTTCAGTTATAAGAGCAGCAATAAGAATAATAATGATCATAATAACAATCATGATTATGATAGCAAACACCTGAAAATATTATTTTTCTTACCTCTTCCCTATGTACTATCTTATGTGGTCTTTGCAACCTCTGTCTATGAGGTGGACAGAGTACAGAATGGTGGTACTTGCTTTTTCTTAGGGGACCAGAATTTCAGAGTCTCAGTTTGGTGATGCATCCAAAACCACAGTTGCTTTAATATATATTAAATATACATATTATATATAAATTATTATATATATAAATTAATATATATAAATTAATATATATATATATTAATATATATATATATATATAATTGAGTTCAAAGAGGAGGAACAGAGAGGAAAAAGAGAAACAACAATGATGAGAGAGAATAGTTGATCAGCTGCCTCCTGCACTGCCGATCAAGCCCACAACATGGGCATATGCTCTGACCGAGAATCAAACCCATGACCTCCTGGTTCCTGGGCTCATGCTCAACCACTAAGCAACATCAGCCTGGACACAGTTACTTTGTAACACAGGTGGGACAAAACCCAATTCTCTGGTGGATAGTCTGGTACACTTTCTACTCTACATGGCCTCTCGACTGGTCAAATGTTAAGCTTTAGCTTATTAAGTGAGATCTCTAGAAAAGTTAGAAGAGAAATGAATATGTTCTCAAAAAGCAGTTTCCTATACTTCTAAAGAGGTTGCAAGGAAACATGTCAAATCCATTTTTAGGGAAGGATATCGGTCTTGTCCTCTTAGGAACTGTGATTTGTTCAGTGCAATTAGAACAGAGTGCTTTCATCTGGACAGAAGACAAAGTGGAGGCTGAGGGAGAGGATGCTGGGTCTGACATGTGTTCTCCCTTAGCTGGTTTCTGTGATTATAGAAATGAGAGAGGAAACAAAACTTGGAACTCTTTCTTTAAAAAGAACAAAACATTTATTTTCCATAATTACAAAAGTAATACATACTCAGGGCAGAGAAAAGCACAATAAAAGAATTTTGTCACTCAGAGAATCAGTGTTAACTATGTCTGTCTTTTGATATGTATACCTATGTAGGACTTCTTTTAGATAAAGGGTGAAGGAAAAAGTTTTTGTTGTTGTCATTCATTTTTGTCTTTTATTGAAAACAATCAGTAAGTATGTGTGTGAGTGTTTGGGTGTGGGAGAAAGAAGAGAGAGAGATGGGAGCTAACTCTCTAAATATAGCAAGATGTCAATACAGAAACTTCTGAGTCTGAGACAAAATCTTGGTCCAAAGGTTGGGGATGAGCATGATGCACAAGGTCAGGGAAGCATGTGGAGTATCCATCAAATTATGGCAAAGTTGTGAGTGAGACAATGAATGGATGTATTTAAATTCTGAAGGCCAGCTCATGCACTGGCTCATGAACCAGCCTTGGCTAGAGAAATCATATGATTGGAAGCCAGCTGGTGAATCACAGGGAAGACTGATATAAAAATATTTCTCTCTTTTCCGTATCCAGCATGCTAGAGAGTGGGTCCAGTTCCTGAGTAGAGGAGCTGGGGATTGAGAAATGAAAGAAAGAAAGAGACAAGACACAAAATGGAAGGAAAAAACTGGAAACTGGATGGGACTGCTGCCCACTTCTGCAGGAGAGACAGTGACCCAGAGCCTATACAGGGTGTTTATTTCACACCCCCAAATACTAGGAAGTTTCACCAAAAGAGATTATTTGCATTCTTGAGTAGGCCTGAGCATTCCTGGTGCTTGACTGGATTTACATATCAAAACCTACTTCCTGAAACCTGGGCAAAGATAAGAGTCAATGCTGATAATACCCTTGCCTTTGTGGCAAAGCCTGTTCCCAAGGCATGGCTTTGCCATTGCCAGTGGGTTCAGCTGACAATAATTAAAGAATGCCCATATGCCTTCCCAGGTACTCTCTTCAGAAGACATAAAGCCCTAATTCCTGGTCACAGAGGAGGCACTCCACCTCAGCCACATACCTCCTGTCAGGCCTATGCCTGGGCTACAACCCAAAGACCAGTGACTGAGGTGAAGAGTTCATATGAGAATCAATGGAAAAAATTTCATGATATTTATTGGGGATAAAAACCAGGCTAGAAAGGGCATATAAAATAACCAGTCCTTATTAAAAGAAACAAAAACATCCAAAGGAACACCTTTTTTTATCAAGTTACTCTGAATCCTATTTAAATAAAAGTGTATTTGATTAAAATAGCCCTTTCCTTCTCCAAGCCTGGGTGCTAATAAACTCAGCAGGCCTTTATTCCTCACTTTGATATATTTGCTCTCCTTACCACACCTCTCTCTGGTGCTCCTAGGATCCCAAGGTGTTGAAATTAGGGTGGCTGATACTTAAAAAGACTTTACCAGGTGAGAAAATGCAATGATGTAATGATTTCTTTTATAAAGAATAAGGAAAGATGGGAGGTGAGTGAGTAGTGGGTAGAAAAAGCAATATTTTAAGACAGTTGGAAGGCAAACTCTATCTTCACTTATCTCCATACTGTGTGGGGGTAGATTTCAGATCTAGCATGTTCTTGGGAGCTCTCTGGGGTCAAAGGCACTAAATGAGGAAGACAGGAGATTGACAGGTGGCTGGAGGGTACTTTCAAGCACAGGCTTTATACTTAAATTACCCTGAACAATAATAGTCACCCAGAGAGAAACCAAGATGGCAGCACAGGTACACACCTAAACTGCTGCCTCGCACAACAATTTCAAAACTACAACTAAAAGACAAAACGGACATTATCCAGCACCACAGGAAGGCTGGCTGAGTGGAAATTCTACAACTAGAAGGAAAGAGAAAAGCACACCGAGACTCAGAGGAGCTGCAGGAGGCAGAGGTACTGAGACAGAAAGGACTGGCAACTGAGTGCCCTGGCTTTCTCAAGTGGGAGAGAGACAAAAGTTCCCAACTGTGCTGAACTCCAGTTCCAGGAGAGACTCTGGGGCCCAGATTCATTCAGGGTGAAACTGGACTGTCAGGAAAGAGAAAAGCACACTGAGATACATAGGAACTGCAGAGGGCACAGGTTCCTAGGCCCGCACTCGGAGAGGGTGGGCAACTGAGTACTTGGCTGGCTTTCTCAAGTGGGAGGAAGACAAAAGGTCCCAACTGCACTGAACTCCAGTTCCCTGCAAGACTCTGGGGACCCAGACTCATTCAGGGAGAAACTGGACTGTCTGGCAGCAGGCAGAACTAGAGGGCAGATATCTCTCAGAGGTGCTTGCAGTGATTACCACAGGACACTGAGACACGGGGGGGGGGGGGGGGCTATTAGGGCAGGGCTGAAGGGAAACCAATGCTGTCTGCTCCACCCTGAGACTCCACCCCATTCAAGCTGAGCACAGAGGTTTTTGCAAATCTTTTCCTACATGGATGTCTCCAGCACAGAAGTTCTCCCAGCATAGACACAGCTGATCCTCACAGCCAATTGGCCTGGAGGTCAATTCCTCCCAGTGATACCAACAACAATCAAGGCTTAACTACAACAAGGCTGTGCACACAGCCCACTAAGGGTTGCACCAATAGTGTCCACCTTAGGTAACTGGGGAGGCTGAGCCACTGGGCCCTATCGGACACCTACCACAAAAAGCTACTCTATCAACTCAGGAAAGCAGCCAAAATGTAAAGACAAAGAAACATATCACAAATGAAAGAAATGAAGGAAAGAAAGCAAACGACTGGATATAAAGTTTAAAACCATGGTTATAAGGTTTTTCAAGAATTTTCTAGAAAAAGCTGATAAATTTAGCGAGACCCTCAAGGAGATGAAAAAGGACCAACTAGAAATTAAGCATACACTGACTGAAATAAAAAATAATATACAGAGACCTAATAGTAGATTAGAGGAATGCAAGAATCAAGTCAAAGATTTGAAATACAAAAAAACACTCAACTGGAAAAACAAAAAGAAAAAAGAATAAAAAAATATGAAGATAATGTAAGGAGCCACTGGGACAACTTTAAGCATACCAACATCTGAATTATGAGGGTGTCAGAAGAAGAGAGAGAACAAGATACTTAAAACCTATTTGAAGAAATAATGACAGAAAACTCCCCCCACCTGGTGAAAGAAATAGACTTACAAGTCCAGGAAGTGCACAGAAGCCTCCCAAAAAAAAGGAATCAAAAAAGGACTACACCAAGACACATCATAATTAAAATGCCAAGAGCAAAAGACAAAGAGAGAATATTAAAAGAAGCAAGAGAAAAACAGTTAATTACCTACAACTGAAGGTCCATATGACTGTCAGCTGATTTCTCAACAGAAACTATGCAGGCCAGATGGCAGTGGCAAAAAATATTCAAAGTAATGAATAGCAAGAACCTATAACCAAGATTGCTCTACTCAGCAAAGCTATCATTCAGAATTGAAGGTCAGATAAAGAGCTTCACAGATAAGAAAAAGCTAAAGGAGTTCATCACCACCAAACTAGTATTATATGAAATGCTGAAAGGCATTCTTTAAGAAATAGAAGAAGAAAAAGGTAAAGATAAAAATTATGAACAACAAATACATATCTATCAACAAGTAAATCTAAAAATCAAGTGAATAAAAAAACCTGATGAACAGAATAAACTGGTGAATATAATAGAATCAGGAGCATAGAAAGGGAGTGGACCTCCGAAACTGGTTTGGCTCAGTGGCTAGAGCGTTGGTCTGTGGACTGAAAGGTTCTGGGTTTGATTCCAGTCAAGGGCATGTACCTTGGTTGCGGGCACATCCCCAGTAGGGGGCGTGCAAGAGGCAGCTGATTGATATCTCTCTCTCATTGATGTTTCTAACTCTCTATTCCTCTCCCTTCCTCTCTGTAAAAAATCAATAAAAAATATTTTTTAAAAAAAAGAAAAGAAAGAAAGGGAGTGGACTGACAATTCTCGGGGGGAAAGAGGTGTGGGGTGCAGGAAGAGACTGGATAAAAATCGTACACCTATGGATGAGCACAATGTGGGGGGTAAGGGCAAAAGGTAGAGTGGGAACTGGGTGGAGGGAAGCTATGGGGGAAAAAAGAGGAACAATTATAATAACCTGAACAATAAAGATTTATTAACTTTTATTTTAAAAATAATAATAATTGTCACCCATCCTATATAATAAAAGCCTAATATGCTAAGTGTCTAGTCATTCAGTGACCTGTCGATTGTTCAATCAATCAAAGCATAATTTGCTAATGATGTGCAAAAGCTGCTCAACTGCTCACTATGATGTGCACTGACCACCAGATGTTCAGACTGGTAGATTAGCTTGCTGCTGGGGTCCAGCTGATCAGAATGGGTGAGATGGACTGTACACACCCTGGAGCCCTCCCATGGTTCCTCTCCAGCCCTGATCATGCACCAGTAGGGTCCCTTGGCCTGGCCTGTGCCCTCTCGCAATCCGGGACCCCTCGACAGATGTTGGAAAGATGGTTTCAGCACAATCCCACAGGCCACTCCCCTCAGGAGGACACCAGACACAGAGCTCACAGCTGGTGAGTGCTGCTGCAGCCAGTGAGTGCCTCTCCAGATTGGGACTCACTGGGTATGAGACCACAGCAGGTGAAGTTGGGCTGGGATGAGCACAAGCAGCAGTTAGGAGCTGCAGGTAACATTGAACTGTGGGTTTCAGCCCAATCCCCTCAGGCCATCCTGAGGGACCCCACCCATCCATGAATTCATGCACTGGGCCTCTAGTAATATAGTAATGTCCCAGGCTCATCACAGATTATATTTTATGTATTCATTCTACTAATATTTCTGAGCTCAAATGTGGATCAGACACTGAATTAGCTTCTTGTCTCTTTCCCACTTTATAGCCGTGTGATCTGTACAGTTGCTTAACCTTGCTAAACCTCAATTTCAGAATCTGTAAAATGAAAATAATAAAACCATCTATCTCATTGGGTTGTTTTAAATTTGATTATGTTTGTCAAGAACTCTTTACATTGCCTGATACCTACTAAGTACTTAATAAATGTTATTGATTTATTATAATAATTATTACTATTAATGAAACTCTAGGTGATTTGGATGTGGCTATTGGTGTGTTGAGTTCATCAGAGCCTTTTCTGCATGATAATAAAGAAAGAAAAGGATATAGAAAGAGAGATCTGGGCAAGGACATCAGCTTCTTTCTCATTCCACAATTTGACTCAGGCCAATGTCATGACTGCCAGGGTCAGTTTTATGGAATGAGCAGGTAATATGTAGGAAGCACATTGTGTAATCCAGCATTGACACCAAAGAAGTAGATTGGTCAGCTAGGTCCTAGCTGAAAGGCGAGTGGTTAGGAAAAGGAGATGGAGGAGTTGGAAATCCCTTTTTATTTACTTATAAATATGGCTCTGATGCAAGATTTAAACTGCTTCCATTTGTATAGACCTTTATATTGTTCAACAAGATGCTATCATTCACGTTCTCCAATGCTCCTCCTTCATCATCCTTGTAAGAAAGAATAGAAAATAAGCCCACCTTACAGATGAGAAAATGAGGTCTAGAGGCACTTATTCTTTAATGTCAAACTGCACAGAATCAGGGTTGAAACCCAACAGGTTGAAAGCTTGTTCTAAACCCAAATCTCTAGTTACTAGAATGGGCTCTTTCTCCTAATACTAAACCCTTTATGGTTCATGTGACTATCTGTTCTCTTCAGAGACTTATCTGGGCAGAGAAAAACTCATTTTAACCTTGGCCAGACAAGAACATAATTAAATAGACAATTTTTCTGGAGGCAGTGCAAAGCACATAAACAAATTCTAAAACCAAAGACAAATCTGAAATATTATTGTTATTTATTATCCATGACCCTGATCTTGGCTTTTGGTGAGGATCAGGAGAAACTTACATTCATTTTATTTTATTCATGAACTCCTTGGGCACTAATGGATCATTTATTGAATTAATAGGTATGAAGCTCTTATGAACAGTGTCTGGCATACCCTATGATGAATTCATGTATTGTTGAGTGAAAAAATAATAATTTTTTTGTAATAATGCATTTGGTAACCATGGCAACCTTTGGGCCCATTTTAAAGAAGTGGAAGCAGAGGCCTAGAGAGGTTGTAGAGTACTAAGTGTGGTATAAACTAATTTTTGGCTATGTGCATTTGCATGTAGAAAATTCTACAAGGACTATACCTATCTCTGAATAGTAAAAAAAAAAAGGGGGGGGGGATTTAATTTAATTTCAACTTGTGAATTTTCCATAAATACAATTTATAATAATTAAATATGTTAGATGTAATTTTACAAGAATATTAACTTACTGCCTTTATAGGTAAGTATGGTATTTAACACTATCTGTCTTCTGTGGCTTGACCTTTACTAATTGTTTAATCATGAAAGTCTTCTCAAACATTCAGATAAAATATTCCATCAATTTCTAGCCCAGGCCCTGACTGGCACAAGCATCAGGGTTCTTCTGAGGAAGGTATTTTTAGATCTAGTTTACAGACCTCAGTGGAAAAACTAAGGTGAGTGGTTTGCTACAAAGAGAGTCATGGGTATCTCATGACAAAGCCCTTCACTAATTTTGTCTTAACAGAATCTTATAATAGGCTTATGGGAGCAGTAGAAGAGCAAAGATAAAAACTCAAGTCACTGACAATTAAAGAGAGTAAGACTCTTGGTTGAATTTACTATCTCCATTGTTGATTCTAGAATTCCAAAACTTTGTTTGAGGTGGGAGTTGGGTGAAGTGAGGGGTGAGATTGGGGAGACAGTGAGTAGTTGTAAAGGTAGATTCTCTACTAAAATTGGCCTGGTGAGATTGCAAGGCGATTGGGATGTTGAGGAGGACATACCCCACAAATCTTTGAGAAATTCCGAAGATCTCAGCCCTTGTCAGACTTAGACCCTAAAATCTGTGATGTGAGAAAAAATTCTCATAGGCTTTTCTTCCTTCTTCCTTCCCTTTGCTTTCTTCCCTCCCTTTCCTTTCCCTTTTTTCCTTCCTTCTTTCTTTCCTTCCCTCCTTTCTTCCTTCCCTTCTCCCCTCCCTCCCTTCCTCCTTCCCTCCCTCTCCTCCTGTTCATGATCTTATGGGGTTTCTATCTTTTCTTTCTCAGGATTTCTCAGGAGGAGGGGGAGCTCTTTGAAAGATTTTTCACCAAAAGATGAAGTTTTTGCATTACTGCTTCTTTTTTATTATGTTTGAGCCAAAGGAATAAATTACTAATGATGGAATTTCAGGTATCAAAGAAGATATTTTCAAAGTAAGGCATTTCTATTTTCACTTAAACAATACTGCAGAGGGGACCTCCTACTTTTTATGAATCCTTCAGCTGTCTTGTAGACTTGCAGACTCTGGGGTTGGCATAGGCATTCTGTACAGTCACTCCAGCCTCTTCTTGGATGTTTGAGTTCCCTCTACTGTATCTTTTCCTAATAGCTGTCCACTTTCGGATGGTGAGGAACTGGTTCTCTTAGAGAGAACTCACTCTATCTCTTTGTAGCTCTGACTGCTGAAAGTTCTTCTCTATGTTGAACTGAAATCTTCTCCCCAGCCAAGATTTTATAGAGGAAGGGAGAGGGAGAGAAATAGAAGATGATGAGAATCACTGATTGGCTGCCTCCTGCATGTTCAACACTGAGGATCGAGCTGGCAACTCATGCATGTGTCCTGACCAGAAAATGAACCAGGACCTCATGGTTCATAGCCCTACACTTAACCACTGAGCCACACTGACTATACAGAAAAAGTGTTTTATTTTCTGGTTGCCTCCCTCTCAGAATCACCCAAAGGGTTTACTGCCTAAGGTAGAGTTAATGGCCACATGTTCTCCTCTAGAGAAAATTGTTACTGCCATGATGCATGATACAAGATGCCCAGTAGAGAAAAGATAACCTTGAAGTTGAGAGAACCTTGAAGTTTTCTAGTTCCTACATTTTCCAAAATGGAATTGAAAAAGGCAGGGCACAGAGAAGTATTAGGATATCATAGTACATAGATACTAGATTCAATGGTTCTCTTTGCCAGAATTAAAATTTCCATTATGAAAAAAAATAATACTCAAATTAAAGTAGCAAGAACATTATTTAGCCCACTACACATAGGCAATAAAAATAATAACAGGTTCACATTTTGAAAAATGTGCAAATTTGCTTGTTCATTCCGACTAAGTTGGTATCAAATAACCACAAATTCCATGTTTTTTTCATCCCATATGTTCCTGTTTTTTTTTTTTTTTCTGTTTTGGTTGCTACGCATAAGGGATTCATGGGGAGCTTGCTAAATATGTTTGACATATTTTCTCATGTGAGTTATAGATATTGGTGGATTCTTTTCAGGCATCTCTGTCATTCAGAAATATATCATGAATGAAGCTTTCTTCCTCTGCAAAATGACCTGGCTTTGAAGCTGAAAAGCAGCCTGATTAGATGTGGGAGCCAGTCCTCAGGTCTGATGTAGAAGAGGAGTGGAGATGACAGTCCTTTACGATGATATGACATTTTGCAGTTAACAAAATGCCTACCCATTCACAATCTCATTTGCTTCTCACACCTCCTCTGTGAGATAGGAATTAGGGCTGGCAGGTGTCTCCAACCCAGGAATAAAGGCATGGGCACCAAAGAGCCTGGGATGGGAGGAGAACCCTCCAGGACAGGAATCTCCTGAGAGTGACTTGAGCTCCTGGTAGCAGTTCTGGAGCTATGCTTCTCCATTGTGGAAAACTCACTTCTCAGTCCTGCTGAGTCCAGCCATTTCCTTTCTTATCCTGGTTTACTGAGTATCCAGCCAGTGGCACTTACATAAATGTCCTTCTGGCATGAGGGAGAGAGGAGGGAAACAGCAGCTGTCAGCAGAGTGTCAGCTGGGGAACTGCCATCTCATTGAACAAAGCTCCGGTCAGCTCCAGCAATGTCCTGGGTGCTGCTCTAATCATGAATGATGGGACTGTCTCCAGGCTCAGGATTACTCCTGTTCTTAAAGAGAACAGGGAGAGAGGGTCCCTTAGCCGTTACCAAGGTGTCACATGTAAATCATTAACCAGAAGCAGAGAGGAACCTGAGCAAGGTCAAACAAATGAACCCTGATACTGAGGCTTCTCAAAACCCTATCTCAGATGGTAACATCTGAGCAGCATTCCTTCCAGGTAATCACAATCATGTGATGGGAGGGGCTGCATTTTATATTTCTTTTAACTCTTAAAGAATCTTCCAACTTTTAGCATTTTTCACTGTGGCTGCAAAAACCCCCTTCCCACCAACCTCTCTCAGATGATTCAATCCACCCACCTGCTTCTAACAGCACTGTTGACCGCCCTGCTCTTGGCAGATGTGTTCCTTGAGTTCAATGCATCTTCTTTTTCTGTAGTTCTTTGTGGAGGATCATTGCACAATCGTACTATAAACCCTCCTGAGGGCCTCCAATCCTACAGTTTTGTTTTCTCTCTGAGGGCCAACTGCTGAAAAGGCCATCAAGAAACAAAACTGGTAAATGTGGATAATGGTTGAGGCTGTTGATTGGTACATGGGGGATCATGTATCTATGTGTATAAAATCTCCATAAAATTTTTTTTGAAAAGACAAAGCCTCAAGATGATTGGACCTGACCAAACCACAGAATGGAAGTTGATTCAAGCTCAGGAGTCAGGCAGGCTTGAGATCAGATCCCACCTCTGCCATTTTCTAACAGTAATTGGACATGACATCTAACCTTTCCAAGACTTCCTCATCCATAAAGTCAGAGAAAGATTAGTTACCTCATCAGTAAGATTAGTCTGCTTTCAATGAGATAATCAACTTTTTTTAAAATTAAATTTTTATTATTCAGATTATTACATTTGTTTCTCTTTTTTCCCCTGCATAGCACCCCTCCACCCAGCTCTCACCCGTCCCTCTGCCCTTATCTCCCTCCCATTGATCTCATCCATAGGTGTATGATTTTTATCCAGTCTCTCCCTGTACACCCCTCACCCCTTCCCCCCTGAGAATTATCAGTCCACTCCCTTTCTGTGCTCCTGATTCTATTATATTCACCAATTCATTCTGTTGATCAAATTTTTAATTCACTTAATTTTTAGATTCACTTGTTGATAGATATGTATTTGTTGTTCATAATTTTTTGGCTTTTACCTTTTTCTTCTTCCTCTTCTAAAAGAATACCTTTCAGCATTTCATATAATACTGGTTTGGAGTTGATGGACTCCTTTAGTTTTTTTCTTCTCTGTGAAGCTCTTTATCTGCCCTTCAATTCTGAATGATAGCTTTGCTGGATAGATTATTCTTGGGTGTAGGTTCTTGCTATTCATCACGTTGAATATTTCTTGCCACTCCCGTCTGGCCTGCATCGTTTCTGTTGAGAAATCAGCTGACAGTCGTATGGGTGCTCCCTTGTAGGTAATGAACTGTTTTTCTCTTGCTGCTTTTAATATTCTCTCTTTGTCTTTTGCTCTTGGTATTTTAATCATGATGTGTCTTGGTGTGGTCCTCTTTGGATTCCTTTTATATGGGGTTCTGTGTGCTTCCTGGACTTGTAAGTCTATTTCTTTGACCAGATGTGGGAAGTTTTCAGTCATTATTTCTTTAAATAGGTTTTCAGTATCTTGCTCTCTCTCTTCTTCTGGCACCCCCACAATTCTGATGTTGGTATCCTTGAAGCTGTCCCAGAGGCTCCTTACATTATCTTCACATTTTTGGATTCTTTTCTCTTCTTGCTTTTCCAGTTGAATGTTTTCTGCTTCTTTATATTTCAAATTTTTTTACTTTATTCTTGCGTTCCTCTAGTCTGCTGTTAGGACTCTGTACAGTATTTCCTATTTCAGTCAGTGTCTCTAGTTGGTCCTTTTTCATCTCCTCTTGGGTCTCGCTAAATTTATCCATCTTTTCTAGCATATTCTTGAAGCCTTATAAGTGTGGTTTTGAATGCTATATTCAGTTGTTTTTTTTCCTCCATTTCTTTTGTTTGTGATCCCTTCCTTTGTCTTGGCATTTTCAGTATGCCGGGGGAACTTCTGTGTTGGATTCAGCCTTATGATACCAGACTTGCAAAACCGAAGAAGCCTCTGTTGAGTTTGGGATGGGTGGAGTCTCAGGGCTTAAGGGACCACCTTGCCTTCCAGTCGGCCCCGCCCTCCATGGCCACTGAGTCTCACATGACTGGATAATCGCTGGAGGGGTCCTTGTGCGCGTGAGCACAGTGCCTCTAGACCGCTGCCTTTCTGGCTCCCCTGTGCTCCAGGACCACATGAGTCTAGGTCCCCAGAGTTTCTCCTGAAATAGGGCCTTAGTGGAGTCAGAAGTGGCACAGTTGGGAAGGTCTGTCTCCTGCCCACTCGTGAAAGCCAGCGGCACAATCAGCAATCTGTCCTCTGCGCGCAGTGCTGTGCGCGCCATCAAACCTCTGATCTTTTGTGACTCCCCTAAATTTCCGTGCACCTCTCCTTTTTCACAGTCCAAACTCTCCCCATATGAGTTTCGGCTGAATCTGAGGTTTAGTGTCATAAGATAAGGGGTTCAATGACGTTGGGAGTCTCCATTTCCCTCCCACCAGAGAAAGCCAGCCAGGTACTCCGGCACCCGCTCTCTCTGCACGTGCGTCTCCGTATCTAAGCTTTTTGCAGCTCCTCTGGGTTTCTGTGAGCCCCTCTGTTTCCTGCTAGCTGTAGAACTTCCACTCAGCCAGCTTTCCTGTGTTTCTGGATGATGTCCGTTCTGTCTTTTAGTTGTAGTTTTGAAATTGTTGTGCAAGGCAGCAGTGTAGGTGTTTACCTATGCTGCCATCTTGGATTCTCTCTCAACTTTTCTTAATGAGTAATAGAAATCATCTTTATTAGTTTAATTAAAATAGAGGGAATATATAATAAAGACAAAAATTTTTCGAAATTCTAAGATTAAGGTGCAGCTGACTCTCAAGGGCAAATTGAAATCAGAGTCTCCAAGGACCTCAGTACCACACTTGGTTTCCTGTCTCTGTGCCTCTTTGTAAGATTGTTCTACTCTTCCCTTTGCCACAGACCAATTTCTACTAGCCAGTCTACACATTTGAAAACATGGCTGCCAAAAACAACTTCCAGGTTTATATTTTCTCAATTCAATAGCACTACCAGGCCAAGTTGGGATCTCTTGGTCTGGATCCAGGTTTTCCGGGGCAGGTCTTTGTTCTAACAATGAAGCCAGGATCTGGGGTCATTCTGTGTTAACATGGAGGCTATCCTGATGTCCGTATGGATGGAGTTGTCTGGGACAAGTTCCCAGAAGAAGGAAGAACAGTCTCAAAAAAATAGTCAGGTAAAGTGGTGGTACTATTGCTAGACAGATTAAATGATGAGTCTGAATGCAAAATTCTTATAACATAGTACATTATAGATAAGTATTGGCTTCTGTTCCTTTAAATTGACTCATCTTGATGCCTCATGATAAAGTCTTGGGTTAGACCATCCAGAAACAAGGGTAGGAGAACTACAATTACAACTATTCCTTCATTCCTTTATTCCAGAGTGCCTACTCGGCACCAGGCAAGGAGGATATAGCAGTGAACAAAGACAAAAATCCTTGCCCTCATGGAACTTATAGGAGGGTTGACACAACAGCAAAAATTAAAACATATATGGTGATGCATCTTAGGTAAAAAAATAAACAGAAAAGTGAGCTAGGATGTGCTAAGAGATATAACTCTAAAACAAAGGATGGACAATGAGAAAGTGAATTTGAAGAATGACTTGAAAAAAGTGAAGGAGTGAGCCATCTGGTTCTCTGGGGAATGAGTATTCCAGGTTTGTGGACCTTCAGATGCCAAAGCCCAGAGTCAGAGGGAACAGCAAAAGGGCCAGTGAACCTGGGGTGTATGAGATGTATATGGAAGTGTGTGAGACATGACAAACTAATTACCTTTCCCAGAATTTCTACCTGGGAAAGAGCAGAGTGTGATATATTACCAATGCTGGAGGCCAGAGCTTTAGTCTCATCCATTCTTTAGGGATCTCTAAGTAAATCATTTCTAATGAGAGAGAGACTGTATTAAGTTGGTTTCTCACACTTTAAAAATATAGTAACAGCAAATTATAGACAGGGTAGAAAACTGAAGGCCCAGCTGCAGGGAAGTGCCAGTACAACCCTTACTTCCAAAGTACTGTTCTTTAGGAAAGATAGTTGCACAGCACTGGTGGGAGAAGCAAGGGTTTCATGAAGGGTGAATGTCCTTTTGCACATAGCAGGCCACTGAAGGAAGAAAATGCAAGGCCAGAAATTCTTGTAAGAAAGAAATCTAATAACTGTTTCTGAAAGATGCCAACATAATGTTTTTTTCAGTGTCTTTAATTCTCTCTATTAATCAAGAGATGGTTCACATAGTACTGAAGGAGAAAACCCCTATGATGTGATTGCATCCCACAGCCCATTTTACAATGATCACAACTAAGTATTTGGCTTGAGGACATTAGTAATAAAGGGCCATAAATGAAGAGCCAGACAGAAGCCCTTCCCTGTCCTCAGGAATAAATGCCAGCCAAAGCCCATACTGATGTACTCTCTCTGGAAGCCATGATTTACACATACAAGAGCAGTGTGTACTATGTTGGCATCTTTCAGAAACAGAGTTTGCTCCTGAGCTTCAGAAAACTGCATACAAGGAAGAATGTGTGGCTATTGGTTGCAGCATTCCATAAGTTAAATACCTGTCAAACATCTGAGCAGAATGGAAAAGGGAAATGCAATTTAGACAGAGGGAAGGAATTACAAAGCAAAGCCTCCCGTAACAGGTGGTCCAGGAAAGGGGTGTGTGAGGAATAAGCCTCTTAACTGACCTAGATTAGTAACAATATTCATCCCCTTTAAAAACTTATTCTAATGATCAGAACAGGAAACTTCTTTCTGTAGTTTGAAATAGGTGGTGTCTCAAAGAAGAACCATTTCTAACAGGTAATTTGCATATATCTTTAAACTCATATAACAGAATGTATGTACAAACATATTGGTCACAATGTGTTTGAATGAAATGAGATAAGACAGAAGAAGTAGAAATTTTTTTCCATATCTTTCTCTTTACCATTCTGGTAAATTAGCCCAACATATGAATTTGGTCTTCTAACTATGATATAGATTATGATCACTAATATTTCTTTCTCCTTGACATCTATTATATCAAGAGAAGAAGGTTTTGGAGTAAAATATGCCAGATCACACTGTATCACAGAACACATGATTGTTAAAATGCGGGTCTATCTCTCTACTTGCCTATCCACATCTATCTATCTATCTAATCTATTTTATCTGTCTCATAAATAGTACAAACATATGACGCAAAATTTAAAAGTTTTATATTATTTTCCCCACTCTATCCCCAGTCACTTTTTTCAGAGACAAGAGAAGTTATATGCATTCTTTTTTTCATGGTACCATGCATATTATTTTCACAATATCTTTCACTTAACAAAATAACATTGATATGGCTTCATATCAGTACATTTTTGTCAAAGGCTGCATAGTATTCTATTATGTGTTTATTCTAATATTTACTTAGAATAAACATTACTCCTAATGATGGATATCTCTATTGCTTCCAAGCTATTATCACTTCAAAAAATACTCTACTTCTGGATTCTAGGCATTGTATAAAAACAGTCAATTTAGAAACTGCTCAATTTGTTGATAAATAATTCTTTAAGTTGAACTGAAAATGCGAAATGACAGACTTGGACTCAGCTTGATGTGATGGTGAGTAACGAAGTCCTATCTTTTTCTACCATCAATTACCATGAAGCAAATGAACAGTGTCCAGAAGAAACAAGTGAAATATTCTTGATTATTTAAAAAATTAATTGTCAATGTTTTCATCACCTGGAAAGGGCAAAAAGCGGATGGGTAAGAATTTACTCATTCTAATTTAAGGAACATTTCCAATACCCTTATTTAAGCCTCAGTATAGACATTAATTGCAAGACACAACAACTTGGGTTACACTGATAACCACATGGTTCAGAGCTAGCGTTGGTCAAAGGAGAAATGTGTGTTAGGTTTGAAATGTGTGTGAAGGTTTTGTGGTCATATCCAGTGATGGACAGAAGCAGAAGTGTCTGATGAGCTCCTGCTAGCCCTCTCTCTCTTCTGCTCTGCTTCTGGACCCACAGTGGTATCAAACCCTCCACAGTACTTAGCTGTAGCCCCACAGAGCTGCACAGAGGCACAGCCCTTTTAGAACTTGTCTTAAGGCCCTCATCTGCCAGCTAGACATGCTTGGTTTCTCAGATTTCCCTAAAGGTCTGGCAGGTCATCCATGCCAGTGCTTAAGTTTGATTGGTTGGTAATGATTTCTTTAATCCTTTGACTCTTCCTTCTAGGCCTTTCTCAGCTTCTCCCATACAAGTGTATCATCTCATCCTACAATAAACCCTTTTTTCCCCCTGTCATAATGGTTACAGCTCTGTTTTCTTGCCTGAACTCTGACTGCTACAGACAGGAAATGAATCAGTAGTTATATCCTTCCTGAAATACCTTACCATTTCCAGGCTCTGTGTTGTGAGAGACAGATGAGAAACTTGAGGTTAACAAGATAACGATGACTTCTATCAGCTTCAGCGGAGGCAGGAAAGAATGAGTGGCTGAGATCTCATGAGGAGACATCCATTAGATTTCCAAAGGACTATTCTGCAGGTGTTCAGAAAGTGTATTTCTCAGCTTGAGAACCTTGTTTCATGCCAAAAGGATGAAAAAATGGCCCCAAGGTTCCTTTTTTGTACTGATGTCATACCACAGCCACATAAAACTCAAGAAATGCCACATTCAGCCAGTTCACTGGCTCCAGCGCATTGTTCTTCTCCTCCCCAGGGCCCCAAGAGATGTTTGTGGAAGGATACGCTGTACTCCAGTATATCACCTAAAGTGAGTGATGCTCTCCAGCAGCCTTTCCCAAGTCCCATTAACCCCCTAGTTAAGTCCATTAGGTATTATTTCACTGCAGGCTGTTTGGAGGGCATTCATCCCTATAGCCTGCTACCTGTAAAAATCAAAGTCCTGAAATTAGATGTTTTCTATATGACTTTGCTGAGCTAACTAGATGCATTAAACTTGGCTGGTGATCTCTCCCAAACAATGTTATTTTTTATTTTATGCAAAACCTACTGATTTACCCAAATCTATTTTTTTTCTTATTGTGGTAAAATATATATAACACAAAAGTTGCCATTTCAACAAATTTAAAGTGTATGATTTTGTGGCATTGATTATATTCACAATGTTGTGCAACCATCACCACTATCTATTTCCAAAACTTTTTCGTCACCCAAAGAAAAACTCTATAACCATTAAGCAATATTTCTAATTCCTCTCCAGTCTCTGGGTAACCTCAAATCTACTTTCTATCCCTATAAATTTGCTTATTCTAGGTATGTTATAAAGTGGAATAATGCAGCATTTGTCCTATTGTGATTAGCTTATTTTGCTTATCATAATGTCTTGGTTTATTTAATTCTTACGATCCAGATTCTGCCTCTTCAAGTGAATACAAGATTCTCCTCTTGCCCTGTTTTGGGAATCTCCTTATGACTTCATTTTATCTTGGTTTCTTAATTGTCATACTAGAAAGAGGAAACAGACCTAAATATGTAGAGCCTTATTCAAATTTGATGTTTAATAAACATAAAAATATTAAGAAATAAACTGAAAACAACATGAATACATTCTTTTGCAATGTTCAATAGCCTTAAAAACAACTATCTCTCAGGTGAAATATCAATGAAATATTTCTTTCTTTTTTTTTTTTTCTTTTTTTTAAATTAATTTTTATTAATTTTTTATACATATCTCCCCATTGCCCCCCTCCCTCCCAGGCGTACCCCGAAGCCCCAGTGTCTGTGATCATTGGTTATGTTCATAAGCATGCATACAAGTCCTTTGATTGATCACTTATTTACCTCACCTAACTTTAATCTTTCTGCTATAATTTCACAGTCTGTTTGATGCTTTATGATTTTTGTCATCCTGAGAATTATCAGTCTACTCCCTTTCTGTGCTCCTGATTCTATTATATTCACCAGTTTATTCTGTTGATCAGATTTTTAATTCACTTAATTTTTAGATTCACTTGTTGACAGATGTGTATTTGTTGTTCATAATTTTTTGTCTTTTACCTTTTTCTTCTTCCTCTTCTAAAAGGGTACCTTTCAGCATTTCATATAATACTGGTTTGGAGTTGATGAACTCCTTTAGCTTTTTCTTCTCTGTGAAGGTCTTTATCTGCCCTTCAATTCTGAATGATAGCTTTGCTGGATGGAGTATTCCTGGTTGTAGGTTCTTGTTGTTCATCACGTTGAATATTTCTTGCCACTCCCGTCTGGCCTGCATCGTTTCTGTTGAGAAATCAGCTGACAGTCGTATGGGTGCTCCCTTGTAGGTAATAAACTGTTTTTCTCTTGCTGCTTTTAATATTCTCTCTTTGTCTTTTGCTCTTGGCATTTTAATTATGATGTGTCTTGGTGTAGTCCTCTTTGGGTTCCTTTTCTTTGGGGTTCTGTGTGCTTCCTCGACTTGTAAGTCTATTTCTTTTACCAGATGTGGGAAGTTTTCAGTCATTATTTCTTTAAACAGGTTTTCAGTATCTTGCTCTCTCTCTTCTTCTGGCACCCCCACAATTCTGATGTTGGTACGCTTGAAGCTGTCCCAGAGGCTCCTTACATTATCTTCACATTTTTGGATTCTTTTCTCTTCTTGCTTTTCCAGTTGAGTATTTTCTGCTTCTTTATATTTCAAATTTTTGACTTGATCCTTACCTTTCTCTAGTCTGCTGTTAGTACTCTGCGTAATAGTATTCATTTCAGTCAGTGTATTTATTATCTTCTCTTGGGTCTCACTAAATTTATCCATCTTTTCTAGCATATTCTTGCAAAACCTTATAAGCGTGGTTTTGAACTCTATATCCAGTCGTTTTTTTTTTTCCTCCATTTCTTTTGCTTGTAATCCCTTCCCTTGTCTCGGCATTTTCACTGTGCCGGGGAAACTTCTGTGCTGGATTCAGCCGCAGAAGCCTCTGCTGAGCTTGGGAGGGTGGAGTCTCAGGGCTTAAGGGACCGCCTTGCCTTCCAGTCGGCCCCGCCCTCCACGGCCCCTGAGTCTCACGTGACTGGGTAATGGCTGGAGCGGTCCTTGTGCGCTCGCGCACCTGCAGCGCCTCCAACCGCTGCCTTTCCGGCTCCCCTGCGAACCAGGACCACACGAGTCTAGGTCCCCAGGGTTTCGCCCAAAACAGGGGCTCAGCGGACTCAGAAGTGGCGCAGTTGGGAGGGTCTGTCTCCCGCCCACTTGCGAAAGCCAGCGGCACAATCAGCAATCCGTCCTCCGCGTGGTGCCGTGGGCGACCAGACCTCCGATCCTTTGCAACTCCCCTAAATTTCCATGCACCTCTCCCTTTTCACAGTCCAAACTCCCCCCGTATGAGTTTCGGCTGGATCTGGGGTTTAGTGTCGTAAGATAAGGGGTTCAATGCCGTTGGGAGTCTCCGTTTCCCTCCCGCCAGAGAAAGCCAGCCAGGTACTCCGGCACCCGCTCTCTCAGCGCGCTCGTCTCCGTACCTCAGCTTTTTGCAGCTCCTCTGGGTCTCCGTGAGCCCCTCTCTTTCCCTCTAGTTGTAGAACTTCCACTCAGCCAGCTTTCCTGTGGTTCTGGATGATGTCCGTTCTGTCTTTTAGTTGTAGTTTTGAAATTGTTGTGCGAGGCAGCAGTATAGGTGTTTACCTATGCCGCCATCTTGGATTCTCTCTGAAATATTTCTTTCTATCTGTGTGTGAAGTAGTTGAGGTCATAAAGCTACTGAAGAAAATGCTATTTCAAGATGTCAAGTTTTTACTATCTCATAATGGTCTACAAGTATTTAAACACAATCCAGTCCTTCGATATAGGAAAGGGATAACATATCCATGAATCTTTAATGCACGAATAATCTTTTTTTACATTTCCCTTCAGTGTAGAGGAAGATGGCTGGGTTCGCTTGTGGCTGCATTGATAATAACTTATCTCTTCCTTTTTCATTCCTAAAGGGAAATGTCATAACGAGAACCCACCACTACATAAAATATGTACATCACAGTTTATTTTTATTTCTGAAAAACAAAAGAGGCTGACCTCAGAGTCAGAATGAATTTATACTGAGCTCAGAGAAAGTGAGGCCTAAATATAGAATCTTGTTTATGTGTTTTAACATTTCCTATTTTTCCAGTGGTAAAAAAGAGAGAAGCTATTCAGAATATAAAGCAACAAGAAAGTAGCTACTGCCCAGCTATGTAAGTAGATGGTAAAATTATCCAATTGTAGTGATATAAACACTGTAACATGTATAGGTTATAGTTAGGTTCATTTAATCACTTATTCATCCACCCATTTAATAAAGGTTACTGTCTATTTTGTGCATGTGCTATGATAAGCATTGTCTGCTCTGTCCAATATGGTAGCCACTAGTCACATTGAACTTTGTGATATAAATGCAATAAATTCAATAAAATAAGAAAATTTAACTCACTTATTGTACTGGCCATATTATGAGTATTCAATACTCACATGTAGCTCATGGTTACCATATTGAACAGCACAGAAGATAGACCATTTCCATGCTGCAGAAATTTCTATTGGGCAGCACTGGGAGAGAGTATTAAAAAAGTATAATAGCTCAACCAGTGTTGCTCAGTGATTGAGCATCGAGTCATAAACCAGGAGGTCATGGTTCGATGCCCAGTCAGGGCACATGCCCAGTTGAGGTTTCAATCCCCACTGTGGGCCTGCAGGAGGCAGCCAATCAATGGTTCTCTCTCATCATTGATGTTTCTGTCCCTCTCTTCCTTTCCCCTCTTCTCTCTGAAATCAATACAAATATTTTTTAACTATAATGAAGTTCTTTTATTAAAAGAGCTTGCAATCTAGTTGAGGAGATGCAAATATAAAGAAAGAAATGTCATTCTTGTTTTATCCTATAATATAGGATAACAATAAAGTAGTAGGACCTACCCTTTTTGGGGGCATGGACTGTGTCTGTGATTGCTAAATGCTTCATACATGTGGCAGAGCAAAAGTAACTCATGAAGAGTCTGGTCTTTTCCCTGAGCTTGTTGGCCCTCTTTCCTTTCTCACCCTCCTAGTATGGGTGGGAGAGTATTGGCCTTCACCAGATCTGACGCATTTATAAGTGGGGAGATAGACACAGAATTGGAGGGGAGAGAAGAGAGGGTGGGAGTGATTATGAAGGCCATGATTAACATTGGAATGGGTATATGAATAAACCAGATTGCCCTCTCCTAGTGAAGAATACCTTATCTAATCCTTTGGAGGCCTGAAAAAAAAAAAAAAAGAGCACAGAAGGGAGAATTCACACTTTCTCAGCCTGCTTGTTTTGAAGCTGAGACATTGGTGTTGCCTGCTTCCAGTCTTGAACTTGGACTAGAACTACACCATCAGGTTTCTTGGGTTTGTAGCTTGTTGACTCTGGCTCTTGCAAAATTCTTGTGGTCTAGAACTGGGAGAGGAGTTGCTTGAAAGTCATGAAAAGAAAGGTTATGAGCAGCTGTGAGGTGTAAAGAAAGAGATCAACCGAAGGACTTGTATGCATGCATATAAGTACAACCGACAGACACAAGACACTGGGGGCAGGGAGAACGAGGGCAAGTATGGAGGGGTGTAGGGAAGGAGGGGGGAGGTCAGTGGGGAAAAAAAAGAGACATATGTACTACTATTTTTCATACCTTAAGCCATAAAATTTTTAAAAAGAAAAGAAAAAGGCAGTGAGAAAAAAAAGACATACAGCAACACAGATGAATCTAAAAAAAAAAAAATTGTTCTGTGAAAAAGCCAAGCACAGAAGAATACACACAGTGAATGACTGCACTTATGTGCAGTCCAGGAAAAGGCAAATTAACTTCTGGGGACAGAAATCAGAACTGTGGTTGTCTGGGAGGGCAGGAAGGGAGTGAACTGCCTCACGGGAGACATTTTCAGTGTGCTGGCCATTTTCAAACTACACAGATACTTTGACTTTGTCAAAATTCATCAAAGTACATGTAAGGACTGTGCATCTTACTCTATGTAATTATACCCCAATTTAAAGTAAACTTAATAAATGAACAAAATTATTTTAAAAAAGAAAGAAAAGAAAAACACATGGGAAAAGCAGGGGACCACAAAGGGATTGTTGTGGACTATATATATGTTCCTTCCAGATATAGAGGCATGTGAGTAAACAATGTTGAGTTATTTTGAAGTTAATAGTTTTCTAATTGGACTGTGTTCTTTGATCATCATACTTGGAAGATGACCACATGAGTCATATATGCCATAGGTTATACTATCATCATTCTCATTAATTTAACCTTCACTACTACTCTGCAAGATAGGCAAGGTTTTTTGTTTGTTTGTTTGTTTTTCCTGATTTACAGCCTAAAATTTAGAGAAATTAAACTAATAAACGGCAATGTCAGATTTAAACCTAGGTATATGTAACGCTTATATCCATGCTTTTAGTTGATCTGACTTACTGCCCCAATACCAGGAGGATCAGGTAATATGTGACAAAGTGCCAAGAAAGCCATACGAACATTAATAATGGCAATGAAGTCCAAAGAAACTGGGGCAATGGTGAAATGGAGTGCCTACTACATGCTTTATGAAGGGTATGAAATGTAAGTTGCCTAGGGGGACTGGGAAAACCTAGATGGGAAGCGGGGAGAGGTAGATGAAGGAATACTCAGGGCATGTACAAGAACCAGGGGTTTTGGCTGCAGCAGCAGGTGTGGCCTTTTGATCATGATATTCTAGAAGCTGGATCAGATTAGCGGTAAAAGATGAAATAAATAAACAAACAAATAAATAAGTAAACAAATTAATACTGTTTCCTAAAACTGCTATTTAAATCTGATATTTAAGATGATATTTAAATTTCAGTTTAGTTAAAAATTGTTCAGTCTCCCTTAGCAGCCCTGTTTCAGGGGGTAGTAAATAATGGAGTTGTCTTAAAATATTCTAGGAGATTCTGTGGTATGATGGTTAATTTTATGTGTCAACTTGATGAAGCCACAAGGTACCCAGATATTTGGTTAAAAAAATTACTCTCAGTGTATCTGTGAGGGTGTTTCTGAAAGAGATTAACATTGGTATAGGCAGACTGGGTAAACCAGATTGCCCTCTTCTTGTCAGGGATAACTTATCTAATCCTTTGGAGGCCTGAATTTTAAAAAAAAAAAAAGTGAAGTAAGGGAGAAGTCATGCTTTCTCAGTCATGCTGCCTAGTTTTTGAGCTGAAACATTGGTGTTTCCTGCTTTCAGATTTGAACTTAGACTAGAACTACACCATCAGTTTTCCTGGGTCTCCAGATTGTTGACTAAGGATGTTGGGATTTCTTGAACTCTATAATCATGTGAACCAATCCCTTATAATAAATCACTTGTATACTTATATATCCAATAAGTTCTGTTTGTCTGGAGAACCCTAATATGTATGCTTCATGTGGGTTGATTGTGGTAAAACAATGAATCAGCAAATTTATCTACCTTCACATGTGTAGCTCCTTAGTGGGTGAATCCAGACATGGATTCCTCTGCCCTCTCAGATCTTTAGGTCTAATCTGGAACCAGATGAGATCTGGATCAATAATCAAATCCAGAGGTTAAAGATTGGATTTGAGAGGTCTTCCTATGGTCAATGACATAATAGCCTCCCCAGACTTCTCAGAGGAGCTTTATACAAACAGCATGACTCTTTTTTTTTAAATATATTTTATTGATTTTTTACAGAGAGGAAGGGAAAGGGATAGAAAGTCAGAAACATCGATGAGAGAGAGACATCGATCAGTCGCCTCCTGCACGCCCCACACTGGAGATGTGCCCGCAAAGGTACAAGCCCCCGACCGGAATCGAACCTGGGACCTTTCAGTCCACAGGCCGACGCTCTATCCACTGAGCCAAACCGGTTTCGGCTACAAACAGCATGACTCTTGATAACAGATAAAACAGGAAGGGGAAAAATAGACTACCCAAGAGAGGCAAAAAGAGTTTGTGACCAGACTTGGGCTGGGAATGTTCTGTTCATGAGTTTGTCTGGTATTACTCTGAAAATTATCTGCAGGTAGAATCTTTTAAAAATATCTATATATATTTATATATCTATACCTATATCTAGATCTATATCTAGATATAGGTATAGATATAGATATAGGTATAGGTATAGATATAGATATAGATATAGATATAGATATAGATATAGATATAG
>JAAGEH010000076.1:65132568-65184937 GCA_011751065.1 Lasiurus cinereus
TATAGATATAGATATAGATATAGATATAGATATAGATATAGATATAGATATAGATATAATTGATTTTAGAGAGGAAGAAAGAAGGATAAAAAGATAGAAACATCCATGAAACATCAATCTGCTGCCTCCTGTGCTTCCCCTATTGGGGACCAAGCCCAAGACCCAGGCTTGTGCCCTGAACAGGAATCAAACCAGTGACCTCTTGGCTCATGGGTCAATGTTCAACCACTTAGCCACACTGGCAGGGCTGCAGGTAGAATCTGACAGTCCCCAAGTTTCAGTTCTTCAGCCAAGTAGGGCAACCAGTTCCATTTAATCAGACTCTGAGGTTAGTAGTCTTCCAGCCAGAGTATGGACTTTTTTGACCAGGCTTTTCTGGGTAAAATAAACTTTGCCACATGGGACAGAAACACCAAGGTTTCTCAATCTAACCTGGAGAGATTACAAATCATACAAATACACTGTAAGCTAAGGCCTTAACTCCAAATATCAAGAGTTAATTCTTTGAATGGAATTCTAGCATAAATACATATTTTTCAACACTCTAGTGATTCTAAAATACAAGCACTCATCTAGATCATTTCACAACAATATCCATATTGGACCAAGACATCCCTAGATCAGCCCACAAATTCTGAGGAGAATTAGGTTCCTGCAATTCTTTCTCTCTCTCTTTCTCTTTTTTAAAAACTGTTTTTAGAGAGAGGAAGGGAGAGAGAGAGAAATACCTATGTGAGAGAGAAACACCAATCAGTTGCCTCCTGTATGTGCCCTGACCAGGAATCAATCCTGTGACCTTTCAGTGTACAATATGATACTCCAACCAATTGAGCACCACTGGCCAGAGCTCCTACAATTCTCTTGTATGTAATTTTTCCAGGATAAAGCAGAGTCCACATCCTTCCTCTCCTACTTTTCTCTGTTCCACAGTACCTCAGGAGTGTCTTTTAAGGGGCTACTCTCCTCTTCCTTCCATGTTTCTCTGACCCCTATCACACTCTTCTTACTCTAGGCTGGAGAGCAACATTTGACTCTTTGGCCCCTTGAGTGTGGCTCTTCTACATGGCCTGAGCAAGTCTATTTTGAAGAAGTGGTATTAGAAGAAGTTTAAATTTAAAAAATTTGGCTCTCAAAAAAAATTTCAATTGTTGTACTGTTGATATTTGGCTCGGTTGACTAATGAGTTTGCCTACCACTGCTCTAGGCCTTTGCTATTCGAAGTACAGTTCTCAGATAAGCCCCAGTGCCAATACCTTGATGCTTGATAGAAATTCAGAACTCCAGGCCCCACCTAATGAACCAAATTCTGCATTTTAATAATATCCTCGGGTGATTTGGGGGCACTTTAAAATTTGTGACTCACTGCTCTATTCCACCTCTAAATGGAGCTGTCTGGGATAAATGCTCTGACACTGAGACATTTATTATGCAGAGGGATGGTGTTCTCTGCTCCTTCTCTCATCTCCTATGAAATAAGGCCATTAGTTCCCTACCATAAAGCAGAGTTACTCTTTTATGTTAGTTGTTAAGTGAAATTACATATAATGTGTACTCAGAGTCATATTTTTAATTAGATATATATGGAAAGAGAGAAGGGCCAGCCAGTTGTCTCTGCAGTTGGTCAGACAACTGACTGATAGGGAAGATAAGTGGGGGGAGGGGAGGCATGGGAATGCCAAGGCTCAGCACTCAATTATGTACTCAATGCATAACAGCTGAATGTGTGAGCTATCCAGATGCCACGCATATTTTCTAAGTCACCTGTTTTGTACTCGATTTGGCTTGGATGTCTCTTTGGTTGTGTTGGATGGAATCACTTTCCTTTACGGCTTAGTGACTGCAGGCCAGGCACTGGCAGCTGGGTCTGAGCAAGGCCTCAGGTATTTGACTATTTCAGTAGGACATACCAAGGCACTGATTGATCTCAAATAAATCTTGTGAGCACACGCTGCTCATCACCTTATTATTAGTTGAGAAAGGAGTCTGTTAGTATTGAGAGTGGAAGTACAGAGAAGTTCAAGTCAAGAGGAGGTTACTTCACCGTGGATGTATTCCTTCTTGAATTTTAACATCAGTGTTCTCTTCTACAGAATGAGGATGATTAGAGACAAGTAGGGACATTGTAAAGATTAAATATACAGCATGTAGCATTGCATCTGCTACACAGAAACCTCCATAATAGCATTATTATGACCAGACTCTTAGTCATATAGATCCAGGTGAGTCTGGTACTTCCCTAAGGACCGCAGCTAACTCTCACTGAGGCACACATAGGGCTCTGTGTGAGTTGTTTTGAAGTAACCTAAGTGTGAAGAACCTAGGCATCGTCCTCTTTAAAAATAGCAGGTATATTAACTTATGCACAGGCATCTAGGTTCCTGAGAAAATATTCTTTCTGAAGAAAGACGTGCCAGCTGGAGCCATATTGGGTAATTATTAGGAACCCAAGAGTAAACAGCAATAAAATTCAAGTCATTAATGCAAAAGGATTTAGTGCCAGGCATGCGTTTGTTTAAAGAAAGCTGCTACCAAGACTTATTCATTGCAATCATTTTTGAGTCGTGCTCTAATTCCAGGCAAGTGCTAGACTGTATTCACTGTCCCCAGCCTGTGGAGCTTCCCTCTGACAGCTCTAGGCCAACCCTGACTGGAATGCCAGAGCTCCAAGGCAAAGAGTTTGAATCCCTTGATGCCAGGTTATTCTTGGCGACAACTCACCTTGGCCCAGATGGAGTCACAAGGCTCTGTCCTGATTATCCGGGGCTGAAACCAGAAGAGATCTCATCTGTGTGGAGTAATGCAAGCATTGGAAGCCCACCTGGGCATACCCAAGGGTCCGCCTGTGGATAATGAAGGGGTAGGATGAGGTCACTGTCTTTTGCCAATTATTTATTTTAAATAATAGAATCATTTTATCAAACAATGAAGTATCTCAATACATAAAACAGATAACAGTCTTTTGTTCTGGTTGATAAATAATGTCTGTGTGCATAAAGGACTTGTGGAGCTTCTATTTTTTCAGATACTTGCTGTTGTGAGTACTCACTCACATATAAACACACACTCTCACATACACACATACATATAAATACACTCACACATGAGCACACACTCATATACACACTCACATAAACACACATATACAAACATATACAGCTCACTCACATATACATACACACTCATATCTATAAACACATAAACACATTCACACATATATTCACACATACACACATACTCACACATATATACACTCACTCACATATACACATACTCACATACACACATACTCAAGCCTCTGTTGCTAGACACCAAGGCTTTTTGAACATTGTTTAAAAATCCCTGCACTAACCGATCTCAAAGGCATAGTCAGCTCCCTATTCTAGAATAGGGAGCTTCAGAAGATGAGGGATTTCAAGTGCTAGAGTGAGAGTGGGTGGGATAGTCTGTAAGAGAAGCCAAAGCTCAGAAAGCAAGCCTGGGATTGAGGAAGAGAAATAGCTTAGGCCCCAGGGAACAGCTGAGTATTAGTGTAGATGTGAGCAGCTTTTTAACAACACAAAAGGTAGGAGGGGATTATGCCTGTGTTCTCAGGCATGAAACACGTGTCATTAGCTCATCTGAAGCCATGTATTTGACTGTCACCCAGCCATGGCCTGGATCACTCATGCCCCATCAAACTATCAAATATGCGCCAGCACCCTGCTTAGTAAGACACCCCTCTTCTGTCGTTTGTTTCCTGTGTGGACCCAGGAAGGAGGCCTGGGGGAGGGGGAGCTGGCAAGAGGCAGAGGGCAGCAGGAGGAGCCCAAGTTTCCATGCACTAAAGTCCAACCAAGACCCAAAAGATCTGGACCTTTTGGGTTATTTATCATTTACATCTATAAAGTGTGTGCTTGAGAGCTTTTTAGAAGCTTTTCATACTTACTCTGACATTTGACCAAAGATCCTCATTGACTATTCTTATCTTATGAAGCCAAAGATTGAGTCGTAGGATATTGGGTGGTCTAGACAGAAACAGGGATGACATTAAATAGTAATTGGGTCAGCCAAACACACTGTTGAGATTAGAAAATAATCCCAACTCTTTAGAATCCAGACAAAAATAGCCACAAAAACAGAAACAACCCCTTTTCCTTCCAAATGTTTTCCTAACTTCCATCTAAGATATTTAGATATTTAGCGTCAAGTTTGTAAAACTGTCTCTCCGAGTCTCTAATAAAGCCTGCAACAACACTCTTCTCCAGAGCCCAAAATATGCTCCTTTCTGCCTGGAAAAAAAAAAAAAAACAGATACCTGCAAAGACGTTGTCAATCTGTCAAGACTGATTTAACATGCAATTTCATTTTAATGTTAGGCTTTTGGACCCAAATTGGACTTTCTATCTGACTTCTGTGTTTCTTTTTTCCCCTCTCCTCTCTGGCATATCTTAGAAGTACCACCACCAATGAATTGCTGGGCGGCTCTTTCTAGTTCAATATGAACAGGAGATCATGGGAGGGAGAAAGTAGCAGGACACAATCTATGGAAGGACATAGGTGCTACTTCATATAAAAAAGCTAGGCTGGCCTGGTGGAGTGGCTCAGTTGGTTGAGCATGTCTTGTGCACTGAAAGGTTGCCTGTTCAAGTCCCAGTCTGGGTTATGGGTTTGATCCCCAGCTAAGGCATGTATGGAAGGCAACCACTCAATGTTTCTCTCTTTCTCCCTTCCTCTAGCTAAGTATGTCCGTGGGTGAAGTTTTTTGTGTGTTTTTTTAAGTTAGGCTTTCTGGTCATTGAAACCCCTAAAAAAGGTCTAGACTTGTGGCAGCAGCATTGAATTAATTTCCTTTTCCTAAAGACGTTTTCCTAAAGGCTGGAGTCTGGATCTGGGGAGGCAACCTCGGTGGACTTAGGAAAAAATCTGCTGTGATGGCAGTGTACGTGCAGTGGCAGGGAGGCAAGAAGCTGCCATGAAAGGAAAGGATGGGTTGGTTTTGTAAGGAAAGTGGGGTAACTGAGGTGGCCTTTGCAGAGCCTAGGGAAGACAAATTGGTTTCGCAGAAAGGCCCACCTAAAAACTTTCACCGGCGCCAGTCAGTCTAGTGTTGATATTCCTAAGGTGTCAGTAGGGAACTGCCTGCCACTGGCCAGTCCCTTTCTCCTCTTTAGGCAGCAAGCAGAGTTGTGGGTGCGAGCGGGCTGGGTGGGTGCCTCCCTGTGCGAGCTGCCTCCTTGGTGTACAGGCTCCAGGCATCTGTTCTCGCCGTCTGCCTAAAATAGAAGGTCTCATTGTGATAGATTAATCCTTTGGCTCAGATCCTGCCCGGGTCACCAGCTCAGCCTGCACTGTGTGGGTGGAGGAGGTGGAGACAAGGACACTTAACTCATTCAGCACATCCCCTCTGTCTTCTGCAAGAGTGCCCTGTGCAGTTGCTCAGCCTTTATGGAGAAAGAGAGGCCTGGCTGGCAGGTGCCGGGTGGCCTCCACCAAGAGGCCTGGTTTGCTTCCTTTCCAGTGGCTCAGGGACCCCTAGGGACGGAGGACCACGTGAAGGGAAACTGTTCCTTTCTCTGATCTCTCTGAACACGTCCTTTGTCTGCTCTTTTAGCCTATTTGTATTTCGATTTCTTCATTTGTTAAGGGGTGATAATAGTTTTTACTTGCCTCATAAATGAGTTAATACATAGGAAGTGCTTGCAACTTCACACAAAAAATAAATATTGAGTGATTTCATTTATATGAGGTACCTATAGTAGTCAAATTGACAGAGACAGAAAGCAGAATAGTGATTGCCAGGCTTTGAGGGGAATGGTGAGTGGGGCTGCTGTTTAACGGGTGCAGAGTTTCAGTTTGGAAAGATCAAGAGTTCTGATGATGGCTGCACAATGATGGGAACAAACTTCATGCCACTAAACTTTACACCTAACAATGGCTACAGTGGTAAACATCACATTATATGCATTTTACCACAATTAAGCACACACGCACAGACATACATGCAGTGCCAGGTATTCCTTTCCTACTGCATTTTATAAATATTTATGTATATAAATTTTCTCACAGAAAAGGCTCTTGCTCAAACATAAGTATTACCGTTACTTCAATCATAGATAGCTTCAGTTTACCCACACAGAGTGAATGAATGAATATCTGTTGGGCCAGAAAATGTAATATTCCAAAGTAAGTTCTGTTGCTGTTAACCTCCTAACTTACAAAGGGACAGTGTTCTCCATCCGTGGGGAATGCTGAAGTGGGGAATCCCAGATGCTACACTGGGAAAGGCTCCAGCAAAGTGATGATTAATTATCATTTCTTCCTGAGTAAATTGCTTATAAAGTTTATGAATACTCAAAGCTCAACTGTGATACCTGCTCAGAGTCTACCTCAGGGTTATCTGTGTTGGAAGACTATTTAGAGACTACGTCAGTATGGCCGGTACCCCAAAGATTTAGATCTGCCCTAGGATGGACGTGAGGCTTCATTCAAGGTTTGTTCATACCTATCTCCCAGGACTGGCCCTGGGAAGGAAGAAGCAGGGAGCTGTGCATCCTGCCATACACTCTGAAGTCTATCCTCTCAGTGGGACATGTTCTTGTCTTTTCTGACCATCCTCTATCATCTCATCCAAAGTGAGCAAGGAGGAGAGAGCCAGTTTGTAGTTTATAGGAAGGGTTCCAAACCTAAATGTTATGAGTCTCAGAAGACATTGTACAAACAAACAAACAAACAAACAATCTAGGAATCACTTTAAAGAGTTCTTTGGAAAGATCCAGAAATGATTCATTACACCTTGTAATCAAGGAGAAAAACCAGGGGAGCAATTTAAGGCTGAGTACATGAAAACTCTTGAGTCTCACGAACTAAGCATGAGGCTATTTTTGTGTAGATTACTTTCACAAGTGCGTGGGTGTGAGGCTTCATCAGAAAGCAGCCGTTCACCTTGTAATTTTTGGGTCCTTAAACAACCTTTGGTCCTGGCTCAGGAGGCTGGGGAAGGAGGAGGAGTTAAGGGACATTGGGCAGCAGAACTAAACAGCCACAAGGCAGATGATTAACATGATGGCTGAAAAGGGCAGGAGAGGAGAGAGGAGCCAAAGGCTTAGAGATCATGAGAGAACATCAAATGCTGCTGGAAAAGGTTGGGAGACAAAATACACGTTTAGGCTCTGGCCCCAGCCCTCGGATTGACCTGAATACTTTCTGTTCCAGACTGACCTCCAGTTTCACACACTTTGGTCTTCTACAGCAGCTTCTGCCTAAATTCCCAGTGAGCTAGAGATTATAGATGAGTCACTGTGTATAAAGGGTTGTACCCTCTGGGCCACTTTGAGAACACATTCTGCTGAGTAGGCCCAAACACGGGAGGAGGAGAGGGTGACAAGTCAATTCCTTGTCAGCCAAAGGCTCCCTGTTGAAGCCTCCCCCTGGGTCCTCTGCGGGGACAGGGCAGGACAGCATGTGGGAACCTGATCTGAACAGATCTGGCTTTTGTTCCCTTGTGTAAGCTCTGATGTAAAGATGCTTCCCTCACCGGGGTGCTGCACCCATTCAGGCTCTCAAGATTCACTTCATGCAGGCATACACAGCAAGTGCATGTGTGTACACACACACACACACACACACACACACACACACACACACACACAACACCTGGGACTACCTTCCAAAGCCAGGCTTGGGATCCAATGGGGCCTTGTTTCTGGGGGGATGGAATTGCTAGCTAGAAATAGCACACTGCTGCTTTCAGCAATGGCATTAAGACACACACAGCCCATGTACACTTTACATGCCAACAGAAACCCAAAGTAAAAATGATTTCAAATAAAGGTATTTGGCATCCCCGCTAAAGTGAGAGGGCAGACTGGCTCAATGCCCAGAGAATCAAGAAGCAGTCATTTCTAAATCCGAATCTGTTGTTAGTGACCTTGAGCAAATCATTAAACCTCTCTGTTAGCAGCTAATCAACAATGCAAAAAAATAATTGAGAAGAAAAAAAAAGAGAGAGAATTAGTAGAATTATTTGCCTATATATAAAGTATAAAGTGTTAAGGAATGAAATAAAGACTTGGTAGTTCTGTTTGGATATTCATCTTCATCCCATTCCTTTGAGCTGGGTAGTCCCACTAATTCAAGCTGAGATCTGCCCACTCTCAATGATGAGCATCCAATAAACTGTTTGCCCCAATAGTGGTGGTGTGATAAAATAGAGCACATACCCTCACATACCCCAGCAGGTCCTGACTTGATCTGCCAATTGAGGAGAGGAGTCTCAGCATGGTTCACCATGGGGAGTAGAGTTCTGGATTATCAAGCATAGACAGCTAAGCTTCGGGCTTCTTGTTTTGCTCACGTTTCTTAGAGATTTTGCTCTCCCCATCCTCCCACAACTGTAGTGTCCATGTAAAAATTAAAATGTCATCATTTTATTAATTTACATTTAATTTATCTAAGAGCTGATTACTTGGGGATTTGGATCCAGAAATATACTAAATTATTCTGTACTTGTCAGAGTCAGAAATAATGATTTCTGCGCAAGGGGATTGTGAAATACAAACCAACTTTCATTCATTCCAATCAAGTTACTTCTGCTATGAACCTTTTAATAACTTATATATTTGGGTCTTTGTAGGGTTGGGGTGAGAGAGGTAGACTGAAGGATATGTATGACTGAGATCTATAACATTCTATCAGGAGTGGGGTGAAGGATATCATCAAATGTAAATATTTCATCTATGTCTGATAATAGCCAACTTTATTTAAATGATGAGATCTAGCCTTTTTTGCTCAGTCATTTATGAAGAGACTAATCTGGTATAGTTCTATTTTAGTTAGGGCCCATGCTCTAAAATAAAACAGCAAACTGTTTTGAAATGAAATGAGTTAATTTCTCTTTAGCCCATGTAATTATTCTCATTGAATATCCTTCTTGTGTGTGTTATTTTCACCAGCATTTCCATATAAATGTCTAACAAGGTAACCAGAAATAATAAGCTCTTGACATTTTCCTCCTCCTCTTGGACAGAACTTAATTATTCCCTGACATCAACTTTCCTTGTTAAGAGAGTCCCACGGAGCCTAGAAGCAAGGACAGTTTAGCCTTTACAGATTAGCAGAGCTCAGGAATTTGTACATGTAGCTTTAAAATAGATGAGGTGTCAAACAGGGGTCAGTTTTCATGTAGGACATTTATGGTTAAGAGTCTGGTAACTTACATTGCTTAGCGTATTTATTTATAGTAAATTAACTATTGCAAAGCTTGGTCCCAGGATATTTTAGGGTCTGTAGGGAAGTCAAATGTGCACGCGCATGCGCGCACGCACACACACACACACACACACACACACACACACAGACACACACACACACACACACACACACACACACACACACGACACAGACATCATCTGAACACTGGTTCTTCAAGTTTATTCTACCTTCTAATAATGATTTAGAGAAATTTAAAGGAATTGTCAGAATCAAATAATCTGAAGACTTGATGTGAAAACAAGGCTTTGTGCTTACAAAAGGGAATTTTCATTAGCCATTTTTGCAGATTCACTCTTAGCTTAGCATAGGACCACTCTACCTGGAGTAGGGAAGAAGGTTTCCAATTCCTTTTCTAGGCCTTTCTGTTCATCTCTATCCACCACCCTTCCAGGTCATCCTAACCATCACCCTCTTCCAAAGATCCAGAGATCTCCTGTGGGCTGAAAGCAAGCTCAAAGAACATGACCAGCAACGTATTGGGAGTTCATGAGGGACCCCTTTTAGAAGTATTTACAAGTTAAAAGAAAGGCCTAAAAAAGGTGAAAATTGAAAGAACTATGTCTCTAATGCTAGTATTGTGGGGGTATTGGCAGAACAGGAGGGGGTGGAAGAGGGGCACTATTGTTTTGGAGGGAGGGACATTTTCCTAGAGAGCATTAAAACATACCATATATATCACCTTCTATTCTCCTTGCTTATAAAGCCACTGCTAGGCATTCAAATGAAAAGCAATTTTGGGTATGACAAACTTGATTCAGTTCCATATTGCTTGATTCTTTCCCAGAACATGTTCATATACCTAACAACATGTTTATTGGTAAACAGTAGACATGCCTTTATTTTAAACATGTTTTTATTGATTTCAGAGAGGAAGGGAGAGGGAGAGAGAAATCTCAATGATGAGAAAGTATCATCTATCAGCTGCCTTCTAAACCCCACCTACTGGGATTCGAGCCCACAATGCGGGCATGTGCCCCAACCAGGAAGAGAACCATGACTTCTTGGTTAAGGGTTGAATCTCAACCATTGAGCCACACAGGCCAGGCAACAGTAGACTTGCTTTTACCAAAAAGTTGTCTGGTAACATTTTTCAAGGTTGCTGGCAGATGTGCTCTGTGCACTTCATTTCTGTTTTTTTCTTTTTTCCTACCTCCTTTCTAACAGTTCTCCTCCAGGAATCCCACCTGGTCTGTCTGTCTTTTGCTACTGCTCCTGGGCAGTCTGAATCAAATGGTTAGAGGGAAGATGAATGTAAGTCCACTCAGCACTTACATAGTCAGTGACCTGCACGTGTGAACTGCCAGCATACCCTGGTCAGCGAGGTTCCTGCCTGAGGAACGACAGGGTACTGCTCCAAAAGGCAAGGCAGAGTATGATCACCAGGGTGGGCTGAAGGTCAGGAAACACCATGTACTTTCCAGTTTCTGTCTGAGCCATCTGGCAGCTGGACAGGGCAGAGATGGCTGCAGGCAGCAAGGGCACGTCTGTTCACCAGCTCTGCACCTCTCAAGCCATAGAAACTGCTCATTCGTAAGGAAACGTGTTGGTTCACACACATGGCTTACCTCCTCCATTTACAAAGTGCAGAGTCCTCAAATATGTCTGTTAGGCATATTTACGTTTTCAAATTAGAGCTGGTATTTATACTCAGCCAAACGTGGGGGAGGGTGGTAAGGTTCTGGAGAACAAGATTTAAGGTAGGAATTAATTTGTATTGCTGAACACATTTTAGGAACTATTGGTTCAAAGAATGATGGCCAATCATCGACTCATATTGAAGGTGCTTCAGTGGATGTACCCTCTTCCACCTTCTCTGCAGTTTAACTCCAGTTTCTTTACTCCAGGGTCCTTCTTTGAATGAGGTCAAACAGCTTCTATGGAATACTTCTGAATGATGAAATCTGTCTGGTCAACATGATTTCCCTTCCCTTCCTTTCTTTTCCCTTCCCTTCCCTTCCCTTCCTTCCCTTCCCTTCCCTTTCCTTTCCTTCTCTTCCCACATAACTGATATATGTTAACATCACTGAGATGGCAGGACTTGAACAGCATTGATTGCTATTATTATCTAGGTCTTGACTGAAAACCATTATTTTTATGAAACCCTGATGACACAGCTCATAGAGACCAGAATGATGCAGCGACAGAGCCCAGAATACTGGTTTGTCCTCTATACTATGCTACTTGAGAAAACTTCTTCCATTTTTTCTGCCTCGGTTTCTCCATGTGAGAAAGGAGGGTGTATTTGTCTCCCTCTCTTAGAGATATTGTCAGTAGGAAGAGAAGAGAAGGAAGTGAGGATCTTCTGAGGCTGTGTCACCAAGGCCTTCCAAAGTGGCATGGGTTGCAAGGGAAAGTGACTTTGGCTGGGAGTCACAATCATGCCTTTAGTTGCACCTTACAGGCTCTCCCAAGACAGGAGGGCTCAAACAGCTGGTATTGAATACAGTGTGAAAGGAATCTTGTTACTGCATAAGTGATTCTGCTGGGACCTCAGTGCCTGGGGGGTGTTTAATAAGCACTTGAATAGTTGAAAATACCTTTGACTGGAAATACAGAGCCATGTCATGCATGCTGTGGCCACTCATTAAATGCTTGGTTCATGATGTTATATTTCAACTCATTCTGTGTAAACAACTTAGAGTCTAGTATTAACTGCTTTGGCATGTTGCTCTTAAGATGAAGATGGGGTGGTGTTTGGGGCCAGCCACTCCTGTGGTCTATTAGCAATGAGGGTACAGATGTCTATGCAGCACAATGAAAGGCAGTGGAGAGTCTATGGCTTCACTATCAAATCCTACGAGGTCCTGGAAGGTGTTGGAAAGTCACTGTTGACTCTCAAAAATAAATGGGTTCATTCTTTCAACTCATCATTGAACAGAAAAGCCAGATACAGCCATATTTAGCCATGCCAAGCCAACACCCTCACGGAGGTTTTGCTCATCAGTATTTCCCCAGAAAACCCAGAACCACATTTACATTTCCTTCTCAATCCTTCTCCAGGTTGCACAGTGAGAAAAGCACATCTTATCTACTGGGTAACTCCGGGTTCCCCCAACACTCATCCAGTGCATAGAGTAGAGGCTGCAGGTCCAAGCACCACACATGTGCTTTTCCTGTGTGAGAGCAGATATGTGCTGTATCTTGGGGCCCATTTCATATACATGCTATGCTATCAAAGTTCTTTAAATGAACCATCTTATATTCATGTGGGATTGCAAGACCAGCTATGTTGTGCCATGTTTTTATTTGTCAAAAATGTATTGTATGGAAAGGAACATTAAAGGGGAAATTATTCTGATTGGTGGTAAATTCACCTGCTTCAGTGTTGGTTAAGGGGAATGATAACTGATGACAGAAGTAAGGACTGAGAGGAATAGGAAAGACTCCAAGTTTCACTCTTTTATTATGAAATGAAGGGGAGAAAATGATATTGAAATTGTGACAGAAGTCAATGAGAAATCAGGGTTGGATCCATATAAAGTGATATGCACCTGAATGTGGTGAGTTCTGAAAAGCTTAAGAATTTTAGTTTTAGTCCTCAGCCCATTGGACTAAATCTTTTACAACCTCCTACAGAGACTGCATAGAGAGAGACTGTGCCTCTTCCCACCAAGGTGAGCACAGCTTGCCTGCATCTCTGAGTTGTGATGGGTGTAAAGACAAGCTCATAAATGCTTCTTAGGAACACTTAATATCAAATTACTGAAATATTAGTGTATTTTCCAAAAGCCCCTCCTGCCCCCTCTGCTCCATCTGCTAAATGTGCTTGGGGCCTTGCATGGGTCAGGATTTAGAACACGCCAATCATTTGAGGGGAAAGTGACCTTCCCCCAGGGTGGAGAACCTTGTGTTATGACCTAATGAGGACATTCCCTTCAGAGCTAAGAGCCAGAAACCCTCTCTCCTCTGGGCCCTAAAGTTTGTGTGTTGTCTGCTGATTAGCATGGCTTTCCACTGGCACATGCCTTCACCTGGGGTGGCCTGTCAACATTCAAATTGTCCACTTTTCATGGGCCTATAGGAGACAATTCCATAACTATATCTGAAAATCAGCCTCACTGCTATTGTTTCACATCATATACTGACATTACAGTACTCTTTTCTTTGAGTTTATAAGTGCCTTTTTCTGGTGCATTACACAGTCTCTATTTCCTTGCCATCCCTCAAGGACAACCGAGTTGTAGCCTCTAACACTTCTGGTCCAGGTGCCTCTCTGCATCTAGTCTCTGCCCTCTCCTCAGCCAACCTGAGCACCCTTTTCTGTATTTACCTCCTAGTGTACTGCTTTGATCATATGCTCCCTTGTTAGAGAAACTTCAGTGACCCCCCCATTGACTATCAACTCAAGTCCAAATTCCAAAGGCTGGCATTTAAGAATCTTCCCAATAAATTTTCAACTTTTCTTTCTAGGCTCATGTCCATTTACAGCCCACTTATACTCCTTACTACCATTAAACAGAGATATTTATATTTTCCAAGTACAGGTTATATTTTCCTAGTCCACACTCACCCAATTCCCCGTCTCTTTGTTTACCTTCTGAAGTCTTCCCTATCCTTGAAGGCTGAGTTCATATGTCCCTTTTTCACAAAGCCTTCCTGGTATAAGAAAGCTCACTCTCCTGAAACCAGTTTGGCTCAGTGGATAGAGTGTCAGCCTTCAGACTGAAGGGTCCCAGGTTAGATTCCAGTCAAGGGCATGTACCTTGGTTGCAGGCACATCCCCAGTTGGGGGTATGCACGAAGCAGCTGATTGATATTTCCCTCTCATCAATGTTTCTGCTCTCTATCCCTCTGCCTTCCTCTCTGTGAAAAATCAATAAAATACATTTTTTAAAAAAAGCTCTCTCATTCAAATTATTTGTGTTTTTTTTATTTCAGCTTCAAAACATAATTTATACAAATATAGATATTTGTTGTTGAAAAAAATTTTAATCAAAACATAAGAAAAATAAAAAAATTTCATACCCTTGTCTTAAAAGATAACTTCATCTCTGTTATATACACTTTCAGACTTTTCCACAAACGTATACACACATATCTTACACATTTTGACTCACTTAATTGGCATGCCTGGGCATTGTTTTGACTTGTACTTATTATGTAAGTTCAACATAGCCTATACTCGACTGTAATGTCCCCATGGGTTGCAGTTCTTTTTATCCCTCATAGTACTGAATATGGAGCTGTTTTTTAAGTGTTTATTGATAACCAGAATGGATTCATACATTTCTCTGAAGACCTGGGGAATTCTCAGAAAATTATCCAATGCCAATTAAGGGGCAATCATAAAAAAACTATTTCTTGTAATTGAACTACTTTTATTGGTTATTTGTAATGAAATATTCTGATTTGAACCCTATAAGGTCACGGGAACCAATAAGCTAAGCCAATCAAAGCCTAAGTTGATTGGTACTTAGTAGATTCACAGGCTTTTAACTTCTTAGCAGAAGTCAGGAAGATGCAAGAGATGTAGGGTCTTGAGTAGAGGTATGTTTTCTGGAAATTCCTATTCCTAGTTTACTCTTCATGTCCTAAGTAAGGATGCAAATCCCCATCTCTAGAATTTTTACAATTCCCAGTGGAGCATATGGTTTTAGTTGGGAAACAAAGGACTGTGGATATCTCAATCTCACATTTTAAAATTGCTTACCTAGACTTAGGACTACCCGTTCTTTGCCCTCAGAGGCCAGTTCTTCGCCCCAGCTCTAAAAGGAATACCCATGTCTTGTTTCTCAACTGAAGCTAGTGCAGTTGCTTAGTGCTTATTCAGAAAATATCTTCACAGGACCAGAATGGATATTCAAGAACTGAGCTGCCCAGTTCAATTTTTCAGATGACTCATGTGGTAAGAGCTGAACTGACTTGAGGATAGCCAGCAGCCGGGGTGCTAGGCTGGTAGATGAGGCACTGCCCTGGCATTGGGTTGGATGGTGAATCCATGTTGTCACATCCTCTTTTTGGAGCTGTGGAAAAGGAAATAAATGTGGCTCTCAGCCACTCTAAGCATTTCTTAGGAAGGAGTGAAGATTCTATTATGGGATTGTTTGGAATTTGTCAATCCAAATTGAAAAGAAAGGTCAGATTTTTCTGTGAACTACGATCTATGAAGATGCTGATAATTTGTTGTGTTATTCTTGTTGTTGTTACTGTATGTGTTTATTTGTTTAAAATAATACTTTTTATGAATTTAAAGGAAAGCGCAGAGAAAATAGAGCAATTCAGACTATTTAGAGCAAGTTTGCATCTATGGAGAGGAACAGGGAGAATGCATGTCTAATTATTTTATAGCTATAGCTTATAGAGACATTACTATTTTTTTCAAAATCCTGGAAGTGTTCAGCAAAGTTCAAAATAATCAAATGAGAAACACCCAGTTCTTTGGGGAGACACACTCTAGTAATGGTGATTTCTTAGGCAAATTAAAATAGATCTAAATAAATTTCAGTTGTAGGGACTGGGCTGAGCAGTTCTGTAAAAGTTTGACATTGGCTGTGGGAAATCACAGGTGAGTCCATGCCTGACAATGAATTGTATCTCTTTCTCTAGGAAAGGAAGGTGAGACAATGTCTCCTAGGATGAGCGTTTTCCTCCTCAGAGACATCATAGGTCGGATGCTGTATTTTGTGGAAACTAATTCATAAAATGAAACTTTCTGTTCTCATTCATTAGTTCTCTGCAAGACACTGAACTGTGTGTTATTATCTGTGTCTTGGTTGAAATCATTTTCATGGGGTCACCTATGATGCAGCAATGGAACCCAGAATGCTGGTTTCCGGTTTGGTCTCTGACCTTCTGTGCTATTTGAGAAAACTTCTTCCATTTTTCTTAGTTACCTGATGTCTGAGATGACAGTGTTTTGGTTTTTTGTTATTGTTGTTGTTTTGTTTACTCTTTCTCTCAGAGATGTGGTCAGTAGGGAGAGAAGAGAAGGAACTGAGGAAATGCTAAGACATGAAGGCCCTCCAAGGTGGTGGTGATATGGTTGCAAAAGGAAAGTCACTTTGGCTGGGAAACACAGCCATGGGTTTAATCCCAGCTTACAGCCTTACAGCTTCTTCTCAGACAGGAGGGATCAGCCTAGAATTGGGTGAGGTGTGAAAGCAGTATTGTTATACTTACTCCATGTTGTTTTCTTCATCACTGAATCCCTGAAGCTGGGAGGTGTTCCACAAATACTTGTTGAATAATTTAACAACTGGCTGTATGAGAGTACTTGTTGCTGGACTGCAAGTGTAGTGTCCTACATGACCAGACAGTAAATAAATGTTTGGTTGATGATATGCTGTTATATTTGAAACCTTTTCTATGTACAGAATTCAGATTCTGCTGTTGACTACTTTGCTATTTCATTGTTTTTAAGATGAATGAAAGATGGTGTTCAAAGCTGTCCACACCAGCACCCTGATAGCAATGAGGGTACAGATATCTATGCAGTGAAAGGTAGTTTGATATTCTGTGCCTTCATTAATAATGAATTGGAAATGGTGAAATGCCTGGTTATTCATCTTTCTTCCACCTCCCCTCATTTAGGGCTTGGACTTTGCAATTACGGGCTCTGTTGAAAAGCTAGTAACTAGGAGACAGTCAGACTTGATATGTCCTGTTGAAATCTGCTAGGAATCTGCATCATAATGACCATGTTCATATGATGACAAAGAAGCCCCCTTAGAAAAGAACTAAGGACTGTGAGTAAATGAATTAATTACTGGGTAAGCAGCACAGTTGCAGGAGAGATGGGAAAGTCTGACGCCTAGTGGTCATCATGGAAGACCTGTAATAATCACACGTGATTCTAAGGAAAATATCTAAAAAGCATTGCTGAATCCTACCTAGGTCTGAAAGGGACTTAAGAGAACCATTTCCAATTAAAAAAAAAAATGTTTTAAGACACCAGATCTAAGATCTTATCTGTACCCTGACTGCTGGTCTACATGGTGGGATGATTAAGTTGTGGTGAAAAGGACTGACTACCAGAAAAACATAGACCCATTAAAGAAAATCTAGAGCTTATAGTAAGGGAGTGGCAAGATAGCTCCAAGATAGTGGCAGACACCAAGCTCCAATTCAAAAAGGGACTGAAGAGAAAGGCCCTTGAGTTCAGGAATTAAACACCTTCCTCAATTCATCTATAAAAAATTCTAGACTTGGGTGGAGTGATTTCAATTAGTCTTTTCAACTCTAAAGCACCTCATTTAAGGCTTTTAACAGGTGAATATGTAGACACCTCAGTGAGTAATTGAATTATCTTCAACAAGCCATTGAATCTCTCTATGCTGTGGTCCATGGAAAAGTGAAAAGTAATTTTATTCCCTGAAAACCTTTCTGAGAGGTAATTTAACTACAGTTAGCAAAAGAGTTTGAAAGTGCAGTATTGTTATTACATAGCTCTCCTGAGTCTAGGAATATCTCATAAGAAAATAATCAAACAAATGGTAAAAGGTTTGTAATTGAGTTATTTATTGTAAAAAAATTTTTTTAAACAATTCAAAGTTCATTAGTAATGATTTGGTTAAATAAATTAAGTACTTCTATATAATCAAGTACCTCCATATAATCAAGCACTTCCCATATAATGGAGGACTTTTTTAAAAGATATTGTAAGATGTTTAAAATGTCTTGAAAAAGCAGCTCTCTGTATGTGTGTATGCAAATCTTAACACTGAATGATGGAGAATCATTTGTGTGACCTTTCATTCTATACCTTTTTGTATTGTGTGATTTATTTTTGGCAATGAGCATATATAACTTCACAACAAAAAAATCAACAATAAAACATCTTAAATTTTTCATTTCTATCCTTATTTCATAGAGAAGATGAAAAGATGAGAGGAGATAATATATATGAAAACTATTAGGCTGTACTCTAAGGCACTTGACCTCTGACAAGGCACTGTTACTTACATCATTTCAACAAGAAAGTGTTTGCAGGGAGGTAGGACACTGAGGAGGGACACTCATGTGCAGTTCTCTTCAGTCTTTGCTTTTGAGGCTCTTTTGGGGCTGTTTTGCTGGCTATTAAGAGATAGCTAAGAAATACAGTCTCTCTGTTACAGTGATTTTTCATTTTCTCTCATTTTTTTTGTTTTCATTTAAACATGAAGACAAGATATATTCACCAATAAATATCACTAAGAAAATTCAAATTTTGGGAATATTTTTTAAAATACATATATTTTATTGATTTTTTTACAGAGAGGATAGGAGAGGGATAAAGAGTTAGAAACATCAATGAGAGAGAGAGACATCGATCAGCCACCTCCTGCACAACCAGGATACATGCCCTTGACCGGAATCGAACCTGGGACCTTTCAGTCCACAGGCCAATAGTCTATCCACTGAGCCAAACTGGTTTCGGCAAATTTGGGGAATATTTTTAAACTTTGGGCTATGATTTGTCTCCTTTTATAGGCATTGTTAGTAATGATGTTGATAATAAGTGCTTTTCTTAATGATGTGTTTCAATCTTACTAAAACCTGGGACATGCGTAGACCCCTTTTACAGATGAGGAAACCAAAACTTAGAGGGATGACACCTTCTCCAGAATAACACTTGTGTCTTCTCACCCAACTCCACTCCTGGCTATACTATGAGCTCCTCTAGAGAAGTAGTGATCTCCAAAAATAGAATATATCTGAAATAAGAATTCTGGCTCCAACACTGACTAACTGTTCAGGTGGGGACAAATTATTTAACCTGCCTCTCAGTTTCCTCAATTTCAAAATGAGGAATTGGTTATTATGAGGAGACAGTGAATTAATATCTATGAAGTGCTCCACAGAGTCTAGTGCATATCAGCAAACAGTGGTCATCCTTTTTATCATTACTGTGTTCTTAATGCTTAGTCTTTTGCATGAATCATCTCATTGAGCCCCTGCAATAAGTCTATTAATATAGGAAACTAAGGCTTAGGGAAGTTCACAGCCAAAGAAAAGGGACTAACCAGTGGAAGGGTGGGGATTCCAACTTAGCTCTGACTTCAGAGTCCACCCTCTGCTGCCTGCCCCATGTTGCTGAGCTGAATAAAACAAAAATGAAATGAACTGTCGAGGAATAAAGAGCACTGCTCTTTACTGTGGTAACAGGACTATTTGTGTTTCAGAGCAGTTTCATACAAGAAGATACTCAAGTTTATGCCCGAGGTGAGAACTACGTGGTGCATTGTTTAATTGTCAGTGTAAATCACAATTTTTTTCAATGCAAGTGATAGCAGCCAGTTTATTAGCTGACTAAATGAAATGCCCAGGGACAGATCTCCCCTACCGTCAGACGTGATGTGATCCAAGAATAAAGTGATACCTCCAGAAATATTTATCTCATTGTTTATGAGCTATCTTTCCCTCTGTTGGCCTCTTTATCACTCAGGCTTTATCTTCTTAGCGGCCAGATGGACACCAGGGGCTCTGAGCTTGTACCTTAATAGTCACATCTATTGAACAAGGGCTTCTTCCTCCCAATTGTTCCAACAAAAGTCCTGAAAGGCATCTCATTAACCTGGAACCACAATCCCCTCCCTAAACCAAATCTTGTGACCAGGGTGATGGAATGTTCTGATTGTCCATGCTAGGGTTAAATGACACTCCTCACTCCCCCAAAATCAGTGAAAGATAGACAGACCAAGAGTGGTGGTCAGGTGGTTTTCCAAAAGAAATGTTCATTGCTATTGCCAGAAAAGGAGTGCTATTTAGGCAGAAAGGATCTATGTCTACTACCATGCTGTTCACTTGCAGATGATGTCTTGGACTGCAGTGAGGAGATTGGATCCTACTGCCCAGTAGCTGAGGAAATGTAACAAATCCGTTAACTCCTTACAGCTTCAGTTCTCTCACTTATAGGAGCATCTAACATTTGTGCATGGCCCCATTTACTTCTCATCATAACCCAATATTGTAAACACTTTAATTAGTCTAAATCTTTCATTTTACAGCTCAGAAAACCTAAATAAATCACTTGTCCAAGGTCACACAGCTGGAAAGTGGCTGAGTCAGGATTTGAACTCAGCCAGGCTTTTCTGCCATTTATCTGTACAATGATGAAACTGGACAAGATAAGCTCCTATTTTGTGCCCTCAATGTTCTGTGTTTTAAAAAGAAGAGGAAGAATAATTGATCAGAGAAAGGAAACTCCTGAAAGACATATCTTAATTACATTTTACAATAAATGTTAATTTGGAGAGGTAATGTAAGTCTGGTTTCTTGGTTTCATGCATTCTTATCTTTTCTGAATCTGTTACAGGAAAATTGTTGCTGTCATTTCCAAATGAATTTCCAAATGAATTTCAAATCTGACTTTTAAAATAGCCCACTCACTGAGGTCTTTCTTCATTGTCATCTTAGTTGCAGAAATATAGTGATTTCTTAAAGCAATTGCATAAGACACTCCACTTAATGAAAACTTAATAGCTGAATATGACTGTGAAGAAGATATTTTTCTGCCTAACAGTAACTTCCTTTTCATTATTTCTCTTCAATGAATTATTGAGAAAACATCAAGATGACTAACACATTCTCCAACTGAAATCTGCTTATCCTCAAAATCTATGTCTGGAACTGTGCTTTGTCACTAGATGACTTGCAGTAAAAGCAGTCTATAAATTAGTAACTCACATTAAAGTACAAAGTAGCTACTTAATGTTGAATAATGAATTAGGCAATGCCTTTTTAGGTTGCTAATTTATGTTTAAATAAATAAAAATAGCCAGGGAAGTTAGCCAGGGAAGCAGCCAAAATGCAGAAACAAAGAAACAGGTCACAAATGACAGAAATAGAGGAAAGTAAACTATTGGATATAGAGTTCAAAACCACGGTTATAAGGTTATTCAAGAATCTTCTAGAAACTGCTGATAAATTTAGTGAGACCCTCAAGGATATGAAAAAGGACCAACTAGAAATTAAGCATACACTGACTGAAATAAAGAATAATATACAGAGATCTAATAGTAGACTTTGAGGATCCCAAGAATCAAATCAAAGATTTGAAATATAAAGAAGCAAAAAATACCCAACCAGAAAAGCAAAAAGAAAAGATAATCCAAAAATACAGTAAAAAGATAGTGTAAAGAGCCTCTGGGATAACCTCAAGCATACCAACATCTGAATTGTGGGGGTGCCAGAAGAAGAGAGAGCAAGATACTGAAAACCTATTTGAAGAAATAATGACAGAAAACTTTCCCTACCTGGTGAAAGAAATAGACTTACAAGTCCAGGAAGTGCAGAGAACCCCAAACAAAAGGAATCCAAAGAGGACCACACCGAGACATATCATAATTAAATGCCAAGAGCAAAAGACAAAGAGAGAATATTAAAAGCAGCAAGAGAAAAACAGTTAGTTACCTACAAGGGAGCACCCATACGATTGTCAGCTGATTTCTCAACAGAAACTATGCAGGCCAGACAGAAGTGGCAAGAAATATTCAAAGTGATGAATAACAAGAACCTACAACCAAGGTTACTCTACCCAGCAAAGCTATCATTCAGAATTGAAGGGCAGATAAAGAGCTTCACAGATAAGAAAAAGCTAAAGAAGTTCATCACCACCAAACTAGTATTGTATGAAATGCTGAAAGGTACTCTTTAAGAAGAGGAAGAAGAAGAAAAAGGTAAAGATAAAAATTATGAACAATAAATACATATCTATCAACAAGTGAATCTAAAAATCAAGTGAATAAAAAAATCTGATGAACAAAATAAAGTGGTGAGTATAATAGAGTCAAAGGTATAGATAGGAAGTGGACTGACAATTCTTGGGGGGAAGAGAGTGTGGGAGGTGTGGGAAGAGACTGGACAAAATTGTACACCTATTGATGAGGACACTGGTGTGGAGGTAAGGGGAGAGGATGGGGTGGGAACCAGGTGGAGGAGAACCATGGTGGGAGGTGGTAAAGAGGAACAACTGTAGTAATCTGAGCAATAAAGATTTATTAAACATAAAAAAGTTGCTTATTTTAGATGTTTCAATAATATGAAAGATTAAACTATAGCTTTTGGTATAAAAATGCCAACATTAAATATATTTATTTTTTAACTTATTGAACAAAAAAAATACTTCACTTAAATTTCTTGGTGTCTTAAAGAAATTTTTGAGTTTAAAGATTGCTCTGGTGGAGGCATGTATGTTCCAAATTGTTCTCTCCTTATTTGGGATTATTTATTCAAGCATCTCACCAACTGATATCATGATTCTAATATATACACAGTAGTCATGCAATTTGGTCAGTACTAAGAAGAATTTAGCAATCATGAATAATAATTTTCTTCTGAGTTCCCTTCCTAAAAACATGACTAGTATGTGTAATAATTATAAATATGGCATTAGCAATAACTACTATTTATGTAGTATTTTTATTAAAGCAGGCTTTGTGCTAAGTGTATTACTTACATTTAATCATGTAATTCTAAGAAGTCTATAAAGTGGTATTAGTATACTTTTTTTTTACAGTGAGGGTCAGAGAAGTTAATTAAAATTCCCAACATCACACAGCTACTAAGTGGTGGACTTAGTATTTAGATTTTCTTATAGCCCTATTCTGAGGCCAACATCTTCCTCTCAAGTTCAGTATATTTAAATTCTGAACTCTGACACAGGCCCTGTATAACCTGTTCTGTTGACACTCTGTTTAAAGCTTAAAAGTTCCTGAATAGAGAAGAATTTTTCTTTCATGGCTTCCCAAAAAGTAGATCTATAAACTATTTTGTAGGAATAATCTTGAGGGTGAGGAATGGTAACCATGAATTGGTTCATATTATATGTCATATTGGAACTGTGCTTGGATCACTGAGAAGTTTTGTTCTTTAGCCACTGACATTGACTTTTTCAGCACAAAACACCACATGCATTATGCTGTCATCAGAGCCATTCAGCAGTGATAATTGTAACATGCCAATGAAGAAAACTCCCAGCCCTGGCTCCCATGGCCTACTTCTGAAAGGAGCTGCATGGCTTTACAATGATCTCTCGGTCAAGCGGGGAGAAGGGGAGGGTGGGAGAGCAGCAGGAGAAGAAATCTTTTCAATCTGGATGAGCAGATTGGACACCATGCTGTTCTGGCCAAGCCAGGGTTCCTGTGACATCATGCCCCACTCTCATACTGTCAGCAAAATTCCCTGAGGACAACAGCTGCCGCTGCCTACAAACAAGTGTTTCTGCTCACTCTACTCAGGGATGCATGCCAAGTCCTCTTTTCCATGAGGTGCTCATCTTCTTTCTACTCACCCGAGATGAAAATGCTAGAATATCATGTTTCCCTGACAGTTACTTAGTAGACAACCACAGGTGAGATGGTCAGACACTGGCCATCTCAAGAGCTTCCCTACCAGGGTGCCACAAGTGGGTTCCAGGTGAGTAGAGACGTAGATTGGTCTCTTTCCCTCGAGCAGCAGGAAAAGGCATCATGAGGCCACAGCCCCAGCAACCTTTAGTTTTTCCATTTTTATAAATTATTACTCTCCATTTGTGCTAAGTTGTGAAAGAATTTTGGCAGCACTGATAAAAATGACTGGTTACGACTCTAGTATTATTTTAGTTATCGTTAGTAACAACATATAAAGTACAAAGAATCTCAAGAGTAGCTAACCTCTTATTTCCTGGGAAATAGGCAAAATATGTCAGATAGCTAAATTCTGCCTTTTAATTATTCATTTTGTGATCTATGACAAGATGGTAATTATACGCCAATAACCAGAAAATTCAAATGTCCAGGTTTTCATGGTTCAAAGTGATTGTTCTTAACCCTAGAGTACTGCAGGGTTATTAAGGGCCTCTGAATCATTGAAGCTAAAGTGTTTCCTGGCACTGCGGGGTATTAGATTATAGTCTAATTCATCATGAAATTGTAATCCATTTATGACATAAGAACATTTTACAGTTTTATCACTGGAAGTTTAGTCCTTCTGAGATACTTTAGCTGTGATTGAGGTAATTTACCAAACCCTCAATTATAAAACAGTGATTATGCCTTGGTTATGGAGTCATAACCTTCGTATCCAGATTTCCTAATTTTGTTACATTATCAACCACGTTAGTGGAGACACTGCCTTGGTCTTCTACTCAATAGAAATTATTTGTTTTAAAATTAAGTATGACAAACTGATCTCTAAAATGACCTCTAAAAACAGAACATTCCTAAAAAATTGTCTATAGGTTCCTAGTACTCCAGACTAATTTGGCATCCAAAGTCTTTTCTTTCATTTTTCTAGACAACAAAGTGACTTGCCACCATATACATTTGACTTCTGGTCCCAAACCAACATTTTTGTCTTTCTCTGGGGTTTCACCAGTATTCTAAAAAACAAACAAACAAACAAACAAAAAACCCTAATTGGAAGCAATGTCAGTATGCTCTTTATATGCAATATTCTCTAATATTATAATTTTTCATCAAAGTTTCTTCTGCTCAAATTTCAAATTATATTTCTTTCAGTTCTCTTTTTCTGCATTCAGAAACCTAGTTTCTGAATTATATTTACTACTAATTTATATAGAATCATGTCCTAAGTAGCCAACATACTACTTAGTTGTTGTAACAAAACACTTGGTTTAAAAACATCCTAATTTACACTAGAGATTGATTTCTAAAAGTGAGAAAATCTGCCAAATAATTTAAAGTACCTCATGGTAGATGTCAATAAATACTAAATTACATATACACAATTTATTTTATATTTCTTTTGCTGTCAATAAATACAAATTAATTACACTGAAGCATTCCGCACTGACCACTAGGGGAAAATGACAAAGTATAAAATATTTAAAATATTGCTTTTGCCTTATTAAGTTGACAATAAGTTGGGATTCAAAACCAATACTCGGCCAACAATAAGGAATACAAAATAGTTTATGTTCAGTTGCTTAAGTGTATGGCAAAGACTGTACATATTTCAGAATGTCGAGGTCTGGCTGGTTTCTTGAGACCTGGGCAGTCAAGTATGGATATTTAAAAGTAGAGAGATGGGTCTGGGAGTATCTCAAACACAGGGAGTAAAAAATTGAAGATATAAGGGCCAGAGGCCATACAAAAACCACCCAGATCTTAACAAGTCTCAATAAATTTGGGCTAAATTAATTTAATTCAATCGAAAGGAGACATAACACTTGATTGGGAAAGACTTTGAAAGGCTAATTAGTGCACTTCCGGTATTTTATAGCCCACTCCCAGGCAAACAAAAATTAGAGCTATTTTTAAAGACCTAAAGAGAGCTGAAACTGGTTTGGCTCAGTGGATAGAGCATCGGCCTGCAAACTGGAGGGTCCCAGGTTCGATTCTGGTCAAAGGCATGTACCTTGGTTGCAGACATATCCCCAATGGGGGGCGTGCAGGAGGCGGCCGATCGATGTCTCTATCTCATTAATGTTTCTGGCTCTCTGTCCCTCTCCCTTCCTCTCTGTAAAAAATCAATAAAATATATTTTTAAAAAAATGAAGACCTAAAGAGACAAATTTTGCAACCTCCTTGGGTGACCTGGCCTGTTAATAGCTCTTCCTAAGAAGCAAATTCTTCTGTGGAGATAGTATTATAGTCCTACTACCTTCTATATCTGCTTAATATTCCTTGTTTTGTCCTCTGGGATGTTAAACAAATATTGTTTATGATTCTTTTGGTCTGAAGCTCTTTGTGTAATTAAGTCCCTCTTTGGTTTTCTCTTCTTTGTTCCCAAACTATTTCTAAATTTAAGCATTCCCGTTTCTTTTCTTGGATGTTCATTCTGACTTTATGACAGAGAAAGGCCCCTGCCCGCTTAATTCCCTGAAGGCCTAATGAAGAGTGATGATCTGCCTGAGTGAGGACTGCCCTCTCCCTATGACCACACTGTGTCAGCCCCCAAGGGCACCTGGGAAATGCAGCAGGTGAAGAGGTAATCTGGTTTCTAGTGAAGACTGAAGTGAATTGATTATAGCCGCAGCTCATTAGCAGTCCTTGGAACATCTAGCAAACCACATCATCATGATCTGAAAGATGAGAGTTAAAGAGAAATGAGAACTGTGAAAAAGGAGAGAATTGCCTTCCATTCCCATTTCTGTACTATGCATCTAGGCCACAGTGATGTCAATTTTCTACTCTAATTGGAAATATATATTTTCATTAAATTGTCTGTATAATGGGAGGGAAGTTTCACTTTCACTAGTGATGACCACTGATTTCTTTAATTTTAATTAAATTAAAATTTTTAAATTAAATGTATTGGGATAACATTGATTAATACATTATATAGATTTCAAGTGTACAATTCTATAATACATCATCTGTATAATGTATTGTGTGTTTTCTACCCAAAGTCAGTTCTCCTTCTGTCACCATATATTTGACCCCCTTACCCTTTTCTACCTCCCCAATACCTCCTTTTCTTTGGTAATCACTATACTATTGTCTGTGTCAATGAGATCTTGCTTGTTTGTCTTGTTCGTTTGCTGTTTTCAGTTTTATAATCCACATATGAGTGCAATCATATGGTTTTTTACTTTTTCCACCTGACTTATTTTGCTAGCATGCTATTCTCAAGATCCATCCATGTTATCACGAATGTAAGTATTTTATCCTTTCTTATGGCTGAGTAACATCCTATTGTATATATGTACCACATCTTCTTTATCCAAGCATCTACTGAAGGACACTTCAGTTGTTTCTATGTCTTGGCTACCAAGACATAATTCTGCAATGAACATAGGGGTACATATATTTTTATGAATAAATGTTTTCAAATTTGGGGGTAGTTATCCAAAAGAGGGGTTGCTAAATAATATGATAACTCTATTCTTAATTTGTCAAGGAACCTTTGTAATGTTTTCCTTAGTGCTAAATAAGTTTATATTCCCACCAGCAAGATATGAAGGTTCTTTTTCCTCCACAACCTTTCCAATAAGTGTTAATTGTCTTGTTGATAATAGCCTACCTAACAGGTGTGAGATAATATCTCATTATGGTTTTGATTTGCATTTCCCTAATAGCTAGTAAAATCTAGCATCTTTTCATATAACAGCCATTTGTATGTCTTCTTAGGAAAAGTTTCTGTACAGGTCTTATTCTAAAAAAAACCATGTTCTTCATAGTGCTCCCCAGATCAGGATCATGACAAATAATTTCTCTTGCTTATAGTACCAAGCTGGAATTCCTCAGTCTGATTTTCAAGATATCCTATAAACTGTCCCATCTACTCATTTCTCATGATTTTATGGAGTGTTCCCTTTGCTCCACCTGAGAGATCTCCTCACTCACTCTAGCATAAACCACTACTGTTCCCACCACTGACCTTCACTAACATGAGATAGAAAGCTGTCACTTCTTGTCTCCTCTCTACAAAACCCAGTGAATTCTTCCAGGCCCAATTCAATTTTCTCTTAGAATTACAGGTTCTCAAAATTGAAAGGAACACATATGGTTATCCAATCTAATACCCAGTTTATAGCAGAAACAGACACTTTGTAAATATTTGTGGATTAATTAATGAACTACACTTCTAGAAACCCCAAATAGGATTTTTTAAAAATTATACCTATTCAAAATATATCATGAGTCAGAGCTAGAGACTAATTAGACTCTCATACAACTCACCCTGAAAACTTCATTTTCACTTTTCAAAGATCTGGGGAAGAAATTTGATGGTTGATGTTGATTATTATAATTTACTGTAATTATGAAAATGAACAATTGCTTAAAGAAGTTAGATTGGACGGGTAGGATGTCTTGGCTCAATGAAGCCTCCATCAACAATTAAAAATTTTTAAACCAGGGAGCTATTTGTTAAAGGCATTCACTCCTGCCAATTCATTCTCTTAAATTGGCCGAAAAACTAAGGGATGCCCACCAAGGACGTGACTAAATGGGTGTCATCTCATCTTCTAGGGAAAATAAAGAGGACATACCAGAGCCAGAGGAGATACTGGACACTTACTTGCAGGGTTCTTGATGACTAAGGAGAACAAGAAAGTATGATCTTATATCCTGTAAAGTCTAGTGGTTAATAGTTTCTGGAGTGAGATTTCCTGGGTTCAAATTCTGCCTCTGTTCCTGTGACCATGAACCAGTTACAGTGCCTGTTTCTGCATGGGTAAAATGAGGAAAGTATTACATGGGATGTGTGTTTTTCCAGGGGGGAAGGGGTGAGAATGAATTAATGATTTTGTGAGCCAGGAAACATGAGGTCATATGAAAGAACTTGAGGTAGCCTCACACTGATAGCTCAGTGTTGTACAAACAATATTGAAGGTTATGAGTGTGGAGTTAATAAAAAGTAAGAATAGGTCTCTTGGAGGCTGGCGTTGAGGATGTCAGCAGAACACTAGGTTTGGAAATGCTATGGATGACTTAAGGAAAGGGGGCCATTCCCGGGTATAAAAATATGGAGGGAAAAAATCAAATATTTTATAAACTGGTGGCCAAAAAGCCTGATGTGAAGTCCTTTCAGTGACCATTGTATTGGTCCAGTGAAAATACTTAATCTTCCTGAAAATAGTCCATAGAGGAGTAGGGGCAAGGACATGTGTATTGAAGGCAAGTGAAGGAGATGTAGTCAGGAGGTTGGAGCAACCCTTGTATTTAGGGACCTGAGCTATTTCATTGCTCTTCTGTTGAAGTTCAACATTTGAAAAATGGTATCTTAGGGAGAAAATGTCCCCAGGAAGGACCAGTATAGGCAAAATTTACCTGCCCTACTTTTAGAAGGTGCTCCTCTTTGGGCATGCTTTAGCAGCTCCAGAAGTTCTGAGCAAGGCATCTGTGCCTAAGTTCATGTTTGGATACTCACATTCTAAGATTGCTGACACCTATTGGTCCACCTTTGTCCTTGAGAAAAGACTCTGCATTGCAAGCTCTGCGTGGGTTACTCCCTGAGAAACCAGAAGATCAACGGGTGTCTATGTTGGCTCCTTGAGAGAGGTCACTTTGGTTGGTGAGAGACTATAAGTAAAAATAGAAGTGCCATTGTAACCTCTTGGGCAAATGACTTATTAATGGGCTCTAAATTATTGAGGTCATTGAAAAGAGTGCTATTTTTAATCTTTGAGAGCAAAAAAATGGGGTGAACTGTCCTTTAAGGAAAGCCGTGTCTTCATAGGGCAAATGATGGATGAGTGAACAGTGATGGAAAGGGCAGGGGTGGGTGCAAGCACCCTATATGGGCATGTGCTCAGCTGGCGACCCTCGGAAACTTGTGTCTGTAGACCAATCTGCCTCATGTGTGGCTACTTGGCATGAGGAAGGGCCCTTTGAGGAGATGAGTTGGCATTGCAGGCAGGTGCTTTAAGTAGAATGATTTTACAGTGCTGGACAGAACTGCCTGCCATAAGACACTGTCCCCACCTCTTATCACTCCTCCAGAGCTTAAAGGCCTTGTTTTGCTATTGAAATGCAAATAATCTCTGGGAAACTTCACACATTGATTGTTTATCAGTGGCCACCTCCACTTTTGGAGAACACCTTTGCAAGAAAATGAATCAATAGTTGATTAATAGCAAAAATAAGATGCAGAATAGTCTTTTGTGTGAAGGTAAGAAAGAAGGGTTGTGTAGATGAAGGACCTGGGATGTAGGGACTTTGAATGGGGACCCTGCCAAAGAAGGGAGAAATGGACACAAGCAACCTTCCATTTGAAACATAGTATTTCCTTTGCACTGTCCTGAGCTCCTTAAGGTATTTGGATGATTTTCTCTTCTACCCATTTTTCATCCCCTTATAACTCTTCTCACCCAGATTTCATCAACAAATATTTCAGAGAGCCTTGTATGTGGATTTGCTGGTTCTTTAATTTAATATTCTTATAACCCTTCTTTGTCCATTTAGCATTCGTTTTTACTCCTCAGTGTCTGAATTTCATTTCTAAAATTAGAAAAACTCTGAGGAGAAACCAAAATGGAGGCATAGGTGAACACCTAAGCTGCTGCCTTGCACAATAATGTCAAAACTACAGCTAAAAGACAAAAGGGACACCATCCAGAACCACAGAAAAGCTGGCTAAGTGAAAATTCTACAACTAGAAGTAAAGAGAGGAACTCACGAAGACTCAGAGGAGCTGCAAAAAGCTGAGGTACGGAGAAGCGCTCGTGGAGAAGAGGGGCAGAGGAGGGTCTGGCTGGCATCCTCTAGAGCAGTGGTTCTCAACCTGTGGGACGCGACCCCTTTGGGGGTCGAACGACCCTTTCATAGGGGTTGCCTAAGACCATCAGAAAACACATATTTCCCATGGTCTTAGGAACCAACAGACCGCTCCTAGGTGTAGCAAAGTGTAACAATGTAGTTTACTGTTGTCATATTAAGACTGTTACCCATGCTATACCACAATTCAAGACAAAATTTCATTTATTTGTAATTATAAATAAAAATTTCACAATATATAATTTCATATTGTTTTTGTGATTAATCACTATGCTTTAATTATGTTCAATTTGTAACAATGAAAATACATCCTGCATATCAGATATTTACATTACAGTTCATAACAGTAGCAAAATTACAGTGATGAAGTAGCAACGGAAATAATTTTATGGTTGGGGGTCACCACTACATGAGGAGCTGTATTAAAGGGTCACGGCATTAGGAAGGTTGAGAACCACTGCTCTAGAGGGAAGGAGACGGAAAATCCCAACTGCACTGAACCCCAGCTCCAGGTGAGACTCATAGGGGAAGTCTGGACTGTTGTGAAAAGGAAGGAGTGCACGGAAACTTAGGGGAGCCACGAAAGACAGAAGTCTGGGGGCTTGTGAAAGTGCACGTGAAAATGCACACACAGAGCACTGACTGCTGATTGTGTCTGGCTTCCTCTAATGAGAGGAAAACAGAACCTCACAACAGCACTGAAATCCAGGCCCAACTGCACTGAACCCCAGTTTCCAGTGAGACCCTGGGGACCCAGATTCATATGGATTCCTAGAGCCCACGGAAACTCAGGGGAACTGGAAAGGCAGAGATCCAGAAAGGCAGAGGTTTGGAAGCAAGCCTGCATGTGCAGACACAGCTGATCGTCACAACCAAATGGCTTGGAGGTCAATTCCCTCCCGCCCCCCCACCAGTGATACCAACAATGGTCAAGAATTAATTACAATAAGACTGTACACACAGTTCACAAAGGGGTGCATCAAGAGTGTCCACTTCAGGTAACTAGGGAAGCAGAGCTACTGGGCCACATAGGACAGTTAGCACACAAAGCTACTCTACCAACTCATGCTACATGTGGAGACTAAAGAACAGATCACAAACGAAAGAAAGGGAGGAAAACAAACAACTGGATATAAGGTTTTTCAAAACCATAGTTATAAGGTTTTTTAAGAATTTCCTAGAAAAAATGGATAAATTTAGTGAGACCCAAGAGGAGATGAAAGAACCAACTAGAAATTAAACATACACTGACTGAAATGAAAAAATATTATACAGAAACCTAATAGCAGACTAGAGGATCACAAGAATCAAGTCAAAGACCTGAAATACAAAGGAGCAAAAAACACTCCACTGGAAAAGCAAAAAGCAAAAAGAATTAAAAAATTTGAAGATAGTGTAAGGAGCCTCTGGGACAACTTCAAGCATACCAACATCAGAATTATGGGGGTGCCAAAAGAAAAGAGAGAGCAAGATACTGAAAACCTATTTGAAGAAATAATGACAGAAAACTTCCCACATCTGGTGAAAGAAATAGACTTACAAGTCCAGAAAGTGCACAGAACCCCAAACAAAAGGAATCCAAAGAGGACCACATCAAGACACATCATAATTAAAATGCCAAGAGCAAAAGACAAAGAGAATATTAAAAGAAGCAAGAGAAAAACAGTTAATTACCTACTAGGGAGCACCCATACGACTGTCAGCTGCTTTCTCAACAGAAACTATGCAGGCCAGGACGGGAGTGGTAAGAAATATTCAAAGTGATGAATAGCAAGAACCTACAACCAAGAATGACAGCAAAGCTATCATTCAGAATTGATGGGCAGATAAAGAGCTTCACAGATAAGAAAAAACTAAAGGAGTTTATCAACACCAAACCAGTATTAGATGAAATGCTGAAAGGTATTCTTTAAGAAGAGGAAGAAGAAAACGGTAAAAGTAAAAATTATGAACAACAAATACATATCTATCAACAAGTGAATCTAAAAATCAAGTGAATTGAAAATCTGATGAACAGTATAAACTGGTGAATATAATAGAATTAGGGGCATAGAAAGGGAGTAGACTGATAATTCTTAGGGGGAAAGAGGTGAAGGGGTGTGCAGGGAGAGACTGGACAAAAATCATACCCTATGGATGAGGTCAATGGAGGTGGTGGTAAGGGCAGAGGGTGGGGTGGGAACCAGGTGGAGGGGAGATATGGGGGGGAAAGAGGAACAATAGTAATAATATGAATAATAAAGATTTATTAAAATTAAAAAATAAATAAATAAAATTAGAAAAACTCCAAATTTGAGAGGCAGAGCTCATCTTCCTTGATAGGGCCTCCCTGCAGCTACCACATGAGCCCTAATCTACCCCCACACATGATGGCATTAGAGGCTGGTGGCCCAAGAAAGCAGGGATGTTAGAGAATTCCTTCTGGGAATAATAGGGGCAGTTACCTCCAGTTTCCAGTGCCAGCATCCTGAGTCCAGCATTGATATACTATACTGCCCTTCATGCCACTGCTGTTTTTATGAGATCATCTTTGCATCCTGCCCATCTATTCCTCATAAACATTCTTGATAATATCCTCTTAACAAAATCCAAATCTGCTTACTTGATAAGAGTTGGTATTTGTTGTGTGCAACTTAGAGTTCCGATTTTTCATTTATTATTAATTTATTTGTACTAGTACTTTACAAATAGTAATCCATTCAATTCCTGATACTATGTCTCTGAAGTAGGGACTATTATTAACCCATTTACCAAGATACAGAGAGAATTCTTAATTTGCTTTAGTATCTTAGTTGGCCAGTGGTAGAGCTGGATTCAAACCCAGACTCTTAGACATTTTGTTCCCCTACCTCCCAAACAGAGCTTTCTCCATCTTCTTCCCTTGAAATCCTTCCTACTACTCCCACCTGCCTTTATGGTTAGGCCTCCCCATCCTGTAGTAAACCATAAGGACCTGTGTCTCAGACCTGCCTGATTACATCACTAATTTATAAATCTAAATGGTTGCTTAAAAAGAGTAGGTGTTTTTCTTTGAGACCTCAAGACATTTCTATACAATTGTGAGAAATTATTTCTTATGAGAGACCTTAAAGTTGGCCTTAACTAAGTATCTGTGGGAATACCTAATAATTTTTAGACTTAAGAAGAAAATATTTCTGTCAGTTAAGGAACAGCAAGGCCAAAAAAAAAAAGTATTAATTCAAGACAATTTATGAAACCCTTCCCTGTGTTCAATAGCCTATGTTGAAATATGGAGTAAAGATGGTTATTTCCATGTATGATACTCAAAATAAATGTACAATAAATATCAATGCTGGTTCTGATGGGGTTTGTAGTTTCTGTTTCTCACTGTCTCTCTTTGTCTTTCTCTTTCCAAACCCTCTGTATCCTTATTAATTTGCTCATGATCCTGAGCAAAGCACTGACTGGCATCTAAGAATACACACCTTTCATTGAGCAGGAACCCAAGCAAGGCAACTATGGTCCCAAAGACCTGTCAGGGCTGTTACCATTTACTCCTTCTGGAACTGCCAAAGCCTCTTAACAACTTTCTTCTCCTGACTATTGCTAACTGTCCATCCTCCCAATTACATTCCACTTAGATCACACATATTCAGTTGAGATATTTGCCAAAAGGTAATGGAACATGAAAAGATTTTTCTGTAAATGAAAGGTAACAGCTGAGGACTAGGTGAGAGAGCAGTGGCACATGTATCAGTTGTGATCATTTGGGTGAAAAGTGAAAAGGAACTTTCAGGTAGCGAGAACAGAAAGCCATAAATGCTATGTCAAGGGAGACTATAAGTTCACCTTTTTTGGCTTTTATTAAAATAAGGCAATTTTCCAGTTAGAAATGGGAGCATAGCCCTGCCTAAAGGCAGGTGTTAGATATCCCATTATGCCACCCAAGTGGGCACTGACAGGCTGGAGTAAATGGCAATGCCAAGGGGAAGGGAGAAGAGAAAAAAAGAAAAGACTGGATTTAGGCAAGTCTGCAATGCTATACTCTTCAAAATCCCCAAGGACTTCTAAAAATGTGTGTTTATACTAACACAAGTGCCCATAAAGGGTAGACAATGTACGGATTAACAAAAATTACAGGTATAGGCAATCTGCAAAACAAGGAAATTTATTTTTTGATCTTAAGGATGTTTGCAGTCATCAGACAGAACTCTGGGTGGCATTCATAGGAGTCTCTCCATGTATCTCCCTTAGTCATGTGTAATGTTATTCCTGCTTTTTTCAACCTCACTCACTCTTTATGACCTGAGCCAAACCCCATATCTTCTATGAAGCTGTCAGTGGTAGCTCTGGCATATCTGATCAAACTTGTCTCTGAAATCCTACTAGGTTCAGAGTCTATGCTCCCATTTAAAAGAGAAAAATATATACTTATGGGTGAATGTGATCTAAGGGTACAAATTTCCAGTTATAAGTCATCCTTTATAATAAAACCCTAATATGCAAATCGACCAAATGGCGGACCGACCCATCAGTGTGATGCGCACTGACCACCAGGGGGGCAGACGCTTAACACGGGAGCTGCCCCCTGGTAATCAGTGTGCTCCCACAGGGGGAGTGCCACTCAGCCAGAAGCACAGTAGTGGTGGTAGGAGCCTCTTCTGCCTCTGCTGCAGGCGGGCAGTAAGGAGTGAGGGGTCCCAGACTGTGAGAGCCCTAGACTACGAAAAGGATGTTTGATTGCCAGCTTAAACCCAATCCCTAGGAGGATAGGGCCTAAACCAGCAGATGGACATCCCCTGAGGGGTCCCGGGCTGTGAGAGGGCACGGACCGGGCTGAGGGACCCCCACCTCCAGTGCACAAATCTCATATACGAGGCCTCTAGTATGATATAATGCACAAATGGTTAGTAATACCATGTTGCATATATGCACGTGACTAAAAGAGAAGATCTAAAAATATATCATCACAATAAAACACTGTAGTAATGATAGAATTCATAGTGATAAATGTTAACTAAACTTACTGTGGTGACCGTTTTGCAATATATACAAACATCAAATCATTATGTTGTATACATGAAACTAATATAATGGTATATGTCAGTTATATCTCAGTTTTTTTAAAAAACCCAGATACATATAAGTTGTGGTGTTTGGAGTTTGTCTTTGTTTCCTATGAGTTAGTCTCATTTCCCAATCTGAAGAGGGAGCTTCTGAAGAGGCCTGGTGCATGAAATTTGTGCACGGGGGTGGGGAGAAAATCCCTTAGTCCAGCCTTCATCCTCTTGAAATCCAGGACCCCTCGGGTAGGGTCCCTAAGCCTAGCTGGTGATCAGGGCCTATCAGGGCTTTCCTTCCCCTGGCTGCTGGCAGCTGGCCCCAGCCCTGCCCCTGCTACTGCTTGCCATCTGTGCACCTCTGCTGCCTCCTCCCCTATCACCAGTCGCCTCCCTTTGCGGGACATAAGCATAAGGTGGGATTGCTTTTCTGGCCTGGGCCTCCCTCTGCAGGGCAATTGCTGACTGGCTCCACCCACCCGCTGCAGTGCCACCAGCCAAGTGGCCTGAGCCCCCGACCAATCGCATTGCACCCGCCTTGGCTGGCCTGGCACCAGTGCATGCCATAGCGTGGTCGTCCAGAAGGTCCTCTGAACGGTTGTTCTGCTGTTTGGTCATTCAGTTGATTTGCATATTATGCTTTTATTATTATAGATATGTCTCCTAAACTCCTAGCAGAGTAGGAAGCAACTTAATTTTTAGTTGCAGGTAACTGAAAAGTCCAAATCAAATGCACTTAAACAACAAGGACATTTACTATTTCATGTAACAAGAGGATCCGAAATAGGCTGGGCTCAGGCGTGACATGTTGAGGTTCCAACTTCTCCTCTCTGTAATGCTGATGTTCTACCTTGTTTTATGACTTGATTCTATCTTCAGGCTAGCAGGAAAATGGCTATGGACATTCCTGAGCCCATTCAGTTATGCCAATATCTGGAGAAAGAAAAGGAACCATGTCTTCCTGGGCCACTTTTCTAAGAAGAAGGAAGCTTTCATTATTCCTTCAACAGACTTTAAAAGTGTGTGTTACCGCCCACTGTATTAGCCAGATTTGAGCTACATAACCTTTTTTCAACTATGCAAGGAGACTGCAAACTGCCCCCAGAACTGAGGTCATCTTCCTCCACAATACATGTGGTGATGGTGAAAGAAGTGAGTTATTTGAACACAAAGGAAGGAAGGAGGACGAATAAGCATTGGATAGACAAACAGTGGTGAACAGGAGTGCATTGTGCAGGCTTATGAGAGCCAACTGTTAGATCAGAAATTTTGAATTCTGATGCATTATCAAAAATTAAATTATATATGCTTACAATTGAAGTATGTTAAAGCAAAGGTAGTATATATTCAAAAGTCACCAATGTGCTTATCTTTACTACATCATACTATTAGCTATGCTTTTGATGTTATTTACAGTTGTTGATGTTCAAAAGTGATTTATTGTTTTCTTCATCTCTTTCTAGACTTAAGAAAGAGATGAAGAAAATGTTAATAATGCAGCTTCAACAGACTTTCTTAAATCTACAATCAATGCAACAATAAACCATGCCCCGATTTTTACTATCTAACTACAGTATTTCCATGATGTGAATACTGGCACCATAGCCTTTTTCTTGGCCAACATGATATCACTAAATGCAGAGCTGGAAAAGATGGACAGTAGCTCACCATTATATGGTATTTCCACTATGTAGATACAAAATCTGTAGCCATTTTATTGTGCATCGCACAAAAAACTGAAGACATATTCTTCCAGTTTTCAAAAGCCATTATTTGAACCATCAAAGTCATTCACATCATTGACAAATGAGCAACGTTTTGACATACATCTTCCTTGTTTTAATTTTATATTACTCATTAACATAATAAAATTATCAACCAACATTCAGATCAGAATTTTACTCATTTGTTAACTGCAACCATAAAATGATTATGGATACAATAGTTCAGAAAAAATCATCAAAATCACTGTCGCTGGTTTGGCTCAGTAGATAGAATGGCAGCTATGAACTGAAGGGTTCTAGGTTCAATTCCAGTCAAGGGCACATGCCCAGGTTGTGGGCTCAATCCCCAATAGGAAACTGAGTATCATTGATGTTTCTATCTTTCTCTCTCCCTTTCCCTTCCTTTCTTAAATCAATAAAAATATATTCTTAAAAAAAAAAATCAAAAGCCTTCTGTGAAAATTGGCTTTACCAAATATATAATAAAAAGTATTGTATCGTTATTATTTATAAGTGGTATGTTGCAATATTTTGTATTAGTAAACTCTATAATAATATACACATACTAATATATATAGTGTACATGCTATATATTGTATATATAATTATATGTAATTATATATAAAATATAACATAGCCCCAGCTGGCTTGCTCAGTGGTTAGAACATCATTCCTCAGACCAAAGGTCTCAGGTTTGATTCCCAGTCAAGGTCAAGTACTTTCATGGCAGGCTGGATCTCCAGCCAGGGTCAGGGCATGTAGGGGAGGCAATCAATAGATGTCTCTCTCTCACATTGATGTTTCCTTCTCTCCCTCCTTCCTCCCTTCTATTCTCTCCAAAAATCAATGGAAAAATAGCCTCAGGTGAAGGTTAAAATATATATATATATATTTTCCCCCTAGAGAGCCTGTTATTAAACACTTACCAGCACAACACTGGGATTACCAATATATTAACTACAACATCCTTGATGTCCAATTAACTTAATTTTGTTCCAGAGTCATTTAGAAAATATGCTAATCTGATTTTAGATTTCCTCAATACATTAAATATAGATTTAAAATGGCTCACTAAGTTTATTTTTGTACGGGAAGATTTTGAATGGACAACTTGCTTTGGTTCAGTTTGCTAGACAGTTCAGAAAATCAGGGGGGAAGGTCATTTCCCTGTGGATTCCATAGTTGGAATTGGTTCAAGTTGCTGGTAATAATAAGCTACACTGATAAAGAGGTTTACCATAATCACATTATTCTCTTTGACTGTGATGAATTCTCCTGGACTTGTGAGGCATTTTGACACCTACTGAGAGGTGGGTGCTCACTCAGGAGGGTGCTCAACTCCTCCAAGGGAAAGGAGAAACTTCACTCACACAATGTTTCTGCCTTGAAGAACAGGTTAGTTCGCCTGCTATTCTGTCCCTCAGTCATGTTACCTAGTGGTAGGAGTCAAGAAGAGGTCTTGGACTTTTGGGATGTATTTTAGAATTTGGTCCTCTTCTCAGGCCAGACCTAATGTGCCCTCCTTGGGGAAGTCTCCCCTGGGCTTTACTTCTGAGTGATGGTTTCTCTTCTCTGTAAACGTGGTTACAGTATGTTGGCAACGAAGGAAACCCAGTCAGTATGGTTTTCTTCATAATCTTATGTTTCTTGTTGCTTATCTCAACAGTGTTTCTCTTTTAGATTTTCAATGGACTTAAACAAATCTTGACGCCTGGTCGGTGGTTGTTGTTGTTGTTGTTGTTATTATTATTATTATTATTATTATTATTATTAATATCAGGGCAATGGCCGTTACTTCTCTGCTTGTGTCAGGCACTCGGCCAAATACTTACCTATATCTTCTCTAATACACAGATAGTGATTATTATTTTCTTTTTACAAATATGGAAACTGAAGCCCAAAGAAATTTAGTAACCAAGGTTTTAAACAATCTGTCTGATGCCAAAATTTCCATTTTCCCACTATACCAGGATTCCTCTCCTCCCTCAGTAACTCATTAGGACTCAATCCTATTGGAGATACATACTGTATGAGGAGAAATTTCAAACATTGCATTTGGGTAATATTAGCCAATAATCCATGTTGGGACATTCTTTCTTTAAGGTCAACCATTACTTTGCTAATGGGATCACTAATAATATTGGTATTTTTAAAATGCATGATTGGTGTCCTCACAAGTCTACAAAGGTAGGGTGGAGCCAGGACAGTATGTGCTCTGAGACACTTCCTGAAAACCCAGTAGTTATCTGTGCCCTCTCGAATGTGGGATCTCTCAGGGGATGTCAAAGAGCCAGTTCAGCCTGATGGCAGAACAACTGGTCACTATGACATGCACTGATCACCAGAAGGCAGACACTCAATGCAAGAGCTGTCCTCTGGTAGTCAGTGTGCTCCCACAGGGTGAGCACCACTTAGCCCAAAGCCAGGCTCACAGCTGGCAAATACAGTGGCAGTGGTGGGAGCTTCTCCCACTTCCACAGCAGCGCTAAGGATGTCTGATTGCCTGCTTAGGCCCTCTCCTCATGGGCCTAAGCAGGCAGTCGACCATCCCCTGAGGGATCTTGGACTGTGAGAAGGCACAAGATGGGCTGAGGGATAACCCCTGTTGAGTGCACAAATTTTGTGCACAGGGCCTCTAGTAATCTTATAAATATCCAAATGATCCTTGGCAGAAAAGAGATTTCCCATCCCTGCTCTAGAGTTATATGTTCTTGGATTTTACATCTTGTTTTCACTATCAGAGCAATGCATCTTGGTACAAAATTGGAGATGGTTAATGTGTGCCTGTCTTTCTAAAGTGGGGCAGGATCTGCTGTGGAAGTGGAAGTGGGAAAGGAGGACCTGAGTGTTTTAGAAAGGGTGATGGAGAGGTTGAATCTGAAAAGTTACTCTCTCAAAGTTTTCAATACTGTGTTCAGCTTGAAAAGTTGTCCTCACCCCCAAAGAAAGCAACCCATTTTGGAAAATCACTGTTCCAAGTCATGGGCACAGAAATAGGGTGTTGTTGCTAGGATTCCATATTTATTGGCTTTCTGGGTCTTCTTTTTTTCCTTTTTCCATTTCCTCTTTCTCTTCCCTTTCTTTCCCTCTTTCCTCCCTCCCTTCATTAACTGGTAGGAGCAGGGACCATCTGCTTTTCCTCCACTATCTGCTGCTCCCTCAGCCATTAACCCCCTCTCTACCCAAAATGGGTAGAAATTCTTCCCTATCTGCCATAGTTTAAGGCTCACCTACAGATTTCCTCTTTGCACTGAGAGTGACAGGAAGGGTGACCAAGTCACCACTGATCTCTTGCAGCCGAAGTGTCAGAGCCCACAATTTTTCATCTCACGACTCTTCAAAGGTCCTGAGAGGGTCCCTAACATGTTTACAGTATCATATATTTTTGTGAAATTTTCAAAGAAAGGCATTTTGTGCCAAAACCAGTTTGGCTCAGTGGATAGAGCGTCAGCCTGAGGACTGAAAGGTCACAGGTTTGATTCCAGTCAAGGGCATGTACCTTGGTTGCAGGCACATCCCCAGTAGAAGGTGTGCAGGAGGCAGCTGATCAATGTTTCTCTCTCATTGATGTTTCTAACTCTCTATCCCTCTCCCTTCCTCTCTGTAAAAAATAAATAAAATATATATTTTTTAAAAAAGGTATTTTGTTGTTCTCTTACTTAAAGAAGACACCTCCCTCCAAATGTATAAGCTTACCACGCCATTAAAATTTCCAGATCTAGCAAATAAAAATTCAAGATGCCTTGTTACATTGGAATTTCAGATAAACAATGAATAATTTTTTATTATTCCAAAGATTACCTGAGACATACTTCTGCTAAAACAATTATTCGGTGTTAAACTGAAATTTTGTCTGGAAGCTGCCGTACATCCTCAAAACTTTGATCCTGGATGGAACTGGAGAGCATTATGCTAAGTGAAATAAGCCAGTATATGAAAGAGAAACATCATATGCTCTCACTCATTTGTGAATAATAAAGAACATTATAAACTGATAAAGAAAAAGATAGATACAGAAGCAGTAAAGCATCAAACAGACTGTCAAATTACAGCAGGAAGATTAGGGAGAGGTGGATAAATAAGAAATCAACCAAAGGACTTGTATGCATGCATATAAGCATAACCAATGAACACAAGACTCTGGGGGATTAGGGTATGCCTGGAGGGGGGCAATGAGAAGATATGTATACATGTAATATATTAATAAAAAAAATGAAAAAGAAAAAAAAAGAAAACTTACATTCACAAAACCTAAAAAAAAAAAAAAAAAAAACTTTGATCCTCTTCTATATGGCCACCAAATGGTAAGGTGAGCCTTGTTCTTTACAATCAGATAAAGCATCTTTGAATTAATACTGTAAACTCTTCTCAGACTATAATTTGAAAGATCTATGCTGACCGAACTTGCTCAATCTTAGTTTTTGGCACTTTTTTTTTCTACAGAAATGCAGATCAAATAATTTCCCAATTCTGTGGGGGAAATGAGAAACTCTTTTCTAATAAGAGACAAGAAAACTGTAAAATGTCACTGCTGCGCTTTGTGCTGGGATCCAGCAGGGAACATACATGTTTGGATAGGAAGGTCCATGAGTGGGTCCAGAGAAGCAATAGTGAGTGGGGGAAGGAGGGAAGAATCATGGCTCAAGAAGATTTTGGTTGCAGCAGGAAGCAAAAAAGCAGTGTTTCTCGAGTGTTTTGAACTCTGACCTACAGTGACAAATACATTTTCCATAGTGACCCAAAACATACCTCCATATGTGTCTAAAACAAGTTTCATGAAACTTTCAACATTTTTATGTACAATTACTGTGTGTAATGCACACTGATATTTTCTCCTCTAATCTTCTTTTTTAAAGAGTTGATTGCACTCAACTAACTTTGTGCTAGATCGTGATCTGTGATTTAAAAACCATGGCAGCATTAAAAAAGAAAAACACAAGCCAAGGCAGGAGAGCAGTGCTACTCAAAGCACGTGCTCAGAGGCCCAGTTGTGGTGTCCAATAGAAAAGGAGCTGCATCACACTCTAAGTTAATGAGCTGTTGCTTCACTGAGAAAATCTTGCCCTGAAAACCATGTCAGCTGAAAAGCATTCTTGGGGACAGTCGATTCACTGTTCTAGTTGAGTTCCTTATCCTGACTAATGGGTCACAAAGAGTTAGAAGATGACACCGGTCCTCAGATGACCCTTCAGGAAGGAAGCAGTGCAGATAAACCCACAGAACAGGAGTCCAGAGGAGCACAGAGGGGGTGCGATCTAGAGGGTGAGGAGAGGGAAGGAAGAGCAAATAGTGAGTGCCACTTAGAATGCACACGGATACATGTCACTGAAACTTTGGAAAATGTGTAGACACTTTTCCAAATAACCCATCCAACTGAAAGACAACTGGTTTAGCAACAGAAATTTAATTACTGCTTGTGGAGAAAACGAGAAGATTTTACTGCAAAGATCTGGATTGGGTTTCCTTACCCTGAAAAAAGTAAATTCCATCTCCCACCTCTACTCTGTAAGTTTCCTTACTGGTTTTGCAATTTCCACTTTTGATCCCTACTTCCAGCCCACCCATCTATTTCCTATAAAGAAATCATAGTAATATGTCTAGAACATAAATTAAATTATGTCACTACCCTGTGTAAAATAATAAGTCATTTTTCACTGAACTTAAAATAGGACCAAGTTCCTGAGCGTATGGGCCCTATGTGACCTGGCCCAAGCTCACCTCTCTAGACTCACCTCTTCCCATTCCCTTCACCCACTGCTTTCCTGCCACACTGCCCTTCTTTTAATCTATTATAGGGTCAAGATCTTTCCTGCCTCAGGTTCTTTGCACATACTGCTCCCTATCTTGGGAGTGTCCCCCTTCCACTCCACCTGTATAAGTCCTCTCCTGAATTACTCACTCCTGCCTCCTCTAATTTAAGTTCCCTTGGTTATATTCTCAGCACCCTGAATTTTCTTTAGAACATATAGTATAGTTTATAAGTAAATAATTATCTCTGTATTCTTTTGTTTGTTTGTTTAATATCTGTTTCCCCCTTTTACCTAAAGTTAATTCCTAGAACAATGTTTAAACACTAGCAAATGCCCAACAATTTTTACTAATAAGTCAATGAATGAGGATTATGATGATTAATTATTTCATATGCATGCCAAACTATATCTCTTTAACCCTAGGCTTTCTGACAAGTATACTTCATACAATGTGTGTGCACAATGGATCAGACACCTGTTTATTGGTGCTAGAGTGAATTTGGATAGGCTTAAGAGAGCCAGTTTTAGATATCTCTTCCTAATTTCACATTTAGTGCCATGAAGGGAGGATTTATACCACAAAAATCAGAATATGCTACAAACAGGGACTTTTTTTTTTCCTTTGGAGAGCCTGTATACCAGAACACTGCTGGTAACTAATATATGTATATACTAGAGGCCCAGTGCACATGCACCGGTGGGGTCCCTTGGCCTGGCCTACAGGCCATGAAGCTAGTTCATCATTATCCTGGATTGCGTGAGGGTGGTTCTCTGGTGACACACCCCAGAATCAGCTCCCTCCTCTCTGGTTGTGGGTGTGTCACTCAAGAACTGCCGCTGCCAAGTCACTTCAGCTTGGCAGCTCCTGCATTGAGCGTCTGCCCCCTGATGGTTATTGCACATCATAGCTAACAGTTGGACTATTGGACAGTCTAATGGTCAGATGGTTGCTTAGGTTTTTATATATATAAACTAGTGGCCCAGTGCACCAAATTTGTGCACGGGGATGGGGATGTGTGACCCTCAGCCTGGCCTGCACCCTCTCCAATCTGGGATTGCTGGCTCCTAACTGCTCACCTGCCTGCCTACCTGATTACCCCTAACCACTCTGCCTGCCAGCCTGCTTTCCCCCAATTGCCCCTCTGCCAGCCTCTCACTCTCACCTGCCCTCCCCAACAGCCTGCTTGCCCCCAACTGCCCCTCTGCTGGCCTGCTCATCCCCATCTGCCCTCCCCACTTTCCCACCAGCCTGATTATGCCCAACTGACCCCCACTGATGGCCTGCTTGTCCCCAATTCCCTCCCCACCGTGAGCCTGATCACCCCTAATGACCTCCTCCACTGGCCTAATCATCCACAACTGCCCTCCCCTCTTGGCCTTTAACCATCTCTACTTTGGCCCCACCAGCTTGACTTTGTCCAGAAGAATGTCCAAAGGTCTCCTGGAAGATCTCCCAATATAATTAGCATATTATTCTTTTATTAGTATAGATAGAGACCTAGTACATGGGTGGGGCCAGCTGATTTGCACTGAAGAGTGTCCAGGATTAGGATGGGGGTTCCCTTGGGGAGCAGGGTGGCCTGGATAAAGGGCAGGCCAGCCATGCCCCTATGGGGTGAGGATCCTGGCTGGGGGGTTGGCATGGCCAGCCTGAGTGAGGGGCTGAGGGCTGTTTGCAGACTGGCCACACCCTCTTCAGGGAGGGGATCCCTGCTGGGGAGCCTGGCCAGCCTGGGTGAGGGGCCGATGGCTGTTTTCAGACTGGCCACACACCCCAGTGGGGACCCTCACCCCGATGGTGGTGTGGCCAGCCTGAGTGAGGGGCTGAGGGCCGTTTTCAGGCCCCTCCTTTGGTGCCCAGCCCGGGTGACCCAAGCCTCCCATGCACTCAGGCCAGCTCCATGGCCACACCATCTTTGTCCCACTAATTTGCATATTCCCTCCTGATTGGCTCAGGGCATTGCAAAATGACCATCAATAACCATATTATTCTTTTATTAGATAAGATGCCCAACCTCATGTTAGGTATTACAGAGTCACCATTAAAATAGTCTTCGTCCTGTCTAGCAATACTCTCCATTCTAGTTTAGAGAATAACGATACATCAGGAATCAAGGAGAATCAGCATATAGCTGTGCAGCCTGAGCATATACATGGTCAGAAAAGGATTAGACCAGTGTGGGTTGGAATAGATACCAGGAGACCTCCTTGAAGCCAAGCACATTCCTGCTACATCCTTCCACTCACACCTCCAACCTGCTGGGTTTTCTGGCAAGGTAAAGGCTTCCCTGTGCTGGCCCTCAGTTTCCCAATCTATGAAATAAAATGGTCCAATTTGATTGTCATTAAGCTCCTTTATTGCTCAGAAATTGCATGGTTCTAATTTATTAGAAATGTGAGCTGTAAAATGCCATTTTGAAACATCCTCTCCTGTGATTGATGTTCTCTCAGGGACTCCATTTGGGGATAAAAGGGTGAAGTGACAGTGACCCTCTTGCTACTGAGTTAGGTCAGTTTTCTGTTAGCCAAAGAAGAGACTTGATATCTGAGGATGGCAGGAGATCTCATGGGTTTTCCTCCTGAGCATCATTTGTAAACCCAGTGACCATTTGACAGGGAAGTAAGGTTACTATTTTTAAATCAGCAGGAAAAGGGCAGAACAGCAAGATAGAGAGATGATTTATCCTGTGGCCAGAGTACACAAAACTGACTGGAGAGACTAATCAAATCAGGCTTGATAAAGCTGATGCTGCCTTCTCTCCCCTGTGCCTAGAAGCCTTATCGGAGCTGGTCTGCCAGAGATCCTGATTTAGGGCGCAGATTGATTCTTGTGAGTAGCAATCCAATTGCATGCATTTCAATTATTGAATTTTTAAAAAATCATTACCATTAAATATAACACAAAGCTTTTGATGATGCTAACTGCTGCCCAAAAGCTGGTGTCTGTGGAGGGACCTGCTCCCAGGCACCTGTGGAACCCCCAGGTGGGGCTGGTTTTGGGCTCCCAGGCTCCATCCCTCTCCTTGTTGCCTCCCCCATGTCCCTAAAGGCAGGAACAGCTGCTGTCAGGTTGGATTGTGCAACTCAACTCATCTCAAACCACCAAGAAGCTACAGAACAGCAGGAAGCTAGTCTGACAGGCTTTCCCTACACAGTGCAGCCAGGCTGCAGGCTGCACAACTGCAGGCAGCCATGCTCGTGTCCAGCTCAGACAGAGGTGAGGCTGGAGTCCTAAGTCCCTCTGGTGTTACCCATCCCAGCTGGCTATGGCCATGACAGAAAAGAAAAGTCGGGGCTGGGCCACTCCAGAGTCCAAGTAGACATTTTGGGGGACCTGATCTTTTTATATTTTTAGTTGGAGTATGAAGACAGGAAAGATCTGGTGGTAAGAATAATTGAATTCACCACAGACTTAATGAGTGCCTGCATTAGGGTAGAAAGATGAGTTGGGTGGGCTAAGGGGAATAAGAACACAATTTCTACTTTTAAAAAGTTCACAGTCTAATGGGAGAGATTTTACATGAACAAATACTTTCAATGAAGCAGGATAAGTGATAATATAAACATATGCACAGGTTGCTATGGAAGCACAGAGAAGGGATTTTAGACCAAAAGGCACTGTCCCTGGAGCTGTGTTTTGAAGGATGAGGAAGCGGCAAATGAAGCAAGTTAGAAGGAGAGTTCCAGGCAGAGAGAAGCCCGCAGTGCATTAGGAGCACCCACAATTGGGCAGTCACGGGCAGCTTGGTAGAGGAAGGGTAGAAAAAGGAAAGCAGGGCCTGGAAGACACAGAAAGAGAGGTAGCATCTGGGGGATGGAGGCAGCTGCGTGCCTCAGTAAGGAAACTGAGCTCTGCTCTATATGAGTTGGGGAGCCATTGAAGAATGCTGAATAAGGAAGTTACATGATAACTTTGCATTGATAGATCCCTCTGGTGCAAAAAGAGGGTGGGTTTAAGAAGAGTGGGACTACAATCCAATTGCCCTCAGCTGTAGCCTGAGCTCTCTATTCACGCTGAGGTTGAAGCCTCTAGGTGGCTGGTATAATGGATCTGTCTCTCGCCCAATGGTGTGAGCTGGGCCCTCCCTGGAGAAGGAACCTGAATTCCCCAAGATATGTGATCAGTGCAGTGCCAGGGTCCTGCCAGCAGGCGAGGGGATCCCAAGGCAGGTGCTGGGCGTGGAGGGCACGGGGGCATAGGCTACCAAGGAGACAGAACTGAACCTCACAACACCCTGCTTGGCCCCAGAGGATGACTGGTTAGCCAGAGATGTGTAAGATTCCTCAGAGTAGAAACAACCTAAGAGAGGCACAGTTGCAGATGGGCCATAAGGAGAGAACTTGGGGGTCAACAGAGGTGGGGCACAGACCCTCACCCCCCCCAACCTTGCAGGGGCCTAAACCCTCACCCCTTCTGAAGGAGGTCTCCTTGCCCCCATGGCTGCTTTGCTTCCCATGCTCAGCACAGATTGGGACTCAGGTAACAGATAGAAATTTGGCCGACTGCAGCTGCCCTATATCTAAATTCAGCCTTGCACCAGGAATGCTCAGGGCCTACTGAAGAATGCAAATAATCCTTTCTACTAATATTTACTGGGCAATCTAAGATTGTTGGTAGAGTATTAAATTTGACAAAAGAGTAATCAAGCTTTCAGATTAATTTAAATTGGCTAATTGAAATAAGTGAATATCCAAGAAAATTTAATTGCACTGGACAAAAAGCTATTTTTAAAGTATTAACTAAAATTTCTATTGGTAGTTCATCTCATGATAAAATTGCTTAACATGCAATGAACATAAAGCAGGCATATTTGTGTGCAAAAAAAATAAAATTTAAAGTTATCAAGATTGCATTAAAAATTTTTACAAAAGTCTCCATTAATCAAAAAAGGGATAGTAAAATAATACCATATAAAGAAAAATATCCGGTAAGTAAATTACATCTAGAAAATTTTTACTTCAGAAAATTAATTTTCATTTGTAATGCTAACAGCAAGACACCCATGAAAAACACACATGGTGTCAAAATAAGCCAAAGGAAAATCGTTTGGACAAAAATAAAAAGGGCCTCAAGTCAATTTTATAGAAAAGATTTCTTTATTAACTTTTGGTCGAGAATATATTTATATACTTTCAGAAAACAACTCCGAGACCAAGTGGACTTCTGCAACAGAGAGGAATTGACAGGTCTGCTCCAACCAGAGGAAAAACAGTCCAGAGATGGAAGATGCTGATGATGCCTGGCCATGCTAGCAGTCAGCAGCTGTGCATCACTACAGGATGCCTAGGACCAAACCAGAGAGGTTCGGACCTGCATTGCCACCATTTGTCCACTATCCAGATACCATTGCTGATGTGTACACATAAGGAACTGTTTGACATTGAAATTGGGACTCATAACTATTGGACATTGAAATTGGAACTCAAACATTTTTTGTTCTTATAGGTTTATTTCTAGTCTGCAGAGGCAAGATGATTTTAAAGAAAAGAATCAGGAAGCAAAAAAAAAAAAAAAAAAAAAAAAAAAGGGAAAAAAAAAAATGTAAAAATAAAGGGGAAAGGCAGGGGAGGTTGGTAGGGCCGGGGGGCGGACCTGTAAGAGATCAACTGAAAGACTTGTATGCATTTATATTAAGCATAACCAATGGATACAAGACACTGGGATTGGGGGGTGACAGGTGAGGGCATGTACTGGGAGATAGGGAAGGCCAGGGGGAGGTCAATAGGGGAAAATAAAAAGGAGATGTATGTTCTACTACTTGTAATACTTTAAACAATAAAATTTAAAAAAAAATTTTAAAAAAGAGTGAGACTAAAAGGTAGGCAGCTCGTTAGGTTTATGCAAAGATATTGGTGCTCTGGGGCAGTGCTGGTAGAGATAGAAAGGTATGAGTGAGTCTCGAAAGGATCTAGGAGGTAAGATCAGAAGGACTAAACATCTGGATGATGACTAAATGGAGGGTGGGATGGTGATGGAGAGGGATTTGCCTAGGATAGCTGTCCAGTTTTCTGCCTGAGTGATGTGAGTAGAGCTGCATTTTTCAAAGTGAGTACCTTATACCACCAGTTCTGCTGTATAAGAAGGTATTGTGTCTAGGTGGCTGCATCCTCAGATAAGTTTGAGGAATGCTGGCGTAAACCAAGCAACACCAGATCTCTCTGCTGCAGAACTTCTCAGAGCCATTAGTGTGCTGCTATTAATAATAATAACAATACTAGTAATTATAATCATTATTAAGAACTTACATGAGCTCCACTTACCATGTGCTCTTTGAGATATTTGGAAAGAAACAATGTCATTGAGAAAATTTTCTGAAACTTAAAAGTAATCAGTGAATAAGCTCACAAATATGAACTAATAACATAGTATAGAACTAATAACAAGGTCATGAAGCAACAAGCTCCTACTGCAGGTGACCTGAGCCCAAAGCAATGTGGAGCATGGCCAGGTGCAAGACTAAATGTTTGATATACATTATTGCAGGTTCCCATAACAACACCTTGTGATAAGAATTTTTTTTTTTACCTACTTTACATGTGGGAAAACTGGGGCTCATAAAAATTAAATAACAAACCAAGGATTACCATACATCTAGTAAGGTTTAGAAACTCACCTATAAAATTACACCACATCATTTCTATGTGCTAATGTATTAGTGATCCATAAGGAAGGGAAGGATCTAACATACTGCGTCTCTCAAATTTAAGTGACCACAGAACCTCTGTTTACAGGGCATCTAACAAGATCAGTGGTACATGAAGTGCATGAGTGGAGTGGAGTGGAGTGCGGCTGACCAAGATCAGGAGTACAGACTGAGGAGGGAAGCTGTATTTCTGCAAATCATGCAGTCTAAGATTGGAATCTGCCAAAACATGAATATAGCTAACATGTTGTAGAAATGCAAAGTGGGCAGAAATTGTTTCCAATATTAATGTTCAGAGAAAATGATCACTTAAAATGCTATTGGCGTCAAGTTACAGAAGACCCAACTAAAAGAAACTTAACAAAGACACTTTAAAGCATAACAAATTTTGCAGGTAGAACAATTCTACTATTAGTTAATTTAGTGGCTCAATATCATTGAGTATGCAATTTTTTTCCTGTTTTGTTTGTTTGTTTGTTTGTTTGTTTGGCTTTGCCATCTTCATTATGCTCAATTGTCTTTCTGAGGCCCCAGGTGGCTGGTACAGTCCCAGGTGTCAGATGCAGATAGCAGCACAGGATGTCAGGACTGACTTTGGAGTACAAAGATGCAGTGAAGCGTGGCCAAAGAGGGGAGATATTAAGTGATGTTACTAAGAAAACATCTCCTTGTACTCCAAGAAGCAAATGATGCTTCCTGCTCAAAAGCATTGCAAACATTTATTGAGTTCATTGCTAAATACAGATTGAACCAGGCAAAGTGAGCACAGACACCAGGCACTTGGACTGAGAGACGAGTTGCCATGAGCAAGCAGGCAGCTGGTGCTCAGCTGAGCACGCTGGAGAGAAGCCAAACCTCTGAGAGGACTGTCCTGAAAGTTGACTGAGTCAGCACAGGATGAGGACTGAGAACTTCAAAATAAGGGCCATCCCAGTGCCAGAGGGTCCTGCTGTAGATGGCCCAGGCCAGGGGCACTGTGGGCCCAGAGACACAGAAACAACCAAAGTGTGTCATAGTTTTCTGGGACACTGTGTGATAGACTGTCAGGTGGGGCCTCCAACAGGAGGTCTGCTGAGTGTGTGTTCAACCAAGTCTCAAATTCCTGTTGTTATGTTCATAACAGTGATCAAAACTCTCCAGGGTGTGTTATTACAGGTACCTGGACTATTGGAATTAACCCTATCTCTGGCTCGGATTGATTCTAAGAATCAAAGTGAACAGAATTTAAGATCTGTGTGTCCTATGGAAACTCATTTCTAAATTACAAAAGCACTTGGTAATCTGGAAGCCCCCATGTAGATGGCAGCCCTTATTATTAGGAAACATATTGAAGGAGTTGGCATGCATGTTGGAGAAAAAGAAAATGAAAAAAAGGGGGGGATTGAAAATAAAGTACATGGAAATGTGGAATTTAGATAATAGAAAACAGAAGATCTGATTAAAAGATATCTCTGCTGTCAGTTTTCTGTCTTTCAGTAGCAGCAGAGATGTGGTAGAGCTAGTGGATTCTCATTTATGATGCACAACATACAACAATAGGATGGAGGACCAGGGCAAAAACAGTTGGCAGGCATCTCACACAGCAGCCTCTGGAACAGCTCTCGAGTCTAGTAGTTGGGGAGTTTCAAGTTTTAAGGCAGAAGATGACAATAAAATTGTACTCAGCTCAGATTTTTTTTTTCTGCAAGTGTTGAAAGGCAAAGAAAAGAGTGGTGTGATGAAGAGCAACATTTTAAAAAACAGAACAGCTCAACTTACAAAATGATGTTAGAAAGAAGTTACAGAGGGGCAATTGGAGGCCAAAGACCTGAAAGGAAAAGCAGGCATGAGGGTATGGGGCTCGAGAGGCAACAAATGGGTATGGATTTGCAGCTGCTCTGCTAAGTGCTTTCACATGTCAAGTCATTTGATCAAAAAGGCATAACTGCAAGGCCAAATTAAATAATGTTGAGGTTTATAAAACAGAACTTAAATTACAGGTTAAAGCAGTGTCAAGTTCTGTAGGAAGCAATACAATGCTCCACTTTTCAGCAAACTATCTTTCATTTTTCTTGCATCCTTAACATATCTCACATATCAATTCACTGAGTTTACTCCCTTTTTAAGCGGTCAAACTACCATAAATAAGTAATCTTTGATCCTGTTTTTGACCTTTTGATTCTAAATATTTGGTTCATGGATCGCTTCATTACTTTTAGTCCTTTCCCTCTTGCCCAAGATTATAGTTCAAATTTTGTTCTAATACCATCTTCTTGAACTAAGTAGGAATGGCTCTCAAACCTTAAGAACATGAAATCATTTTCTCTTTCAGATTTCCTTGTGGGTTGTGAGTAGAAATATTTCTTCCTAATTCATGTTTTTGCAATTCCACATTCATGGAGGCGGGAGGGGAGGTATAAATAGGTTTATGTGTACATGTGTATTCCCAGCAGTCCCATGCTGATGACAGCCTTTAATCAAAGCTGGAGAAAGGAGCTAGGACATAGCAGAGAAACTAAGGTGATTGACAGAATAGAGAGCTGGATGAGAAGAAAGCAGACCTAAAATAAAAGTCAAAGAGGGGAGGATGGAACATGAAAGGAGGAGGGGGAGAGAGAGAGAGGTGGTATACAAAAGGCTCCAGAACATATCTCCCCGTGAGAGAACCAGGAAGAGGAAGAACAGCTTTGAGAAGTTCCTATGGAGAAATTGCCAAAAGTGGAGGCACAAATGAACAATGAGAAGTCACCATAGCTGGTGTCATTCAATGGTTAGAGCATCATCCTGAGCACTGAAGCATCTTGGGTTCGATTCTGGTCAAGGGCACATACCTTGGTTGCAGGCTGCCATCCCTGGTCAGGGTGCAACCAATTGATCTCTCTCTCTCTCTCTCTCTCTCTCTCTCTCTCTCTCTCTCTCTCT
>JAAGEH010000076.1:65184947-65366338 GCA_011751065.1 Lasiurus cinereus
CTCCTCTCTTCTCCTCTCCTCTGCTCTCCTTTCCTCTCCTTTCCTCTCCCTCCTCTCCCATCCCCTCTCCCTTAAAACCAATGAGAAAAAAAATCCTCAAGTGAGGGTCAAGAAAAGGAGGTGTAATGAGGAGATTAGAGAACTAAAAAACAGTTAGTTCCCTAACCATCCCATTTAAAATAATAACCATGTTGCTGAAACCAGTTTGGCTCAGTGGATAGAGCATCAGCCTGCACACTGAAAGGTCCCAGGTTAGTTTTCGGTCAAGAGCATGTACCTTGGTTGCAGGCACATCCCCAGTAGGGGGGGTGCAGGAGGCAGCTGATCAATGTTTCTCTCTTATCGATGTTTCTAACTCTCTATCCCTCTCTCTTCCTCTCTGTAAAACATCAATAAAATGTATTTTAAAAAAATAAAATAAAATAATAACCATGTCATTGTGTATGCCTTCCCCTAACTGGGTTTCTCTCTACAGCACTTACATCCTGTCAAATTTTCTACTTATTCCACTTATTGTATCTCCCTCCCACTAAGTTGTAAGCTCTATGAAGGGAGATTTTTTTTTCAGTTTTGCTCTTTGCTATATCTCTGGTGCCTGGAACAATGACAATAAATATTGGTAGAATAAATGAATAAAATGTCCATTTGCCTCTGTGAAGCAATTCCAAGAACACCTAGGCTGGTCAACTTGGCAGCAATTCTAAGCCGCTGAGGCTTCAACAGGTTGGCTTTATGTAAATTTGCCAAGGCTGAGGTCTTTGTATATTGCCATCTCTATTGTCCACATTCTCATACTGCTTCCCTGCTGCCCTGAGGGGACATAATGTTACATCCCCCTAGTCCCCACCACTCAGGAGCTCAGTGCACTATACTCCCATCTTTCCTCCCTATCCCCTGTTTTACATACACCTTGGGGTTTTGTTTTGAATATCATTTCTTCGTGAATTGGTGTGCTGCACTGGCCAGGACTGTGACACTTGCCTAATGACTCCTAACTAAGGAAGCAAAGCCTCAGCTGGGGAGTCTCACTCCAGTGGGGGCATTTCAGGGTGGTGCAGAATCCAAAGCAGAGATGTCCTTGTTAGGAGGGTATTTTCCCATCCCTCTCATTGAGCAACAGCCCTGGTGCCAACCTGGACCTTCAGAGGTGTGCAGGCCACCTCCTTTGCCTGTCTTTAGGTCTCTGGGAATTGCTGAGTCGAGAAATCATCAGTAGGCATTGGATGGCCACTGCCTTCCCTCCAGGGAGTCTTTCAGTGGAAGGCCTGAGTCTGAGACACAGATATTTTGTGCTCTGAGTGGTTGGTGTCAACAAAGGCAGAGAAAGAAGCTCTGCTGTTTGTTTCCTTCTGCTCTAGTTGGCACCGAGTGTTGCAGACACGAACCAGGATGGAACATGATGCTCTCTACCTCAAGTCTTCAAGGGTAAGGCATTTGAAATCTCCACATGCCTGAAAACCAGACTTGTTTTTCTGGTTGTGGGCTTGGTTTCTAAATAAAGCAACAGATGTTTTGTTTGCACTTCTTTCCTTTCTGACTGTGGCTCCTAATGTGTGTGATATTAACGAGGTGTGACTGGCTTCAGGTTTTTATTTATAGCAGTGGAAAGTCTTTTTCCTGTCTGCAGAATTCTAGGCTTCTGGGGTGTTTTTTTTATAGTCTTAACATCTTGAAATTTAAAAGTGCAAGAAGCTTGAAGGTTCTAGAGTCAGAAGCTGCCTTCAAAGGGTAGACAAGAGCATGAGGAGGCTGAAGGAATTGCTTCAGTACTTCCACCTACTGATACATGATGGATTGGCTGGGAAGGTGGGATAATAATTACAAAAATCTTTACATCATCATAGCAGAACGCCTCTTATCTGATACCATCAAAAAGACAAATAAAAACTCACAGAAACTGACAACAGTATGGTGGTTACCAGTTGCAAAGGGGGGCATGGGAAGGTGACAGTAAAGAGTAAAGGGGGTCAAACATATGGTGATGAAAGAAAATTTGACTTTGGGTGGTGAACACTCAATGCAATATACTGATGATGTGTTATAGGCTTGTACACTTAAAACTTATATAAGTTTATTAACCAATAAATTTAATTTACAAATGACTATAAAGACTGAAAAACTCTATTAAATTAGGAAATCAAAATGATGCCTACCTTAAACATTTTATTTTATATTACACTAGAGGCCCAATGCATGAATTCATGCACATTGAAAGGAAATAATTAAAAGAAATATTTTAATATCACTATTCCCCCTTTCTCTATAATAGGAGTTTCAACCAAATTCACGATCGACATTGACAGATGGAAACACACATACAGCTGCCGCCAGCGAGAGCTTTATGTATATAGATAAACTTGCTTAATTAGACCTGCTTTCTTATTTAGCTAAACTTTTTCAGCCCAGTGAAACACTCCAACTTCTCTTTCAGGTAATTGTCAGCAACACAACAGTAAATATCAAAATGAAGCAGATTATTATTGTAAATCATGCAGGGAAAACAAAGGGTAAAATATTTAACTAAAATAGTGTTTGACTATATTCTGTACAGTGAGGAAACCTGAAGTCATTTTCAAGGTCCACCATTTCTTACTTCTTTTCAGTCAGGTCAAGTTTCTAAACTTTCTAAATCTCCATTTTCCAGCTAATGAAAAGAAAATGAGATCCCACTGAGTCTCCTATCTACTTACTCCAGGACTTCTATGAGGATCAAATGAGATGAGGCATGGGAAAAGCCTCACAGACATTTGGTTAAAGTGTAAAATGTTTGCATCTGGCTATAAAGTAAGTTGTGCTCCTGGGCTGAAGGAACTCCAGGGAAGCTAGTTGCTAGGGAGAGGAAGCCAGGTATTGCTATGTAATGTCATTATCTGACGTCCACAGCCACCATTTCTGGGCTGGGCTGGATTGTGGACGACATTTTGTGCTATGGGGTCTCAGCAGCGTCAGCTGCAATTTGGTAGGCTATCATTCTGGGGTGGTGGCAGGAGTCATGTCCCACTTGGGGGAAGCTAATGGTTGCTTTATGGGCAAAAGACTTGAAGAGTTGATGCACAAATTAAAATACAAGACAAGAAATATAAATTTGAAATTATGGAGAAAGCCAGGGAAAGCTTAGCTGTAGTAGCCGAGTTCCACTGAGTCTTTTTCCCATCTGCTTTTATTTACTAGAAGACATATCAATGGTAATGTTTAGTAAACAGTAAGATGATCAAGTTGGGGGAGTTTGCTTTAGGGCATTGAGTCAGCAGTAGGTAATAAAATGCAAATATTCACCTTGTGACTATTCAAAGAGCCCAATTCAGCCTTCTGACTGGACTTCTCACATTTATATTAATTACTGTTGATCTTGGTTCTCAGCATAGGTTCACAGTGCCATTTCTTTATAAATGGCCAGTCTGCCCTCTGGTGGTCAGAGAGTGTCATAGCAACCAGTTGGACTGTTGGACACTTAGCATATTAGCCTTTTACATATATATAAATAAATATATACTACATTCATCTACCAATCATTTGATTAATCATTTGATTATAGCCAAATCCTTTTACATTGATATGGGTCTATTGATATACTTCTATATTGTCTTTCTTAAATAAACTACACCTATAATGTATTTTCTTTTTTAAATCTTCTTTATTTTTCAATTACTGTTTATATACATTGTTATATTAGTTTCAGGTGTACACCCCAGTGATTAGACATTACATAACTTACTAAGTGATCATCATGATAAATGTTGCACCCATCTGGCAGCACACATAGTTATTACACTGTTGTTAACTATATTCCCTATGCTGTTCTTTGGTAGTTATTCTATGACTAACAATTTGTATTTCTTAACTAGAGGCCCAGTGCATGAATTTGTGCATGGGTGGGGTCCCTCAACTTGGCCAGCAATCAGGGCCAATCAGGCTATATCACCCAGTCCCAATTTGGGCCAATGGGGGGAGGGACCATGAGAGAGCTCCAGGGCATGTCCAACCCTCTTGCCCAGTCCTGATTGGCTGGACTCCAGCAGCAAGCTAACCTACCTGTAGGAGCATCTTCTCCCTGGTGATCAGTGCGTGCAATAGCAATTGGTTAAGCAGTCCACTGAATGGTTGACTGATTGATCAGACATTAGCATATTACACTTTTATTATGTAGAATTCTTTCATCTTTTTCACCCATCCCCCAAATAGCCCTCCCTTCTGGCAATCATCAGAATAGTCTCTGTATCTGTGAGTCTGTTTCTGTTCTGCTTGTTCATTTATTTATTTATTTATTTGTTTATTTATTTATTTATTTATTTATTTAGATTCAATTGTTGATAGATATGTAATTATTAACATTTTATTGTTCATATATTTGATATGGGTTATTTTTTTCTTCTTAAAGAATGTTTGGGGAGTCTGTCAGGAGTGACTCATTGGTTGAACATACCTCAGCCTGTGCCCTGATCAGGAATCCAAAACAGCAACCTCTTGGTTCCTGGGTTGCTGCTCAACTGCTGAGCCACATTGACTGGGCTCTCCAATGGACCCAGGAACCAAGAAGTCACCAGTTTGATTCCTGGTCAGGGCACATACCTGGATTGCAGGCTCAATCCCCATTGAGGGGTGTGCAGGAAGCAACTGATCAAAGATTCTCACTCATCATTTATATTTCTATCTCTCTCCCCCTCTCCCTTCCTCTCTGAAATCAATAAAAATACATATATAAACAGATCCAGAGACAGAGAAACATTGATCAGAACATCAAACCTCAGAGGGAAGATAGGGGAGGGTGGGGGTAAAGGGGAGAGATCAACCAAAGGACTTGTATGCATGCATATAAGACTAACCAATGGACACAGACAACAGGGGTGTGAGGGCATGAGTGAGGGTATGGAGGTTAATGGGGGGACAAGGACACATATGTAATACCTTAATCAATAAAGAAATTTTAAAAATAAATAATAAATAAATAAATAAACACATATATATATTTTTTAAAAAGAATGTTTAGAGAAACACAAACATTCAGATCATGGCAGACTGTTTTCTTGATTATTACAAATAAAGCTGCTATGAATATTCCTGTTCAAATATTTAAATAAAAATCTGTTTTTATTTCTCTTGGGTATACAGTGGTACCTTCAGATACGAGTGCCCTAACATACGAGATTTTTGAGATATGAACCGTAGAGCGAGCGATTTTTGCTTTGAAATACGAGCAACATTTGAGAGAGGAGTAATCGCGCAGATCAGCTGGCTGCACATGACCCACCAATTTACCGCAACTCGAGCATCTCATAGTTTCCCACGCCTCAAGGTTACGGAACGAATTAAACTCATATCTTGAGGTACCACTCTATATCTAAGAGAAAAATGTCTGGATTACATGGCAAAAGTATACTTAACTTTTTTTTAGTTGCCAAACTGTTTTCCCAAATAAATATATCATTTTACATTCCACCAGCAATGCATGAAAGCTTTAGTTCTTCCAAATCCTCATCAGCACATAATATGGCAGACTTTTCAATTTGAGCTATTCTAACAGCTGTGTCGTAGCATTTCTTTGGATTTTAATTTTCATTGCCCTAATGATGTTGCGCATATTTTCATACTGTTATTTTCCATCTGTGTATGTCCAGATAAAATGAATATGAAAATATTTTGCCAATTTGGCTCAGTGGGTAGAGTGTCAGCCTAGGGACTAAAGGGTCCCAGGTTCAGTCCTGGTCTAGGGCCCATGCCAGGTTGCAGGCTCCATATCCAGTACAGGGTGTGCAGGAGACAACCAATCAATGATTCTCTTTCATCATTGATGTTTCTATCTCTCTCCTCCCTTCCTCTCTAAAATCAATAAAAATATACATATTAAAAATAAATAAAAGTCAGAATCCAAGATGGTGGCATAGGTAAACACCTACACTGCCGCCTCACACAACAATTTCAAAACTACAACTAAAAGACAGAATGGACAGCATCCAGAACTACAAGAAAGCTGGCTGAGTGGAAATTCTACAACTAGAAGGAAAGAGAGAGGCTCACGGAGACCCAGAGGAGCTACAAAAAGCTGAGGTATGGAGACAAGCTCATGGAGAGAGTGGGTGCCGGAGTACCTGGCTGGCTTTCTCTGGCGGGAGAGAGACAGAGACTCCCAACTGCATTGAACCCCTCATCCTACGGCACTGAACCCCAAGTCCAGGCAAGACTCATACGGGGGGGATTTTGGACTGTGAAAAGGGAAAAGTACATGGAAATTTAGGGGAGAAGTGAAAGGGCAGAAGTCTGGTGGTACGCACAGCACTGCTTGCAGAACACCGACTCTTGATTGTGCCACTGGCTTTCACGAGTGGGCAGGAGACAGAGCCTCCCACCTGCGCCACTTCTAACAACACTAAACTCCAGTTTCAGGTGAAACCCTGCGGACCCAAACTCATATGGTCCTAGAGCACTGGGGAGCCGGAAAGGCAGCCGTCTAGAGGCACTGTGCATGCACACAGGGACCCCTCCAGCAATGACCCATAGTCACGTGAGACCCAGGGGCCGTGGAGGATGGGGCAACTGGAAGGCAAGGCGGTCCATTAAGCCCTGAGACTCTACCCAGCCCAAGCTCAACAAAGAGGCTTTTGAAGTTTTGCAAGTCTTGTATCATAAGGCTGAATCCAACACAGAAGTTCTCCTGGCATAGTGAAAATGCAGAGACAAAGGAAGAGATCACAAACAAAAGAAATGGAGAAAAACAAATGACTGGATATAGAGTTCAAAACCACACTTATAAGGTTTTTCAAGAATATCCTAGAAAAGATGGATAAAGTTAGCGAGACCCAAAAGGAGATGAAAAAGGACCAACTAGAGATGAAAAAGGATCAACTAGAAATTAAACATACACTGACTGAAATAAAAAATATTTTACAGAGACCTAACAGCAGACTAGAGGTAGGCAAGAATCAAGTCAAAAATTTGAAATATAAAGAAGCAGAAAACACTCAACTAGAAAAGCAAGAAGAGAAAAGAATCCAAAATGTGAAGATAATGTAAGGAGCCTCTGGGACAGCTTCAAGCGTACCAACATCAGAATTGTGGGGGTGCCAGAAGAAAAGAAAGAACAAGATACTGAAAACTTATTTGAAGAAATAATGACTAAAAACTTCCCACATCTGGTGAAAGAAATAGTCTTACAAGTCCAGGAAGCACACAGAACCCCATATAAAAGGAATCCCAAGAGGACTACACCAAGAGACATCATAATTAAAATACCAAGAGCAAAAGATAAAGAGAGAATATTAAAAGCAGCAAGAGAAAAACAGTTCATTACCTACAAGGGAGCACCCATACGATTGTCAGCTGATTTCTCAACAGAAACAATGCAGGCCAGACAGAAGTGACAAGAAATATTCAAAGTGATGAATAGCAAGAACCTACAACCAAGAATACTCTATCCAGCAAAGCTATCATTCAGAATTGAAGGTCAAATAAAGAGCTTCACAGATAAACAAAAGCTAAAGGAGTTCATCAACTCCAAACCAGTATTATATGAAATGCTGAAGGGTACTCTTTAAGAAGAGGAAGAAGAAAAAGGTAAAAGATAAAAAATTATGAACAACAAATACATATCTATCAACAAGTGAATCTAAAAATAAAGTGAATTAAAAATTTGAACAACAGAATGAACTGGTGAATATAATAGAATCAGGAGCACAGAAAGGGGTGGACTGATAATTCTCAGGGGGGAAAGGGTAAGGGGGGTGCAGTGAGAGACTGGACAGAAATCGTATACCTATGGATGAGGTCAAGGGAGAGAAGGTAAGGGTACAGGGAGGGGTGGGAGCTGGGTGGAGGGGAGCTATGGAGGGGAAAAAAAGAAACAAATGTAATAATCTGAATAATAAAGATTTAATTTTTAAAAAGGTTAGGTAAAAATACAAAATAAAAAAAGAAAGAATAAAAATTAAAAAAAAGAATTCTTTAAAAATATATAAATTTTGCCCATTTGTAATTGTTTTTTCCTCTTAGTATTTAGTTTTGAGAGCACTTTATATATTTTGGATATGAGTTCTTCATTGGACTTAAGATTTGCAAATATTTTCTCTCAGTTTGGCCTGTGTGCATACTCCCTCCTCCTGATCCATGAAGCCTCTACTCCTCTATCTATACTCAGGATCTCACCTCTCCTGCATCCCCAGAAACTGCTTTTTCAGTTGTTCCCATCTCTCTTTCATTGTAAAACTCTCTCTCTTGCTCCTGGACTATTCCTATCACTGTACAAACATATTTTTATAATACCCTTTAAAATAATTCCAGTAATCCTTCCTTGACTCCATATCTCCCTCTAGTTCTCTGCCCTGTTCCATTGTACCTTTCATAGTCAAACCTGCTGAGGAGAGTTATCTCTGCCCTCAGTGGACCAGCAGCACTGGTATCATGGGGTTCCAGTAGGAAATGCAGGATCTTGGGTCCCATCCCAGATCTACTAGGACCTCTACATGCATGTTACAGTTTGAGAGGCACTGGTCTATAATAGTGATTCTCCAACTTAGCACATTGGAATCACTTGAGGAGCGTTTGATGGGACCCATCTATAGAGACCCTGCTGTAATTGATATGGGGTGCTGCCTAGACATTGGGATTTTTTTTAAATGCTCCAATTGTCTCAAAGTCAGCCAAGTTCGAGAATCATGGGTCTCAATGACATGCTTTCTTACTCCCATCACCCCTTCAATACATCACAATCAGGCTTTTGCCTCCACCAACAGGAAGGTCTCTTGCTGAGTTTACCAATTATGATGGTTGAATTTATGTCATCTTGGAATGAGGCTATAGGAAGCATTAAAACAAACAACTAGACAATCAGTGGACAGTAATTTCTGAGAAAAGAGAATATCTCAAAACTGAATGCAGCCAACATCTCACAATTCTTCCACTCAAGTTAGAGATGAAAAGTGAAGTTGATCAGTGGAAATGGCTTTCCATTCTTCGGGTTTCAGTGTTTAATTCATGTGCTCTCTGGAGCAGCTCCTGATTCTGATCTAATTGCCTTCCTACGGCACGCACTGGCTTCCTGACGAGCTCAACCAGCAGCTGCAGGGTGACCCCCACCACTCAGCTCAGATGGTGCTGTTGTGCCTGTGGTTCACAAGAGGATTCTGCAAGGTGTCTACCCTGATGAAGTAGAGAGAACTTTAATCAGCTATTTATTTAACTAAGCATGGGACGTACTGGCTTAACTCTTCCTAGTCCTTCAGCACTTTGAATCTAAGTGAGAAAATCCTGCACTTCTTGGCCTGGTGGGATTGCTGCTTCTATTTTAGTCCCCGCATATTATACATAATAAATTTAAAAAGCCTTTATTCACAGGTAAGAGGATCAAAACTTTTAATTTAAAAAAATTGTCAATTCAGCCTGTTCTCATGACATGCATTGGACTGTGTTTTAAGTGAAGGAAGCCATGAAGAAGAGGCAGTACAATTGTGAAAAGGCCAACACCTAGAAGAAATGCAACTATGGAGATTAGATAAAGCACCCACTTTAGGCAGACAAATTGCAAAATGGTGGCAGCATTGGAATGGCAATTAGACATAGGCAACCCTCAGATCAATTTGAAAATAGTGCCCCCTTCTGTGGGCTGCTGGGCTTGTGGCCTGGTCAGCCCCTACTCCTTCCTTTTTATCTACTGGCAGAGGCTCAGACAACTTATTTCTCTGAGCACAAGTCAATGTTAGAACTCAACTTTCTAAGAAGGACAAAAATGGGAACTGCAGGGCCCGGGCGGTGTGACTCAGTTGGTTGAGCGAGATCACTAGTTTGATTCCTGGTCAGTGCACATGCTCTGGTTGTAGGCTTACTCCCCAAAAGGGGACATGCAGGAGGCAGCTAATTTATGTTTCTATCTCCTTCTCCCTACCTTTCTTTCTAAAAAATCAATTTAAAAAACAATTTTTTTAAATGGGAGATATAGGGCTGTGTAAATAAATATCTTTTATTCCTACCCCAATGCTATGAATAGCACAAGAGCAAATGATAAATAATAATAATAATAATGCACCCTGAAGAGGAGGGATGAGTGAAGGGTTGCATTAGAGGGCTGCAGGATGAGTAAAATTCATGGGGGAATGTATGAGTACTTGAAACTGAGAGCTTAGTAAAGGGAAATAGCAGAAAAAGAGAGGTTGCTCTATGAACAGGTTGGACCACAGCTCAGAAGTGAGGAAAAGAAGAAGGTCAGATTTACTGAGAAGGATTAGAGTTGAACCTAACAATGAAGAGGTAAGTGCCTCAAAAAGCACAGCGGGGTCATCTTCAATCTAATAATCCCAGTGCTCAGCATGGAGCCTGGTTCAACATATTTAATTAACTGGTTGACTGATTGAGCTTTTAGACAATACCAGATTGCTCTGGAAGGCGTAATGGCACATTCAAAGCAGCAGCAGGTAACGCCTTCCCTACTCTTTCATATATATATATATATATATATATATATATATATATAATTGATTTTTTTACAGAGAGGTAGGGACAGGGATAGGAAATTAGAAACATCGATGAAAGAGAAATATCGATCAGCTGCCTCCTACACACCCCCTACTGGGGATTTGCCTACAACCAAGGTACATGCCCTTGACCGGAATCGAATCTGGGACCTTTCAGCCTGCAGGCCGACATTCTATCCACTGAGCCAAACTGGTTAGGGCTAGCATCATATCTTTTTTTAATATATATTTTTATTGATTTCAGAGAGAGACAGAAACATCAATGATGAGAGAGAATCATTATTTGGCTGCCTCCTACACGCCCCCTACTGGGTATCGAGTCCGCAACCAGACAGGTGCCCTTGACTGGAATTGAACCTGGGACCTTTCCGTCCACAGGCCAATGCTCTATTCGTTGAGCCAAACTGGTTAGGGCTTCCCTATTCTTTCTTGATGACACAGCCAGTCACTCTTGCATTCACACTGCAGCAGCCACATCCACCTGTGATTCAGATCCAAGATTTCAGCCAGTGACAGCCAAAGCTGACTGATCACAGGAACACCCAGGGAGCATTTGCCAACACAGCTCCAGGATCCTCAGATGCTTATGATCATCAGCCAGGTTGAGCAACCATTAAGTTAACCAACAATAAGGATGAGAAAACAGAGACGGGAAGCAGAGGAGGTAGGGTGATAGGGAGCCTCCCTCAAAGGGTGGTAGGAGCTTGTTGACCTCAGTTTCTGAGAACATTCCCCCTTTTTACTCTCTCCCCCCTACACATCTGCTTCATGTATCACCTAATATTGATGCTACAGCAGCATCTAGGTTAGTTCAGTTTGGTAACTTTCAGGACCACAGCATTATGTCAGCTGTCACCTTGGATTCACCTTAGGTCATCAAAGTTATTATCTGTGCAGAAAGGCAGCCTCCTCTCCTATGGTTCCAGCTTCCAACCTCTCCTATTCAAAATATAGTTTCTGAACCAAAACACTATATCTCCCCAGCTCCCACCTCCATCAACCCGTTCTTTGAAAATCCTCCTTTCTACACTGCACCATTGTTACAAGGGATTATATTCCAAAAAATCCCTTTGTTGATTATTTTTGTAACTCAAGACACATTTCTCAGAAAAATAATGTGCAATTTCTAGACACACCCATAAAATTTGTTTAACGTATACTTTAACTCACACATTACTCTCACTAGTTGCTCCTCATTTAACTGATGACTAAACCAAGGCCCAGGGAAAGTGAGTTGCCAGCAAAGTGAGTTGCCCAACCTAAGGCTCTCAATGGAGTGAAGGCAAGGAATGGCTTTGTGTTACTATGGCAGACACAAACACTAGTTTTGGCGGACTGGAACTCTGGCAATGAGCAGACTTGAGAGAGGGATATGTGGGTACAGTTCTAAGGGCATCAGGGAAAAGGGCTGGGTGGCCACCTGGCTTCAATGTCCAGCCAGAGCGTTACTTGCACAGGATGGGGACAGCTGTTCCCCCCACCTCCAACTCCACTTTCTCCCACATGCATGATAACATCATTATACAAGGGCACATATTTATGCGGAGGCTTCACTGTGTCAAGCACTGTATAGGAGTTTGATATCCCCACTTTACATGTAAGAAAAGTGAGGCACAGAGACATTAAACAAATAGTCCAAGATTGGAGGTGATGAAGCCAGGATTCTTAACCATAACACAGTCCTTCCCTTTTCTGTATAGCTACTCTGTGCTAATCCACAGCTGAACAGCTCTCTTTAAAGATCTGGGAAGTTGCTGAAGAAATGCAGAGGTGAGATTAAAAAAAGAAAAAAAGAAAGGAAAATATTTTCAGTGATACAGTTTAAGGCATTCTCCTGAGGTACAATGCATGGGCTCAGTCACTAATCATGCAACTCAGAACAAACTACTGGTTTAGGTGCCAGTTTCTTCATCTATTAAAGAGAGGCATTGGATGGGATGGCCACCTGCAGCTCGCTCTAAAGGGATGTGTTTCTAATTTCATGAAAAACAGTGCGTGGACAGGCTCTCAATGTAAATACTGTATTTAAGTCTTTGTACCACAAAACTTCTCTAAGCCTCAGTTTACTCATCTACAAAATTGGGATAACAGTAATACTCCACTTTATTGAGATTAAGTGGGAGAATAAATGTAAATCCTGTAGCATGTGATTTAACTTTACCTATGTGACTAGCATGTAGTATGTGTTCAAGAAATGTTCCCTTTTCCCTAGCTGGTTTGGCTCAATGGATAGAGCATCAGCCTGCAGACTGTAGGGTCCCAGGTTCGATTCCGGTCAAGGGCACATGCCTGGGTTACGGGCTTGATCCCCATTAGGGGACGTGCAGCAGGAGGCAGCCAATCAATGATTCTCTCATCATTGGTGTTTCTATCTCTCTTCCCCTCTCCCTTCCTCTCTGAAATCAATAAAGATGTATTTAATAAAAAAAAAAAGAGAGAGAGAGAAATGTTCCCTTTATCATCTTTATCATCATTATCACCTTATATATAGGTGATATCTATCAAGGTTTTCCAATTTTCAAGTCCTGAACATTGAAGATGCAATAAAGAGTTGACAAGTTCTCAGAGCTGGAAAATTTGCAACTAAGATATTATAACTGCCTTCTTTTTACATTAAAAAATTGTATTTTCAAAATCAGTTCCCATAAATTAACCCTTCGTATACCTGTGTCATAGTTCATGGAAAAGGAAAGAATTCATTAATATTTCTAGAAGTGTCCCTAATTGCAATATTCAGCCTCCAGGCCCAAACAATGACATGTTTTGAGCAATGAATTGAAGAAAGGCAGGCTCTCCTTTCCACTTTTTGAGAAATTGTATTATTCAATGCCCCTATTTCATGTCCTCTAGCAAATGTGCTAAGCTCTAAATGGAGTTAGGAGACTCACATCCTAACCCTCTGGGTTTCACTAAGTAGCTCTGTGACCTTGGGTAAGTCACTTACTTCCCTTCCTGTATTCACTTCACACCTGCAAAATGCTGGACCTGAACAGGACAATCTTTACGGTCCCTCCAATTCCAAGATTGTGTGGTTGCCATTTCATCAGGTGATTTTGTTGTCCTTATAACCAACTATTCTCTTTTTGTCTCCCTTGAGCTCAGGGTGAATCCATTCCTGAGACCCAGTTCATATACCAACCTGAGGTCACCAGCAAGGGATGCCGAAACCTCTGACTTGGAGACTCTGTAGGGATGGAGAGAATTCCAACACTGAATATCGCAATTTTTACTCCCCACTAAAGACATAAAAAAGAACCTAAAGAATGTACATCTAATATGAGAAAATTGTCATGGCAACTCACATATTAGGGTCATAAGTGTCACTGGAAAGCAAGCATCTGAGAATTACATCATCTGTCCTGCCATCCTCCAGTAGGGGGCTGGGCTGTGGCTCTAGAGGGTGACAGTCAATACTGTCACAGCAGATGTCTCTGCTTCTGCACTGCCCAGCACATCACACAGCTGGGCCGCTGTAACAGGACATAACCCTTTTTTGAGACAGGAGGGGTGCTTTCCATTCTCGCCCTGCTTCATGCCTAGTGTGTAGGCGTCCTGAAAGCTGGCCCTGGATTTGTAGACACCTTCGCTGTGGTCCTGGGACAGCTTGAACACTGGAAGGGGAAGGCTGAGAGATGTTTCATGTGCACCCAGGAAAAGTGGCTTTGTGATGAACACAGAGCACCAACTCTGCCACCATGGCCATTTCATTTATGTGGATATTCAACTTGGAGTGAGTGCCTACCATGGGCCAAGGATTACCACACATTGCTTCCTTCAGTGCCTGAAGTTGACTTTAATCTGATTCTACCTACACAATAGTACCTGAAATTGGGATTTGGGGGTGATGCTGTGGTCCTGAAGTTGGCCAACCTGAAGTAGCCCAGGTGCTGCTTGTAGCACCAACATTAGTTGATACAGGAAACTGAAAAGTGTCATGAGTATGTGGAAAAGACTTACTTTGTGCAAAAACTGTGACCAGTTGTATGTGTGGCAGGAAGCAAGAAAGGATGCAAATATAAAGAGTCCTTCAAAAGAGTTTGTAATTTGTGTGGAGAATCAACTGTGCTCTATAATATGGAGATTTCAGGAAGGGGGATGCTGGCTAGGGAAGAGGATACTAATGCTCAGCTAATGTCTCAAATTAGGATTCTGCTACTGTGAACCCACTTATTAAGAGTTTGTTTTTCTCTAATAAGAAAAGCATGCACACACTACATATAATTCCAGTGGGGACAAAAGAATATTCAGCAGAAACCTCTCTATCTTCCCTTTCTCCCAGCCTTCCAGTTCCCATCCCCAGATGCAACCACACCTACAGTCTTTTGTATAGCTTGCAGGAGTATTCTGTGTATTTAGATATGTCCTTGAACTTTTTTCCTCCATGCTTTACTCAGTCTTGGTTTACTCATATCTTAGAAGTCTTCCCATAGGAATATATGTAGATTTGCCTCATTCCTTTAAATCAGGATGAGCAAACAGCAGCTCACATATCAAATCCAGTCTCCACTTGCTTTTGTTAATAAAGTTTTTTGGAGCACAGTCCCATTCATTCATTCATTTCCTCGCTGTCTGTGGCTGCTTTTGCTTGACAATGGCAGAATTGAGTAATTGCAATAGAGAATTATGATCTGCAAAGCTTACAATATTTCTTCTATGGCCCTTTACAAAAAAATACGGGTCAATACCTGCTTTAAATGTTGTCTAATAGTTGTCTTTAAATATTGTCTAATGAAGTGTGCGCATTTATTTTAATAGTCCCTTATTTAAAGAAATCAGATTAGATTTTTAAGCTATTATTATTACAAATACTGCTGGAATTGATTTATTAATGCATGTGTCATTCTCATACATGTGAGTATATCTGTATAAATGCCCAGGAGTAGGATTACTGGGTGGGTGGGGGGGAAGCCATGAGCTTTTCATGGATATATCTGTTAACCTAGTTCCCCAGCATTAAACATATAAAAGAAGGTTCAAGGCCAGAAGATAAGGAAGTCTCTGGGCTGGGAGATGGAATGAAGAACAGTATTTGAAAGGAGAGTAAAGGATGGTTGCTCCCAGCCCTACCCCTGAAATGGGACTGTGGGAAGATGATGGGATGGAAAACATGTCTCTCCATTCAAATAAATCTCCTGAGGTATCAGCACTGTGGAAATCAAAACAAGAGCATTCATTCCTGTTAAGGTCACTCTTTGTCCTCATGACCGACTACTGCTTCCCTCCCTTCCTGCTTTCATCCCTCACAAAGAGCTGCATTAGAGCCTCGGAGGCAAGCATGTGTGATTGCACTCGCTAGTCCAGCTGTGTGGGTCGCTGGGGTCACAGAGAGTTTAACTTTATGTGGATAATCTTCCTGGACCCTGACTTTGCTAGTCCAACCGGGGTTTGGCGATGGGGCTCTGGGTTCCCCAGCCCTTGGAAGTTAGTTTGAGCTCATCCTTGGGAAGGGGATGTGTACAAGCTTTGGGAAAAAAGTCATCCCTCAGAGACCCAGAAGAAATCTTTTCTCTAGAGAGCAAAGGTGGAACCAAGAATCAGGAACAATTCAGACCTCTGCTTTCTTTCACTGACCCCCTGCTGTGTGCCAGCCACTCTGAGAGGGGTGAGTATGCAGATGAATAAGAGAATCTGGCTATCTGTCAAAGGGCTCACAGCCTAGTGGAGGGAAACTGATAGACCTTCAGTTCCTCCAAATGGTGAGCACCTTTTAAGTTTTCAAGAAAAACACAGCCATATTTGATAACTGTCAGACATGGTGCAAATAAATAACTCAAAGTTCACAGCTGCAACCTGAGATTAAAACACTCCTTTTGATAATACCATATCTTCACAAAGCTAGGTTTGGGGCCATTGCCATGCTAAAAAGCAGGTAGTGTGCTAAAAATGAGGGTAGAAGTGTCTAGTTTGATTTCAAGTTGGAGAAGCTGTGCTTACTGAGTTGTTGCACTCATCCCACTAAGTGAAGTGATTGGTTATTTAAGAATGGTATGGAACATGTCTTTTTTTCTTATGTCTGTTGTTTTTCAAATGACTACCAAGTTACCAGTACAGAAATAGTATTTATAAAGTTGTCAGGACTATCTAATAAATGGAACCAGCAGGTATTTCTTTTGGCCTGTGTGCAATGTAAAACAAAAATTACCGAAACACTAAATGCACTGTGAACAGCAAGAGTTTGGGAACTTCTGAGATGGACATAAATGTGGCTTACCAGCACTGTGACCTGGGGAAGTTAACACTGCAAGCTCAAACACCAGTTCCTGAATTACATAATCCTATCTAATAAAAGAGTAATATGCAAATTGACTGTACCTCCGCCACCATGCCCATCAGACAATTAGAGTGAGTATGCAAATTAACCCAATCAAGATGGCTATGGCCACAGAGAGAGCAGGAGTGAGGCTTGGGTTGTCCCTGACAATGGAGGAAAACAAGCTTTCCACACATCCTGGCCTGCCAAGGCCTCTGCTTAAGGCAACAAAGTTTCAATGGCTGCTGCCGTGGAGCGAGCAGAAGGCTTGGCTCTGCTCCAAACTACAAAGTTTCAATTGTAGAAGATAAATAAATCCCAGATACCAGGGCCTCTGCTTGGGTCGCCAGGGGGCGTGGCTGGCCTGCAAACCACTACAGACCCCTCGTCCAGGCCACCTCTCACACCAAGGGAACCCCCACCCTGATCCAAGACATCCTTCAGGGCAAACCAGCTGGCCCCCACCTGTGCAACAGACCTCTATCCTATCTAATAAAAGAGTAATATGCAGACTGACCATCACTCCAACACACAAAGTGACTGCCCCCATGTGGACACAAGATGACCACCACAAGATGGTCAACTGGGGAGGGCAGTTAGGAGTGACCAGGCCCACAGGGGAGGACAGTCAGGGGCAAACAGGCTGGCAGGAGAGCAGTTAGGCAACAATCAGGCTGGCAGGGGAGTGGTTAGGGGGTGGTCAGGCTTGCAGGCAGTAGCGGTTAGGGGCAATAAGGAAGGCAGGCAGGTAAGCAGTTGGGAACAAGCAGTCCTGGATTGTGAGAGGGATGTCCAACTGCCAGTTAGGCCCGATCCAAGTAGTGGAGTCCCAGATTGTAGAGAGAGCAGGCTAGGCTGAAGGATACCTCCCCCGTGTACGAACTTCATGCACCTGGCCTCTAGTAGGGATAATATGACTTACTACCTTGAGGGCTATTGTGAAGGTTAAATGAGCTAATACAAGTCAAGAATTTAATGCAAGACTTGGCAAATAGTAAGTGATCAGTAAATACAGGCACATATTGATCCATAGAATCCTCAGCACCATACAAGTATATTTGGCCCTAACTACTCAGCTTCAATTTCATTTTTAAGCCTATAGCTTCCCAAATCAGGTGCTGTTGCCATGGTGACTATTGTACTGCCTGTAATATCTGGTGTCAACCAAGTCATTCTGAAGCCAGGAAATTAACAATCCCCCTGAGGTTTGTCACAGTACTATGCTAATAATTTCACTGTCAGTCTTCTCTTAGGGCTTTGATCCTTATATTAATTGCTTATTCTCTTTGATAAGAAACACACTTTTAGTAAATCTAGTGATACTTTAAGAAGAAGTAGATTTAAGACAAATTGCATCAAAATTATTCTCTGGTGTCTCTAAAATATGTCGATGTAAGCTCTCTCAGCTTGACTATACTACAGTATTATAGTGATGGGGAATACTATAAGATATTGTTGTGGGGGAAGAAGGGTAGCAATCTGAATCGGTGCCAGTAACTGGCCTTCTAACACACATTCATTTTTTTATATATATATTTTATTGACTTTTACAGAGAGGAAGGGAGAGGGATAGAGAGTTAGAAACATCAATGAGAGAGAAACATTGATCAGCTGCCTCCTACGTGCAATCAAGATGCATGCCCTTGACCGGAACTGAACCTGGGACCTTTCAGTCCACAGGCCAACACTCTATCCATTGAGCCAAACCGGTTTCCGCCTAATGCACACTCTTGCTAGCCGATAATTAACTTCATTGATGCCTGTCCTGCCTTGTAGAACCTATTTCCCCGAATGCACCCTTTTTTCAAAGGCCATAAACCATGAACCATACATAAACCCTGGAGCGGGTTATCAGCGCTGGCACCAAGCCAGGCTTTTGGGTGTGGTCTCACATCCCCCCTCCCAACACATGGGCCTTTTTTCAAAGCCCGAAAAAGGTCCAGAAGCTTGATCAATATTTGGGGGACAGAGAAACCAAAAGGTATAAAGGAAAAGCTTCCTCCATAGTCACTCACTCAGGGATTTGGAGAATTGACTCCCTGAGTCACTATACTAATATATCTGAAACATCTGAAAATAAATGGGTTTATCCTGGATCTCCAAGTACTCCTGTGTATTTTTAGATCGCCAGGTAAATTCTGTAACAATAGTGGTTTGTATTTTTAAACACTAATTTTGCGTGTAAGATTTTCCCTCCAGAAGATAAATTTATAGTAAGATTCATGACCTCTCATTTTTTAAAAAGACAAAACAAACAAAAAACTCTCATACTTCGGATGCTACCCTAATTCCGAAACATCCACAAACATGGCTATTTCCATCATCAAACAGCCTTCCTTTCAGCAAAGCTGCTAACCTTTCCGCCAGTTCCAGGTGGGTTTTAATAACTTATTAGGCTGATTAATTTTAGGAAAGAGAGCTCAGATTAAACAAAGAAGAGGCGAAAACCCACTCTCTAATTATTTAGATCAGTGGTTTTCAAATTGATGGTGGGGAGGGTTACATACCAGGAGACAGTGGCAATGACTAGCGCTATTTTTCTTTGTCACAACTGGGGGCTGGTTGTGGGGCGGAGCAGCGGGGGAGCGGGGGACGTTGAGAGCGGGGAAGTGAGGCTGCTTTTGGGAGCAGAAGCCAGGAATGCTGCTAAACCTCTTACAATGCATGGAGCAGCCCCACAACAAAGAATTATCTCACTCAAGGTCATAAGAGAACTGTAGTTGAGAAACCCAGACTGGTTTTGCTTGATATTATTCCTTTTCTTCACTGAACCACACTTCTTTATTTTTCTAATACCTCTTTTCCTAACCTAATGGGTTCTTTTGAATATTTAGCTTCTGAAATTAGGTGACCAGCAACTGCAGAAAAAATATCAAGTTTTTCTCCAAATCAAAGACATTTCTGCCCATTAGTGTCACCTGGGAGAACTTTCAAATCATGTCAATGCTGGACTTGACCCTTGAACCAATTAAATCTGAATCTCCCGGGCTGGCACCTGATGGCAAGTATGTTTCAAAAGTTCCCTGCATGAGGATACAAAATTAACGTCAAGAAATTTATGGCATTTCTATACATCAATAGTGAACTTACAGAAAGAGAGACTAAAAAAGCAATCCCATTTACCATCTCACCATAAAAATTAAGATATCTAGGCATAAACTTAACTAAGGAGGTAAAAGACCTATATGCAGAAAACTATGGGACACTGAAAAAAAAAAAGAGGAAGATGTAAACAGATGGATGAACATACCATGTTAATGGATTGGGAGAATCAACATCATTAAAATGTCCATACTACCCAAAGCAATCTACAGATTCAATGCACTCCCCATTAAAATACCAACGGCATATTTCACAGACCTAGAAAGAACTCTCCAAAAATTCATCTGGAATAAAAAAGATCCCAAATAGCCTCAGCAATCCTGAGAAAGATAAGCTAAAAGTATCCTATCAAAATGGGGTCACTATGCTCTGTACCTGAACCTAATATAAAATAATATTGAATATCAACTGTATATTTAAGTGATTCAGATTTCAAACAGTATGACAAAGCCACTGTCTCAAAACAGCTTGGTACTGGCATAAGAACAGACATACAGACCAATGGAATAGAATAGAGAATCCAGATATCCACCCAAACCACTATGTTCAATTAATATTCTACAAAGGAGGTATGAATATACAGTGGAGTCAAGACAGTCTCTTCAATAAATGGTGTTGGGAAAAATGGACAAATACATACAAAAAAATGAAACTAGACCACCAACTTGCACCATACACAAAAATAAACTCCAAACGGATACAGGACTTAAACATAAGAAGGGAAACCATAAAAATACTAGAGGAATCTACAGGCAGCAAAAATCTCAGACATATGCCGAGGGAACTTCTTCACTGATACTGCTCCTATGGCAATGGAAGCTAAAGAGAAAATAAACAAATGGGATTATATAAAAATAAAAAGCTTTTTCACAGCAAAAGGAACCATCAACAAGACAACTAGAAAGCCCACTGTATGGGAGAACATATTTGCAAATGTTATCACTGACAAAGGTTTCATCTCCAACATGTATAAGCAACTTATACAACTTAATAAAAGGAAGATAAATGATCCAATAAAAAAATGGGCAAGAGACCTAAATAGAATCTTTTTGAAAGAAGACAGAAGGAAGGCCAAGAGACACATGAAAACATGCTCAGTCAAAATTAAGATAGCTAGGAATAAACTTAACTAAGGAGGTAAAAGACCTATATGCAGAAAACTACAGGACACTGAAAAAAAATAGATTCAATGCACTCCCCATTAAAATACCAACGGCATATTTCACAGACCTAGAAAGAACTAAAATAATCCGAGAGATGCAAATCAAAACGACAATGCAATACCATCTCACACCTATCAGAATGGCTATCATCAACAAATCAACAAAAGACAAGTGTTGGCGAGAATGAAGAGAAAAGGGAACCCTCGTGCACTGCTGATGGGAATGCAGACTGGTGCAGCCACTGTGAAGAACAGTATGGAGTTTCCTCAAAAAAACTAAAATTAGAACTCCCATTTGACCCAGTAATCCCACTCTAGGAATATATCCTAAGAAACTAGAAACACCAATCAGAAAGGATATATGCACCCCTGTGTTCATAGCAATAGTTAAGATTTGGAAACAGCCTAGGTGCCCATAAGAGGATGACTGGATCAGAAAACTGTGGTACATCTACACAATGGAATACTATGCTGCCATAAAAAAGAAGGAATTCTTACCATTTGTAGCAACTTGGATGGAACTGGAGAGCATTATGCTAAGTGAAATAAGCCAGTCAATGAAAGAAAAATACTACACGATCTCACTCATTTGTGGATAATAAAGAACATTATAAACTGATGAACAAAAAGATAGATGTAGATGTAGTAAAGCATCAAACAGACTGTCAAATTAAACGGGAAGGGTAGGGAGAGGTGGGGGAGATAAGAGATAAACTGAAGGACTTGTATGCATGCATATAAGCATAACCAATGGACACTGGGAGGTGAGGGGATAGGTGAAAGTGGAGGGGGGCTGCAATGGGAAGATATGTACACATGTAATAACTTAATAAAAAAAAGTTCCCTGCATAATCCTTATGTGTAACCAGAGGTGAGCACATTTAAATAAGTAGAAATGTTGTTTTCTATACTAAGTGTGCACAGAGGACTCAGTTGTGGGAGGAGGAGTTAGTTATGTTGCTATTGATATTTTTCACACATGGTTTGATCACCTGAGATTTTGACTTTTGGGGGCTGACCCACGCATGACCAAAATTTTATGTATCTGTAAGTTTTCAAGTGTGTTCTTAATCTTTTGTGTGTGTGTATGTGTGTTTTAATTATAATGAAAAGAGAATCATCCAGCTCCGGTGCCTCAAAGCTTGACTTTGATCTTTACTTGAGTCTAAAGTGGACAGGAATGCTTCTTCGATGGATCTCATGCACCCACCGAACCTGGCTGTCCCTCAGCATTCTGAAACATCAAAGGAAGGTTTTCCAATTTATTTTCTCTGTCCTTTCCATCCCTGCTCCCAACCCTCCTAGTAAATAGTGGTAAGCAGATGGTTGGGGTGTGATGCCCCAGAGGCTAACAGATGTGAATTCTGATGGAATAACAAGAGGACAGACCTTTTCCATGGTCACATACAAACCAAACACATGGCCTGCCCTCCAACAAACAAATGGTGCCTCATATGGCTGATTTTCAATATTCTAAGAGAGAGTCAAAGACTTTTCATAATAAGAGAGAAGTAGGAATAGTCAGTAAGAAAGAATTAATTTCAACATCACAGGACAATCTACTTCTCACTCAGTTCTGCAGGGTAGGAAACATTTGTGGCCACCTACTGGCCCTGCGCAGTATCATCCTTGAAGGACACCAGATGTTTGGTGTTTCTAAACGGTCTGTGGTAAGCTAAGTGTCCTATCAAAATGGGGTCACTATGCTCTATACCTGAAACTAATATAAAATAATATTGGATATCAACTGTATATTTAAGTGACTCATCAATAAATTTGCTCAGTACTCAGTGAAAAACATTAGTCCCTACCATTTCCACCCTAAGTTCTATGTGCCCTCTGAGATCTCACAGGTAACCCTAACCTTTATGATAAAACTATGGCTTATGTTCAAACTGTCTGTGTTCATCATTACCTGTTTCTCCGTCACTGGACTGGGAGCCCCTCAAAAGCAGGGACTAAGGTTGTATTGCAGTCTCTTTGTATGTCTGGCACCTAGCAGATAGCAGGTACTCCACAATTGTTTATGGAACATGTGATTTAATAAATGACTAAATTATCAGGAAAAAAGCTACTTTAAGCAAAAAACAAAACAAACAAACAAAAAACCACACCAAAACTTTAAGGAGTTGTTGTTTTTACTGGAAGATGTAGAGAGAACCAGCTAGAACTAGTTATGTAGACAAAACCAGCCAGAACTAGTTATGTAGACATAACTAGCTAGAACTAGTAATGGATCTTTTAAATCAACATTGCAGTGGCAGCTAGGCACCAGGGCGGAGCCCCCCAAAAGCACCTTTGCCCCAGCATGGGGGAAGGGGGAAGGAGGGAGATAAACTACTATAGGGAGATATACCCTACTATAGCAAGTATTTTGAAGGAAAGATCCTATTGCTGTGGGAAATCTTCTGTGGCCTCCTGTCCCTGAGAGGATCTTATTGTTTAATGCTAGCAAGGGAGATACTAACTGAAGTAAAAGCTTTGCTCACCCACCTTTATTGTTAAAAGGATATATCTTTCCTCTTCAGAACTTCTTTCTTCTTGGGAGCTACTTGCTTGCTATATAGATAGTTTACCCTAAAGGGACTGCAAATATTTTCTGTAAAGGGCTAGAGCAGTGGTCAGCAAACTCATTAGTCAACAGAGCCGCAGGTTGCTGACCACGGGGCTAGAGGATAAAGACTTCAGGTATATGGACCATGCAGTCGCTGTCACAGCTGTAACTGTGCCATCAAAGTGTGAAAATAACCACAAATAGCACTAGCTGGTTTGGCTCAGTGGATAGAGCATTGGTCCTGAAACTGAAGTTCGAATCCAGTCAAGGATACGTACCTCAGTTGCAGGCTCTATCCAGGCCGTGTGCCAGAGGCAATCAATCAATGTGTCTCTCTCACATCGATATTTCTCTCTGTGTGTCTTTCTTCCTCCCTTCCATTCTTTCTAAAAATAAAAATAAAAACACAGTGGAAAAATATCCTCTGGTAAGGATTAACAAAAAAATAACAACAAAAAAAAACACACACAGACCACATGTAAATGAATGAACATGATCTGTTCCAATAAAACTATAGGCTCTGAAAGTGGAATTTCATGTAGTTTTCAAATGTCACAAAATATCATTCTTCTTTCTATTTTCTTCCAACCATTTTTAAAGATATGAAAATCATTCTTTGCTTGTAAGCTGTACAAAAATAGGTAGCAGACTAGATTTGGCCTATGGGCTGGAGTTTGACCTAAATCAGTATCTTCCCCTCCACCCTGTCTGGTCTGTCTCCCTTCATAACTATTCCTTTTACCCCAGTTAAACAATGATATTCAAATGTCAATATTTTTAGTAACTAATGGCCTCTCTCATCAATCACTTACAGCTGTGTGAATGAATAAATATCAAAGCCTTTCCTGAGAGGCCAGGGAGAAAATGAAGGTTAAGGATAGTCAAAAGAACCCCAGCTGGGTGGCTTGGTTGCTTAGAGAGAGCATCATCCCTGTACACCAACAGGTTGTGGGTTTGATTCCCAGTCAGGGCATCTACGAGAGGCAACCCATCAATTTCTTTCTCACATTGATGAGGAAGTGAAAAGGAAACAGGAAAAAGCCAAGGTTAACCCAACAGAGCCGTGCCTGCAACCTGCAAAACAGAGCACATTTCGACTGCTGCTCAGGTCAAGTTCATTGCTCATTGGAAAAGTGTGACTTGCTGACCTCAAATTCAGCGACTATGAGTGGTTGGTCTGGGCCTCCCTGAGAGGGAAAGAGGCCTCACAACTGACATGATCTGGTGTTGAGCCCGTCTGCACAGAATTAGGAGATGGATTATTGTGGATTTGTTTTCCTTTAGGAATTAGGGCTGGCACTGGCTTAGTTTCCATGCAGCTGATGTATTAACTGAAATGCATTTCCATCTTAACAGCCGCATCCCATTTAGCTATGGTGACTTTGGAGTAGCTTCCAAAGCAATCTCACCAGAATGCATTGGCTGATTAAGGCTAACTTTTATGTCTGTCAGAACTGGAAGCAAAGAGAAATAAAATATAACACATCCATCTTCCCACTGCAAAATATGAAGCTGAACTGTGTGACATGGGTGGCTAAATAATGGTTGAACTTCCAAATGGATCTCCTTTAGTCAGGAAAGAACTGCCCCCATCAATTAACTCAGGAAGATTCACAGATTATAAACATTCAAGACAAGGTAAAAGTGATCTATAGTTGCTGGCCTTGCACTGTGCTGCAAAGTTGTCTTTGTTTGCCATCAGGTCTAATTTGAAGTCCAGTCATCCTCTCCTTACCTGTTTGGTAAATTCACTTAACTCCATCAGAGCAAATACAGGCATGTGCACTGAGGATGGCTCCCTCTGCATGGCCCTCCCCTTCCCTGAGAAGTCTCCCAGCTTTGCATTGGCTTCCTCATATGCAAAAATGGGGCTTCGAGTCCAGATCCCAGGATTGCTGTAATGATCACATGAGAGAAAAACATGTGAAAGAATGCACTTGATGTGTCCCAATAAAACAGTGAACCCTTTCATTGGAATTTCATGTGTCATAAAATGTTATTCTTTTTTCTCATACAATTCACAAATATTGGCTTTTGTTTTATCTTCTGTTCGTCTAGAACCCAAACAGGAATATGTCCAATGCAGCTGCCTGGAAATGGGGGGTGGGGGTAGTGGAGGAGGGTGGTACCGTTGAGTCAGCTCTGCAAGGAAGAACAGCCTCCTGCCTCATCAATAAGCGCTTATCAAAAGGATGTATGTCCCTGAGCAGAAGACATCTGATTTACAAAAACATGAATTTCTTAAAGGGTTGGGACTGAAAATATTTTTTTTCTGATGCAATTCAATTTTACCTGTCCTGCCATGCCAGTTCTATATAGACCACTTGTCCTAGCCTTCAAACACACATAGAAAGTCCCAACACACTACCATGCAAATAAGCACTACACACATGCAGAATCAGCCTTACTAACAAACAGCTAGATGGTCACCACATTCTGTGGTACAAGGAGTGCCACCAAAGGGTCTCTGCTATAAAATATTTCCCTGCAAACTTGGGATGCATACCCAAAATGTCACCATGGTGGGGCTGTTCAGTTAAACTATAAAATCCCCCCTCTCCAAAACAAATATTCCTTAGAAAGGTGATATTTTACTACCACCAGATATTCACAACTTCATGAAAATGTATTATATTTTTTCTAAAGTAGACAGCCAGGGGTTTCTTTAAAGCTAGAAGAAGGAGAAAGGAGAGAGGGTGGAGAAGAAGTGGCCCAGAGATGGGGTAGGACACAGCAAAGGAAGCGAGAGGAATACCAAAAGGACCCAGCATCCACATCTCCCAAATAATTGAGTACCATGTATAAATCAGGATTCTCGTTTATAAACAACACATCAGGAAGGTGTATCCTGCTGAGAACTGCATACATGCCCCACAATCAGCTCATTTTAGACAAGTGAGCAACCTTTGATTCTCACCAGTCTCGGTTTGACCTCTAGATTCCCATTTGGACAGGAGCTAACAATGTGAGACGGATGGGTTTGATCAGTGTCCCGGGGGTGGGGGTAGGGGTGATGGAGACTCTAGATCCTCAGGGTTGATCTATTTCTCCTAATCCACGCATTTATTACAAATGTTAATTAAGTTCCTATTGCTGGAAGGCCTTGCACTAGATTCTATTTAGGGGGAAAGGGGGAGTATCAGAAGTAATACGAGATACAAGCATCACCCTAAAAAAAATTACAGTTGAATGGAGGAGACAAGATATGAAGTCAAGTTAACAAACATCTCTATTAACTATGTATTGTGTTCCCAGCACACTAGAGAACAATTTCAAAACTCCATATGATATTGCATGCTGACACTGCATGGCTAAGTGCTAAAGATGAGCAACATAAAGGGAAGCAAAGCATTGGGCAAGATCGATCAGAGATGGCTCCTTGGAGAAGCGTGTCCTTAAGCTGAACTTTGGGGGGAGGGGGCGGGGAAAGCAGGATATAGATTCCTCAAAAGGGAAGAGAAAGGGGAATTTTCCAAGACAAGGAACCCTCAGGAGCAAAAGCACTGAGATAGAGAGAAACAATCAATGAGCAAGGGGCCTTCCGACACTGGCTTCACTCTAAGTAGGTGGCTCCACAACAGAGTAGTGAGAGATGAGGGTGGAGAGTACAATGAGCCTAGCCATGGAGAACTCTGAATATCAGGCTAAGGGATTTCTGAGGCAATGCCATGGAGAGTTCCTATATGGGTGGATCATGTCAAAAATGTGTCAAAGGAAGGTTAATCATGCTTTAGAGCATGGCCCAGGACAAGAAGAATTCAAGACCTGATCCTTTGAGGCATATGTAGTAATTTGGGTGTTAATGGCCAAAAGCCTAATAAAGAGTAAGGTGTATAATAAAGAGAAGAAAAGTCAAATCTGAAAGCACAGTGAAGGAAGAGTGAGTATTCCTGATAGAATCAGAATTTGAAGGTAGAATAAAAGTCACAAAGCCTGTCCCAGCATGCTTAGTGGTTAGAGTGTTAGCCCATGCACTGAAGGGTCACAGGATCAATTCCTAGTCAAGGGCATATACCTGGGTTGCAGGTTCTATCCCCAGCCAAGTTGGGGGCTTGTGAGGGGAGGCAACCAATTGATGTATCTCTCACACCTCTCTCTCTCTCCCTCCCTCTCTCTCTCTCTCTCTCTCTCTCTCTCTCTTTCTCCCTTTCTTTCTTCTCCTGCCTCCACCTTCACTTCCTAAAAATCAATGGAAAATATACCCTCAGGTGAGGATATATAAAAAGTGCAAAGCCTGCAAGAGATTTGGAAAATGCTAGTGTATCTGACTATAATGGAGAAAAACAAAAAAACCCCACTAATATGAGGAGAAAAGACTGGGCAGGTCATATTTTGAAATGTCTTACATGGAAATAATAACATCTCTTCTGTGTCACTTGGTCACATCACCTCTGAAGACTGCAGGTAGTTCTATTTTAAATGGAAAAAGAGTGAGTTTTATGGAGAAAAAAAATAGAAAATTTTCATGATTGCACATTGGAAGATATAATCCTCCAAGCTTCACCACATAAATTTGCCAGAACCATTCTCCTAAAACACCTCTTACATCAGCATCTGCAGTAATTGATGCCACTCACAGAGCTATCTTTTAGCCATAATCAAGGGGGACCTGGGAGAATCCAAGATGGTGGCATAGGTGAGCACCTAAACTGCTGCCTCGCACAACAATTTCAAAACTACAACTGAAAGACAGAATGGACATCATCCAGAACCACAGGAAAGCTGGCTGAGAGGAAATTCTACAACTAGAAGGAAAGAGAGGGGCTCACAGAGACCCAGAGGAGCTGCAAAAAGCTGAGGTACAGAGATGCGCACATGAATAGAGCAGGTGCCGCATTGCCTGGCTGGGTTCATCAAGTAGGAGGGAAATGGGAGACTTCCCACTGTATTGAACCCCTTATCCTATGGCACTGAACCCCAGGTCCGGCCGAAACTTGTACAAGGAGAGTTTGGACTATGAAAAGGGAAAAGTGCTCGGAAATTTAGGGGAACTGCGAAAGAGCAGAAGTCTGCAGGCCCACACTCCACTGTGCACAGAGAACGGACTGCTGACTGTGCTGCTGGCTTGTGGGCAGGAGACAGAGCCTACAGATTGTACCACTTCTAACTTCACTAAACCCCAGTTTCGGGCGAGACCCTGGGGACCCAGACTCATATGGTCCCAGAACACAGGGGAGCTGGAAAGGCAGCAGTCTAGAGGCACTGCCAGTGCGCATCAGGACTGCTCCAACGATTACCCGGAGTCACATGAGACCCAGGGGCCACGTAGTGTGGGGCCAACTGGAAGGCAAGGCGGTCTGTTAAGCCCTGAGACTCCACCCCTCCCATGCTCAACAGAGAGGCTTTTGCAGTTTTGCAAGTCTTGTATCATAAGGCTAAATCCAACACAGAAGTTCTCCCAGCATAGTGAAAATGCGGAGACAAAGGAAGAGATCACAAACAAAAGAAATGGAGGAAAACAAAAGACTGGATATAGAGTTCAAAACCACACTTATAAGGTTTTTCAAGAATCTCCTAGAAAAGATGGATAAATTTAGTGAGACTCAAGAGGAGATGAAAAAGGACCAACTAGAAATTAAACATACACTGTCTGAAATAAAAAAATATTATACAGAGACCTAACAACAGACTAGAGGAAGGCAAGAATCAAGTCAAAATTTGAAATATAAAGAATCAGAAAACACTCAACTGGAAAAGCAAAAGAAAAAAGAATCCAAAAATTGGAAGATAGTGTAAGGAGCCTCTGGGACAACTTCAAGCATACCAACATCAGAATTATGGGCATGCCACAAGAAGAGAGAGAACAAGATACTGAAAACCTATTTGAAGAAATAATGACTAAAAACTTCCCCCACCTGGTGAAAGAAATAGATTTACAAGTCTAGGAAGTGCACAGACCCCCAAATAAAAGGAATCCAAAGAGGACCACACCAAGAGACATCATAATTAAAATACCAAGAGCAAAAGACAGAGTATTAAAAGCAGCAAGAGAAAAACAATTAATTACCTACAAGGGAGTACCCATACGATTGTCAGCTGATTTCTCAACAGAAACTATGCAGGCCAGAAGGGAGTGGCAAGAAATATTCAAAGTCATGAATAGCAAGAACCTATAACCAAGAATACTCTATCCAGCAAAGCTATCATTCAGAATTGAAGGGCAGATAAAGAGCTTCACAGAGAAGAAAAAGCTAAAGGAGTTCATCAACACCAAACCAGTATTATATGAAATGCTGAAAGGTACTCTTCACGTAGAGGAAGAAGAAAAAGGTAAAAGATAAAAAATTATGAAAAACAAATACATATCTATCAACAAGTGAATCTAAAAATTAAGTGAATTAAAAATTTGATGAACAGAATAAACTGGTGAATATAAGAGAATCAGGAGCACAGAAAGGGAGTGGACTGATAATTCTCAGGGGGGAAGGGGTGAGGGAGGTGCAGGGAGAGATTGGACAAAAATCATACAACAATGGATGAGGTCAATGGGTAGCGGGGGCGGAGGTAAGGATAGAGTGAGGGGGTGGAGCTGGGTGGAGGGGAGCTATGGGGGAGCGGAAAGAGAAACAAATGTAATAATCTGAACAATAAACATTTAATTAAAAAGAAAAGAAAAGAAAAAAAGAGGATGAAAACCAAGACTTCCATGTCCTTAACTTATGACCCACCACTGTGTCACCTCACTCTCATTTACTCCAAACTTTTGGAGAAACCCTTTTTCTATCTCCCACAGTTGATCAGCATGATTTCTTTGGGTCTTGGAGAACCATAATGAAGGCAAAAACAGGTTAAGTTTCCAAATCTTAAAGTTTTACTGATTCTTGGTGGTATGGGCGCAGAGCATGAATGCCTCCCTCCTTGCTCAAAGGATGTATTTTGACTAAGGTTTATGTCACAAAAATCCTTCTCTAATTGCAAATATTCCTAATTCCTTCCCAGTTTCCACTCTTTTCAATTTCCCTAACTTTCCAGCTACCAGGCAAAGCAGCAGGAGAAAAAGCAAAAGAGAATGAGAGTCAGCCTACCAATACAATCTTTGCCACCAATACAAAGATGTTTGTCTTCACAAGTCCTTCTCTTTGGGGACCCTCAACATCTTATAACATTATTTCACAAAGTCTCAATTTAACTTACCTTCTGGTACCATGGTTATCTCTTCTGTCCTCCCCCATGCCCAGCTTCAACAGACCAGACAAATGCAAACTTTACATAAATGCTAAGTATTAACTAGGCAGAAGTCAAAAGCAAACTATTCAAAGAAAATAGAAACAAAACCAGAACAGTTTTCTTTGTAGAGTAAATAAGGAAGTGCAGAATGATAAGGGGATGAAATATCCTTAATGCTGGAGAACAAAGGAAAAAGAGTATTAACCTGCAGCTTTGGTTCCAATCTTTTCCCCTTAATTGAGTAGCCCAGTGTAGACGTCCTGGTTCTAAGTGCATTCAACACAAGCAAATGCCCAATGTTTGTTACAGATCAGCAATTTGGCTCCACATTCCTGGAAACTCATGAAGGCTTTTTTTGTCTGGAATAGAGGAAAACTCAAGTGGCTGGTTTCCTGAATCCTTTCCTCTGAATCTATTGTATGTTCTCTTAATCTCTGTGCCCCTTAAGCTTCAGGTAGAGAAATTGGAAATTTCTCCTTAAGAATTGGTCACAAAGGCTTCCTTTCTCTTGGACCTCACACTTGTCCTGCCAGGGTTCCCAAGATGGAGGGCAGGACTCCTCCCAAAGGGGCACAGTTGAATCTCTGTACTAGTTTACATTAACTGAGTACTTGCCATATGCCAGGCACTTTTACTGAGAGATTTATGTGCCTGAACTCATTTAACTCTCACATTCATCCTTTGAGATAAATACTATTACAATTCACATTTTATGCACTAGTAAACTGAGGCACAAAATTAAGTAACTTGTGCAAATTTAGAAAACTGATAAATGGGAAAACTGAGACTAAAACCCAGCAATCTGACTTTTGGGGGCCACACTCAGCTGCCACTTGGAAAAGGAAAAGGAAGAGGAAGAGGAAGAGGAAAAGGAAAAGGAAAAGGAAAAAGAAAAGGAAAAGGAAAGGAATGGATGGTCCCCAACTGCTTTGCCTGTTAGCCCCACCGCCCATGTGATTGAGGCTGCCATGGAGTGTTCATGCCTGGAGTAAAGCTCCTTTTTCCCATGGCCCACAGTGGCCTTCACATGGGGAACCAATGATCCTAGGCATATGCAGAGGCTTCCCAAGCGTTACATGGGTGCAGCCAGTTTTAAGGAGACCGATTCCTAACCTTCCATGTGTATTTTCCTAAAATGGATCTTCTTACGAACTTACCAGTGTTGACCAGCAAGCTCTCTGTCCCACCCCCGCTTCCACAAGAGCCCTTCTTCCAATTTACAACAGAAAAGGGCATCTGTCCCCCTTCTGGAACATTGAGAAGATGCATTATCCCAGGCTGCATCTAGGACCCCAGCCTCTAGGGCCCCAAACAAGGAACAATTTAAAATTCTGGAGCTGAGAAAGTGAATTCTAATGAGAGGATGCCATATTGTTTAGGAAATCAAACGTTTGTAATTCTTTGCTTTCAAAACAACAAACACCACCTCAGAGAGCTGATGGATCCTTAGAAGAAACTGTTGATGCTCAAGCACTAGCTGACTTTTGGCCTGTAATTCAGGATTCAAGAACTGAGTGACATGGCTATAACAAAGCTTACTTGATGCCTTTATGAACACGATTATTTGGTGCTTACATCTATTAAAATGAAAATAGGAATATAAATTTACATTCATTTTTAATATTTATCTATGGATATATAATGCTTTTCATCCACATGTATATGACCAACTGGGGGGAGACAGGGGTAACCAACCCATTCATTGGAGATACATTTCCAAAACTTTTCACTTTTTTTTTAATAATCATCAAAATTTATAATATAACTATATTAAGATCATTTATAAAGGTCATTATGACAACATCTCAACCCAGAAGACTATGTTTTAACACTTACACTAGAGGTCCCAGCCTTTCTAGTTTCACACCATCCTTAGTGATCTAATAATATTTCCACTATATCCTCAGCCCAAAAGAAATACTTATTGGTTCCATTTATAAATTGCTTAATAAGTATTTCTATCCTAACAACACAGTAGCCAAAGATAAAATACATAAAATGAAAGAAAAAAACGTATCTTTATTTCATTCTTAAGTAACCAGAATGACTGACTGAGGAGATGTGTGCACCCGATTCCTTAAACCTTGGGCATCCCACCCTCATTTCATGTTTTCACACTGCCATGTGTACTAACTTGCTCTTTGTTAATCCTCATCTGAGCATATTTTTTCCATTACTTTTAGTGGAAGGGCGGGAGGAAGGGAGAGAGAGAGAGAAACATCAATGTGAGAGAGGCACATCTACTGATTACCTCCTGAAAGCACCCCGACCAGGGGTGAGGGAACGAACCATAAGCCAGATAGGCTATTGACCAGGAATAGAACCTGAGACCCTTTGGTGCATGGGCCTACACCCTAACCACTGAACAGCACTTGCCAGGGCCTGACTTGCTTTTAAAGTACAGCATCGGCCAAAAAGTCGCCTTGCAAAAATATAACATCATCAAAGAAATGTAGTTTTGATAAACTGTTGAAGCTGCGAACTACTTCCAAACTGGTAGTTCATACTGTGTTTACCCTGAAAATTCACAATATCTGGTGGTTCCCTGTGATTCACCGAAGAGCCCCTTGCCAACGGAGTAAATAGTTCGGGAGCCACAGACTTAGAGCCTTATGTTCACAGGAAATGTTTAAAATGTTTTATTTAAACATTTCTTTTGTTGCAGAGAAAATGGTTGTGTAATTAATGAGAATTGCAAGCATAAATTATAATAGTCCATATAATAGTCTATGGGAATAGAAATATAATTTGCATATCCTTTAAAAAATGATGTTAGATATCAATTTGATAGGGTGTGTAAATATCATTGGGTACATTTATATATTTTTTCCATTGGGTATATTTAAAAGAGAGCTATGACTGTTTTATTTTTAAATGTCAGTATTACTGATATTCCAGATATTACATCCTTTGCCACTGTTTAAACTTATAATGCAACATTTTCATTAAAGTTATAGAAGCATAATTATGTGTGAAGAAGTTGTATTTTTCTGAACCCTTTTAGGGCCAGGCTTCTCAGCGTTGGCACCATTGGCATTTGGAGCTGGATACAGCTTTGCTGAGAGGCTGCCCTATGTATGGAAGGTTGCTTATTAGCAGTATACCTAGCCTCTTCCCATTAATGTCAGTAGCAACTCCCTTCCCCCAAGTTGGGCCAATGAAAAGTATCTCCCAATGTTGCCATATGTCCCGGAGGGGCAAAATCACCCCCTGTTTGGAATCATTATTTTAGTGGTTCCTGAGTAAAAAAGTATAAAGACAAAAAGCTAGATTTATACGAGAAGCAATAAAGCATGATCCTTAGGAAGCTGGGTTTTAGAACTTCTGCTCTCACTTTCACTTGCCTTAGGCAAGGTAGCTAATTTTTCTAAACCTGTCTCTTCATCTATAAATGGGAATGAACTTTATTAGCAAATATAGAGTTGTTGTGAGCCTTAGGTGAAAATGTACACGTGAGCTCCTTAGCAGAGCCTGACATTGAGTCATCTGTTAATAAAAGTTGTAGACATTAGTAGATAGTTACTCCCAACACTTCTTCAAGATGTACTTTCCTGCAGGAGCTCCTTCTCTGTTGCATCATCTGCCTGAACTCCTCTATCTGAAATTCAGAACTTTTATAATCTATCTTCACATTATTGAGCTAACAGCGTGCCCCAGTAAGAAAGGCTTTGCACCCCAGACTTACATTTATGCCATTTAATTTATTGTCTGACACTAGTTCTGTGCCCTATCACCATGTTAGACTTGTGTGAGCCACTCAGCCTATCTCCTGGTGTGTGTGTGTGTGTGTGTGTGTGTGTGTGTGTGTGTGTGTGTGTGTTTATCTCAAATTGCCTCTTTAAACTTCAAAAGAAGGAAAAAAAGGGTGAAAAGAAGGAGAAAGAAGGATAATCTATAGACTTTGGCATAAAGTTCTTTTCTAGGGAGGCAGGATGCTCGCTGTTCTCTTACAGGACATACTCACCCTGCCGTTCTCTACGCTGCTCCTACTCCTCTCTGCCTGTTCTGATTCTCTATGGGCCCAGCTTAAGTCCCACCTCTCCTTTGAAACCTGCTTTGCTCACATAGCTAATTAATTCATTCTCTAAATTTCTTTAGCCCTTAATTATCAGGTCACACTGGTCTTCCCTTGTTTCTTCGGTCCATTATGTGGTTCCATTGAGGTTATACCTCCTTTAGGGTAGAGAATACCACTCATCCTTTTTTAGTATGTGTGTGTGATGCTCAGATTACCTCAGACAGCACTGAATAAATGCTGGGCAAGCAGTTAATTGTCTGGATCATTATATTGTGGTGTGAGCTACACATTAAGTGTGTGTCCTAGAAAAGCTTCTCTAGAAATTATCATGGTGTTGGAAATAAATAGCCACTTAAAGTTATAGAAGCATAATCAGATAGGGCAATGGCATGGCAATTCCCCAGTTGTTTCACATTGAATGTGCCCATCCATGACTGAACAGTGACAGGAAGGACAAGGAACATTAGATACCAAAGCTACTCTTGTTCATGCATTTTTACAGGCTCTAAGAATGCTCCCCAAAGCAATTCCTTCAATTGTGGTTCATTAACACCCATTAAACAATCCCCTTCTGGTCTTAATTAATGACCTTCCTTTGGAGTTAAAGAGAAAGAATGGTTATCAAGGGCATTATTTGCTCAATTACCCAAGCACCATAGATAATGTGTAGTAGTGAATTGGAAGATGGAACACCCAGCCCCTCTTCAATACCACAGCTATAAAACCCTGTTCTACCCTTTAAGGTGTAACATCAGTCCTTAGTAAGGGCGACCCCAAACAGAATAAGTGGATGTGATATCTTCACGTTCCTTCCAGTAAAAACACTAAAATTCTACATGTTTGATAAGGCTCAGATTTCCAGATAATTTCAGGACCAATTACAGAGACTTCTTGTTTTTCTCTGGTTCCTACTCTTTCTCATAGTCTGCTGTTTGGCCATTTCATAGGTGACTTCATCCATAGGCTAGTTATACCCTATGTGATATAATCAGACCTCCATTTGGAGGGCCTTGTGTTATAAAGCTACGTTTTCCTTTTGCTTGCTTTTAAAATCATGTTCTATTAAGCTTGGGTTGGTAACTATAAAAGAAATGCTTTTTTTTTTTGTTAAAGAAAGAAGTAAAGTAGCCTTCATTAGAAAAGAGAAAAATCTGATTGTATTTGAGATAGTTGCTAAGAAGATACTTGGTGTCTTGTTGAAAATAGCAAGGCTTTAGGGAGTAAAGAACTAAGATGAAGAGAAGTATATCAGAGGTAAGCACTTCATCTCTAATAGAAAAAAAGAAATTATGGCATTTCTTGTTGATTTGATTATATATGTCAGTGAGCTTTCTCTCTTTACTTGAACCAAGGGAAGGAAAACAAATCTTTTTTATTAATCAGAAGTTGTCAATAACTTGTGACTTCCTCCGACCTGCCTATAACCGATTTTGAACTAATATTAGCTTTGGATCCTAAAGCTATTATAGTGTGAGGGCCAATGAGTTAAGGTGGAGGTGAGGGCTGGATTAAGCAGTGGATGTAAACTTCTTTGGAATTCACAACATTTGAAGTGTTCTAATGTTGTACAACTTCTTATTAAATTTATAAGGAAATTACTGTTTAAAATTGTATGATCTATATAACAGCAGAGGCATGTAAACCTGCATTGTTAACACTGAGGAAAGGATCCTTACTTTGTGGTATACACAGTATGTGTGAAGGCTTCATTCAGGAAGTAACTCTTGAGAGAGGAGCTTTGCAGGTGAGTAAGAAGGGTGAGGACCTTAAGGTAGAATAAACAGCTCTTCAGCAGTAGAGAGGCATTGAGGAAATAGAAGTTAAATCCTGTTAAAAGTAGAGAGGGCAAGCTGGGAGGATGAGGCTAGAGGAATGGGTTTAGGCCAAATCACAAATGCATTGTTTGCCATACTGGGAAAACTATGGGACTTGAGGAAAAGGCAGCTAGCTTGATCAGCATTAAGACAACTACGAATCTGGCCATGCAGAACTTGCCCTTTCGTGCTGAGGTTTGGGAATTGTTCTCTGCCTACCTCCTTGAGTTCCTGATTCTCAGATACCAACCTTAGCCAATTTGTTAAGACTCACTGGATTCACATTTTGGCTCATTTTCTTTGTCTGTTTCATTCCAGTTTGGCAACACTTGTTAGGGCCTGATTCTAGCTTGCTGACTGAATCTTCTCCTTTTCATCTTAAAATGAGATTTCCAGATCATCCCCTTTCTACATACCTTATTTCTTTATCCTTCATATCCACCTCTCCTACCAAGTGTTTATTTTGGACATTCTTTTCAGCCCTGACACAAATTTCAAATGACTCTGCAACCCTATTTGAATAAAGGTTTTTCTGTTTTATTTTGTCTTAAAACACAATTGAACAATAATAAAAACAAAAACAGCTATACCCTTCCTTTCCCACTGTGGTATAATAAGAAATTTACTTTGTCTTTTTTCAGTGGTTTCTGTCACAAAGCTCCTTTGAAATTTCTTGAATGATAGAAGTGTCCTTATGTCACTCATCAGGAGCCCCTTTTGAGCCCACCTGAGTTTATGCTAATGAGGTGACTTAGAGTGGGGCCTCTTAGTTGCCTCAGGATGAGGCTGGTCACAAAAAAAACCAAGTGATTGCCCAGCTGACCAGCATGGCTCAGTGATGAATATTGACCTATGAACCAGGAGGTCACAATTCAATTCCTGGTCAGGGCACATGCTCAGGTTGCAGGCTCAATTGTAGGGAGTGGCTATTGGGTCAAGCCTTGGATTGACCTGTAGCAGGGCCACAAACAAGTCCCAGCTTGGAGGGCAGAGCCATCTTAGATTAATTAAGCTTAACCCCTATAGCCCTCCCTAGTTCCTTCCTAGGTAGCTAATGGGCTGTGGGAGGTGCAGCAAGTGCTGCCAAAATAAGGTGAAACTCATAAGAACATTGTAAACATTCAGATACCTCTGGGAAGGGAAGGAGGATGGCTAGAGTTTAAGCTCTATAAAAACTCTTGAACAGGAGTTGTTGAGCTCACATGTTGGTGGATGCACCCACATGCTGGTAAGGTAGTACACCACTTACAGAAGCTCCTACACTTGGGGTTCTTCCAGACCCCATCTTATGTACCTTTTCATCTGACTGTTCATCTGTACCTTTTATGTTATTCTTTATAATAAACTGGTAAAAATAAGTAACTGTTTCTCTGAGTTCCATAAGCTGGTATAGCAAATTAATCAAACTCAAAAAAAAAAAAGTTGTGGGAACCTCCAATTTACAGCCAATCAATCAGAAGCACATGTAACAACCTGGCCTTGTGAATGCATTTGAAGTAGGGGCAGTCTTGTGGGACTGAACCTTTCACCTGTGGGAGTGACAGAATTGAGTTAAACTGTAGGACACCCAGTCTCCAGAGGATTGGAGAACTGCTTGGTGTTATTGGAAAACACACATCAGACCCACCAATAAATCACACTTGGCCATTTAAGCCTAAATAACTCAACATCAGTGTTCCCCACTCCTCAACAGTATTGGCTTGGCAGTCCTTGAATATAGAAAGATGAATTTGAAACCCACCAAAGTTCCTCCAGCTCTGAGGAATTCATGGTTATATCCCTAGATTAAATTATCTACAGCCCATAAATGCTATAAATAATCAAAGCTGATTAATATGTTTTTCAATCCTTTTCAAATTTCTGGCCTCTGTAAATCACTTCTGTGTTAAACACACACTCTCTCTCTCCCATAGAGAGAAGAAAATGCCACTGGGAGCTTCCCTGCTGCCACCCCCTGAAGCTAATGAGTGCTGATTCACTGACTAGCATCAAGCCACTGCCAGCCTGGGATGCTTCCATGGGGCTCCCTCACGCTAATGAAACAAACAGACTTTCTCACTTCAGTAGGCATTTGACATTCAAGAAACTTGAATGAAGTCTTGTGAAGTGAGTTTTGTCTCCTCCAGTTCACATTTTATGATATCTCCGCACCTGGCTGTTCTGATGGTATCAACATCATTGTATGCTTGGCACAACACTGTTGGAACTCATCAAAATTTTCTCAGTGAATCCACATATTTCCAGTTTGCAAAATGATCAAATCTTGTCTTAGTGTGTTCAAGCTACTTGAACAAAAACACCATAAACTGGTGATTTAAACAGCAAACATTTATTTCTTAGTCTGGAGGCTGGGAAGTCCAAGATCAAGGTGCCTGCAGATCCAGGGTCTGATGAGGCTTTCTTGGTTCATAAATGGCAGTCTTCTTGTTGTTTCATCACAGGGTAGAGAGCTGGAGTGAGAAGAGACAGTATTATGAAATGAATTGTTCACCTCAAAATTTACACATGAAGCCCTAGCCTCTAGTATGGGAGAATGTGACTGTATTTGGAAATCAGGATTTTAAAGAGGTGATTAAATTAAGATGAGGCCATTAGGTGGGCCCTAATCCAATCTGCCTGGTGTCCTTATAAGAAAAGATTAGGTCACACAAAGAGACACTGGGGATGCACATGCACATTGAACTGACCAAGTGAGGATGCAGAGAAGAGGTGAACATCTACAAACCAAGAAGAGAGGCCTCAGAAGACTTGCCCTACCTATAATGTACTCTTGGACATTGAGCCTCCAGAACTGTGAGAAAATTAGTTTCTGCTGTTTAAGCCATGCAGTCTGTGGTATTTCATTATGGCAGCCCTAGCAAATAAATACACACAATAATAGACAATTGTTAACAAGCATTTGAACAAACAAACAAAAAGAAAAGAAAATTTCATGAGATTAAAGTGTGTAATCCAAATAAAATGGCCCAGTGATCTCACAGCTGCCCTCATACTTCCAGGGCATTTGGAAGGAAATAGCACCCCCATCAACCCTCTGAGGAACTGGTCCTGATTTACTGCCATTACCCAGGTCCTAGCGTTGAACTATTGACTGTACATTCTGGTTTTCACCTATTGTAGATCAATAACTGTGTATTAATTCATTTTAGTGACTCTGAAATGTGTCCTGGTTTATATGACAAGCAATTTGGTCATCTTTATAGGGAAGTTGGGATAACATGCCTCTCTCCAGGAAATCTCTCTTAGTTGGGATAAAAAAACCAAGCAACAGTTTTCCAGGATGATGTGCTGAAGGAGAAAAGGAGCCATGTGTCAGTGGCTCTATGGCAAGCTCATACCAAAAACACATGAGCAAGCAAACAAATCAAAAGCAAGACTTAGTGCATTATTGTAGGCCTTTGTACTATACACACCACCAGCCTAAAAACCCTCCTTGGTCCCCAAGTCTAAGTGCATGGTGTTGCATCCCACATATGACCTCTCTTCCTTCATATTTCCTCAAAGGGTTTCTAAAAGATTTTAGCTTTTGTGATTTCTCCCATTAAGCCTAATTTTAAAAGGAATTCACTGGTACTTGGTTCATCTGCATAAATACATATGGGCCTAGGGAAGAAACTCAGTGTATCCCTCAACTTCTCACCTCTGCATAGAGAGGAGGAAGCTATTTCCCCTTTTCCCAGGCGAAACTGTAAGATACAAATAAAAATGTAAAAGAGAAGCTATAAAGAGAGTAGATCCTAAATATTCTCACCACCAAAAAAAAATTATAATTTCGTGAGATGATGAATGTGTTAATAACCTTATTTTGCAATATATACATATAGTATATGCATCAAATCATTATGCTATACACCTTAAACTTATACACTTTGTATGTCAATTACAGCTCAATAAAGCGGGAATAGTAAAAGAGCAGCTGTAATGAGGAAGATGGCCAGCAAACAACAGTAGCTCAAGGAAAAATAAAATCTTTATATGAAATAACTGGAATCTCAGGAAGTAGCCTCCTAGATGCTATTTTTTTATTTTCAGCATTTCAGGTTAACACAGATTGAGTTAATGATGTTTTTCTATAGCTCCCAGGCAACTCAGAAATGGCAGGACTCAGGCTGGCAGAGATGCACTGGCTGCAGATTGGGAAGAGATGAGGAGGCTGGCCTGGGGTTGTGCTCAGTCCCCAGCTGTAAATATAGAGGGAAGTAGTATAGCATCAGGGATTGTCTATTGCACCCTAGGCACATGGCAATTTTCACGGGTCCTCTCCTTGTCAGTTTCACCAGTTTGAATCAACTACTCAATTTCAGTGGTGAACAGGCTTTTTTATTGTAGTAACCCCAGAGGTTCGATGATGGAAAATGAGCTCTCTTAGAGTAGGAGATCATTTAGGAATCCTGAATTCCATTTCACCCCTGGTGTTTATGTTTTCCATGGGAGAGATGAAAATGTGTAGGTTCAGAAAAGGAAATTTCTGAAACCCAAATGGGAATGTTTCAGATGTTTCCTGCTGCTTAATATATTGTTAAAGACCAGAGAATCAGCTCAAACTGAGGTTCGCTTGTCAGTTAAGGAGTGATTGCTAAGTCAGTGAAAATCAGTACAGACATTTTGAAGTTTCAGCTCCACTTTCTTCTTTAGAAATATTTTTTCTCATGGATGCCTTTTATGGAATTATTTAATGATTTTCTCAACATTATTTAATTATTCAAAAATCTGACTCATGAATGTTTCATGAGCTTCAGCAAGTGGTGTGTGTGTGTGTCTTTGTGTATGTGCTCAGACACATGTGTGTGTATATTTTCATGTGTGCTCTTTGGACAATTCTCTGTAAATTTTCTTGATAACTGTGTGTATTGGGGTCATAGTATTTGGACTATAAACTCCAAGAGGACTATTCCTAGGTCTGTTCACATTGAACTCTATTTTTATGTGTACTCAAAACATAGCAGATAGAGATGATGAAAGACCAACTTTATGTTATTCATATTATATTATACTAGTAATTCATACTAGAGGCCTAGTGCATGAAATTCATGCACCGGTAGGGTCCCTAGGCCTGGCCAGCAATCAGGACTCATCAGGGCTTTCTGGCTGCCAGCTGGGGCCTTCCTTGGTTCCATGCCACCCAGTGGTGGACAGCGGACATCACAGTGAGTGATTGAACTCCAGGTCTCCCAAGAGGACACTTTGCATTATATATATATATATATACATATGTATATATGTATATATATATACATATATATGTATATATATATATATTTCACACTTTCATATTTTGAGATTATATTCAAATATTGTATTATTTGTATTATGGAATTTTCACAATGAAAGACATTCTATGAAGACATTCAAGCTGATAGGACACATAAAATCAGAAGTCTGTGGGAACCTCTTTCCACATCCCGAGTGGTTCAGGGTTCCCGGTTCAGGGTTCGGGTTCTGAAGGAAGCCGCACGCAAACGAAATGAGAGACTAGAAAACATTAATTTGGCGATATTGGGTGGCCAGGCGGGAGACTTCCTCTAGTGGAAAGGACTGCCACTTGCTCTGGCCTTTTTCTCCCTTTTATTAAGGCTTTGGGACACACCCCTAGCCTTTAGGCAAGAAATAACAAAAACAGAAATTAACGTGAAACAAACAGATAGAGGTTGCTTCAGCCATCAATGTTTCAACTAAACAGTGAGTAATTAGCTCTGACCTTTCAGAGCAGTTAAGGTTGACCAGCCTTCTGGCCTCCTGTTTATATCCATTTAGTAAGAACAATGTTTGGTTTCTAACAGAAGTCATGAATGTTTATTCTTCCTATAAAGCTCTTAGCCTCCAGACAGCATCTATTCTATTTCAAATGCATTATCTATTGTGCTCTTACTGATTTTTTTATTGTGGCAAAAAGAATAACATAAAATTGCTGAGACTGGTTTGGCTCAGTGGATAGAGCGTCGGCCTGCGGACTGAAAGGTCCTGGGTTCGATTCCGGTCAGGGTCATGTACTTTGCTTTCAGGCACATCTCCAGTGTAGGGTGTGCAGGAGGCGGCTGGTCGATGTCTCTCTCTCATCGATGTTTCTGACTTTCTATTCTTCTCCCTTTCTCTCTGTGAAAAATCAATGAAATATATTTTAAAAAAAAGAGTAACATAAAATTTACCATATTAACTATTTTTAAGTAAGCACTTAAGTAGTGTCAAATATATTTTACATTATTGTGCAATGTATCTCCAGAACTTTTTATACTGGGAGAAAGAAGCCAGTGGAGAATGATAAAATGGAAATGGAAGACCATGGAAATGGGGGACAATTAATGAAACATGACCTTGCAGTAAAAAGCTTGATCGGCTCAAAAGTGCAGGTGGAGACATTAGCATCGGGCAGGTGGAGTTAAGAACAGATGTTCCAGGGCCCACATCTCTCTCTTTTATGTATGTGGAATCATTCCTTCTTGCACTTTACAGCAAGTCTCAGCAAAGATGGAATATGGTCAGAATCTTTATTCACTATTAAAACAATAAGAGAAATAAAAGTCCTATGACCTAAATTTTTACTCCTCTCTTAGCTAGTTATTTATTTATTTATTTATTTATTCATTTTCTTAAATATTTTTATTGAATTCAGAGAGGAAGAGAAAGGGAGAGATAGAAGCATCAATGATGAGAGAGAATCATTGATCAGCTGCCTCCTGTATGCCCCACATTGGGAATCAAGCCCACAACCCTATCCTGTGTCTTGACCAGGAAAGGAAACCGTGACTTCCTGGTTTATAGGTGGGCATTCAACCACTAAGCCACTCCAGTCTAGCACCTCTTAGCCAAATTACAATTAAATCTTTTATTAAAAATCAAGTTTGAATGGTCCAAAAACAATAGCAGGATTCTTGTCGGTAGGATTAGGATTTTCCAGCAAAATAAGAATCCTAGGCTCATTGATAACAGGGTTCCTAGGCAACCATGTCACTAGCATCAACCAAAATGGCCTGACCCTAGAAATAACCTTACTTTTTAAGTGCAAATGTAATTCCATACTTCATTTTGCTCTCTCACCTTCCCTCATAAATTTGGCAGTCTTGATGAAAGGGAAAATTTGCCATAAAACACAAAGGATATTTGTTTCCTTAACACTGAAATTTGTTAAGTTATTTAGTCCATGATGCAAAAATAGTATCTATGTCCATTCCAGAACAGAAACTGGGGAAATTCTTAAGAAAGTTGTTAAAGTTATTTTATTTAAAAATACTTCTATCCATTATACAGTTGCATCATGTTTGTTCTTAGAGAAAAATATAAAAGGTTTGCCATAGATAGTTATAAATAGGACTTAAGTATGAACATTTTTATGAGTTTCAAAAGACTGTTTTCTTGAACAAAAAGTATTTGAAAGTAATAAATACAATATTTATTATTTATGCTGATATTTACTATTAAAGTTCTTGATGATACTGTTTTATGTAACACTCTTGAGATTTATAACATTTATTGCTTACCATCTACCTTTTAATATATTTTTAAAATATATTTTTATTGATTTCAGAAAAATAAAAGTTCTATGACCTAAATTTCGACTCCTCTCTTATTTATTTGTTTGTTTGTTTTCTTAAATATTTTTATTGAATTCGGAGAGGAAGAGAGAGGGAGAGAGAGAGAGAAACATCAACAATGAGAGAGAATCATTGATCAGCTGCCTCCTGCACACCCTACACTGGGGATCGAGCCCATAACCCGGGCATATGCCCTGACCAGGAATCAAACCATGACCTCCTAGTTCATAGATCACTGAGCCATGCTGGGCAGGCCTTTTTATATTATTTTAGAATAGTATTTCTAAGATGGATTATAGTGATTGGGAAAATGAAAATAGAGCTAGTACTGCTTGGGTACCACTGTAGTCTGGGAATCTTGCAAACCGAACTCATTTATCTCCAAACCTGTGAAACAGTTATTTCCTTAGCTACTCAGTACACCTACATTTATTAATTTAGGGAGAGAGAAACCTACTGAAGTCACTCCCTGGTATGTGATTCAGATTCAGGACAATATCATTTCCTTTTCTTATGTTTTTTAGTAGAGCATCCCCTAACCTCTGGAAGACTCAGTGAACTTTATTACTTAAACTCCCATTCTTTAAACTGACCAGGTACTCTCTAGTATTTAATGTGCCAAATGGTAAGACTAAAGCAATTTAGAAGTGAATTTGATGTCCTTTATTCAAGGGAAAGCAATCCATGGACTGGAGGAGTACAGTACCTCACAAGCAATGGAGCCCTCTTCCCGACAGATTTGAGGCAAGCCCAAGTTTTAGAGAGCATTAAAAGAGACAACTGTGAAAAGATGGCGTGACTGACCAGGAGGCTGGGGATTTCTTTATCAGGCTAGCAGGTCCTGTTTTCTAAGGTAAGATAAGCAACTAAAACTGAGTTGTAGGATTGTGATTGACAGGTGTTTCCCAAAAGTGCACACCATCTTGGGTTTAGATTTGTATGTGGGCCATGCCATTAGGATGGCTTCCATTTTGTGGGTTCCATAATACAAATTAACTTTATCAAATTACTTTGTTACTCCCCTTTTAGTGCTCTTACTTTCACCTTATCTTTGAAGCTCTCATCAGACTTTCTCCAATACTCTCAAAATTCCTTGATTGCCTGGTGTACTGACCTTTAAGGCTCTTACTAAGGTCAGTAATAAAGCCATCCTATCTTATCAATTGATGACTCACTCCAGAACCCTACTGGGTCAATAGATAAGATATCAAGTCCTTCTATAAAGACTTAAAGTTCTGGGACTGGCATAGAAAGCGACAATCAAAACCAAATCTGGGGAGGAGAGAATCCAAGATGGTGGCATAGGTAAACACCTACACTGCTGCCTCGCACAACAATTTCAAAACTACAACTAAAAGACAGAATGGACAGCATCCAGAACCACAGGAAGGCTGGCAGAGTGGAAATTCTACTACTAGAAGGAAAGAGAGGGGCTCACGGAGACAGAGAGGAGCTGCAAAAAGCTGAGGTACGGAGATGCGTGCATGGAGAGAGCGGGTACTGGAGTACCTGGCTGGCTTTCTCTGGTGGAAGGTAGACGGAGACTCCCAACTGCATTGAACCCCTTATCCTACGGCACTAAATCCCAGGGCCAGCCGAAACTCATATGGGGGGAGTTTGGACTGTGAAAAGGGAGAAGTGCACAGAAATTTAGCAGAGTCATGAAAGGGCAGAAGTCTGGTGGCATGCACAGCACTGTGCGCAGAAGACCGACTGCTGATTATGCTGCTGGCTTTCACAAGTGGGCAGGAGACAGAGCCTCCCAATTGTGCCACTTCTAACTCCACTAAACCCCAGTTTCAGGCAAAACCCTGGGGACCCAGACTCATATGGTCCTGGAACACAGGGGAGCCGGAAAGGCAGAAGTCTAGAGGCACTGCGTGAGCACATGTCCACAGGGACCATTCGAGCGATTACCCAGGCATGTGACACCCAGGAGCTGTGGAGGGCGGGGCCGACTGGAAGGCAAGGCAGTCCATTAAGCCCTGAGACTCCACCCATCCCAAGCTCAACAGAGAGGCTTTTGCAGTTTTGCAAGTCTTGTATCATAAGGCTAAATCCAACACAGAAGTTCTCCCAGCATAGTGAAAATTCGGAGACAAAGGAAGAGATCACAAACAAAAGAAATGGAGGAAAACAAATGACTGGATATAGAGTTCAAAACCACACTTATAAGGTTTTTCAAGAATATCCTAGAAAAGATGGATAAAGTTAGCGAGACCCAAGAGGAGATGAAAAAGGACCAACTAGAGATGGAAAAGGACCAACTACAAATTAAACATACCCTGTATGAAATAAAAAATATTACACAGAGACCTAACAGCAGACTAGAGGCAGGCAAGAATCAAGTCAAAATTTGAAATATAAAGAATCAGAAAACACTCAACTGGAAAAGCAAGAAGAAAAAAGAATCCAAAAATGTAAAGATAATATAAGGAGCCTCTGGGACAGCTTCAAGCGTATCAACATCAGAATTAAGGGGGTGCCAGAAGAAGAGAGAGAACAAGATACTGAAAACTATTTGAAGAAATAATGACTGAAAACTTCCCACATCTGGTGAAAGAAATTGACTTACAAGTCCAGGAAGCACACAGAACCCCATATAAAAGGAATCCCAAGAGGACTACACCAAGAGACATCATAACTAAAGTACCAAGAGCAAAAGACAAAGAGAGAATATTAAAAGCAGCAAGAGAAAACAATTTATTACCTACAAGGGAGCACCCATACAATTGTCAGCTGATTTCTCAACAGAAACAATGCACGCCAGATGGGAATGGCAAGAAATATTCAATGTGATGAATAGCAAGAACCTACAACCAAGAATAATCTATCCAGCAAAGCTATCATTCAGAATTGAAGGGCAGATAAAGAGCTTCACAGATAAGAAAAAGCTAAGGGAGTTCATCAACACCAAACCAGTATTATATGAAATACTAAAAGGTACTCTTCAAGAAGAGGAAGAAGAAAAAGGTAAAAGATAAAAAATTATGAAAACAAATACATATCTATCAACAAGTGAATCTAAAAATTAAGTGAATTAAAAATTTGATGAACAGAATAAACTGGTGAATATAATAGAATCAGGAGCACAGAAAGGGAATGGACTGATAATTCTCAGGGGGAAAAAGGGTGAGGGGGGTGCAGGGAGCGACTAGACAAAAATCATACACCAATGGATGAGGTCAATGGGAGGGAGGTAAGGGTAAAGGGAGGGGTGGGAGCCAGGTGGAGAGAAGCTATGGAGGGGAAAAAAGTTTAAAATTTGTAAGATTTTACAAATGTAAGAATCTGAATAATAAAGATTTAATTAAAAAAAAAAAGACTTAAAGTTCTGGCCAAATGTTGGCTTGGGGACTGAAAGGTCCCAGGTTCGATTCCAGTCAAGGGCATGTACTTTGGTTGCGGGCACATCTCTAGTGTGGGGTGTGCAGGAGGCAGCTGATCGATGCCTCTCTCTCATCGATGTTTCTAATTCTCTATTCCTCTCCCTTCTTCTCTGTAAAAAATAAATTAAAAAATAAAAAAGACTTAAAGTTCTGAGACTGGAAAATATCAATATGAATAGAAGACCTTCAAAGTTGCTAAGCCAAGTAAGGAGCAATGTATACAGTCTATTCATTAAAGCAAAGAGGATAGTACTACTCCTGGATTCTGTATAAAAAGTCAGTGAAGATGAAATTGTTGAATGAATTTTCATGAAATGAAATCTAAAGCTGACATTTTTTTTTCTCTCATCTACCAGATTAGAACTTTCTCATAAGAGCACACACCTCTGGTTTCCTCTTAATTTAATTAAGCATGGACATCATTAGACTGAGGTGGCTCTAATGCCATGGCAGCCTAAGCAAGTCAACCAAAATTTAACCTTGCAAATGTCTCAAGATTATGAAATCAAAATCTAAGGACAACTAATCACAAATGGCCAACTAGTCTTTCAACTGTGACCAATCAATAATTTCCTTGCTTTGTTTCCGCCTTCCCTCTCACACTTCCACCCGGAAAGGTCACTCCAGCTCCTGTGAGTGGAGTGTTCCTAATCACTCTGCTTTGGCACTTACCCAATTGGAATCCATGTCTATTCATATAAACTCTTAAAATCCTATCTAATAAAAGAGTAATATGTAAATTGACTGTCACTCCAACACACAAAATGGCTGCCCCATGTGGTCAAAGATAGCCGCCCCCATGTGGACACAAGATGGCTTCCACAAGATAGCCAGCAGGGGAGTAAAGTTGGGGGTGATTGGGCCAGCAAGGAAGGGAAGTTTGGGGAGACCCAGGCCTGCAGGGGATGGTAGTGGGGGGGAGGGGAACCAGACCAGGAGGAGAGAGGGACAATGAGTCTGGCACGGGAGGGCAGTAAGGGGTGACTAGGTCTGCAGGGGAGGACAGTTGGGGGTGACCAGGTTGGCAGGGGAGGGCAGTTAGGAGCAATCAGGCTGGCAGTGGAGCAGTTAGGCATCAATCAGGCTGGCAGGATAGTGGTTAGGGAGTGGTCAGGCTGGCAGGCAGAAACAGTTAGGGGCAATCAGGAAGGCAGGCAGACGAGCAGTTGGGAGCCAGCAGTCCTGGATTGTGAAAGAGATGTCTGACTGCCCATCTCATATAAACTCTTAAAATCCTATCTAATAAAAGAGTAATTGTTGAATCCTATCTAATAAAAATCTACTGGGATTGGGCCTAAATGGGCAGTTGGACATCCCTCAAGGGGTCCCATTTTGGAGAGGGTGCAAGCTGGGTTAAGAGACACCCTCCCCCCGGTGCACAAATTTCATGCACCAGGCCTCTAGTGTTTTAATATGTCTCAGTGTATCATTTTTAATTTTGCACTATGTAAACTATGGATTGAATGAATGTGAAAGAGAAACTTGGTGAATACTATTTTGGGTAGATATTAGAATGCTCATCTGTTGGTGATGGGTCTTCCTGTCCTATGCGATACTCTCACTTGCTTCCTCAACTAGACTGTTCTTTGTCAAAGCAATGGCTTCTTCTTCAACATCTTTGTGTATTTAATGCCTACTATAGGAATTACTCAATATATCTCAGGTTGTTGACCTAAATTGCTTTGATATGTTCTCTCTAGGTAAGGAGTCATACATTCTAATTGTAAAGTCACCTTCCTTCAAGATCCAGAGAAAGGTTTTGACACATTAACTAGCATCCATCTCGAGGTAAATAAATGGATTCTCAAAGGTGTGTGTGTATATATATATTTCTGGTACATTTTAAGCTGGCATTAGATTATGTCCCCAAATAACCTCTTCATCTAAATGTAAACAAAAAGGGAATAAGAAGAAAAATGGCAGCAGAATAGATGGACATGTCCTGAGCCTTGTCCCTGAGCAGACAGAGAGAACAACCGAGGGTCACACTGGGAGTGTTTATTGGTGAGTTAAGAGACAGTTATTCTCCAGGAGTAGGTGGGAGACTGCTGGATGGGCTCCCCTGACCAGGCAACCCCTACTGCTGCTGGGTTCCCTCCCAGAGCTGCCAGCTTGGACACGGAGACCACACCATCTTGAAGGGGAAAGTGGAGGTTTACAGAAGCCTGAAAATCTACAGCTGTGGCACCCACCGAAGAGCTGAGAGCTCCAGAACACTGGTCCCCAATTGGCGCAAATACTCGGATTCAGAGGAGTTCTACATGCCACATGGAAAGGTCAGATTTTGCCTGGGATAAGGAGAGAGAGAACTAAATAACCAGACATCTAGAGAAGAGAAACCATGGGCAGACAAAGAAACAGCCCACATATAAAAGAAAAGCAGACATCACCAGAAAAGGAAGTAAACAAAATGGAGGCAAGCAACCTGCCAGAGAAAGAATTCAGAAAAATGGTCATAAGGTGGAAGACAAATTCAACAATGTGAGTAAGAGCCAATATTGAAACAGCTTATTTTTTTCAGGTTCTTAAAACCATTTCCTTGAAGAAGAACCAAGATGAAATGAAGAACCAAGAAGAAATGAAAAATGACATTGCTGCTGTAAAGAACTTAATAGAAAGCATCAAAAGTAGACTAGAAGAAGCAGAGAACCACATCAGTGAGCTAGAAGACAAGGTAGGAAAAAATACCCAAATACAGCAGCTTCTAGGGAAAAAAAAATTAAAAAGCAAGAGAAGATCCTAAGGGAACTTTGAGACAACACAAAACAAAACAACATCTGCATAAAATGGGGGTTCCAGAAGGAGAGGAAACTGAACAAGGAATAGAAAACCTGTTTGGAGAAATAATGACAGAAAACTTCCCTGATATAGGGAAGAAAAAACCCCACACAAATCCAAGAAGCTCACAGAGTGCCAAGCAAAATGAACCCCAAAAGACCGACACCAAGGCACATTATAATTAAATTGGCAAACTCCAATGACAAAGTAAGAATCTTAAAAGCAGCCTGAGCGAGACAGAAAATTACCTACAAAGGAACCCCCATGAGACTAGTGACTGATTTCTCAACAGAAACTCATCAGGCCAGAAGGGAATGAAATGAAATATACGAAGTCATACAAAGGAAGGATCTGAATCCAAGAATACTGTACCCAGCAAGGCTATCAATCAAAATTGAAGGTGAAATCAGGAGCTTCATTGACAGAAAAGGACTAAGGGAATTTATTACCACCAAACCAGTAATGCAAGAAATGCTAAAAGGTCTGCTACACAAAAAAAGAAATAGGAAGCAAAGAAGGAGCATGGGGGTAAAGAATAAAAATTATGACAGATAAGTACCTATCAATAATAACTTTAAATGTAAATGGATTAAATGTTCCAGTCAAAAGACCTAGGGTAATGGATTGGATAAGAAAACATGACCCATATATCTGCTCTCTACTAGAAATCCACCTCAGAAAAAAAGACGCACACAAACTGAGGGTGAAGGAATGAAAAATGGTTTTTCAGGGGAATGGAAATGAGAAAAAAGCTGGGGTAGCAATACAGTGGTACCTCAAGAAACGAGTTTAATTCATTCTGTAACCTTGAGGCATGGGAAACTATGAGACGCTCGAGTCGAGGTAAATTGGTGGGTCGTGTGCAGCTGGCCGATCCGTGCGATTACTCCTATCTCAAATGTTGCTCGTATTTCAAAGCAAAAATCGCTCGCTCGATAGCTCGTATCTCAAAAATCTTGTATGTTAGGGCACTTGTATCTCAAGGTACCACTGTACTTATATCTGACAAATTAGATCTCAAAGTGAAGGACATAACAAGAGCTAAGGAAGGCCACCTCATAATACTAAAGGGAGCAATCCAACAAGAAGAAATAACTCTGACAAACATATATGCACCTAATACAGGAGCACCCAAATAATATAAAAACTCCTAGAGGATATCAAGGGAGAGATTGATAGCAATACAATCATACTAGGAGACTTCAATACCCACTACCACCACTGGACAAATCCTCTAAACAAAATATCAGCAAAGAAACATCAATCTTAAATGACTCACTAGACCAGATGGAATTAATTGACATCTTCAGAACATTTCACTCCAAAGCCACAGAATATACATTCTTCTCAAGTGCACATGGGTCATTGTCAAAGACAGACTATATGTTGGGTCATAGGCAAAGTCTCTTCAAATTCAAGAGGATAGAAATCATATTAACCATTTTCTCAGATCACAATGGCATAAAACTGGAAATCTATAATAAAAACTATCCAAAGAAATCAAACACATGGAGATTAAACAGCATGCTATTAAACAATGACTGGGTAACCAGAGAGATCAAGGAAGAAATAAAAAATATTATGGCTACAAATGACAATGAAAACAGAACAATCCAAAATCTATGGGACACAGTGAAAGCAGTCTTGAGAGGGAAGTTCATTGCTCTACAATCCTACTGCAAAAAAAAAAAAAAAAACAAGAAATAATGGTAATAAATTACCTAACCCTACAACTCAAAGAGTTAGAAAGAGAGCAATAACAAAAGCCCAGGGTGACCAGAAGAAAGGAAATAGTAAAAATCAGAGCAGAGATAAATGATATAGAGACCAAAGAAACAATATAAAAGATCAACAAAACCAAGAGCTGGTTCTTTGAAAGGATAAACAAGATTGATGAGCCTCTTTGCAAGGCTCACCAAGAAGCAAAGAGAGAGGATTCAAATAAACAAAATCAGAAATGAAAGAGGTGAAATAACAACAGACGCCACTGAAATACAAATGAACAACTTATTTGTTAAAAAAATACTATGAACAACTCTATTTCAACAAACTGGACAACCTGGAGGAAATGGACATATTCCTAGAAAAATACAATCTTCCAACACTCAATCAGGAAGAATCTAAACATCTTAATAGACCAATAATATGGAAGAAATTGAAGCAGTCATCAAAAAGCTTCCAGCAAACAAAAGCCTGGGGCCAGATGGCTACACAGGGGAATTTTATCAAACATTCAAGGAAGAATTAAAACATATCCTCCTCAGACTATTCCAAAAAATTCAAGAGGAAAGAACTCTTCCAAACACCTTATATGAAGCCAGTATCACATTAATACCAAAACCAGATAAAGACAACATGATGAAAGAAAATTATAGGCCAATATCCCTCAAGAACATAAATGCCAAAATCTTCAACAAAATTCTAGCAAATCGAATCCAGCAGTACACCAGAAAGATCATACACCATGACCAAGTAGGATTTATCCCAGAAATGCAAGGATGGTACAATATCTGCAAATCAATACACGTGATACATCACATAAACAAATTGAGAGATAAAAATCACATAGTCATGTCAATTGATGCAGAAAAAGCATTTGACAAAATCCAACACCTTTTCTTGATAAAAACTCTCAACAAGGAAGGAATAGAAGGATCATACCTCAACATAATAAAAGCCATATATGATAAACCCGCAGCTATCATCATACTCAATGGGCAAAAACTAAAACCATTTCCCCTAAGAACAGGAACAAGACAGAGATACCCACTCTCTCCACTATTGTTTGACACAGTATTGGAAGTATTAGCCATTGCAATTAGATAATAAGAATAAATAAAAGGCATCCAAATTGGAAAAGAAGAGGTAAAGCTGTCCTTACTTGCAGATGGCATGATACTGTACATAAAAAACCCGAAAGACTCCATCAAAGAACTAATGGACTTAATAAATGAATTTGGTAATGTAGCAGGATACAAATTTAATGCTAAGAAATCTATGGCATTTCTATACCCTAAAACTGAACAAACAGAAAGAGAGACTAAAAAAGCAATGCCATTTACCATCACACACAAAAAAAATTAAGATACCTAGGAATAAACTTAACTAAGGAAGTAAAAGACCTATATGCAGAAAACTACAGGACACTGAAAAAAGAGATAGAGGAAGATGTAAACAGATGGAAGAGCATACCATTCTCTTGGATTGGAAGAATCAACATCATTAAAATGTCCGTACCCAAAGCAATCTATAGATTCAATGCACTCGCCATTAAAATACCAATGGCATATTTCACAGACCTAGAAAAAACTCACCAAAGATTCATCTGGAACAAAAAAAGACCCCAAATAGTCACAGCAATCCTGACAAAGAAGAATAAAGTAGGTAGGATCTCAATACCAGATTTCAAGCTGTATTACAAAGCCATTGTTCTCAAAATAGCCTGGTACTGGCACAAGATCAGACATATAGACCAATGGAATCCAGATATTGACCCAAACCAGTACACTCAATATTTGACAAAGAAGGCATGAACATACAATGGAGTCAAGACAGTCTCTTCAATAAATGGTGTTGGGAAAACTGGACAGTTACATGCAAAAAAATGCAACTATACCACCGACTTGCATTATACACAAAAATAAACTCAAAATGGACACAGGACTTAAACATAAGACTGGAAACCATAAAAATGCTAGAAGAATCCGCAGGCAGCAAAATCTCAGACATATGCTGAAGGACCTTCTTCTGCTTCTAGGGCATTGAAAACTAAAGAGAAAATAAACAAATGGGACTGCATAGAAATAAAAAGCGTTTGCACAGCAAAAGAAACCATCAACAAAAACACCGAGAAAGCCCACTATGGGAGAACATATTTGCAAATGTTATCACTGATAAAGGTTTAATCTCCAACATTCTACAGGCAACTTATACAACTTAATAAAAGGAAGATGAATGATCCAATAAAAAAAAAATGGGCAATGGACCTAAATAGAATCTTTTTGGAAGAAGACAGAAGGAAGGCCAAGAGACACATGAAAACATGCTCCAAGTCATTAATTACCTGAGAGATGCAAATCAAAATGACAATGCGATACCACCTCACACCTGTCAGAATGACAATCATACACAAATCAACAAACGACAAGTGTTGGTGAGGATGAGGAAAAAAAGGAACCCTCGTGCACTGTTGGTGGGAATGCAGACTGGTGCAGCCACTGTGGAGAACAGTATGGAGTTTCCTCAAAAAACTCAGTAATCCCACTCCTAAGAATATATCCTAAGAAACTAGAAACACCAATCAGAAAGGATATAGGAGCACAATTTATAATAGCTAAGCTTTGGAAACAGCCTAAATGCCCATCAGCAGATGACTAGATCAGAAAACTATGGTACATCTACACAACGGAATACTATGCTGTCAAAAAAGAAGGAATCTTTACCATTTGCAGCAACCTGGATGGAACTGGAGAGCACTATGCTAAGTTGAAATAAACCAGTCAATGAAATAAAAATACCACATGATCTCATTCACTTATGGATAATAAAGAACATTATAAACTGATGAACAAAAAAATAGATACAGAGGCAGTAAAGCATCAAATAGACTGTCAAAATACAGTGGGAAGGTTAGAGAGAGGCGGGGTAGGTAAGAGACCAACAGAAGGACTTGTATGCATGCACATAAACATAACCAATGGGCACAAGACACTGGGGGTGGGGAGTTAGAGCATGCATAAGAAAGCGGGGGGAGCGGGCCAATGGGAAGATATGTACACATGTAATACATTAATAAAAAATTAAAATGAAAAATAAAGCCGAAGTCGGTTTGGCTCAGTGGATAGAGCATTGGCCTGTGGACTGAAGGGTCCTAGGTTTGATTCTGGTCAAGGGTATGTGCCTTGGTTGTGGGCACATCCCCAGTCAGGGGCGTGCAGGAAGTGGCTGATCAATGTCTCTCTTTCATCGATGTTTCTAGCTCTGTGTCCCTCTCCCTTCCTCTCTGTAAAAAAATCAATAAAATATATTTTAAAAAAATAAAAAATAAATAAATAAATGTAAATTAAAAGGGAGTGCTGTAATAAGTCATAAATTCTTAGCTGGGTAGGTCATGGTGAATAGTAACACCTGTCCCAGATATACAACTTCTTTAGTAAAAGATTTTTAAGCAAGCCCTGTCCATTGTTTTTGTACACTGAAGTTAACACACCTTTGAGATGCTAGAAGTAATACCCCTCAAATACATAACCACCCTTAAGAAAGCACACAATTTGCCCAGCTGTGTGACTCAACTGGTTGGAGCATGGTTCCACAAATTGAAAGCTTCAATTCTGGTTTGATTCCTGGTATCTCTCTCCAAAATTATTAAACAAGTATTTTTAAAAAATGCATTTCACTGGAATTTAATTCTAATTGAATATTCAAAAATAGCCATGAAAATTTAAGAAAAAATTATGTTAGTAAAATTCATTTCACTGTCATTTCCAGAAACTAGGAAAATAAAACTTCACACTTGCCAAACCTGGCTGTAAAAATGCATGAGCTAGCTTCTTCTTCTCATCTCCTGTAACTTCTGATCAAAAGTCAATGTGTTTGTGACCTAAATATTTTTTTGTTTGCCCCAGTGACAGATTGAGCTGTTCATAAAATTTTAAGTGCTCACTTGGATCCACTGGCGGCTAATAATAATAATAATAATAATAATGCATGGACTTAAGGACTTTGCTATTCTGTTTATTAACAAAATTTATCCTAAACTGAAAGATGTTTTGTGTTCTTCTACTCCCCTCTGCTGGCAACTTCTAAGATAATTCTCTCTCTCTTTTTTTAGAAGTCAAATTGATAGAAACATCAATTGTGTTTTTAAAACCATATGAGAAAAATACGTTGAAAATCATAAAAAATGTATTCAATTTTTTTCTCAAATGTATTTTTTTCAATTTGAAATACTACACATTATTTTCTACAACAATTCCTTGGTCTATATAATTTGTTCCTAGTGTCCAGTTATTTTTTGTCTGACTTATAGCTTGTGCATGGTGGAGCCACAAGGAATAGAAAGAGTGTATTTGCATAAAAACTGAACTCATTTACAAAATGAAATAGTACTGCACCACATCTTGTTTGTATTAATCTATTTACATCACAAAGCATTGTCATGTACAGATGCCTCATTTATTTCTCACAGCAATATCATGGTATAGCTGTGCACATTCCAAAACATAACTAATTTTTCCTTAAAATCACTGCGTTCAGCCTCATTTAAATTCTGAAATAAACTCACTAACTTGGCACCTCCTACTGTTTTGTTTTTTTTTTTGCCATTTTCTCTATAAACCACTCTGCTCCCCTGCTCCCCAAGTGACTTGGGTCTAATGCTATCAAGGTCTCCCTTAAGAAAATAAAGTACAGTACCTTAAACAGTTATTTACAATGTCTCATTACTCAGGATAATTTACATTTTAACAGAAAATCAGACCTAGGGGTGGGTGGGTAGGGACTGGGAGGAGGAGGAAAAAAGGTGGGTAAGGGGTAACTGGGAGATACCTATAATACTATAAAATTTTTTAAAAAAATAAATAAAATAAAATCAGAACTAAAGCCAAAGCAACCAGCCCCTAATAGAAAATTAGAGATTAGTGAGAAAGACATTGTTAGACAGAAAGGTTTTCAGTTTAACCACTCAAATAAAAAAGTGGTAGCTTTTGAATGAAGGCTGCTTTCAAGATCACCGGTGTCGTCCACAAGAATGGTGTTGGAATTAGCATTGTGTGATTTTCAATGAGCATGAATTTTGTAGCCAGGCCGATCCAAATTGGAATCTCAGCCCTGCTATTTAACAGCTTAGGACTGTGTACAGTTTTCTTAATCTTTTTTAAGCCTCAGTTTTCTCACCTGTAAAATGGGGATGGTACCATTTCCTAGGGATGCTGAAGGGATTAATGCTGGGCATGTTGTACACAATAAATACTAGTTCCCTCCACCTCTTCCTTTGATGGAGCTGCTCAGATGGCAGAGTAATTTAAGTTCCACAGAAGGTTAGACAGTAACACCACTAGCAATTTTAGTTGTGAGATTGTTAGGTGGTTAAGTTCTTTCCTAGGTAAATTTTCATAGGGAGTATTTCCTAGAAAGAGTGCTAAAATCAGGCCCCATAGCTGCTTCACTCAGAATTCCTATAGGTATCAAGGACCCTCATCTGGATGTGAGATATCCACATAGCTTCATGTTTCTCTCTGATAACTCTTTTCATGGGCTGCGAAGCCACTATCTTTAATGAAAAACCACTTCTGCTTGGTGTGATGCAGAGGAATAGAATCAGTGTAGAGCTGTCCCTGCTGCATTACCCATGGAAGGACACAGACAGGTCATGCATTTCAGCCAGTCAACATCATAGACCCAGGAGGTCAGGTGTCCAATATCCTTGAGAAACTATTAACTCTCAGTTATCTATTAACCTGGTCTCATATGTGTGAAGATGTCTCACCAGATGTGTCTATTATCACCCACCTACTTCTCCTCTTCAAGGAAGATTCCAACACAATAACGACTCCCCATTACATTGAATTCCATAGACACAGAATTCCATGAACAGAGAAGGTAATTCAATGAATTTAAGATTGCTGGCAGGGGTTAAGTGGATCTATCCCTCTTTTAATTTTGGCCATAAAAATGCACTGATGTACTTCATTTTTCTCCCTCCCTCCCTTTCTTTATTCCTAATCTCTTGCATATCTAATCTTGTCTGGGTGTCTACTTTTTGGAGAACCCAAACAACACACCACCCCTGCCTTATTCTGGAGAGTGGCCTAAACATCCTTATCCTTGTCTGCTTACTTCAAGGGTCAAGCAAGAATTGCCAGTGACGTTTTAGACTGATGGACTGAAAGGTCCTTGATGATTTCAAACTATTACTTTCCTCATACCCATTGTATTTTCTCCTTCTTTCACTGGAAACACACACACACACACACACACACACACACACACACACACACAATCTACAACTTTCTTAGATCAGAGGGACCACAGAAATGTTTGGCTAAACCTTGGAGTCAATGTGAGTGCAGACATGGGAAAGCCTAATAGGTATGAGAAAAGCATTCCTGAAAGCTGTTCTTAGGTGAATATGGTGCATGGAGCACCAAAGCTTATTCCTCAAACACCAACCAAGTGCTCTGAAATAATGAGAGAGAAAATAATTCATCAATCAAACACTAGGACATGTAGCCTAATTCCTTCCTTCTATTGGGAAGTCCTAATGCATAATGGTGTATGAAAGGCCCCTAGAGAACCTGAGACAAAGGAACTGGTTTAAATCCGCACGTTTATTTGATGAGGTATCTGCTTTTTAACACGGCACAGACCTAGGGATCTGGAGTCTGTGCACATAGCCATGTGAATAATATACAGGTGTCCCTGCTTGCCCTCTTCCCATACCTAGACTTTTAACTTTCATCTTCAAGGTGTTTTGTTTGTTTATCCTACGGTATAAGAGTGGTGGCTGAAAGCCCTTGTTAACCGAAATCCTTCATTAATTCAAAAGGCATTCGAAGAGAACTTAACTCAAAGCTCTGGGCTACGTGCTGTGGGAAGTAAACATGAACCTGGCTCCAGCCTTCTCAAGGGACTCAGACCTAGAGGAGGAAAGAAAGGCAAGGCGTACGAATAGCTCACTTCCAAGGAGGCGGCTGCAATAATTACATCTCAGAACACCCTGAGGGGATCGCTGCCGGTGTCTCAGAATGGGAAGCGAGGAGGGGGACAAGGACATGTGCAGCCCTGAGGGTCAACAGCACAACCGAGGTTTCAGCGGTGTGTGGTGCAGGCGCCGGGCTCCTCCCCCGTCCCCCTGCTCCTGTGCCATCCCGCGCAGCTTCTGCGGCTGCCGCCTCCCGCGGATCTCGCATCATCCCTCCTGCACTCGGTTCTCTCATGACAGGCTTTCTTCGCTATATTTAACCACCTGTGCGCTAAGATTTGAATCACCGTCAGTCCTCCCAACTGGGCCAACCGAAATTTCCACCAAACAAACGCCCCTGGTTAAGGTTACTAAACTCAGCGTTTGTGAATCCTGACTGCACTTGTCCCAATTCGGGTTCGGTAGAAGCGGTTTCTCCGTAGGGGGGGCCGGGGGGGGGGGCCTTCGGCCTTAGCCAAGTTAAAAAAAAAAAAAAGGTAAGGTGTCTATTACATTTCCCCAAATATATTGTCGCAGGAGCAGGCCAAATGAATTTAAGTAGTCTTTAAAAGTATTTTCCTCTAAAATCTGGCTATGAAGGAGCGAGTGGTACTCATATTTCTTTGCATACCTTAACAATTTTTTCCCCCCCCCGCACACCCCTTCGTAGTCTCCCCTTTTGCTCGCACCTCGCTAGACAGGCAGCATCTGGCTACCCTCCGAGGTCCTGATTTTGAAAAACGGAGCGGGCCAATCAGCAGGCGGAGCGCTGTTTGGCGCTGCCATTTGAGCTGGGTGTTTGACCTGCGGAGGGACAACGCTGGCTCGGGGCGTCTGCAGAGGCGTCGGGGCGGCGGCATGAGGAGGAGGGCTGTCTGGTTGCAGCGAGTGCGCCAGGATATGCAGGCGGAGGGCCGCGGGCGGGCTCATGGGGGAGGGAAGGGCAGCCTGTGAGACGAGGTGACGGTGGAGACCAGCCCGGGCGGGGACCGGGACTGGGAGAGGCGCCTGAGTAGCCGGCTGGTCCGGCGGCCTGGGGCGGGGACAGAGACCGGCACTCCGCTGACCCTGCCGGGGCAGAAGGGGCCAGAAGTCGTCTTTCCAGTTTGCGGAGAGCCGTGGGCGAAGGCTGGGTTGGAGGAAAAGGGGATCTCTTCGGAAGTGGTGAGAGAAGGTGCTAACGGGCGCTGGTGCCGGGGACCGGAAGGAGGGCCGGGAAGAAGGGAGGTCTGTGTCAGTAGCGGAAAGGGTCGTGCGGCGAGGAAGAAGGCTGGCGTAAGTGAAGGAAAGGCGAGGCGTGGCTGGGTCGAATCCTTAGAGAGAGAGAGACGGTTGGTGGAAGCGGAGCGAGGCCCCGGGGAAAGGCGTGGAGGTGGCTGGCGGACGGGGCCGCGAAGCAGCGGGGCGGAGCGCACGGCCGAGCGTGTGCCGCGCTTGGAAGGCTTGTTGGCGGACGCGGTTCGGGACTCGGGTCCGGCCGGGCAGAGCGGGCGGCGCCTCCGGGATGTGGGATCAGAGGCTGGTGAGGTTGGCCGTGTTGCAGCAGCTTCGGGCTGTCTACGGCATTAAGGTCAAAGGGGGCCGCGGGCCGTGCGAGCGCAGGAGACGGGACCCAGCAGCCCCGGCCGTAGTGGTGAGTTTGGGGGAAGATTCGGATAAGGGGAGCCGCGGGGGTGGGGGGGCGCGGGGAGGAAGCACACCTTGACTATCACTTACCAGGTCATGCCAAAATGTTCATTCTGTATGGATCCAAGAGAGAAGGTGGTTAACTGCCCGATCCAGTCCAAATTAGCCTACGCCTGAAATGTAAAAGAATGGCATTTCTTATCCTTTACAGGGGTTTTTTGGTCACTGAGAGGAAGTTGCAGGCTTTTTCAGTCTGGGCAGCTTGACATTCTGAGGTAGATAATCGGGGAGGGGGTGGGCTGGGGTGTAGCTGTCCTGTGCACGGTAAGATGTTTAGCAGCATCTCTGACTTCTGCCCACAAGATGCCAGTAGCATCTCCCAGTTGTGAACATTAAAATTACTTCCAGGTGCCTTTCCCCGCTTTCTCCATCCTTGTCCTAGTCGCCCCCTACCCCCTCACCCCACCTCAGACCTGTTACCTTTGCCTTCCTCTCTCCTAAGCTCCAAGGGCCTTCTTTTGCTTCTGTAACTTGTTTCCGGAGCCTCAGCAACCCAGCTGGCTCACTTCTACTACCTCTGTAACTTTCTATATAAAATTTCTCTTATAATTGGGAAAAAAAAAATCTCCCCTCCCCCTACTGCCAGTTAATTTTATTTTGATTAGGTAGCACATGGGGAAGGAGATACATACTACGCCCCTGTTGTAGAGTAAGATTTAAAGAGAAGGGGGACCAGTATATTTCCTATATGAATCAGCAGACGAGGAGGTGTGACAGAACATTAAAATAGGCTTCAAATGTACCTCTCTATTCACCAGTTTGGGGAAGGGGGGGGGAGAATCATTTTTTGACACATAAAGCTATTTTTTTAAATGACTATGATGAGAATACAGAGTGGTATGATTTAAAAAGCTGTTGATGGCCCTAGCCATTGGGCTCATTGATAGAGCGTATGCCTGCAGACTGAAGGGTTCTGGGTTCAATTCTAGTCAAGGGCATGTACTTTGGTTGCAGGCTTGATCCCTCACCAGAACAGGAGGCATCCAATTATGTGCCTCTCTCACATCCATATTTCTCTGTCTCTTCCTTTTCCTTCCACTCTCTAAAAATCAATAGAAAAAATATTCTTGAGTGAGGATTAACAACAAAAATAAAATAAAATTACTTCTAAAAATATAATAAGTAAACAAGCTGTTGATGATTTTTGGGTGGTCAAGGTAAGGGAATTTTGAATGAGTCTTTTATATTTACTACATCAAGAATTTTATTGTGTTCTCAGTGGTTAGAGCGACATCCTAGGCACACACGGATCTTGGGTTTGATTCCTGGTCAAGGGCACATAGTACCAGAGTTGCAGGTTCCATCCCCGGCCCCAGTTGGGGGTATGTAGGAGGCAACCAATCTCACATGGATGTTTATCTTTCTCCCTCCCCTAACCTAACCGCCTCCTCTTTCACTCTTCCTAAAAATCAATGGAAAAATATTCTCTGGTGAAAATTAACAAAAAAGAAAGAAAAAGAGAACTTTGTGAAAAATGAAGTAAGTGGAATATAAAACATTTTATTTTTAATTTATTTGCCTAATTATGTGGTACTTTCTAAGTACTTAAAACTGAAGACTGGTAAAAGTGCATTTCGTAACGTAATAGTTTATAATATCTGAAAGATAATAGATATTTGGAGGAGAAAACTATTAACAAAAATAATTTGTGCTCTGGCCAGGTAGCTCAGTTGGTTAGAATGTTGTCCCATACACCAAAAGGTTGCTGATTGCATTCCCAGGTCAGGAGTGTATGGAAACAATAGATCAATGTTTCCCTCTCATTTCCTACCCTCTATTTCTCTCTCTCTCTCTCTCTCTCAACTCTCATCAATAAAAACATCTTGCAGTCAGGATTTTTAAAAAAATGATGTGTATATCTCTTATAAATTTTAGAGAAATTGTTTTTATACTCTTACAAAACCAACCGTGTTTGAGATTTTGGAAAGCCAATCTAATTTTTAAATATTAACAAATTAGAGGCCTGGTGCATGAAATTCGTGCACTCTTCTCACAGTGCAGGCGCCCCTCAATCTGTCTTCCCCAAAGAGGTAGGCTGGAGCCAGGGGTCCCACCTCTGCACTGAGCACACAGCGTCAAGTCCCCGCCCACTCTTGCATGCCCACTGTGAACACAGCCTCTTGGAGATGGATTGGGACAGCATGAGGGCATCACAACATGAGGGCATGACGACTACATAGGCTTTTATTAGTATAGATATGTGAAAGAATTTGTACATGGATTTTTTTTACTGCTTAAGAAAAACTGACACCTGTCTTTAGATTCAGATCTGAGTTTGAATTCTACTAGATGTATGATCTTGAATTGCTTGTTTAATTTTCCTAAGCTTCAGTTTCTACTCTATAAAGTGGGAATAATGGTATCTTTTCTTGGGTTGTCTTAAAAAAAAAACAACAACTCTAAGATATGACAGTAGGACTAGCACAATGCCTGTCACATGCCACTTAAACTAATTTTAGTTGTTAACGATAATAAATGGTCTATATCCTGATTGTCACACTAGAAACACTAATAAAATACAGAAGGAATACAGAAGATTGTAGTGTTAATATGAGTGGGATCTCACAAGATAGGTAATTGAAAACTATATTTCTTTAATTATTTGGTGCTGGTTGGCTAATAATAGTTTTGAGTTTTTTAAGAAAAGAACTAGAAATCTTTTAAGGTGATATTATCAATTATATTTCAATACATACAATTTAAAAAAACATGCTCTTTATTTTATCAGGTTAAATTTTAAGTTACTTGGGAAGTCAAATATTGAGAATAATGAGACTTAAGGGGGGGAAAGCTCCCTGAATTCTACCTATGTATGACACTTGTAGCCATATAATCAGCTTCAGCATCTGATTTATTTTTGTATTTTGTTTGGTTGCACAGTATCAAGAAATTTTGACTTATCTAGACAAGGGGGGTTACCTCTTAACTTTAGTAGCTCCCTTTAAAATGGTAATCGTAACAGCAGCAAATTTCTTTGAATGCTTAGTCTGCATCGGATTTAGGACCTATGTGAGGATACTGAGACATAGGGAATGTTAATTTGTTCAAGGTCATTTGATAAATGCAGAGCCAGTATTTAAAATCTGGCAGTCCTGCCCTAACCGGTTTGGCTCGGTGGATAGAGCATTGGCTTGCGGACTAAAGGGTCCCAGGTTAGATTCCGGTCAAGTGCATGTAACTTGGTTGCGGGCATATCCCCAGAAGGAGGTGTGCAGGAGGAAACTGATCAATGTTTCTCTCTCGTGGATGTTTCCCTCTCCCTTCCTCTAAAAATCAATAAAATATATTTAAAAAATAAAATAAAATCTGGCAGTCCTACCTCTCTAACAAACAGCTTGCTCTCTTAAAGCATTATACTACTAAACTAGCTGCCCGGTGAGTGAAATTCGTGCATTTTGAAAGAGAATTAGAGGAAATATTTTAATATTGCTATTTTCCCTTTCTCTATAATAGAAGTATCAGATATGAAAGAAAATTAGTAAAATGTATATGAAATCCTCCCTCCTGTCAGAGTCTGGGGCATGTCGAGGGACCCAAAGGCAAGTCGCCACCCACGCAAGACCCAGACCTGGCTGGCCCCACCCCTGTCAAGCCCCACAAGGCCTCAGGTCCCCTCCCCAGTGCTGGAGCAGAGAGCACAGCCTCAGGTCCTCCTGCCTGGTCTCAGGTCTCCTGGCAAGAAGGCGTGGTGGCCATTTGCATATTAGTTCTTTATTATATAGGATTCTCTTTTCTGTATTCCTCAATTAAATGGAGCCATGTGTTTGAAAAAGTGAAATTTTGTTAGTCTGTTGAATCATGAACAATGCTGAATAGTTTCTCATTGTAAGTACAAGGTTAAATAAGATGCTCTTAAAATATAAGTGCTTCAAGAGCATTCTTGGAGATCAGATTTATTTAAGCTAAATTAACATTTATGAGATTAGGTATACCCGATTACTTAATTTTGTATAAGTAGACATATATACAGGCTTTAATTTATTTTCTTAAATCCAATGAAAAGCTACATCTTTCTTAACACATTTTTAAGAGGTTTGAATGCGTGCACAAAGTTTGTGGCAAGGTGTGTACAAACATGCAAGTTAACCGACATTTACAATTTTACTTTTGGGATTTTCATTGTGTTAAATTTTGAATGTGAGTAATACATTTGAATGTGACTGTTTAAAATGGTTTTTAAAGTAGTTAAGTGAAATTTGAATTAAATGTTTGCAGAATCCTTATTTTTAAGTAGCTCAGAAAGTAGTTTGAATAGCACTTTTCCACAGAGTGTGTAAAAGGTAATCAGGTCTGAAAATAACCACTTCTGGTGTAATTTTAGGAAGTACCCAATGAATGACAGGAATTACCATTATCAATGGATTTAGCCTCTTACTCAAATTAGTGTTAATAAGGTTGCCAAAAGGAAGGTATAAGGTCAGTATTTGTAAGGTCACTGAAGGAACAGGGTAGTGTTTTTTTTAAAATACATTTTTATTGATTTCAGAGGGGAAGAGAGAGGGAGAGGGAGAGAGAAATATCAAGATGAGAGAATCATTGATCTTGCTGCCTCTACTGAGGATCTAGCCCACAACCAGGTCCTTGACCAGAATCAAAATCCAGACCCATTAGTCCACAGGCCTAAGGTCTATGCACTGAGCCAAACCAGCTAGGGTGGAACAGGTAGTATTTTGAGGGAAACCTTAATAATGTTTTGGGATAAATCTGTTTAAGAATTTCACGACTAAGCACTAACTGGATTGATTTTTCCATTATGGCTTTGGAAACCCATGGAATTTACCACATTGCTTGAGGGCACTTACTTTATCTTTGCCATCATTGTATTCTTAGCACCTAGCTTAAGGTAGTTACTTTTTACAAAATGTACTTGAAAGAATTGCTTTCTTTGTCTTGACTGATTGATAGTTTACTTCTGCTTTTTTTAAAAAATGTATTTTGTATCCACTTCAGAGGGAAGGGTGGAAAGAGAGAGGAAACTTCAACTATGAGAATCCTTAATGGGCTGCCTCTTGCCCCCTACTGAGGACTCAGCTGGCAATGAGAGCTTGTGCCCCACTGGGAATCAAACTGACCTCCTGGTTCATAGATGGATGCTCAATCACTGAGCCACCAGCTGGCTCTGCCATCATTTTTTATTTGCTGAGGTTTTTAATTTGCCCTAAGGTTTAAGAAAATTTATATTATACTTAATATTTGTGTTAGAATAACTAAATTTGTCATTTTAGGGTAAAATATTTGGAGTACCTTTTAATGCATTGCCACATTCTGTTGTACCAGAATATGGACACATTCCAAGGTAAGCAAAGTTTTAAATGAATAAATATTTCAAAGTAGTGTTTAAATGTTTAAAAATAAATAGTTGATTGACTTACATATTTGTTTTAAATTAACAGATTATTTCATTTCTCAATAGTCATGTAAAAATTTTTTACTTAAAAATTTTACATATTTTAACATTAATTTTTACTCGCGGGATTGAATTTTAAGGTTTAGTAATAAGTAAATGTTAGAGAGCAAATTATTTTTGTTCTATTAAATTAGAAATTTCAGATCTATACCAATTCTTTTGCAATTCTGATTATATTATTAGTATACTAAATTACCAAGTCAGCTAAAGAATTGATATTTTTGTTTTAGAAAAGTTGGGTGAAGGAATATTATGCTAAACTATTAGTGTATTTGTGAATATAAATTACATACTTTAAACTTTTTTTAATGTTGCTTACTATTTATAAATCTTTTGAACTAACTGCATCAGAAAATACTACGTAAGTTTACATCTTAAGAAAATAGTTTAAATACATTTAAAGAAACTGTTTTAGCTCTTTCTAATTATTTTTCTCTCTGTCCAAAGTAGAGTTCATTCTGCCTATTCTAGTCCAGTAACCTAGATTTTTAATTGATGCATTGTCCAAAAGCATTTATTGAACACCTTGCTACCTTAAACTTCCCTCAGATTATAGGTTCTATAGACTATAGATTCATAGTCTTCATTAGGGTAACCACTTAGTATTTTGCTTTTTAAATACGGATTTAAAAAGGTTTGTTTATACGGATTTTCAACATTTAGAATTGCAAAGTCATATTCCCAGTAATAATGACTACATCTTTAGGTCATAATTTCTTTTGCGTGCTAAAAATACAACAAACTACTCTGTCAGTTACCCTCTGCAATGTTTAGCCACTGTGCACCAATGCAACGCTTATCAGTTGCTTACAGCTGATATCCATTCTAATTTATTGGTACCAGCTGTCAACTAAGCATTTAAAACTAACACTAGTTGTTAGAAATTGCTTGAGCCCTAACTGGGTTTGGCTCAGTGGATAGAGCGTCAGCCTGCGGACTGAAAGGTCCCAGGTTCGATTCCAGTCAAGGGCATGTACCTTGTAAGAGGTGTGCAGGAGGCAGCTGATCGGTGTTTCTAACACTTTCTCCCTTTCCCTTCCTCTCTGTAAAAAAAAAAAAAAATCAATGAAATATATATTTTTAAAAAAGAATAAAAATGACTCTGGAATCATAAAAACTTAAAAAAAAATTGTTCGATATAAAAATTGAGTACACACCTTTAAATATGAAAAAGATTATAAGGACTGGGGTGTATTAGATTTTCTGAGAGATAATGTTGGAGTAAGGGAAAAACCTTGCCTTATCTTGGGGAAAACGTAGTAAGTAGATGGTAGATATTTTAAGCTGTGTATGCTGTGCAAGATCACACATGGGGAGAGAATGAAGAAAAGAAGTCCTTAGAGCCCTGGGTCATCCTTAGCATGTAGAGGTCTGGCAGAAAAGGAGGATCCAGAAAAGAAGTTTGAGAAGAAGCAGTCAGGGAGTCAGTAGGAAAACCAAAGGAGTAAAAAAAAAGTATTTTTAAAATGAGTGGTCAAGTGTATTATGCTGGTAGGACAAACAAGATGAAGACAATGAATTTACTATGGATTTGATGGATTTGGCAAGGCAGAGGCAATGGGTGACTCCGAGAGAGTTTTTTGTTTTTTGTTTTTTTTTTTTTTTTTGGAGTAAATAAGAGTCTAATTGGTGAGGGTGGAGGAGAGACGGGGGTATGAAAGAAGGTAGAGTAGAGGCAGTGCAAAAGACAAATCCTGTGCTCTGAATGAAAGCAGAGAAACAGAATTGAGAAGGATGTAGGATTAAGTGAGTTTATTGAAGTTGTCATGAGTAAAATGGTGGCTCCTAGAGAGGAATTTAGGAAGCAAATAACCTTTTATCACAGATTAAAGGGATTTGTTGCATCAGAGCTTCTGGTAGGGGTGTAGTACCTGGTCTGCTCCTGCACTTGGGCAGAATAATGTGACTTAGAAAGATGTATACTGGCCACCTGAAAAGATTTCTCTGTTTCAGTTTTCTTGTTGATGCTTGCACATCTCTAGAAGAGCATATTCATACAGAAGGGCTTTTTAGGAAATCAGGATCTGTTATTCGTCTAAAAGCGTTAAAGGTAAGCATATCCTTGAACTGTTATTTTTCTTTTGTATCATATTTTTGGTGTGGTTTTGCAATTGAACTATTTAGAAGTACTACATGAATTATTGACAGAAATTGAATTTGAAAATAGCTTTTTTTTATGGCAGAAGAACTTTTTTCCAAAAGAAAGTAAATCATTTCTATAATGCTTCCCCCCCTTCCATGTTTTATTGAGGTATAATTCACCAGTACATTTAGGATGTACAACTTGATGTTTTGATTTACATATACATTGTGAAATCATCACAATGAAGCTGTTTATAAAATGCTTTGAAAGTTTAGAGTAGTTTCAAATCCATGGTCCTAGTTTCTATAATTGAAAAAAAAAATTTTATTATTTTTAGCCTTCTAAAAATGAGATATATTAAAATAAGAGTTAAAAGAAATGTATTAAAGAAAGCTCTTTAGAGTAATAAGAAAAGATAGTTTGTTTGCAATATACTCTTAAGCCCCCAAACACTCAAGATTATTTTATCTATTTCAGAATAAACTGGATCATGGTGAAAGTGGCCTGTCTTCTGCACTTCCTTGTGACATTGCAGGACTTCTTAAGCAGTTTTTTAGGGAATTGCCAGAACCCATTCTCCCAGCTGATTTACATGAAGCACTTTTCAAAGCTCAACAGTTAGGAACAGAGGAGAAGAATAAAGCTACATTGTTACTTTCCTGTCTTATGCCTGACCATACTATCGATATATTAAGATACTTCTTTAATTTCCTCAGGAATGTTTCTCTTAGGTAAGTAGTAATTAAAAGTCTTGGGAAATGAGAGTTTAATTACTCAACTAGCTGGATTTACTCTTATAGATACTAAAATTTCATTTGGAGTGAAATCTTTTCTAAAAATCCTATATAATAAAACCCTAATATGCAAATTGACCAAACAGCAGAAGATTGATTGCTATGATGCATGCTGACCACCAGGGGGTAGATGCTCAATGCAGGAGCATCTGCATTGAGGTCTTCCCCCCCCCCCCTCTCCCAGAGGGAGGTGACTGGTGGGGGCAGGGCTGGTGAACAGATAGTGCCAAGCAAGGTGGATGCCATGGGGGGCCCCTGATTGTCCCTCCCTCCAGTTGCCCCACAGATTGGCTCTGATTGTGGGGGAACCCTACCCTATATATTGGGAACAGTCTCTTAGATTTAAAAATTAAAACCTGGCAAGACTAACACTGAAAAAACAGGATGATGCAGCAATGACATGCATGGACTCTGGCTTGCACATTTTGTGGTCAGCTCTGATTCTGACACTGTAACTGTGTGACAAAGCCAATGAACTTCTCTCTGCTTCAGTTTTTCTACCCATAAGATGGGGAAAATGCTACTATTACCTCAGAAGGATCATATTATGTATTTTTCTAATCAGCAAAAAAATGTAGCTGCCCATACAACAGCAAAATGACTTTCACCTGTATGACAAGTATGGTCACTGATGCATACTTTTTATACAGGTGATGACACCACCCCCCTCCAGGTCGTCTCCCCTCTCCCCCCTGCACGAATTTTGTGCACCAGGCCTCCAGTATTATATATTTCTTTACTATACGAACTCTATCCTGTATAATTTAGGAAACAATATACCAAATGATTTACTGTTTCTCTGCCTTATAATGATCATTATGAATGCCTGAACAGCTTATTGGTGATTGTAGGATTCTTTGTCCACTGAATGGTTTCAGATTACTGTGTTTTGCTCTTCAAATTTCTCTTCTCTTTGCTGTCAATGAGCCTGCTTGTTCTAGACATACTTCCTGTCTTTTAATACTTCAGATTTTCTGTGTTTGGGTTTGAAAATCAGACATGTTCAATTTGTGTGGAAAAACAAAGTGTTGGTTCTGTGTTTGCATGATTTTGATGACATGTATCTAAGCACACAGTAGCTGTGTATTTCTGGTTCTGTCGTGTAGATGGTTCTGATGGGTAGATGAAGGATAACTATATTGTGACTTGTGTTTGACTAGAAACGTAAGAGGTCTTCAAAATACACTTAATACTTTATTTTAATTTTTTATTTTTATCTTTGGTGCCATCTCATAAAACTTTTTTTCATTTAAGGTCCAGTGAGAATAAGATGGATAGCAGCAATCTTGCAGTGATATTTGCACCAAACCTTCTTCAGACAAGCGAAGGGCATGAAAAGATGTCTGCCAACACAGAAAAAAAGCTACGATTGCAGGCTGCAGTAGTACAGACTTTTATTGATTATGCATCAGATATTGGTAAGATGTAGTTGCATTATTAAGTACTGGGATTTAAGTTGAGAGAGATCCCAGCTTCTTCAAGTGAACTATGAAGACAACTGTTAGAAAGTTGGTGTATATTGAAACATTTCAGAATGAGGGAGGTAGAGGAAAGATCTTAATTGTGAACATTTTCCTTTAGGACATGTTCCAGATTTTATCATGGAAAAGATACCGCCTATGTTGGGTATTGATGGTCTCTGTGCTACTCCATCACTGGAAGGCTTTGAAGAAGGTCAATATGAAACTCCTGGTGACTGTAAGAGAAAGCGAAGACAAAGTGTAGGCGGTAAGGAGCAGTGACAATTTGTTTTAGGAAGGTACAGCAATTTGTTTTATCTGAAATTTGCTTGAACATAAAGAAGCAGAAGCTATGGTGTATGCCATTTTGGTGCTTACAGCATAGTTGGTAAGTAAAAGTCACAGTATAATCTAATACTAAGTGCTAGATCTTCAACACAAACAAAATGTGTTCAAATGAAAAAAATTCTCAGGATTGTAATGATCAGGGCTTTTCAAAGTGAGCCTTCTTGAAGAAAAGGTAGAATGTAATGGGGATTGGGTGGAGGACCAGAATACTTGTATCTTACTTTAGAAGAGAAGAATGCTATGAAGAAATATTTCTGTAAGAAAGAAGTAATCAATGTCTGTAAAAAGACCAACATGACTTGAAGTGTTCATCCTATGGATTAGGATGATATTATAGTGAGCTCAGTGTCAGGCTAAAGAATTAGAACATTGAGTTGAGTATTAGAGAACCATTGAAGTCATAACATGATTAAAAATATTTTAGAAAGTTACCTGGTTTGAAGAATTGAAACTTGGAGGTAGGGAGAATAGTCAAAAATGTGGGGCAATAATCCAGGTGTGAAATGATTTAAAAGTGGTCTGAATTAGTTAGGAATATGAATGAAATGATGTGGAAATATTACCAAAGAAGAAACAAAAAAATCCAGGGTTCCACTGTAGTGAAATAAATTATAATACTTTTTAGGTGGTTTTTTTAATTTAATTTTTTAATCCTCACCTGAGGATATTTTTCCATTGCTATAGAGTAGAAGGGAGGGATGGAGAGTTTAGGAGAAAGAGAGATATGAGAGAGACAACATCGATAGGTTGCCTCCCACATGCATCCTGATGGGCCCAGAGATTGAACCCGAAACCTAGGTACACATTTGGTCCTTGATGGGAAATCAAACCTGCCACCATTCCGTGTGCATGCTGATGCTCTAAGCACTGAACAACACTGGCCAGGGCCTTATTTCCTTCTTGATGGAAAACTCTGGTCGTATCTCCTTTAATTATCTTGGAAAATTTCTTTTGAGTATCGGAACCCATTGTTATTAACTACCCCATTTTTTAACTATTGGTTTATATAGTATTACTTTCTGTTTCTTTACTTTCTGTATAGATTTCTTAGGCCTTCTGCTTCAGCTTCCTAGGGCCACTATAACGAAGTACAGCAAACTGGGTAGCTTGAAACAAAACTTGAGTACAACTGCAGAGACCATAATTGCAAATAAGGTCACATTCACAAGTCCTGGGAATTAGAACTTAAACATATGTTGGAGGACACAATTCAACCCATTAAATTTCTTCCTACCTCAAATGTAGCTATTTTAAGACACAGATTATCTTTACTACCCTACTTTCCTATACTTTGTTACCTCATCTAAGTAGTTGAACACTGGATCTCTATCATTCACTGTTATCTCTCAAATGTCAGTTTCAGATTCATGAAATTATTTAATACCAATATTCCTATTTAATCATGTCAGTACCACTTTAGTATGGGAGGGTCTACTAGGCATTATTTTCTTAAATATATTTTTATTAATTTTAGAGAGGAAGGGAAGAGGGAGGGAGAGAGATAGAAACATCAGTGATGAAAGAGAATCATTGACTGGCCTACTCCTGCACATCCCCTATTGTGGATCGAGCCCACAACCTAAGCATGTTCCCTTGTCTGGAATCAAACCCAGGACCCTTCAGTCCGTAGGCTGACGCTTTATCCACTGAGCCAAACCAGCAAGGGCTAGGCATTATTCTTTAAAAAAAAAAAAGAAGTGTAAACATGGCCCCCAACCACAGAGTCACACCAGGCAGGCTAGTTAGCTTTCTTTCTTTTTAATATCAGACTTTGAAATACCACAAGCATCTGATCTGATTTGCAGTAGCTTTGAAGAATTTTTTAACTTATTTATTTTACTTTATTTTTTTAGTTTTTAAGTTGGGGAAAAATTAACAAAATTTATAACCTTAACCATTTTTTTAAAAATATATTTTATTGACCTTTCACAGAGAGGAAGGGAAAGGGATAGAAAGCCAGAAACATCGATGAGAGAGAGACATCGATAAGCCGCCTCCTGCATGCCCCCTACTGGGGATGTGCCTGCAACCAATGTACATGCCCTTGACCGGAATCTAACCTGGGACCTTTCAGTCCCCAGCCCGATTGCTCTATCCACTGAGTCAAACCGGCGTTGGCAACCTTAACCATTTTTATTTGTACACTTCAGTAGTGTTCATTACATTCACATTGTGCAATAAAACTCTAGAACTTTTTATTTTCTTATAACAGTTACTTATTTCTTAACTTTATGCTATATATGACAATTCTCAATAATTGCTCCAGAATCTACACAGAATTCATGAGCATACTCTTAAAATAAGTAAGAGGAATTTGGTCTATCATAATTTTCCCATTCTTACCTATATATGTGCATCTGTGGGCTCCTTGGCATTGTCTTTGTGTTAATGTCTTTCATGGACAGTGATGCAGTACTGAACTGATTGAATTAATATGCCCTGAAATCCTCTATATAATAAAAGTGTAAAGTGCTAATTAGACCAGACATCCTTCCAGATCACCTTCTGGACAAAGCTGGGGCTCTGAGGAAAGTCCAGGTCCCGGGTGCCTGGTGGTGGCCTGAGAGAAGCCTGGGTACCAGGTGCCTGCTGGCGGCTGGAGGGAAGCCAAGATCCTTGGGTGCCAGAGGGAAGCTGGTGCTGGAAGCCGGGGGAAGGAAGGCCTACTCTTGCATGAATTTTGTGCATGGGACCTCTAGTATATTATTAAAGGCTAATATGCATTTCGACCTAACAGTGGAACAAACGATTGCTATAACACACACTGACCACCAGGAAGCAGACGTTTGGTGTAGGAGCTGCCCCCTGGTGGTCAGAGCACTCCCACAGGGTGAACTCCGCTCAGCCAGAGGTTGGGCTCCTAGCTGGAAAGCACAGCACTGGTGGTGGGAGCCCCTCCTGCCTCTGTGGCAGTACTAAGGTTGTCTGCTGGGAGCAGACCTAACCCGTCAGTTGGACATTTCTTGAGGGTTCCCAGACTGTGAGAGAGCGCAGGCAGGGCTGAGGGACCCCAATCCTCCCTCCCCCCCCCGACCTCTAGTGTATATGTAGACTATTAAAGAGATTGGGACACAATTTTTCCCTTTCTCTAGAGAGATGGTCTATATTCTCAGTTTGGCCCATTATGCACTCTGGAAGGTCTTAGATTATGGAGGGATCAGTTTGTCTTTCCACACTCCTGGTTTTGCTTTGCTAGTCTAATTGTGTTCACCTGCTATGGCTGAATCTGTTGTGCTGTGTCTTCTGTTCTGCATCTTGTTTCTCTTCTTTTCCTTTTTTCTTTTTCCTCTCGAATATTAACCTTGTTTATCTACCCAGGTTTCATTAAGATTGGCTTTGTTACCCAGGGCCTGCGAGTTAGAGCATTGCCTATTTTTGGCTCTTTGAGGTTTTCAGTATTATCTCTGGTTTGTATATATTTCACTTGAGAATGTAAGATTTCTCAATAGGTAAGTGTGCTATAGCTGAGCTTGAATTTAAATAACTGTTTTAAGTGATATTTTGAGATTAACATATTTAAAAGATTTTTTGTTTCATTGTGACTAAAAATTAGGGGTACATTTTTGCATGAAAGTATTCCTGTTGAAATCACAATGTCTCACATAGCTAAATCCAGTGTATGTTTTTTGGCTTGTATTATTGAGAATCTGACTAGATGATTATGTTCTGTCTTTCCTGATTTTCTTTTTCCTCTTCTTTTTTGTTTGTTTTTGTTTTGTAATGCTATGTTTTCATGGTTTTTCTGCCTCTTTAAGTCATTTGTTTGTTTATTTATCTGGATTTTTTTCTACCACCTCTTGAATGTTCTGTTCTTCAATACTTGATCTTCTTACTCTTTATCCTCTTTTTATTTATTTATTTATTTATTTATTTATTTATTTATTTTTAAAATAGATTTTTATTGCTTTCAGAGAAGAAGGGAGAGGAGGGAGAAAGCGATAGAAATATCAATGATGAGAGAGAATCATTGATCGATTGCCTCCTGCATGCCCCACATTGGGGAGCAAACCCGTAAGTCAAGGCCCATATTGGGAATCAAACCATGACCTCCTGGTTCATAGGTCAACGTGCAATCACTGAGCCATGCTAGCTAGACTTTATCCTCTTTTTAAATAATCTCACTCATTGTCATTTTTAAGAACTACCATTTCTGGGCTGATGATTCCCAAATCTACTTCTCCAGCCCAGATCTTTGCACAAATGGATCTATAACCACCTCACTGTTTCATAGACATATCTAACTCTTCCTTTCATAATTTTATTTATTTATTTATTTATTTATTTATTTATTTATTGGTGGCATCTTTGTCTACTGGCTCATCAAATCAGAATTTTCCTCACATCTCACTGTTCACTAAATCCCCTAAATTATCCCTGCCTCCATTTCTCCATTTTCCACTGTTCCTGTTCCTGGTCAGACCTTCATCTGCTGTCTGGCTAATTTCCACTCAGGAATACCTTTGACTCCCCAGTATAAATTAGTTGTTATATTTGTACTTTAGACTATTTTGCCCACTTGTCATTATGTATTTAGTATTTCCTTAGTGTTCTTATTTGTTTCCTTCTGAGAATAAGTTCCATAAAGGCAAAGACTGTTTTGGTCACTGTTATATCTGTAATGCTAGTGCAGTGCTTGACACATTACAAGAACAAATTAAGTACTTGTTGAATGACCTAGTAACGTACTTAGAAGAACCCTCCGCTAGTTTGCCTGCCTCCAAGGAGGCTTGCTGCCTAAGGTCTGTCTTTCACACTGCTGTCAGAACAATTTTTCTATGATATGGATCAGACAGTTTTGCCTTTGGAGAAAGCAGTTCTAAGTTTTTCAAAATGACACACAAGCCCTCTTATTACTGATTTAAAAGGGTTATCTCATGTTCACTTCAGCAGCACATACACTAAAATTGGAATGATACAGAGATTAGCATGATCCTTGCATAAGTATATAAATTCTTAAAGCGTTCCATATTTTGGGGGGGAAGGGTGATGAGTGGAGGTGGAAGAGAGTATATGGGAGATAAATAGTAGATAAATACACACACACAAACACATATATATAGAAAAAGAGGAAATATGCAAATTAGGCTGGGACTCTGTAATGGGTTACGACCGAACAGAAGGAGGTTGCGTGTGCAGGTGAGGCCTGGAGCTGATACAGATTGGCGGGAGGGGGGGGGGGGGGGGGCGGGCTGGCCCGGAGAGGAGATGGCAGGCCTGCCTCTCACGGAATCAGCATGGATCCCTCCCAGCTCCTACAGAAACAGTGTGACTCCCTCCCAGTTCCTGTGGGCGTCAGCAGCTTGTTTCCGCCTCCCGCGGAAGCTGCATGGCTCCTGTGGAATCGCTGGGCGGCCTATTATGTGCGATATCTCATGATGGGCTACTAGTAGTAAAATAAAGGGAAGAATTAAAAACAATCAAGCCATAAGATACTACTAAAAAAAGGCTTATCTTTTACCTTATCTACTGTTCACTGTTTCCTCTGGCAATAACAAACTACTTGTTTAACCAGCCATTGTAGCTCTGGTTGAGTGTTGACCCATGAACCAAGAGGTCACCAGTTTCATTCCCACTCAGGGCACAAGCCTGGATTGCAGGCTCCATCCCTAGTTGGGGGCATGCAGGAGACAGCCAATCTTTGATGTTGCACTTTCATGAATATATCTCTCTATCCTTATGCCTTCCTTTTTCTCTAAAAGAAATCAATAAAAACATTTTTAAAAAGATCTGCTAGTTTCTAATATACATAAATTTTATGTTTACTTACATGCCTTTGCATATGCTGATTGCTTCAACTCAGTACCTACTAATCCTTCAGAACACAGGCCAGGTTTTACTTACCCTGGAAAGCTTTTACTCTAATTGCCACCTCCTCCTCCCTTCCTCAACAGTAATGCTTTCCTCTTCTATACTCATTTTTTTTTTCTTATTTATTATTTACTTCTTTACTTATTTATTTTGATTTAATAAATCTTTATTGTTCAGATTATTACTATTGTTCCTCCTTTTTCCTACCATAGCTCCCCTCCTCTCAGCTCCCACGCCCCTAATTGTCCTCATCCATAGATGTATGATTTTTGTCCAAGCTCTCCCTGCACACCCCCTCCCCTTACTTCTCTCCCTGAGAATTGTTAGTCCACTTCTTTTCTACGCCCCTGATTCTATTATATTCACCAGTTTATTCTGTTCATCAGATTTTTAATTCACTTGATTTTTAGATTCACTTGTTGATAGTTATGTATTCGTTATTCCTAATTTTTATCTTTACCTTTTTCTTCTTCCTCTTAAAGAGTACCTTTCAGCATTTCATATAATACTGGTTTGGTGGTGATGAACTCCTTTAGCTTTTTCTTATCTGTGAAGCTCTTTATCTGACCTTTAATTCTGAATGATAGCTTTACTGGGTAGAGTAATCTTGGTTGTAGGTTCTTGCTATTCATCACTTTGAATATTTCTTGCCACTCCCATCTGTCCTGCATAGTTTCTGTTGAGAAATCAGCTGACAATGGTATGCGTGCTCCCTTGTAGGTAATTAACTGTTTTTCTCTTACTGCTTTTAATATTCTCTCTTTGTCTTTTGCTCTTGGTATTTAAATTATGATGTGTCTTGCTATGGTCCTCTTTGGATTCCTTTCGTTTGGGGTTCTGTGTGCTTCCTGGACTTGTAAATCTATTTCTTTCACTGGGTCGGAGAAGTTTTCAGTCATTATTTCTTCAAATAGGTTTTTATTATCTTGCTCTCTCTTTTCTTCTGGCACCCCCATAATTCTGATGTTGGTATGCTTGAAGTTATCCCAGAGGCTCCTTACACTCTCTTCCAATTTTTGGATTCCTTTTTCTTTTTGCTTTTCCAGTTGAGTGTTTCCTGCTTCTTTGTATTTCAGATCTTTGACTTGATTCTTGCATTCCTCTAGTCTGCTGCTAGGTCTCTGTATAATATTTTTTATTTCAGTCAATGTATATTTAATTTCTTTTTGGTCCTTTTTCATCTTTAGTTGGTCCTTTTTCATCTCCTCTTGGGTCTCACTAAATTTATCCATCTTTTCTAGGAAATTCTTGAAAAATCTTATAACCGTGGTTTTGAACTCTATATCCAGTCATTTGTTTTCCTCCATTTCTTTCATTTGTGATCTGTTCCTTTGTCTCCACATTTTCACTGCTTCACTGGGTTGTTAGAGTAGCTTTGTGTGCTAGATGTCCTATATGGCCCAGTAGCTCTGCCTCCCCAGTTAGCTAAGGTAGACTCTCTTGATGCACCCCTTTGTGGACTGTGTGTACAGCCTTGTTGTAGTTAAGTCTTGATTGTAGTTGGTATCACTGGGGGGAATTGACCTCCAAGCCAATTGGTTGTGAGGATCAGCTGTGTCTGTGTCCAGAGAACTGTGCTGGAGTCAGCCTTATGGGACAAGACTTGCAAAATTGCAAAAGTCTCTGTGTTCAGCTTGGATGGGGCAGATTCCCAGGGCTGAGCAGACAACATTGGCTTCCCATTAGCCCTGCCCTACTCGGCCCCTGGTCTCTTTAGTGTCCCTCGGTAATCGCTGCAGCCCTCTCTGCGAACTCACGCACCTCCAGACCTTTGCCTTTCCAGTTCCCCTGAGTTTCGCTGCGCTCCGGGGACTCATAAGAGTGTGGGTTCCCAGGGTTTCGCCCGAAACTGGGGTTCAGTGCAGTCGCAAGTGGAGTTCAGCACATTTGGGAGGTTCGGTCTTCCTCCCACTAGAGAAAGCCTGCAGCACAATCAGAAATCAGCCCTCTTTGTGTGCACTCACACTTGTACTTCCACACCTCCAGACCGCTGCCTTTTGCGGCTGCCCTAACTTTTCGTCCACTGCTCCCTTTTCATGACAGTCCAGGCTACCCTCATATGAGTCTTGTCCGGAACTGGGGTTCAGTGCATTCTGAACTGGGATTCAGTGCAATCGGGAATTTCTGTCTCTCTCCAACTGCAGAAAGCCAGCCAGGTCTTCTCCTTGCGCGTGACTCCATATCTCAGCTTTTTGCAGCTCCTCCTGAGCCCCTCTCTTTCCTTCTAGTTGTAGAATTTCCACTCAGCCAGCTTTCCTAGATAATGTCCGTTCTGTCTTTTAGCTGTAGTTTTGAAATTGTTGTGCGAGGCAGCAGTTTAGGTGTTCACCTATGCTGCCATCTTAGTTTCTCTTCCATACTCTTTCTGTACATCTTAAATATTTGTTTCACATTTTATTTAGTATTGTATATCTTATTTTTTTTTTGAAAGAGAGATCAGAGTGTCAGTGAAATGGATTAAAAATATATAATTTAGGTTTTTGTCTATTTTGAAATAATAACCTTAAGTGACCTTAAAAACATTGATACAAATGTAGATTCTTGAAAACCACAAATATAAATATGAATTATTGGTGAAAGTTAGGTAAATGTTATAATTGATTATATGATTATATTATCTTGCATTTCAGATTTTGTCAGTGGAGCACTAAATAAACTTAAATATAACAGAACTCCCTCTGTTACACCTCAACAAGAAAGAATCGGTAAGTATTTTTCTGAGTTATGTTGGTTTAATCAAATCCAATATTATTTTCAGTGGAGATACTATGCTGTGACTTGCTATTTACATTGGATATAATGAACCCAAAATTATAGGTAAGAATTTCTTTTAGTGTAAATTTTATCTTTAATCTTCTAAATCATGCTTTTCTGTTGCTTATAAGTTACATCTTATTGAACATGTAAACTTAATTTTACTTTTGTTTTAGAACCAGAAGTTTACTAGTATACGTAACCCTCTCCCTTTTTTTTATCTTGCTTTTGCTTGTGGCTGAAATTATTTAGCCCAAATAACAGACAATATAATCATTTGTTTTATTTTCCAGATTGAACGAATTAACTGGTTAATACTCAGTTCTAATGAAAAGCAAAAATAATATTTAGATCAATTTTTATTTTTAACTCCTTGTTTATAATTTTCTTCCCTATGTTAATATTCTTTAATATGAATTATGCATATTTTAGTATATTTTGCTCAAGTTACTATTTTTATTTTATGGAATTAATGGTATTAATTTACTTTTATAGCATGTATTTAATGTGAACATATCACTTCATTCTTTGTTTAGTCCTAAGTAATCATTTTATAAGAATACATTTATAAAGCTTTTTTATTTTATCAAAATTCTGGGGGTTTTTCAGCCCAGCTGTCTGAATCTCCAGTGATTCTTACACCAAATGCTAAGCGCAAACTGCCAGTAGATTCTTCTCATGGTTGCTCAAGTAAGAAAAGGAAGTCCATCAAACACAATTTTAATTTTGAATTGTTGCCAAGTAATCTCTTCAGTACCAGTTCTACACCAGTATCAGGTAACTAATGTGATTTATATAATTGGGTTGTAAACATTAACATGAGTGCTTGTTCTGGGTAAAGTGCTAATTTATGTTAATACTGCCCTTGAGGAGCCAGAGCTTTATATTTTATTAAACCTGAATTTTTATAAAGTCCCCTAAATTTTAAAATAGACTGATCTGTATAATTGACGTGTATGTGTTTTATGACCATGCCCATTGAAAGTTATGAGAAATAGCTGGGAGGGAGAGCCTGGCTTCTGTGGATAGCATCAATGCTCAGATTTTATGTGATTGTACATACTGAATTCTACTTCTGGATCTGTAGTTATTGCTGTATTGCTGTCTTCTGTTGAGTTGAGGTTGTTCAAAGTTTGATCATCTCTGAATCCAAAATGGAGTGGGGTATTACCTTTGGAGTAATTATCATGAGTTGCATTTGGGGAAGGGGGTAATATTTTTAATGTTTTATGCTCTAAAAGCTTTAAAAGGTTTTTATATACTGTTTCTTGTAGCACGACTTCCAGATCCCTTACCATCCCAGCCATTTTCTTCCAAATGAACTATAAGTTCCTAATGTGGCCAACCAGAGCCCCCAGGGAATAATATAATTTAATCATGCTAATTTGAATGCCAGACTTTTGTTAGTGAAGTCTTTGGTTGGGCTGGCTTCTTTAGCATGTGTAACAATACAGTTGGCTCAAAATAACCTTATGGTCAACCCAAATGAAATGAAACCATAACTAAGTCTGGGATCTTCCATCTCATATTTGTTTCACATTTAGTCAAAATGTGAGTAATCTCTACCTCTTTTAGATTTTTATTGGTTTCTGACAATGTTAAAAAGTTCCATTTTTAATTCATTAGCTGGGTTATTAGATCTTTTCAAAGGCCTCTCTTTTGTTTGTTATTTTAAAAGTTTGTATTTTCCTTGTTTGTTTTATTAAAAATTGAGAACAATAGCAATTTGTTCTCTATGGTCCTTAACAGGTTCCTTTGGTTCATTAATGTGTAATAATAAGAATCCTGAGGCTATGTCTGTAGCTTTTTCAGTATTCAGAAGTTGAAGACTTCAGTTTATTTTAAAGTAACTTTGTGTTTGTTTTTGTTTTTGAAAGTTAAAGGCTTTTCCATTTTGGAGGACTTTTTCCAAATGGCACATGTAAAGTGTGATTCTACCTGACTTTGCTTATTAGCATTACATTGTCCCCAAGAATGATCTGCTGACTCCTTTTCTCTAAACTTCCCCCCAAAAAAGTTAAACATTCTTGTGTTATTGTAACATTAGTATGAACCTGCTTAATTGGTGATTTTTAAAAATAAAACATTAAATTAAACAAGTTTCCCTGTTATAACTCACCTTTGTTTGTTGTTATTGTTAGTCCTCACCTGAGGGTATTTTCCTTTGATTTTTAGAGAGAGTGGAAGGGAGGGGGAGAGACAGAGAAAGAGAAACATCAACATCAATGTGAGAGACACACATTGATTGGTTGCCTCCTGCACACACCCCAACCAGGGCTAGGGCTAGGGCTAGAGCCTGCAACTGAGGTATGTGCCCTGGACCAGAATCAAACCCAGGATCCTTCAGTTCGTGAGCTGACACTTCAACCACTGACCCAAACTGGCTAGGGCAATGGTCAGCAAACTCATTAGTCAACAGAGCGGCAAACCGCATGTGGCTCGGGAGCCGCAGTTTGCCGACCACTAGGCTTTTTTTTTTTTTGCTCCTATCCTACTTTCTCAGGCACAGTTCAATAAATTTCATTTGCAAAATGCTTTATTTAATATTTAAAGTCAACAATATTAATCTAAAGTCCATGAGTACCTAGCCAAGACCGGTTTGGCTCAGTAGATAGAGCATCAGCCTGCGGACTAAAAGGTCCCAGGTTCGATTCTGGTTGGGGGCATGTACCTTGCTTGCGGGCACATCTCCAGTGTGGGACGTGCAGGAGGCAGCTGATCGATGTCTCTCTCTCATCGATGTTTCTGACTTTCTATCCCTCTCCCTTCCTCTCTGTAAAAAATCAATAAAATATATTTTAAATAAATAAATAAAGTCCATGAGTACCTATATACAGTTTCTTTCTTGCATTTGTGATAACTTTGCATTATGCCATATATTCTGGCTGTGCCTTCTTACAACCACTGTAACCCTAGGATAAACCTACCTGTGTCATATTGTATATATTATACTGGCCTCCAGAATTTTATTTAGCCATGTACACGCACCCCAAGATCACTATAATGGTTGTATTATTTCCTATTTTTATAACTGAAATATACATGGATGTCTCTGGGGGCCCACGTGAATTTTTTATCAAAACAAATGACAAGAGGGTTCATGCTTGTGGAGTATGTCTTAGGCATAATTCAAATGTCAGCCAAATGTGTATAGAGCTTTTGTTTATAACTATTTTAATTTTTTCCGCATTTCTTTTATAGTCAGTTTCATGATACGGTGTTAAAATAACTTGATCAAAATGAGCTGTTGTAACCACCAGTTTTTAGCATGGAACATGACAGTAGACAAGTGGTTAGGCATGTGTTATAGATTATTTTTTTGCCAAAAATATTAGACAAGTTTTGTTCAAATCAGACAACAATTGGCTAGCAGAGGCATACTGGATACTCAGACTCTAAATTGTTTTTCAATAGTTTATTTTTAGTAATAGTATTTAATACCATGTATCAGGTACTTTGCTGAATATTTTATATATATTACATTAACACTTGTATTTGCTATAGAAATTCATTTTCAAAGCCTCAAGTCATTAGTAAATGGTGAGATAGACTGTCGTCTTAAAATCTTGTCTTCAATCTGCCACAGTGCCACTCCTTTGTATTTTTAAATAAGTGTGAAAGCAATGTAATCTGACCTTACATTGATATCTAAAAAGTAGAAAATTGATTCTTTTTTTAGTTGAGTTATTTGGACCCTAAAATTTTTAGGCAGAAATGATAATGATTTTTCTTGTAGTTTTAAGTCTAATCACTATTGATAATTTATATTTTGAAAAAGAAATAAGTGTGGCCCTGACCTGTTTGGTTCAGTGGATAGAGCATTGGCCTGTGGACTGAAGGGTCCCAAGTTCGATTCCGATCAAGGGCATGTACCTTGGTTGTGGGCACAGCCCTAATTGGGGATGTGCAGGAGGCAACTGATTGATGTTTGTTTATCATTGATGTTTCTGATTCTCTCCCTCTTCCTTCCTCTGTAAAAAATCAATAAAATATATTTTAAAAAAATAAGTTTGTATGATATATTACATGTGATTATTTTTATAGTTCACTTTGATACAAGTCCAGAAGTGTCATCTCAGAGTTCACTCTCTCCTGTAGCCATCAATGGAAATCATTTGATCAGTACAGATGTACCACGGCGAAGTAAAAGGATTGCAAGCAAAAAAGTTTGCAGGTGATTTATCTAGGATATTTTGCTTTCATTGGATAAATATTTGATGGATATAGCTAATAAAATATTTTGTCTTTATACCAAGAATCATAATTTAAAAAAAATTTTCTGCCTTATTAATCAGGTGCCCTTTATTATATTCTCCAGAGAAAGGTTCCTAATTTAAATTATTTACTTGCTTAAAATCCTCCTTCAAGTTGATATGTATAATTTTTAAATTTCTGGTTAATTTAAAAAGCTAGATTATTCTGATAATTCTGGTTTATAAGTGACTAAATAAACTCTTGTGATAAATGGAAAAATCATTTTTGTATGCAAATACAATGTGTTCATATATGATATCTTGAAACTTAACTGATTTTAGGAATATGATTTGCTCTGGACATTCTCAAATTCATTTTGCAAAAGTTTCTCCAGTTTTTTTATGCTGTAAACTGATATTTTAAATTCTATCTTTTTAGGGTGGAATCAGGAAAAGCAGGCTGCTTCTCTCCTAAAATCAGTCGTAAAGAAAAAGTTCGAAGATCTCTTCGTTTGAAATTTAGTCTGGGAAAAAGCAAAGATGCAGTAAGTGTCTATCACCATTTCATTGATGTTTATCTTAGCATAAAGCTGTAGATTTGATGCTGAAAGACTCTCTCAATCCTGCCTCTCCTCTAGCTACTTTCCCATTCTCTACTGTTCTTTAAACCAAACTCTTACACTTGCCTATCTCTAGTCCCTTCTTTTCTGATTCCAGTGAGGCTTTCATCCTCAACACTCACAGCAAATGTCTTCATGGTCACCCATTAATTCATCCTTACTCAAGCCACTAGACAAAGATCAGTCCTTGTTTAACTTGCCCCACAAGCAGCATTTGATCTGGCTGATCACTTGTTCCTCTTCAACATACTTTTTTTTCTTGCTTTAAGGACACTGTTCTCATGAGTTTTTTCCTTCTTCTCTGGTTACTAGTCTAATTCCTTTGCATTGGAGTTCCCAAAGCTTCATCCTTGGACTTCTCTTTTCTTTCTCTTCTCACTCAAAGATGATCATCAATTTTAAACATCATATATTTACTTGAGACTTCAAGTTTATATCTATAGCCCAGAATGTTCTCCTGAACAACTTGTTTGTTTCTTAACATCTGCCTATTTGACCTCCCTAGTTGGATGTCTATCCAGTAGACATCTCAAGTGTAACCTTTCCCAAATAGAGGTCTGAGATCCGTTTCTTCACTGTCTCTATTTCTCTATTCCTACCCTTTTCCCAACTACACTTCTATATTCAGTCTTCATCATCCAGTTATGGCAACTCATTCACTTAGGCCAAGCCATGCAGGCATTCTTGACTCCTCACTTTCCCTCACATACCCTGCCTACACCGTTAGGAATCATGTGTAACTATTGCATTCCAAGTATATTGAAACCAGTTTCACCAGTACTACATTTTTAACTTTAAGTCCTGTCATCTTGAACTTGTACTACTGTAATAAGTCTCTACCAGTAGGTCAAATTGCTTCTTCCTTGCTGCTGTACTCTAGCCAAATTATCCTTTTAAAACTCATTGTCATTTCTTGGTTTAGAATCCTCCAGTGACACCTCATTTCATTCTGGAAAAAAAAAAAAAAGAAAAAAAAGTAAATTCTTCCATCAACTGCAACCCTGCACACAATCTGCTCCCAGCTTCCTCTGAATCCTCCTCCTGTTTACTCTGCTTCATCTACTTCATCCATTCTTGCCTCCTTGCTGTACGCCAAATATGCCAGACCTGGCTTCAGCCTTAGAGACTGCGCTGGCATTTTCCTCTCCCTGGAATATTTTTACCTCTTATACATTCATGACTTGCCCTCATTTTTCTTTTTACTCACAGATCATCTTCTTACGATCATTATGTTGGAAGTTATACCCCCATCTTTTACCATTTCATATAGTCGTACCCTACTTTACTTTTCTCCATAAAACTTTTCATGTTTTGTATTATATATTATCCTATCTAATAAAGAGGGAATATGCTAATTGACCATCACACCTTCACAAAGATGACAGTGCCCACAGCCACAAGAAGATGGTGCCCAGTCCCCTCAGCCCCACTGGGGCGGCAGACAGGCAGCATGGCCGGGCCTGCCTCTAGGTGGGTCCAGCTGCTCCTGGTGCCTGCCTCCAGAGTCCCCTGTCCCGACCCGCGGGTTAAGTCAATGAGGACCCTAGAGGGGGAGTGGGGATGAAAGGGACAAGAGACGCAAGGAATGGAGACAAGACAAAGTTCTAATCAAGTCTCTTTTATTCAGGAGTAGTTCGGGGTATTTATAGGGAGAAGGAGGAATGAGGAAGTTAGCAAAAATTCCTAGCCCTTAAAGCGAAACATCTGGCTTATGGGAAAGAGATAGGGTTTGGGATAATAGAAACCTAGCCCGAAGTTAGTGCTAACGTGGCTGGAGCTTACTACAAAATGGCTGTCAAGCACAACAAGTTTCCCACAGTCCCCCAGTCCCCTCATTACCCCAGCTGCCCAGGGCCAGCCCGAGGCTCAGGAAAGCCTTGGATGTCCCAGCCGCCCAGGGCCACCCGAGGCTTAGGTAACCAGGGATGGCCAAGCTTTGTTCTGCCAGCAGTGGCAGCAGCAGAGATGTGATGGGGCGTCGCCTTCCCCTGATTGTGAGTTCGCCTCCTGCCCCTGAGGACTCCTGTACTGTGAGAGGGGGCAGGCTGGCTGAGTGAAATATAATTATTTATTTTTTAAAATTAAATCTTTATTATTCAGATTATTACATTTGTTTCTCTTTTTTTCCCTCAGTAGCTCCCCTCCACCCGGCTCCCACCCTTCCCTTTACCCTTACCTTCCTCCTGTTGACCTCATCCATAGGTGTATGATTTTTGTGCAGCCTCTCCCTGTACACCGCTCACCCCTTTCCCCCTGAGAATTATCAGTCCACTCCCTTTCTGTGCTCCTGATTCTATTATATTCACTAGTTTATTCTATTGATCAAATTTTTAATTCCCTTAATTTTTAGATTCACTTGTTGATAGATACATATTTGTTGTTCCTAATTTATCTTTTACCTTTTTCTTCTTCCTCTTCTAAGAGTACCTTTCAGCATTTCATATAATACTGGTTTGGAGTTGATGAACTCCTTTAGCTTTTCTTCTCTGTGAAGCTTTTTATCTGCCCTTCAATTCTGAATGATAGCTTTGCTGGATAGAGTATTCTTGGTTGTAGGTTCTTGCTATTCATCACTTTGAATATTTCTTGCCACTCCTGTCTAGCCTGCATCCTTTCTGTTGAGAAATCAGCTGACAGTCATATGGATGCTCCCTTGTAAGTAATTAACTGTTTTTCTCTTGCTGCTTTTAATATTCTCTCTTTGTCTTTTGCTCTTGGTATTTTAATTATGATATGTCTTGGTGTGGTCCTCTTTAGATTCCTTTTATATGGGATTCTGTGTGCCTCCTGGACTTGTAAGTCTATTTCTTTTACCAGATGTGGGAAGTTTTCAGTCATTATTTCTTTAACTAGGTTTTCAGTTTCTTGCTCTTTCTCTTCCTCTGGCACCCCCACAATTCTGATGTTGGTATGCTTGAAGCTGTCCCAGAGGCTCCTTACATTATCTTCACATTTTTGGATTCTTTTCTCTTCTAGCTTTTCCAGTTGAGTGTTTTCTGGTTCTTTATATTTCAAATTTTTGACTTGATTCTTGCCTTCCTCTAGTCTGCTCATCTCCTCTTGGGACTCACTAACTTTATCCAGCTTTTCTAGGATATTCTTTTTTTTTTTTCCTGATTCTAGTATATTCACCAGTTTATTCTGTTGATCAAATTTTTAATTCACTTAATTTTTAGATTCACTTGTTGATAGATACGTATTTGTTGTTCATAATTTTTTGACTTTAATCTTTTCCTTCTTCCTCTTAAAGAGTACCTTTCAGCATTTCATATAATACTGGTTTGGAGTTGATGAACTCCTTTAGCTTTTTCTTATCTGTGAAGCTCTTTATCTGCCCTTCAGTTCTGAATGATAGCTTTGCTGGATAGATTATTCTTGGTTGTAGGTTCTTGCTATTCATCACTTTGAATATTTCTTGCCACTCCCGTCTGGCCTGCATCGTTTTTGTTGAGAAATCAGCTGACAGTCGTATGGGTGCTCCCTTGTAGGTAATGAACTGTTTTTCTCTTGCTGCTTTTAATATTCTCTCTTTGTCTTTTGCTCTTGGTATTTTAATTATGATGTGTCTTGGTGTGGTCCTCTTTGGATTCCTTTTATATGGGGTTCTGTGTGCTTCCTGGACGTGTAAGTCTATTTCTTTCACCAGACGTGGGAAGTTTTCAGTCATTATTTCTTTAAATAGGTTTTCAGTATCTTGCTCTCTCTCTTCTGGCACTCCCACAATTCTGATGTTGGTACGTTTGAAGCTGTCCCAGAGTCTCCTTACATTATCTTCACATTTTTGGATTCTTTTCTCTTCTTGCTTTTCCAGTTGAGTGTTTTCTGCTTCTTTATATTTCAAATTTTTGACTTGATTCTTGCCTTTCTCTAGTCTGCTGTTAGGACTCTGTATAATATTTTTTATTTTAGTCAGTGAATGTTTCATTTCTAGTTGGTCCTTTTTCATCTCCTCTCGGGACTTGATAAATTTATCCATCGTTTCTAGCATATTCTTGAAAAACCTTATAAGTGTGGTTTTGAACTCTATATCCGGTCGTTTTTTTTCTTCCATTTCTTTTGTTTGTGATCCCTTCCCTTGTCTTGGCATTTTCACTATGCCGGGGAAACTTCTATGTTGGCTTCAGCCTTATAATGCCAGACGTGCAAAGCCGCAGAAGCCTCTGTTGAGCTTGGGATGGGTGGAGTCTCAGGGCTTAAGGGACCGCCTTGCCTTCCAGTCGGCCCTGCCCTCCACGGCCCCTGAGTCTCACGTGACTGGGTAATCGCTGGAGCGGTCCTTGTGCCCACGAGCCCGCAGTGCCTCTTAACCGCTGCCTTTCCAGCTCCCCTGCGCACCAGGACCACAGGAGTCTAGGTCCACAGGGTTTCGCCCGACACAGGAGCCCAGTGGACTCAGAAGTGGCACAGTTGGGAGGGTCTGTCTCCCGCCCACTCGCGAAAGCCAGCGGCACAATCAGCAGTCTGTCCTCCAAGCAGCGCCATGCGCGCCGCCACCAGGCCTTTGATCTTTTGCGGCTCCCCTAAATTTCCTTGCACCTCTCCCTTTTCACAGTCCAAACTCCCCCCGTATGAGTTTCGGCTGGATCTGGGGTTTAGTGTGGTAAGATGAGGGGTTCAATGCTGTTGGGAGTCTCCGTTTCCCTCCCACCAGAGAAAGCCAGCCAGGTACTCCGGCACCCGCTCTCTCAGCGCGCGCGTCTCCGTACCTCAGCTTTTTGCAGCTCCTCTGGGTCTCTGTGAGCCCCTCTCTTTCCTTCTAGTTGTAGAACTTCCACTCAGCCAGCTTTCCTGTGGTTCTGGATGATGTCCGTTCTGTCTTTTAGTTGTAGTTTTTTCTAGGATATTTTTGTAAAACCTTATAAGCGTGGTTTTGAACTCTATATCCAATCGTTTGTTTTCCTCCATTTCTTTTGTTTGTGATCCCTTCCCTTGTCTCAGCATTTTCACTATACCTGGAGAACTTCTGTGTTGGATTCAGCCTTATGATACCAGACTTGCAAAACTACAGAAGCCTCTCTGTTGAGCTTGGGATGGGTCGAGTCTCGGGGCTTAAGGGACTGCCTTGCCTTCCAGTCGGCCCCACCCTCCCGGACCCGAGTCTCATGTGACTGGGTAATCGCTGGAGCGGTCTCTGTGTGCGCACACGCTCTCTTGCAGTGCCTCTAGGCTGCTGCCCCTCCGGCTCCCCTGCGCTCTGGGACCATATGAGTCTGGGTCCCCAGGATTTTGCCCGAAACTGGGGTTTAGTGGAGTTAGAAGTGGCACAGTTGGGAGGGTCTGTCTCCTGCCCACAAGCCAGCAGCACAGTCAGCAGTCCGTTCTCTGTGCACAGTGGAGTGCGCGCCTGCAGACTTCTGCTCTTTCGCGGTTTCCCTAAATTTCCATGCACTTTTCCCTTTTCACAGTCCAGACTCCCCCCGTATGAGTTTTGGCTGGATCTGGGGTTTAGTGTCGTAGGATAAGGGGTTCAATGCCGTTGGGAGTCTCCGTTTCCCTCCCTCCAGAGAAAGCCAGCCAGGTTCTCCGGCACCCGCTCTCTCCACGCGCGTGTCTCCATACCTCAGCTTTTTGCAGCTCCTCTGGGTCTCCGTGAGCCCCTCTCTTTCCTTCTAGTTGTAGAATTTCCACACAGCCAGCTTTTCTGTGGTTCTGGATGATGTCTGTTTTGTCTGTTAGTTGTAGTTTTGAAATTGTTGTGCGAGGCAGCAGTGTAGGTGTTTACCTATGCCGCCATCTTACATTCTCCCATAAGCTTTTTTTTTTAAGTTAATGAAGACATAAGACAATTTTTACTTGCATCATAAAATATCAACTAAGAGCCGAGTCAAATGCTTAGTTTTTATCATCATACATGCATATATATTTGTATTTGGTACAAAATTGTTTCTCAATTATATTATTTTTAATTAACTAGAGAGAATTTTGATAATTATAAAAAATTTACTTTTTCTTAATATTTTGAAAATTAACTGGTTTACTTTTTAACCAACATGTTTCAATTTATCTTTTCTGTACAGAATGGGTGTTCTGGTGTCAATAGACATGAAAATGTTGGTCGACGACTTGCAAATCAACAAAGTTTAGAAAGTAGGATTGAATCTGTAAAAACAGGTCTGCTTTTTAGCCCAGATAATGATGAAAGATTAACCAAGAAAAGTAAAGGTACATTTATTTACATAATATTGTTAGAGTTTTATTCAAAAAAAACCTACTTTAGTTTGTTTGTTTTTTTTAAAATATATTTTTATTGATTTCAGAGAAGAGGTGAGAGAGAGAGAGAGAGAAACATCAATGATGAGAGAGAATCATTGATTGGCTGTCTTCTGCATGCCCCCTACTGGGGATTGAGCCCACAACATGGGCATGTGCTCTCATTTATGGTTTCTGGATGGATTTCTATGTTACAAAACCTGTATATTGCCTTGTGTGCTCACTATCTTGGAATTGAACCGTGACCTACTAGTTCATAGGTCATTGGTTCAACCACTGATCCACGCCAGCTAGATTACTTTGTTTTTAAAATAAAAGTTTTCCAGCTTAATTGAGATATAATTTATACATAACCTTTTAATTTTTTTGTAATGATAAAATATATTCTGAAAATTTAAAATTCAAGCTTAAAAATTTGAATTGTCAATGTTATTTTTCTGTGAACAATTGAAGGATGCTTATAAATATGAAAGCTTGACACTTAAAAATCCTTTCACACAAATCTTTATAATTAAATGCTTAGTACCTTTATTCACCATGTATTTAAATAATAATGTAAAAACTAAGTCAAATATAAATGATTAAAAACCCTGAACTGTTTTATTTTAGGTTCAAAAAAGATCAGTAAGTCTGAGGAACATTTATTAACTCCAGAGCAACTAGATGGAAAAAGTTACCGAATGTCTTGGACTGGGCCTAGTAATTCAAGTTTTCAAGAAATAGAAGCAAAAGAAGCTTCTCCAACAGAGGGGAATCTTAAGGTGGAATACTCTTGTTTGGAGCTTGATGTGGTAGAAAAGTCATCTATTAATTCATATGAATTCACCCCTTCTAATGTACATAATAAGCATAATAACAACCTAACCAGAAACTCTCTTAGTGGGGATGAAAATAACTTGAATACAGAGACTTTGTTGAAAATTCAGAAAGCGTTTTCTGAATCTGGAAGTAAGCTTCACGCATTGATAAATCACAAGCAATCATCAATTGGTAATGTGGGGAAAGTAAGAGAAAATGAAACATCTTCTATAGCATATGGCCCAGAGGAAAACCTACTTGAAAGTAATGACTTGACTGTGATAGAATCATATGAATACCACACTGGTAAAAGTGAAAATAGTTTTTCAGAAAGAGACTTCTCAGTACCTCAAACTCAAAAATTAGATAGAAAAGCAACTATAAATTGTTATTCAGCTCATATGAAGATGGAACATGATGAAATCATTCATTCAGATATACCAAATGATGACTTAAACAAGCAAGAATTGCCCAGTGATGAACAGATAAAAACACAACAGTCCCGAAGGGATAAACTAAATACTAAATTAAAGGAGGAGAATATGATTGAAGAGAACTTGTTGAAATGCACAGCTCCTGGGGAAGATGCAGCTAACACCTCTTCCTCAGAACAGATTACATGTGATAAAACCAGCTTATCAAAACCTAGGTGTGTGAGAATGGTCACACAGCAGTCACTGGTGGAAAAGTGTGATACAAGGTTATCTGAACATTTACAAGTATCAGAGCACAGAAAGGTTTCAGACCACATACAATGGTTTAATAAACTTTCTTTAAATGAATCAAATAGGACAAAAGTTAAATCACCTCTTAAGTTTCAGCGCACACCTGTCCGTCAGTCTGTCAGGAGAATTAATTCTTTGTTGGAGTATGACAGACAACCTGTAAGGCACAAATTGGCACATCTTGGTGATCCTGCTTCTCCTCTGGTTAAATCAGTGAGCTGTGACAGTGCTCTTTCCTCTTGTATAGAAAGTATGTCAAAAGATTCCTCCATTTCACATACCCAATCATGTCCTAAGGAACGGAAGTCTGTTTCATGCAAACAGTCAAATGTTGATGCAGTTACAAAATCAAGCATGGGATTAACTTCTAAATCTTTCTCACAGATGAAGAAGCACCCAGACTCCATGAACACTTCAGTTGGGTCAACCAGAGTTTATAAACAAAAAGTGATATCTGATGGCCAGATGAAGGGTCCCTTGGAGGATTTGACAAATCATGATATATTAAGATCTGTTGTAAATAATAATACAGGCTTATCATCTGGGATAAACAGCAGGATCCTTAGGAAGCCATCAGAAAGAGAAAGGGTCTGGTATAAAGGTTCTCCCAAAAACCCTATTGGAAAAGCTCAACTACTACCAACAAGTAAACCTGTAGACTTGTAATTGGTAAATGTTATACTTGTCATTAATGTAAATAAAATCAGTTGATGATGTGCTTGTTTATTTGTAGCTCAGTAATTGTTACATGAGAGATTTTTAATTTCATTACACAAGCAACTTTGATTCTTGTGCTTGTATAAATGACTTAATTGTATTCCTTAATTATGGCAATATTTAAGACTTTAATTTTATTGTAATGTTTTAAAACAGATTACACTTTTTAAAAGATTGTTGGCTGGCTTTATAAGAAATTAATTTTTGAAAATTGCATGAACTTTTTGACTTAACTGATGGGAAGAATTGCATAAGTTGTGTCTATTTCCTGTTGTTCCTAAGTTGATAAGGTTTCTATAAGAAATGTTTAGGATGTAAAGGGAATAGATAAGACTTGCAAATCTTACATTTTTTAAAATATATTTTATTGATTTTTTACAGAGAGAAAGGGAGAAGGATAGAGTTAGAAACATTGATGAGAGAGAGACATTGATCAGCCACCTCCCGAATGCCCCTATTGGGGATGTGCCCACAAGCAGGATACATGCTCTTGACCAGAATCGAACCTGGGACCCTTCAGTCCGCAGGCTGACGCTCTATCCACTGAGATTATTTCTTGAATTACATTAATGTTTACTGTCTTTACCCAAATCCCTAGAAATTAACTTGTTTCAATAGCATGTTAATCCTTTATTCCTATAAAGTAATTGGGTTTCTATTGCCTGTAGATGTATACAGGGTGTTCACTTAACAATGATGGCTAAAGTAGAGCAATGTTAAGGTGTGCTTATATAGTGTGTTGCTGCAGGAATAATTGATGACTTTTAAGCTATAATATTTTTAAAGGTAACTTGCCCAAATACATTTATATCTGTTTTGTTTAATGCAGAATTTAAAATTGAGGAATAAATAAGCTTGAAAATTTTAATCAAGGTGATTTCTTATATACAGATGATTGATTCTAAACTTTGAAGTATTTGATGAACCTCCACATTTACCTTAGATTATTTTGTATGTTTTTCTAATTTATTGAGGTGACATTGGTCAACATAAACATATGGGGTTTCAGGTGTAGATTTCTATGTTATAAAACCTGTATATTGCCCTTTGTGCTCACTATCTTGGAGTCTTATACTTTGAATTCATGCAAAAGCCCATGATGGTTTGTCTTCTGTGTAAATGTTATTTATTTAGCATAGATATTAAAGATAACTTCCTGAAAAATGACTTGCCTGAGATTCAAGTGAAATTCAAAGAATCTTTTAAAATTTGACCCAAATTGTTAAGCAAATCTACACTGAGTGGCCAGATTATTATGATATCTGAATGCATAATAATCTGGCCACTGAGTTTATATCCTATATAATAAATGGCTAATATGCAAATTGTCTCCTCGACCAAGAGTTGGACCATCAAGCAGGCCAGTCAACCCCCCATATCCCCTCCCCCTAACCAGGCTGGCCAGACCCCACCTATGCACAAATTCATGCACCAAGCCTATAATATATACTGTATATGTATATGTGCGCATATATATATGTGTGTGTGTGTGTGTGTGTATATGTATATCCTACACACACACACACACATACTGAATGGCCAGATTTTTATGCATTCAGAGGTCATAATTGGCCACTCAGGGTATATTTATATTTTAAATTATTAGAAGTTACAAATATTTAAGGAAGGAATATTATTAATAATAGAGTATATTCTGTGAATTTTGGAGGAAAGAATATGCAGATAGAATCGACCACTAGAGAGAGTTTTGTAAATCAGTTGTTAGAATGCCACATTCAGATGTTGAGGCAGAATAGAAGAGCACTGCACATCTACCCAGCAACCAGATTCACTGTGTATGTATGAGGCCTTTAAAGTCACCAGATGTTCGCTTCACCGAGTTCTACTTGATAGCAGTATTATCTCTTTTCTTTCAGAGCTGTTTCCTGTCTGTATTACCTAGGAATCAACTCTTTCTCAGAACTAGTATTTGACTTACTAGTAAGAATTTTACTTATTTGAAGACTAAAAATCTATACATATAATCATCATGTTTATCTGACATCAAAACATGTTTGTAGTGTTTATTGGGTATGCATTTCAGTGTTTATGGTATTTACCTAGTAGTAGAGATAGAAAATATTCATAAATCCTGAAATATGTGTTGTCTGGTTGTAAGAAATTTTTAAACTTAAAAATGCATTAATGTCTTTTTACTAATATATTCATGGGGATGAAATTGTTGCATTGGATGACTAATTAGGTAAAAAGCATAGGAAATTAACTGTAGAAATCATCTGAATTAGTGGATTTTTGAGAGATGAATCAATAATGAGAGATTTAAAAAAAAACCTACTCACATGTCATTCCCATGTTTGTTAGCTGAAAATAAGTATTTGGAGGTATGGTAATTGGAGATAAAGAGTCAGGAAATTTGAGTTTTAGATATGATTTAATCTCTCTTGCATGTCCCCCCCCCTCACACACACACACACACACACACACACAAAATAATGTTCCCAATGTCATGGGATATTTGATCAAATGATAAAGTTAAAAAGTCAAATACTAGTTCTGAGAACCAGTGTGCATTAACTTCAAAGATTCTTTTCATTATTCTTACAAGTAAAGATCTAATATTAATTTGATTATTATGAGCAGCAAACAGTAGTTACATAGAGCTAAATTAGGTTGCTTGGCAACATCCTATAATCTCTAAGAATTTAAGATTTTTTTTATCAAGGATATTTTTTCCATTGATTTTTAGAAATAGGGAAAGATATGGTGAGAGATAAACAACGTGAGAGACATCAATTTGTTGCCTCCTGCATATACCACAACCAGCCAGGGCTTAATATAGGAGTTTGATAATCATCAGGCCCAGAATATATACATTTTTAAAATTTCAAATTTTATGCAGCATACACATTTTGGTGTATTGCAGTCTAATTTCCATTAATCACAAAAGCAGTAAATTGCAATAACTCCATTTTTCCAAGCACAAAATGAAGATAACTGAACAACATCAAAGTAAAATTCAGAATTGAAAAAACTCAGTATGGGTGAATAATACATATTAAGTCCCCAGTTTGGCCTTTGAACCGAGAATCAATAAACTATATTTGTACTATTGATTGAGTATACAGTACCCTGAAACAAAAGGCAGGAAACGAGCGTCCATGGAAGAAAGGCCTAGGAAGGAGGCTTGGCTTCAAACCAAAAGGCCATGTGCCTCTGATTTTTGTGTCCCCCTTAGCATTGCATGAAATTGCTGTAGGTGGTTATGGATTTGAGCAGGGGTAGAGATCTGAACTCTACACTCACCAAGTTACTCAGTTATTCTCAGAACCCAGGTACCTTAGTCATCCCCAGTCTTGAAAAAAATTTACAATAATATTTATTGTGGAGTTTTACACTTCAATTTTTGTAAAATTTGGACAAAATTCAAAGGTTCAAGGTTTGCTCTGTAAAAGCTTAAAAGTCTGTGTTTACCTGGATAAATTTCAGCAATGTGCTGGGAATTTGGTTTCTCTTCAAAGGAATGTTATGTGTAAGTTGAAAAATAACACTCAAAACTCCTATTTCTAGAGGTTTTCCCTTGTTTGCAGTGCAGTACTTTAACAGAAGTTGCTAGCATTTTCTGTTTAATAGCCTGTTTCCCAAAGAAAGGACTCGCTGAAAGCACCCTGAAATTATGCCCTATCCTATCATTGCCATCATTAAAAATTAGGACTCTTCACATGTGTTTCTCCTACCGTGTCCCCTTTCCTCTTAAAGCAGAAAGGCTTAAAAACACAAACGCCAGAAGGTGGCAGAATTAAAGATGTGCTATTGGGGCAGATTACACAGTGCGAACTGTCATATTGTTGAGATAATTGCGTGAGAAAAGGTGGGTTACTTCCATAAGGGTCTATGGAGAGAGGATTTAGGAGACCTGCTTGTGGAAGGCGCGGATTGAACGCAGTGCGGCTCCAGGTGGAAGGTGCCAGCCTCTGGCTGCATGCTGGGGAGTCGGCTGGGCGGCCTCCACCTGCTGGGGGAGGGGCCAGGGCGGAGCCAAGAGGCGGAGGGAGGTGTGACGCGTCAGAGACTCAGACCGCTGCTCCCTGCCCGACCCCCAGCAAGGCCCAGACCCGCGGCAGGCTGCTCTGGCCCCTGGGTGAGTCCTACGCTGATGCTGCACCTCATGAGGCCCCACACCCAGGGAGGGTTCGAGACGGGAGTCGGGAAGGGCGTCCTGAAATCTTTGAGCTGGAGGATGGGGGCAGACAAAGGATGGATGCGGGGTCAGGAAGTTCCGCTACAAACAGGAGGGAAAGAGTACCAAAGGAGGGGATTGTGTAGTTCGTCAAATCAGAACTGTGCTGGTTGGCGAGTAAATGAAACAAAGCATCCTACATTCGGTGCAGAGGAGGGGAAGATGGAGATGCTGGGCAGCTGGCATCTGCCTCTGGCCTTTCTGTCAGAATGGCAGGTTTTGCTCTTTGGGGAACAGGTTTTGTATCCAGGGGTGGCTAGAAAATGCCCTTTTCTATACAGAAAAAGATAGGGGTTGTGAATGTTCCAGTTTCAGGGGGAAAATGCATAGAGAATGTAAAAAGAAAGGGGTTGCGTGGCTCCTGTCAGAGCGTAGGTCAGCAGCTGCAGAGGGAAGCTGCGTGAATGTCTGTCCCCTTGTTCTGCAGGCCTCAGGCTCTCCGGACGCCAACATTTCCGACAGCGACTCCCCAGATCAGTTTTCTCCCTTTCACCTGTCTGTCTTCCCTCGCATCACTCATTTGCCTAGATTCTAAGCCCAGAACCGTGAAGTAATATTGCCAACATAATAAAGCAATGTAGGGGTTCTGTGCCCGGCATGGTTCAAGTCCTCCTTACAGGTGTTCCCACACTTCTGCTCACAACAATCCTACAAGCCAGATGCTTTTCTCATCCCCTTTTTGCAGAGAAGAAAACTGAGGATTTTGTCCCAAGTTACTCTATTTTGCATGTGACAGAGCAAGCTTGCCTCATCTCTCCTTCCAGATTGCAGGGCAGATCTGAGGTGTGTGTTTTTATTCCCTCTCAGGATCTCAAATGTAGTAGATGTCTGCTAAGCTAAAGTGTTCCTTCCACCACTCCTTCCTTCCTTCCTTCCTTCCTTCCTTCCTTCCTTCCTTCCTTCCTTCCTTCCTTCCTTCTTTCCTGTGATTCTTTATCATTCGTGTCTTCCTAACCCCTTTTTGAGACCTCCCCTGCCCAGATTCAAGATGTCCTTCTCCCTTTCTCAAAATTGGAACAAGTTAATTTTTGTTGTTTGTTTTAGTAAGAAGAAGAGTGTGGTAGAGTTAGGGGTGCTGCACAGCTTGCAGGAAGCTGCAAGGAGGATAAAAGATGTCTGAGAACTGCCATTCCTAGCTAACCTTCCCAAGAAGGCACATCAGAAGGAACTGGCTCCTCGAACTGTTTTGTTTGTTTAACACCGTCCCACAACAGATGTACCAGCTGGAGTGGACATTTAAGGAAAAAGCAGACTCCTACAATTTCCCCTCTCTAGGTGGTCCTCAAATTAGTACTTCATATGATTGCATCATCACAGTTGCCAGTTGGCTGATGGATATAGTTTGATCTGATTTCTGCAGGTTAAAAATGGTCTCCGGGATGGTCTCTACCATGCTATCTGGCCTGATGTTTTGGTTGACATTTGGGTGGACTTCAACATCTGCCTATAGCCCAAGGACCCCCGACCGCGTCTCAGAAACAGACATGCAGAGGCTGCTCCATGGCGTTATGGAGCAGTTGGGCATCGCCAGGCCACGGGTGGAGTATCCAGCTCACCAGGCCATGAATCTCGTGGGCCCACAGAGCATCGAAGGTATGTGCTGTGCTCCATCACTTTGAGGTTGCCATTAGTATATATGAAGAAACTCCATTTCCACTCTCCATTTTCCCTTTCTTTTTACTCTACACAGTATACACATATATACATCCACATGAGAATGTAGGTCCTGTGTGAGCTCTACAGAAAGACTCAGCTCAGGTTTTCGCCCATACTGATTGATCTTTGGGAAGTTGGGTTCCCAGCTGGCTGCTTATAAAAGATCCTCAAAGTGTAGGACCTGCAGGCTCCGATTTGGTTCTTTGGGATGACGTCATATAAGCCCAAAAGAGGCACTGATGTTAAGAGTTTATGTCAGAAACTGTCCAAAATCGTTAAAAATATAACAGATGTTAATTAACTTCTTTTCATGTGGCAAAACCATTTCTTCCAGAAATTTTCTGTCTGGCAAAGTGGTTGTAATACTTTTATTGAAAACCAGCACTTTGTTGTTTAGTGACTTATTTACAGAGAAAATCGGAACCGAGCTCTCAGGAGAGGCCCCTTATTTCCATGCCTTGCTTTGTATCCTCCCCGAATCGAATGATCTCCTTCTCTGCTGAGCTGGAGCCCTAACGTAGAGGCGTGGGTACTGCAATAGGTTAACTGCAGGGAGTGGGTCCTAAGAAAAAATGCAAATGATTTCCCTGAGTTTTCTCAAAACACACACCCAGCAAATGCTACTCCCTGTGGATTATGACACATAATTTTACCTGAACTCTTAATCTTCTAAAAATGCTTTCTGCCATGGGGTCCTGTGAATGCTGTGGATATTGTTGATATACAATTCTCGCTTCTGGCTTGTTACCCATAGTTTGAAGCCATTGATTAAAAGTAACTCTGTGGAGTTCTTGTCTATTTAGGCCACATGTAAATTGTGGAATGGATGAACATGGATGGTGTGAATCAACAAGCATAGCAACCTAGCAGAGGGCTTGAATCAGAAAGGGCTTCATGCCATCTGTTGCTTCAAGCTCCCCTATCCATTTCAGACCAGCTCTTTGGAGACAGTAAATATCTGCCCTTTTAGTGCGTAAGTGCTAGGTTAGTCACCCAGCCGTTGTCATGGAGAAGGCTTGCTGGGTTTCTATTAATACCTGAGGCCTGATCATCTTTGTGAAAAAAAAAAAAGTGGCTCTTTGGCATCAAAAGCCTATGTGAATTTTAAGCCTAATTTTCTTCCCTGGATAGCCAACTATTTAGCAGCCACTATATGCCAGGCACTGGGCAGGAGACTGGGGCAGTTCTGCCCTAAAGATTCACCGTTGGGGGCTGGGAGGAGGACAGATTATCACAATACATCATGGCAAGTGTTTTGTAGATGTACAGATAAGCTGCTGCCTTGGAAGCAGGGAATAATAGTTTATTCTGCTTGGAAATGGATTGGGTTGTCTGTAAGGAAACGCTTTTTTGAAGAAGCAACATTTGACCTGGGTTTTGAAGTTTGAAGAGGAATTCACCCAGGAATAGCAAATGAAAAGGCATGGAGATTTGAAAAAACATGGATTAGGACAATTCAAAAATAATTGTTCTGTTTCTATTATTAACCTTGGGATAATGTGAGGTCATAGCCATGTTAGGTTCCCCCTAACAGCGTCTGTGAAAGGGGTGAATATTGGCTGGTGTTTTGGTATTCTATTACTGCTACTAATTACCATCTGAACATAATAGCCATTTATTATCTTGTGGTTTTCACTGGTCAGGAGTCAGACATGGGTTTGCTGGGCTGCCTCTGTTCAGTCCTAGAGACTGAAGTGAAGGTATTGACCAGAGCTGCAGTCTTGGCTGGGGCTCATGTCCTCTTCTAAGCTCTTTGAGATTATTGGCAGAATTCAATTTCTTGCTGGTGTGGAACTGAGGTCCCTTTTTTCTTGCTGACTGTTGGCTGAGGTCCATATCTGTTCTAAGAGGCCACCCTGAAGTTGTAAGCTGCATGGTGACCCTCTCAAAATGTGGCAGTTTATTTCCTCAAGCAGAGGGAGGCTATCCCTTTAGTCTTAATTATAACAATCTGATTATGGGAGTGACTACCATCCCCTTTATCATTAAAAAAATCTTTATTGTTGAAATTATTACATAAGTCTTTTCCCCCCATCATCACCTTTGTCATTTAACAAAGAATCGATATCCTATTTTATTCTCAGCCCTCTCTGCCCTCCCTCCCCCCATCAAAGGCAGAGGATTCTGCAAACAGGTACACTAGTGGTGGGTGGGCATCTTGGGTGTCATTTCAGAATTCTGCCTATAACAGCTTGTGTGAAAGCTTAATAGAGAAAACAGTCCAAAGACGTTGGAGGAAACAAGGAAATGAAGAAGAAAAAAAAAAAGCCTGGATGTTTTTTAGCCCTGAGCCTGGCCATTAATTAATTGGGTATCTAATACTTATTTAAATGAGTATAGTACGTTTTAACTCTTCTATTTATTTGCCTTATTTCTGTTCAGACAGTCACACATACTAATTCCCAGGCTTCTGACAGATACATGGATTATCTTTCATATCCCTTCCAACATCTACTTTATGATTGTATTGTGTGAAGGAGCAAGTTTAAGAAAAGTATCTTTTTATAATTTTAATAGAACTGCACATATAACGCATGTATTCTGGTGTGAATTTTAATACACATTTAATATAGACTATTACCAAGGATACCTGGCTTTAAATGTTTATTAGTGATGTGAGCTTAAGCAAATTATTTAACTCCTCTGAACTTCCATTTAGCTTGTGGGTAGGACTTAGGGAAGAAAAGTCATTTTAGCATGCATGACTGCATACTGGGACATTATTTCTAAATGAATCATCATCACTTTAGATGACAATTACTTGATCTTGAGTTCCTTGCAGGCAGGGCTGTTCATTGTCCAATCCATAGCACAGAGAAGACAGTTTTCTCTTATTTTGTCTACTCCAGTTAATTAATTGTATTATCCTTAAATTAATCTCATTATTGAAGATGCATGTTATCTCTCAAATATAGTATTATAAACAAACCTTTTAGTATAGCATATAGTATCAGTATAAATTGCCATTAGTCATTAAGGTCATGAAAAAAATTTCCTCCTGTAATCACATATCCTTTCTGGTTACTACAACATTGTTCTGCTCCCCTTCTCAGCCACCTTTTGACACCTACTAATCAGTTCTCTCCTAGAATAGTAGCCCAATATTCCCACACTCCTTTGTCAAGTATCACTTCTTTTTAAAAACAAGTTATTTATTGATTTTTATTTATCTTTATTGTTGAAAGTATTACAGCTGTCCCTTTTTCTCCCAATGACCCCCTCCATCCCACACCCCACACCCCACACCCCAAGGAGTATTTCTTGACTGCCAGGCATGCTTTTCAGTACTGAGGAAATAAACACGAACTTCAGAGATCTGGCAGGGCAGATGAGACATAGCCCTTAAATAAGAAAATAAGTAAAATATATAATAAATCAAATGGTTATAAGTGCTATAAAAATATAAAGCAGAGGAGGGGGTGGAGGAGACAACTTAAAATAGGGGAGGGGTGCTCCTTACTGGGAAGGTGAGCGAAAATCGGGGAGTTGGAAGTGAGCTGTGTGAAATATAGAAGGAGGCACTCCAGGCAGAGGAAGCTGCATGTGCAGGTGCTGCAAGACGGGAGATTGGAGGCACGAGGCCGGAGTGGCTGGAGCCCAGGATTCAGGGGAGACAAAGAGGGAAGACTTGGTCATGGCAGGAGGGCAGCCAGGAGGCTAATATGTGGGACAGATCGCTTAGGGTCTCACAGTCCTGTAGGGGATGGGCCTCCTTTAGAAAGGACCTCTCTGAGGGCTCTACCGAAAATATTCCTGTAGGAGGAGGATTGGGGTCAGGCCATGAGTCAGGAGGCTATTGGAGGATCCAGGCAAGGGATATACTGGCCTAATAGCTAGCAATGCGGTGAGACATGTCCCATTCTGGGTATATTTTGAAGTTAAGCCAACAGGATTTGCTGGTGGGTTGCAGCTAGGGAGGGACTGAAAGAAAGGGAGGAGTTGGGGTGACACCAGGGACTGGGAAGGGGCAAACTGAGGAAATTCAGGGGAAGCCCACTGCATGAACAATTCAAAGACAGAAAGGGAAAATGCCCTGTATATGACACCCTGAGCTAAAGTGAGGTGAGGTGCCTCAAGGGCTTCACAGCGTCACGGCAGGACGGTAAAGACAGATGTTCAATAACTAGTAGTTTGCTATGCCATATAGTTAGGCAAAAAGGTTATCTCTGATAATCTCTTATCATGGGCAAGGCCCCTAATTCAAATGCTTCTATGTGATTCAAGGGGGCTGGGTAGAAGTTTCTCTTGAGCCTTGCAGTCTCTGTTGCCATTAGCTCAAGATAATCTGCAAACCACAGAGGCATATCATGAGGTGACTCATTTGGAATCCCTGCAGTACTCAGTAAGCCGAATATATGATATCAGGGGAAAATAGATATATCTAGAGGCAATAAGTATGTAAATACTATTTGACATCTGGATCTGTTGAGACATTTTTTCCTTTTAGTTCAAGGAAAATATTCCATTTCTATTCTGTTTTTTTAATAAAGCTACCTAGAAATTTTTTCCAAGAGCTCCATGATATTTGCTTGTTGACTTGGACTGTGTGTGACCCATCCATCACCATGGCACAGGGTTTGTGCCCTTCATACAGCTGCCAAGAAACAGGAAGGACTATTTGCAGTTCTGAAACTAAACCAGCAGGGGGCCAACTGGACCCAAAGTATATCACAGGATTCCTGCCACCTGGTAGCCATCCTCCTGGTTATTTGCTTGCTATATTCTGAGGAGGAAGCATTTACCAAAAGCATCCAGAGAGGACTAGGAGTTATTTTTTATTTCTCCGTAGGGACCTTACAAATGGCGTGGTAAGGAACATTTTTATAATGTAAAACAAAAACACAAAGACAAACAGGGAGCAATGTGGTGCTTTATAGAGGAAAAAAAGTGCTCTATGAGCAAAGAGATCTGGGATTGAGTCTTGCCCATATATTTACTAGCTTTGGGTGATCTTGGCAACTTTTCTGAGCTTTACTTTCTTCCATCTGTTAAGTGGGGCTTCCAGCCCACTCTCTCACAGCAATAAGTGGGTGCTGTTAGTAACTGAATGATGAGCCTGCCACCTCTCACTTTGGAGGTTATCAACAGTACATGTTTAATTCTTTTTAAAAAATATATTTTTATTGATTTCAGAGAGGAAAGGAGAAGGAGGGGAAGAGAGAGAGGGAACATCTATGATGAGAGAGAATCATCGATCAGCTGGCTCCTGCATATCCTCCACTGGGGATCAAGCCTGCAACCTGGGCATGTGCCCTTATTCGGAATTGAACCTGGACCTCCAGGTCAATGCTGAACCACTGAGTCATACCAGCCGGGCAGTACATTTTCAATCTTTAGTGGCTTTCCCCTGATACTGGTTTTGTGACTCCTCGGTTAGCCATACAGTACAGATGAGCTTCCGTGCACCCTGTACTGCAGTAGCGCCTCTTGGGCACAGCTGCTCATTGGTCCCTATGGCACAACTATTGGTGGTTCAGTTATTATCCCCAGAAACTAGGAAAGCTGCCACTGTCCCAGGGATTGATTCACAGAGCATTTGCTATGAGATGGAGACTCTGGGAGGCAGAACTGGCTCTGCCAGCTGACACTGCGGTTGGTCTTTGATGAATCCAGTCTGAAATGTGCTTTTCTTCAAAGTGTTAGCAGCCTCAGGTAAGTTCTTTCCTTAGTGCCACTGGCTCATTTTCATCACCATTCTAGGCCACCTGGCATCTAGCACTGAGGAAACACCAGACGTTGAACCGCTGAGACAGAAATTTATGAATATTAGCATTTGGTAATTTCCAATAATTTTTTAATTTAATAAATCTTTGTTCAGATTATTACAATTGTTCCTCTTTTTTCCCCCCTAGCTCCCCTCCATCTGGTTCCCCCCCCCCCCGCCTCCCTTTGGCTTCTCCCCTCCCCCCCCCCGCACTGTCCTCATCCATAGGTGTACGATTTTTGTCCAGTTTCTTCCCCCACCCCCCACATCCCTTTACCCCCGAGAATTGTCAGTCCACTCCCTTTCTATGCCCCTGATTCTATTATATTCACCAGTTTATTCTGTTCATCAGATTTTTTTATTCACTTGATTTTTAGGTTCACTTGTTGATATGTATTTGTTGTTCATAATTTTTATCTTTACCTTTTTCTTTTTCTTCCTCTTCTTAAAGAATACCTTTTAGCATTTCATATAATACTGGTTTGGTGCTGATGAACTTTTTTTAGCTTTTTCTTATCTGTGAAGCTCTTTATCTGACCTTCAAGTCTGAATGATAGCTTTGCTGGGTAGAATAATCTTGGTTGTAGGTTCTTGCTATTCATCATTTTGAATATTTCTTGCCACTCACATCTGGCCTGCATAGTTTCTATTGAGAAATCAGCTGACAATCATATGGGTGCTCCCTTGTAGGTAATTAACTGTTTTTCTCTTGCTGTTTTTAATATTTTCTCTTTGTCTTTTGATCTTGGCATTTTAATTATGATGTGCCTTGGTGTGGTCCTCTTTGGATTCCTGTGTACTTTCTGGACTTGTAAGTCTATTTCTTTTATCAGGTGGGGGAAGTTTTCTATCATTATTTCTTCTAATAGGTTTTCAGTATCTTGCTTTCTCTCTTCTTCTGGCACCCCCATAATTCTGATGTTGGTATGCTTGAAGTTGTCCCAGAGGCTCCTTACACTATCTTCCAATTTTTGGATTCCTTTTTCTTTTTGTTTTTTTTCAGTTGAGTGTTTTCTGCTTTTTTGTATTTCAAATCTTTGACTTGATTCTTGCATTCCTCTAGTCTGCTGTTAGGTCTCTGTATAATATTTTTTTTTATTTCAGTCAGTATATGTTTAATTTCTAGTTGGTCCTTTTTCATGTCCTCCTAGGTCTCACTAAATTTATCCATCTTTTCTAGGAAATTCTTGAAAAACCTTATAACCATGGTTTTGAACTCTATATCCAGTTGTTTGTTTTCCTCCATTTCTTTCATTTGTAATCTGTTCCTTTGTCTCTGCATTTTTGCTGCTTCCCTGAGTTGGTAGAGTAGCTTTGTGTGCTAGGTGTCCCATATGGCCCAGTAGCTCCACCTCCCCAATTACCTGAGGTAGACACTATTGGTGCACCCCTTTGTGGACTGTGTGTACAGCCTTGTTGTAGTTAAGTCTTGATTGTTGTTGGTATCACTGGAGGAAATTGACCTCCAAGCCTATGGGTTGTGAGGATCAGCTGTGTCTACACCGGGAGAACTTCTGTGCTGGAGTCAGCCTTATGATATAAGACTTGCAAAATTGCAAAAGCCTCTGTGTTCAACTTGGATGGGGCGGAGTCTCAGGGCTGAGCAGACAGCCTTGGTTTCTGGTCAACCCTGCCCTATGAGATCCTTGGATCTCAGTGTCCCTTGGTAATTGCTGCAGCCCTCTCTGTGTGAACGCACGCATGCCTCCAGCCCTCTGCCTTTTGTGGCTCCCCTGAGTTTCTCTGCACTTTGAGGACCCATATGAGTCTGGGTCCCCACAGTCTCGCCTGAAACTGGGGTTCAGCGCAGTTGGGAGGTTCAGTCTTCCTCCCACTAGAGAAAACCAGTGGTACAATTAGCAGTCAGTCCTCTCTATGTGTACTGGCAGGCACGTCTCCAGATCTCTGCCCCTTGTGACTCCCCTAAGTTCCCCTGAGTTTCCGTACACTCCTTCTTTTTTTCAATAGTCCCTACTTCCCCCATATGAGTCTTGCCCAGAACTGGGGTTCAGTGCAGTCAGGAGTTTCTGTCTCCCTCCCACTAGAGGAAGCCAGCCATGCACTCCACCACCTGTCCTCTCCATGCATGTGTCTCCGTACCTCAGCTTTTTGCAGCTCCTCTGGGTCTCCTTGAGCTCCTCTCTTTCCTTCTAGTTGTAGAATTTCTACTCAGCCAGCTTTCCTGTGGTTCTGGATGATGTACATTCTGTCTTTTAGTTATAGTTTTGAAATTATTGTGCAAGGAAGCAGTTTAGGTGTTAACCTATGCCGCCATCTTGGTTTCTCCCCTCTAAAAAATTCTTGAAAAACTTTATAACCATGGTTTTGAACTCTATATCCAGTCATTTGCTTTCCTCCATTTCTTTTATTTGTGATGTGTTTCCTTGTTTCCTCATTTTGGCTGCTTCTCTGAGTTGATAGAGTGGCTTTGTGAGCTTGGTGTCCTATAGTGCCCAGTGGCTCAGCCTCCCTAGTTACCTGAGGTGGACACTCTTGGTGCACCTCTTTTGGGCTGTGTGTGCACAGTATTGATTGTTGTTGGTATCACTGGGAGGAATTGACCTCCAGGCCAATTGGCTGTGAGGATCAGCTGTGTCTACACTGGGAGAACTTCTGTGCTGGAGATATCCTTATGAGATAAGACTTGTAAAAGGCTCTGTGCTCAGCTTGGATGGGGCGGAGTCTCAGGGCAGAGCAGACAGCATTGGTTTCTCATCAGCCCTGTCTTAATAGGCCCCTGTGTCTCAGTGTCCTCTGGTAATCGCTGCAAGCACCTCTGACAGAAAGCTACCCTTGAGTTCCACCTGCTGCAAGACAGTCCAGTTTCTCCCCGAATGAGTCTTGGTCCTCATGTCTCGCCTGGAACTGGAGTGCAGTGCCATCAGGAGCTTTTGTCTCCCTCTCGCTTGAGAAAGCTGACCTTGTACTCAGTTGCCTGCCCTCTCCGCGCATGTCTCGGTAGCTCTGCCTTCCGCAGTTCCTTTGAGTCTCAGTGTGCTTTTCTCTTTCCTGATAGTTCAGTTTCACCCCATATGAGTCTGGGTCCCCAGAGTCTCACCTGGAACTGGAGTTCAGTGTAGTCAGGAGCTTTTGTCTCTCTTCTGCTTGAGAAAGCCAGCCGAGAACTCAGTTGCCCACCCTCTCCGTGTGCACCCGCCTTGGTACCTGTGCCTTCCTCAGTTCCTCTGAGTCTCTGTGTGCTTTTCTCTTTCCTAACAGCCCAGTTTCACCCCATATGAGTCTGGATCCCGAGTCTCGCCCGGAATTGGAGTTCAGCGCAGTTGGGAATTTTATCTGTCTCCCACTTGAGAAAGCCAGCCACACACCCTCAGTTGCCAGTCCTCTCCGCGCACATCTCAGTACCTCTGCCTCCTGCAGCTCTTCCGAGTCTCAGTGTGCTTTTCTCTTTCCTTCTAGTTGTAGAATTTCCACTCCGCCAGCTTTCCTGTGGTTCTGGATGATGCCCGTTTTGTCTTTTAATTGTAGTTTGAAATTGTTGTGCCAGGCAGCAGTTTAGGTGTTTACCTATGCCGCCATCTTGGTTTCTTTTGGTTTCAAATAATTTTAAATCTGTATCCATGGGTTTCACATCCACAGATTCAACCAACCCATGGATTGAAAATATTTTCTCCAAAATGTTACGTTTTTGCCAATATAGTTGCGCCTATAAAGGTTGTGTCTGCACTGAACATGGACAGACCTTTTTCTTGTCATTATTCCCTAAACCAAGCATGTCAAACTCAAAGGCTAACACGGCCAAATAAATGAAGCATGCGGCCATGGACTGCAAGTTTGACCTGCTAGCCCTAAACAATACAGAACAATGACTATTTGCATAGTATTTACATTGTATTAGGTATTATAAGTAATCCAGAGGTGATTTGAAGCATATGGGAGGATGTGTGCTGGTTATATGCAAATACTACATTTTATATAAAGGACTTGAACACCCACCAATTTTGAGCCTCCACAGGAGTCCTGAAACTAATTCCCCATGGAGACTGAGGGAACATGGTTTTGTCAAACATAAAAATACCAAAATTTTTTTCTTATAACACTGACTTTTTGGTCTTAATTATCTTATTTCAAAACAAGGAGAACTGAGATTATTTCCTTAATAAATACAAGTGGAGAAAGAGTCCTTTGTAAGATAAAGCCTATATGATGGAGTGGATGCTAAGAAGTCTCTACTTAGCTAACCCTTTTGGTAAAGGAGCTGAAGTGCCTCCAGTTTGCCACAGGGGGGCAACAGTGCTTCCCTTTTGAAGGGCAGAGGTGGAGAGATTTCAACTTGTTTCTGGAAGGGCTCTCCTCCCTGCAGTTGGGAGGAAGGAGTGGGGCTGACTCTTGCTCCAGGTTTCCGGACTAAAATCTGTGCCTGGGCTGTCCCCATCCTGAGGAACCAATGAGAGCAGTGGGTGAGAGAGCTGTCTTTGCATGGGCCAGAGCTTCCAGTTTGCCCATGTCCTTTGGGGTTCTGTTGAGCTCACCCTGAATTCAGATCCTTAAAGCAAAGTTCCTGGATGATTTCCAGGTTTCTTTCTTATTAAGTTGCACCGATGGTGATAAGGGACCTCAGGAGGTCTGGGTTGTTTTTCCGGGAGGAGGCAGAATAGAGAGATGAAATGATGACTTGCTTTGTGTTGTGTTTAAGGTACTGGGCACTCAGATGTGGGGATCCAGAGAGCACTGGGATGTACAGATATAAGGTGTGATGCCTGGGAGGAGGGAGAGATTCAGAGTCATCCCTATGCTTGTGGTGGCTGACACTATAGGGATGGATGAGATGACCGTGCTGAGTACCAGGAAGGGGAGCAGAGCATCCAAGAAAAAGGCCTGGAAGAGTTGGTGCAAGGGGCCAGGTAGAATAATCTGGAAAGAAAGACTGGGGATAAAGGAGAAGCAGAGAGGTGAAGTGCAAAGAAAATAAGGAAAGAGTGATTCAGGAGGGGGCAATGGTCACCGTCGTTCAAATCAGCAGAGAGGTCACGTGACATAAACACCACTGGGGGTGACATGCTCACAGGGTGTAGCCACACGGATAGTACTGGGGTGCTTGGATGGAACTAAAAGCCCTGTGGCTGGTGGGGTCAGAGGTCACATGGCAGGAGGCAGAGAAAACTAGATGTAAAAGTCTGTTACTTGAGTCTTCCAGGTCAGGAGGAGAAGATAATAATAGTTTTGGGAGGCTGGGGGAAGGGGTAGGGAGGACGATATAGAGATGACAAAGGTTTTGTTTAGGTTTTGCTTTGAGAGAGTTAAAATTGTCTAAGTATTTATTGGCAAGAACCAGTGGGGAGGGAGAGTTGAAGATGTGGGATGAGGAGCAGTTGAGAGAATGGAAGAAGTTCCCTGAGGAGATGGGATCCCTCAGGGATCGGCCCTGAGCACAGGCTAAGGCCTGGCACTTTCCAATGCTGACAACAAAGGAGAGGCAGAAAGATATATCTGGATACAGTCAAATTCAGAGGTTTTTGCCTTAATATTTGCAGACATACTATATATCTTTTAAAATATATTTTTATTGATTTCAGAGAGGAAGGGGAGGGAGGGAGGGAGGAAGGAAAGGAGAGAGAGAGAGAGAGAAACATCAATGATGACAGAGAATCATTAATCAGCTGCCTGCTGCACAATCCCCCACTGGTGATTGAGCCTGAAAAACCTGGGCATGTGACCTGATGGGGAATTGAACCATGACTTCCTGGCTCAAAGGTCAGTGCTCAACCACTGAGCCACACTGGCCTGGATACAGGCTATATTCTTTCAAGCCACTTGCTCAGAATTAAAATAAGAATGAAATGCAGTCAGCCTCCCAAATCTCTGTTCTTTTGTATGCATATCATATACTTTGCCTATGTTTTTTAATATTTTAAAATTTTAGACAAGACTGTTTTTAACTTTTTATGAATATAATCTAATTATTAGTTATTTACTTATTATATTGTAAATAACATTACATAACTCTTAGATATCTTGTAAAATGTAATCCAAGATTAAAAAATCTAGAATGTTATCTTTGTCTACTTTTTACTTCTTAGCAATAAATGGTTTAGTGAGGCATAAAACAAGAATAAAAATGGAAAATAATCTTAGTGTTCATTTTAAGTGATTTTACAATAAATGTATATAATAAAGAGGTGGTATGCAAATTGACTGTCATGCCCTCACACAAGATGGCCACTCCCATGTGGTCAAAAGATGGCCGCCACAAGATGGCTGGCAGGGGAGGGCAGTTAGGGGCAACCAGGCCAGCAGAGGAGGGAAGTTGGGGTGACCAGGCCTGCAGGAGAGGGCAGTTAGGGGTGACCTGGCTGGCAATTGGGGGCAACCAGGCCGCAAGGGGAGCAGTTAGGCATTGATCAGGCTGGCAGGGGAGTAGTTAAGGGGTGATCAGGCTGGCAGGCAGAAGTGGTTAAGGGGTGCTCAGGCAGGCAGACAGACAAGTGATTAGGAGCCAGCAGTCCCAGATTGTGAGAGGGATGTCTGACTGCTGGTTTAGGGGCAGATCCCACAGGGGTTGGGCCCTAAACCGGCAGTCAGACATCCCTTGAAGGGTCTAAGATTTGATAGGGTGCAGGCTGGGCTGAGAGACACTCCCTCCTCCACACATGAATTTCATGCACTGAGCCTCTAGAACAGTGGTTCTCAACCTTCCTAAGGCCGAGACCCTTGCATACAGTTCCTCATGTGGTGGTGACCCCCAACATAAAATTTTGCTACTGTTATGCATCGTGATGTAAATATCTGCATTTTCCGATGGTTTTAGGTGACCCCTGTGAAAGAATCGTTCGGCCCCCAAAGGGGTTGCGACCCACAGGTTGAGAACTGCTCTAGAATATACATATATACATATCAATATTTAGAAATAAATAAATACACACACACACACACACACACACACACACACACAGACATATTTATACTGGATGCTTGATGCATGAATATTCATGCAGAATGGGCCTTCCTTCCCTTGGCTGTTGGCACAGCCTTTGCTCTGGCCCAGAGCTGCCTTTCTGCCTTTCCACACTGCCTAGGGGCCCAGAGCGGCTGGGCAGTTCAAAATGCCTGCATCATCGCCATGGCGCCTGTGCATGCAAATTAATCCACCATCTTTGTTGTGTTAATTTGCATACTCACTACTGATTGGCTGGTGGGTGTTATGAAGGTATGGTCAATTTGCATCTCTCTCTTTTATTAGTGTAGATATGTACTATATGTGGGCTGACATGTATAAGACTGGACATGTATATATATGTTATCTACAAATCATGACATTCATTGCCTTCAGGAGCACAGATACAATTGGTGGTATGTCTTGGGTCTGGAGGTAGAATCCCTTTTTCCTCAGGGACCTTGGTGTTTTCCCTTAAGGCCTTCAACAGGTCTGATGAGGCTCACCCATATTGTGGAAGATAATCTGCTTTACTCAGTGTCTTCTGATTTAAGTGTTAGTCGCATCTAGAAAATACCTTCACAACAACACCTAGACTGGGGTCTGACTGAGCACCTGGCACTGTAACCTAGCCCGGCTGACACATATAATTAACATCACACCGGAGAGGATGAGTAGCATCACATGGTGGCCTCGTGCCACTATTTTCTAAGGCAAATGGTTCTAATCCCTGTGGAGACAGTGCAGTGCTTTTTTTTTTTTAATTTCTTTATTGGCTAAGGTATTATTACATGTGTCCTCATCTCCCCATTACTCCCTTAATCTCCCCTCATGCCCTCACCCTCCTGTTGTCTGTGTCCATTGGTTAGGCTTATATGCATGCATACAAATCCTTTGGTTGATCTCTCCTTATTACCCCCACTCTCCCCTGCCTTTACTCTGAGGTTTGATGCTCTGATGGATGCTTCTCTGTCTCAGGATCTGTTTTTGTTCATCAGTTTATGTTGTTCATTATATTCCACAAATGAGTGAGATCATGTGATATTTATCTTTCTCTGACTGGCTTATTTCACTTAGAATAATGTTCTCCAGGTCCATCATGCTATTGCAAATAGTAAGATAAGAATGCCTTCTTTTTTACCGCAGCATAGTATTCCATTGCATAGATGTACCACGGTTTTTTAATCCACTCATCTGCTGATGGGCACTTAAGCTATTTCCAAATCTTAGCTATGGTGAATTGTGCTACTATGAACATAGGGAGCATATATCCTTTATGATTGGTGTTTCTAGCTTCTTGGGTTATATTCCTAGAAGTAGGATCACTGGGTCAAAAGGGAGTTCCATTTTTAGTTTATTGAGAAACTCCATACTGTTATCCACAGTGGCTACACCAGTGTGCATTCGGTACAGTACTTTTGAATCCTCACTGTTGATTCTGGATCTCAGAATGTCTTTGTGCACAGGGTCATGCTTCCCCACAGACACTTTCTTGAGAAGGGCAGCTGGTGTTTTTTGCCACAGATTTGGAAAGAGAAGCTCAGAGAGGTGACTTGTGGGGACACGGCCAATCTCTGCACGTGGGTTCAGAGCCCTGGGGTTTTCTTCTGTGCTGACCAGAACAGTGTGCTTCCTCTCAGGCCAGTTGATTAAAGGGACAGACATGGACAGGGTTGGTCTTAGGCCAACGTGTGAAATAAGTTTATTTTTTTGTTTCTAATCCTCACCCAAGAATATTTTTCCATTGATTTTTAGAGAAAGTGGGAGGGCGAGGTAGGGACAAAAACATCAATGTGAGAGAGACATTAATTGGTTGCCTCCTACACATGCCCTGACTAGGACCAGGGATTGAGCCTGCAGTTATGTGCCCTTGACCAGAATCAAACCTGAGATCCTTCAGGCAGACGTTCTATCCACTGGTCAAACTGGCTGGGGCAAAACAGGTTTATCATTAAGGTAATCCCCACTCCTACATTCATTGTTAGTACTTCTTTGAATTGCTGCCCACAAAGTCTTTGTGAGTCAGTGTTTACCTCAGGTGCCACTTGTCTTCCTCACTAGACTAAAAGGTCTGCTGGAGTGGACCTAGTGCTTGCTGTGCTCTCTGTCAGCAGTACTTAGACAGGCCAGGCATGTAATAGACACTTAGTAACCAGTTGTCCACGTAGCATCGACCTCTGAGACTCCAGCAAGTGAGACTAGTGTTATTTCAGCCAAGATCACCCAGCCTGTAATACACCTGTAGGTACATTGGGAGCATTTTATTCTTTTCTTAATATGTTCTTACTGATTTCAGAGAGGAAGGGAGAGTGAGAGAGAAACATCAATGATGAGAGAGAATCATTGATCGGCTGCCCCCTGCATGCCCCGTACTGGGGATCGAGCCTGCAATCCTGGCATGTGCCCTGACTGGGAATCAAACCATGACTTCCTGGTTCACAGGTGGATGCTCAACCACTGAGCCACACTGGCTGGGCTTATTTTATTCTTTTAGCTTATTTTATTTTATTTTTTAATAAAAAATTTTTAGTTTTCCATTCCAGTTGACATACAATATTACTTTAACTTCAGGTGTACAATTAACTGCTGAAGTGATCACCCCAATAAGTCTAGTGTCCATTTGAGCCCCTGTATCATTATTACACTATTATTGACTATATTCTCTCCCCATGCTGTACTTTACTGGAGCATTTTAGCCATAATAACCCAAAGTACACTGGCCTTCCTCACAACTGCTCCCGTAGGATCCCAGCGACCTGCAAAGGCTCTCCTGTTTCTGGAGATGGGTGAGCACACCTGTGTATGGTTCTGAACGTAGGAGTCGGTGGGCACCTGGGGTGCAGTTCCCCATTTCCTGCTTTTTCTCCTGTCCCCTTCAGCTGGGTTCTACCAGGTCCTGTCACTGAGCCACTGTGGCCCAGGGAGTCCTGCTGTAGGTGCTGGTGGTGAGGGCAGGGGAGGTCCCTCCTTGGACCTGTGCCCTAAACTCTAGGGAGTTTTTAGGAAAATAGAGCTTTTCACTTCATTTCTCACTGTTCCCAGCACCCACTGCATCCCCGCCTGTGCTTTCCATGGGATTCTCATGAAAAGTTGAACAGGGAGACAGATCTAAGCGCCGAGCACCGGAATAGCTCAAAGCCCTCCTCCCCAGTGCACAGGAGGGCATGGCTCACCTTGTCTGAGGCTCAGCAGCCCGACTCCTCTCTCCTGAGTGTGAGCTCCTCCTAGTTCCTGATGCAAATAGGCTCTGGCAGGTCCTCCCAGAGGCGCTGTCCTGCTGAAGCCCAGAGTAGGTTCTCGGGGACCTTGTTCCACTCACCTGAGAGCTGCACCAGAGGGGCAACAAGCAGCGTGCGGAGTGAGCAGGGAAGCATGATGAACAATTTCCTGCAGATAACTGATGGGTGACCACTCATAGGCAGGTAGTGGGCGAGTGGCAACTACATTTTAGGTAAGATTTTATGGTTTGCAAAAAATACCTTTCTGGCTCTGTCTCATTTGATAGAACCTTTGAACAGTTTTTGTTTTTGTTTTTGTTTGTTTAAAGTTGCCCAAATCACACAGCTTGGGTTTTATGAGTTAGTTGGCAAGTAGCTGTGTCAGGTCTCTCTCCCAGCTGTCTCCTACCTCCTAGGCTGTATAACCCTGTGATATTTAGCTGAGCAACTGCAACGGTGCTGGCAGTCGTGGTAAGCCACGTGTGGATTTGGGAAGATGGTGTTTCAGGGACATGAGGGATGCTTCAGGGAGCACATTTCTGGACACACTGCCCCCTTGGAACAAATCGGTGCACATCTCTTGGGTTCCCCAGTGGGTGAAGAAAGCTCTGGAAACAGGAGGTGTTGGCAGACCCCACCTTGACAGCACAAAGAAAACCAAGTGTGCACTTCTGCCCATGGTGTGCCATGTGACTGGAGCGGCAGATAGAGCTTGGGGTGGGTGGGGAGATCCCTGGAGAAGCAGAAGGAGCCTGAGGCAGGCAGCCAGGGGTCTGGTCCTGCCTCACATCAGTCAAGGGGTGCTGAGCAAGTCCCTTGGGCTCTATGAAGTTCCTGTTCCCAATGTGAAAATGGAGGTGAGTGGTCCAGTTCATCCCACAGGGTCAACATGGTAGCCAAATAATGTATAGGGTGGGCAAAAGTAGGTTTACAGTCGTGAGTACGCAAATAATAATATTCTTGTATTGTTATTTACTAGAGGCTCAGTTCATGAAAATTCATGCACTGGAGCAATTGTGATTCCCTCAGCCCAGCCTGCCCCCTCTCACAGTCCAGGAGCCCTCAGGGATGGGAGGCGACCTGGTGATCAGGGCAAGGCAACACCCCAACACACATCTGCTGCTGCCACTTGTGGCAGTGCAAGCAAGCCTCAACCAGCCCTGGTTACCTGAGCCTCAGGTGGCCCTGGGCGGCTGGGCATCTGTATTTGAGGCTTACCTGAACCTCAGGCGGCCCTGGGCGGCTGTGGGGCTGAAGGCTTGTCCAGCTCCACCGCAGTCTTGCCAACCCCCACAGCCCGCAGTGGGGCGAAAGGACTGGGGGACTCTGGTGGGGCTGAGGGGACTGGGTGCTGCAATCTTTGTGATGGTGTGACAGTCAATTTGCATATTCCCTCTTTATTAGATAGGATTATGTATTATTTTCCACATGAACCACTATAAGCCTACTTGTGCCCACCCTGTAATTTTAAAGTGTTCCGGACAATATAAAATGTTACGTCAGTCCTGAACAGGGGCTCAGTTTGTTGGCGCATCATCCCATATACCAAAAGGTTGTGAGTTCCATTACCAGTCCAGGCAAGTATGGGAGACGGCTGACTGATGTTCTCTCCCCCCACCACCCTCACCCCTTCTCTCTCCTCGGTAGGAACATCTCTGGTGAAGATAATTAAGTGTTGTATGAATGCAAAGCAGCATTCTGTGGTCACTGCCTCTTGCATGCTGCCACACGTATTTCCAGGTGTAAATGGCTTCATGGCTGGATGGTTGTCATATTCTGTGGCCATGTTCCTGTGCCCATGCCCTTGTAGGTCGGCCTTGAAAATCTATCCAATAGGCATGTGAGGCTGGAAGTTTCTTGCAAGTTCTGGTAAAAGGCAACTTTCCCACACTCAGCTGTGCTTGTTTTATTTCTTGTCCTTGTGGCTACCCACGTACTATGATTTGCCATGAAATAGGTTATAGAAGCATCTTTAAGGTAAAAAGTTCTAGTCTGCTGCCACACTGAGAGGGAAGTGGGTACCTGCCAACATCTACAGATGGATATGGGGGAGAAACCTGAGTGGCAGGCAGGTGTGAGAGGGAAGGCCGAGCAGGTGTGAGAGGCTGTAAAAGGCTGCTCCTGGTGCCCTGAGAGCAGACTATCCCTTGCTGGCATGTCTCACAGGCTGAGGTTGACACTTCCCCAGAGCCGGGCATCCTGTCAAAACACCATCTAGCTGCCACGGCCTTCACCTCGGGGATCAGGACCTGAAGGAGGGCTGCGGCACAAATGAAAATGCTATACAAAAAATATGAATTTAGACACATTGGGTGCCAGGTGGAGCTCCTTTCTTGAAGAGATACACCAACTTCTGGCCTGGTCCGCTATTTATTTACTTGAGTACACATTTACCCTTTAGCAATGCATACAGGCAGATCAAAGGTTAAGTTTGGTAAACAATGTAAGGATTATCAGGTTAGGAAATTGCCTGGAGCCATTGAGCCCAAGCAGCAGGGCAGTATTATGCTGATTTTCAGCCATGCTGAATATCAAAGTCCATTGGCCTTCCAGTGTTTTCTTTTTGCATTAATATGCTAACCGCTGTTGCCTTTAGCCTTCAGCATCTACTCAGTAAGTAATTGCCTACTATGTGCCAGAAACTGTGACCTTGAAAAATTTTACAACCAACAAACCTGCATTACATTGATCTACATAGGGTCTTTTTAAAACAGTAAGAGCCAGGCATTATCTTTGTTTGACATGTTAGTAAAGGTCAAACTGAGCAGAAAAATTAGGAAGTTTCACAGAACATCAGGGATGGAGCAGGACGAGACTGTGTCTCCCTTGCTGTGCTATCCCCTGGCTGCCTCTTCCATCGGTGCGTGTCTTCCATCATGCGTGGGTGTGAGGTATCCAGAACGACTGCCCAGAGAGATGGGGAGTGGTGACCTGTATTCACACACGGCCTACCTCCAGTGAGGCAGGCCAGCTCAGTGGCTGATGCAGACTGATGCCCGAGAGCTGCAAAAGGAGCAACGGGCCTGTTTCCTCCTGTGGGGCTAGCAGCTCTTGTTAAGGAGGCTGGGGTTCAGGGGAGGGAAAGGGCCAGAAATATTGAAATGTGCACCTAGAGCATGCTGGGCCAGAAGCTGAGAGCCCAGGGTGTGGGTCAGACAGTGCCAAAGTCACTGGCCCCAGAAAAGACATCCCAGGTCAGTTGAACTTGAGCTGGATTCCTTGAGGAGGGGTAGGGTGTGGGGTCAGGAGGATTCACAGTCAGGTGGGAAGGGATACACTTTTTAGCCAGTATGTGTGCATGCAGAATGGTTATGGGAGGGGTGGTGGCAGTGAGGAAGCTGGGAATTGGAAGGATGTTACCAATTTCTGAACCCAAAAGCATCTGTGGACAGGAGCGCGGGATCTGTATGAATTAGTGCCCCAAGGCCTCCAGGAAAGTGGCTGCCTCCCACACAGCCTGTCCCCTTGCTGTAGTGCCCCACAACACCCTCTTTCCTTGCAGACTCTCAGCTGCCTGGATGTGGACCTGCTTGGGGGCGGTGGTGGCAGTGGGCGCAGGGTGTGTGGGACAGTCCTCTCTGTGTCGGCCATATACTCGCACATTTGGCACCAGTACTAGCATTAATTGATGTCAGATGTGGCATGGGGTTCATCTGCATACACTTGGTTGTGAGTTCCCAGAGGGTCAGGCACTGGCTCCCAAGCTCTGTAGACTACACTTGCGTGGACAGAGGGAAGTGAACGTGGTGCTGCATTTGGCCTGAACAGGGCAGCATGGGGCTTCTCCAGGGTCCAGATGCCCATGGCAATGGCCCTTCCCACGAGCACTGCCGGTAGGCCCAGGGTGCCATGGCATCTCCTCTCCCTGCCACCCCTCTCCCCCTGGCCCCAAGGTGGCAGGTAGTCCACGTGACCTTGTGCCCTGCAGGGGCTGGGCATCTTCCTAATGCCATCCTGCTGGTACAACAGCCCCTCAGGCCTGTGCCAACAAGCCCCTGGCACGATTCCCTCCCAAGCAGCAGGCTCTGTGTGCCTGCTGGAGACATATCCTTTGCCAAAAGCTACCAAAGGCGCCTGTCGCCTGAACTGAACCGGAGGGTCTTTCTCCTGTCTTTTTCTTTCTTTTCTTCTTTTTGTTTTACAGCCTTAAGCAGATGATGGGAGGGAGCCCTTGTTCAGTTTGTCCAAACTCTGAGTAGTCCTTGGTCAATGGAGTGTGCAAAACTATGGCAGCCATGTAGGTGCTACTGCCTGAAAACGTCTCTGAAGGGAGGAGGGGTGGGGAGGCTCCTGGCCGGCAGGGATGCCTCGCACTAACATGGAAAAGACTCCCCCCTACCCCCCTCTCCCACACTGTCAGTGAAGGGAGGTTTTGGCAATCGGTCAGTTCTCATGTAACTAGGTTTGTCTCCAGCGCCCTGAAGCCTGGTCAGCGCCTCTGGCTCTTTATGGGCAGTTTTGGTGCCTGTGGGTCTGGGCTGTAGACAGGCAAGATGCCGCGGCTTGGGAGATCCAGGTCCAGGACTGGAGTGTAATGACCAGTCCACGTGCAGCCCTCTCCACGTGCAGCCTGCCTCCCGCCCCTGCCTCCCTGTGTTCCCCTCTCCCACACCAGCCTCGCTCCAGTTTAGGCACAGGAGCTCTGAGGACACTGGTGGGGCACCCACCGCTCCTGGTGGGGCCCACTGTTCTGACGTGGAAGCCTTTGGGAATGAGGGCAGGCTGGGTCTAGAGTTTTGCTCTCTCTAGATCGTTATTATTTTCTGTGAGCAGATTTATAAACAGTGGAGGGAAAAGTGTGGGAAACACAACTGGATTTACGAGAGCCAAGTCATTCTTGTGTGGCTTTGGCTGCTGGTCAGAGACGCATGCAGGACACCTATGCTCATGACCTCTGGTTCCCTGCCTCCCTCTGCCCTCCCCACCACCCACTTCTCCTTCCCTATGCAGCTGTCCATTCACAGGGTGGACCCAGGTGGGCAGTGTCAGTGTTGGGACAGATCATCTTGTCACCTCTGTTAGCCCAGTACACAGAGCATTTGCCTTTATGATTGCTGGGCAATCATAGACCCTGATTAATTTTTTGTCCTATCAACCTGAAGATTAAAGTTCTAGAACCTGGGGAAAGCACATCAAAGCTTACTTGACTCCAAGATGATGTTTGAAATGAGTAACTAAGATGTAATGAAAAGATTAGAAAGCACTGTTTTATAATACCTACCCCCCCTACCCCCCAACCCAAGAATGAATAGTAGTGTTCGTCCTTTAAATGTGGCTCTAGGAGAAGGAAACGGATATTTATTTTGTAAATATTACGTACCAGGCACATATACATGGTTATTTTGTCCTTAGAAATGCTATGGGATGGTTCCCTTTTATAAGGGAAAGTTGAGGCCCAGTTGGGGAGATAGGATCTAGATTTGGATTGTGTGTGTGACTATCCAGTAGAGTGGGATTTCTCTCAGCATCCTGGACACGGAGCTGAAGAACTCTCTGGAGGCTCATCCTTGGCCTCTGCCTGCTCAGTGCCAGGAGAATAACCAGAAATGTCTCTGGATGCTGTCAGATGTCTTCTGTGTGGCCACATCGCCCCCCTGTGGAAAACAACTGTCTGCATTCTTTATTTTTCCTGTCACTGCATATTTTGAAGGAAATGTGAAGTTATATATAAAAAGACTATGGATTGTCTGAATTACTTCTGTGTGTAATATTTTTTCTCATTATCTATATATATAAAGGGCTAATATGCAGTGTCCTTTCGGGAGTTCAATCAGGAGACTGGGAGTTCAATCCCTCATTATGATGTGTGCTGACCACCAGCAGGTGGCATGGAACATGGCGGGTAACCAGCTGAAGTGTGGTGCTGAGGCAGCAAGGAAAGGAGGAGGCAGGGAGGCGGAGAGGTAGAGAATCTTAGCGCCCCTGATTGCCGGCCAGGCCTTGGGACCTTACCTGTGCATGAATTTTGTGCACTGGGCCTCTAGTAAAATTATAAACACCATGTGGATTATTTGGAAAATAAAATGTTTATAATTGCACCCCCTAGAAATATCCACTTTCAACATTTGGTGTGTTTTCTTCCAATGTCTTTTTTCTATGATAAGTGTACCTTTTAAAAATCATACTATAAATATTTTTTATCTGGATTTGTATGCTTACCAGTATATCAAGAGCTTTCCTATATATCATAGAAAATCACTGTTGTTTTTAGTAACTGCATTATATCCAATTATCTGTTTATGCTACAGTTTAGTTAAACATTCCCCAAATACTGGACATTTAGAGTTTTCCAATCTGTACCCATCATAAACATTGATTCGATGAGCATATTTGCACAGAAATCTTTTTTTAAATTTCTTTACTGATTAAGGTATTGCATATGTGTCCTTATCCCCCCATTACCCCCCAACTCCCCTACTCATGCCCTCATCCCCCCTCCCCCTCTTGTCTGTATCCATTGGTTAGGCTTATATGCATGCATAGAAGTCCTTTGGTTGATCTCTCCCCCATACTCCTACCCTCCCCCACCTTCCCTCTGAGGTTTGATGGTCTGATCTATGCTTCTCTGTCTCTGGATCTGTTTTTGTTCATCAGTTTATGTTGTTCATTATATTCTATAAGTGACTGAGATCATGTGATATTTATCTTTCTCTGACTGGCTTATTTCATGCACAGAAATCTTTATGTAGCCTCCCGACAAGTTCCCTAGGGTATATATGGCTGGAGGGGCGGGGGTGGTCAAATTCCATGTGGATTTCTAGGCTCCATTTCCTACACACTGTCACAGCATTTCCTCTAAATGTTGGGCTAATGGGGCTGCTCTCTCTCCATCTATTCATAAGAATCTTGTCTCCCCTGCTAACTATGAGTTTCACCTTTTAAGAAATATCTTCATTTAACAGGCAAAAAATGTCATTTCGTTGTTTTAATTTGATTATCAGCAAACTGGCCATCTTTCCAGCTGTTATATACCCATTGCTGTTCTGCTTCTCTGAAATAATGAGATGGATTGCCCTTTTAGTAGCTCTAATTATGTCCACCCACTTTATGATTTGCTATTTCTCTTTTTCACAGCACAGACTTATAAGCAGTAGAGGGAGACCTTGGACAAGAGTTAGGAGGAAGAGATGGAAGGGAATGCTTGTATATAAATTGGAGATTTACTAAACTAGAATTAGTTGACCCCTGAAGTTGGAAGAGGATAAGAGGGGAGAATGGCTCGGGTTTGAGTTGCACCAATGGTGAGAGGAGGTAGTGCAGAAATATCTCGTAATGAATTTCCCAGGATGGCCACCAGGTGGTGCCACCAGCCCAGGGTGAATTGGTTTCTCTGGTCTTGGAGGGCTGGGGAAAGAAGGGTATTAGTGGTCAAAAGGTGAGTTGTTGATAAGGGGCTGAGTGCCACCACACATATAGGACATTTATTAGTTGGGCATTTCTAACTGTCCTGTCAATGTTCACAAGTTGGCATGGTGTGTGTGGAGGGAGGAGTGGGGAAGGAAGGTTAGGACTGGTTTTAAAAAAGTATATAATAATTTTATTAAAATGTAATTCACATATTAAACACAAGTTTACATTTTTTATTATATTCGTATCACTACAGTAAGTTTGAGAACATTTTTTATCACTCCCAAAAGAAACCCCATTCCCCTTAGTCATCACAACCGTCCAGTCTTTGTCCCTTTATGCTATCCCCAATTTCTTTTCCCCAGACCCTGACAACTATAATCTCCTTTCTGCCTCAATGAACTTGCCTACTCTGGACATTTCATATAAATGGAATCCTTCCATAGATGGTTTTGTGATAGGGCTGGATTCAGATTGTTACTTGCCCCAGGCAAGACACATCAGGGCAGTTGGGTAGACTGTTTCAAGTGCTGTGGCATTTTCAGGCTTCTTAGGACAGAGAAAACTACTTAGAACAGCTATTACCTGACCTGATAGATAATCAGAATGGTCTGGGAAGCTTTCAGAATTAGAGATTCCTAACCCCCAGACTGTCCAGGAATTTAAATTTTGTAGTTCTGGAGAGTCACCGTTTAGGAGCTTTGTCCCGGTCCCCAGAATTTCTGATCATTGTCTAGCTGTCAGCCATAGGCTGTGAAGTTATGAAGAAAAGGGAACCTGGTTTTGGATGGAGGCAGGCGAAGAGCCTGGCCTTCCCCTGAAGACAGACTCTGTCAGCTGCGGCTTCAAACCCAGGGCCACTTGTGGGGAAGGAGCTCTGCCACGTGTACCTGCTGCAACACTGGCTCACGTCACAGTGTCCTCTTTGACTCAGATGACAACAGTACATATTTGAAGGCCAACAAACCAGTGACAGCAGGCTTATTTAGTGTTCACCTGGCAAACCTCTGCATGTGGTATAATGGGAAGAAATCAGAGTCAGAAGTCTGATGACTGCCAGAATATTCTACTGAATACTCCCCAGGGCTGATGAGAGCACCCGGTGAGAGCAGGTGTGAGAGGTGGCCTGCTGCACAAATTAGCGTGTTGGAATCACAGACACGAGGGCACATGGAGAGCTTTTTGCCTACCCACCTCGTTTCCCAGGAGAGAAGACTGTGGGCCCAGAGGGGCAGTTCCTCACTGAAGTCATAGACTAGCTGTTGGTGGTGCAGCCAGGCCAGGACCAGGGTCAGACCATTTGCCTCCTCTTTCCCGTGTGCCTCACTTTTCAAGGTCTCTTCCAGTTGGGACCTGAGGAATCATATCCCAGTCACCTTTCATTCTTAGAAGTTAGGAAGTGGAGGCCTATAATTGGTTTGGATGAGTAGGAGTTAAAATAATGACAGAAGAAAAATGCAAGATTGCATTTATAGATGGCTATACAGAACAGCCTAGAACAGATCCAGGTTTTTTTTTGTGAGGCCTGACACTTAGGCCATTTGGAAACCCTCTTTAAGAAGAATAATACAAAATCACAAATGCAAAATTAGGTCCAGGGCCTTGGAAGCAGTCTATGCAAATGAGGGGCCTTGGATCTTAAGCTTCATTCACTTTGCTGTAAGTCCACCTCTGGGAACAGTAATCCCAAAAGTCCTAGTCATGCGTGTTCCACTAGATTCTTTTATTTGTATAAATACCATGTGTCCTGCCGAGAACCATTTAGTCATCTCCAGTCGCACGGAATGTAGGCCATTCTGTTGACAAATATGTATTGAGTATCTGTTCCACGTACAGAACATGGGATGGGATCCAGAGAGGTAAGGAAGCAATGGTCTAATCAAGTGCGTGATAATGGACACTGATACCAGTTGCCCTCACAACTCTGCTCTGGGCCAGCGATGCTGAAGGGAGCCCAGCCTCTCTCTGTGTCTCCGATCGGTCTCAGAGAATCTTCTTCCTCTCTTAGTCCTCCTCCCTCTTTCAAACGGGGAATGGACACCAAATGAGTAAGAACCTTTGGGATTTCTGGATGAAAAAAAAATCAAGGTTCAAGTAATATTTTTTGTGATTATGCCCCTCTCCCTTCCCCAAGTCATTTCAAATCACTGCTTTGAAATGAATTAAAAGTACATTTATTCATCAGGAACACTTTTCCCCCAAAATGTGCCTAATACCACTGAAATCATTAGAATAACATGAGTCATTTCTATGTATATTCTCAAGTAATGAATTTTATTTCCATTTTGGTAAGACAACATCTTTACTCAACTCTCTTCATTTAAACAGTCACATTAGCATTAATTCCTGTATTTAACAACAACAACAAAAAAGCCAGGTTTCTGTCACTTTTTAGAAGATAACATGAGGTAGTGATATATGTAGTTTAGTGGAGGGGAGGGTCTTTGCTGTTTGCTTTGTCTTGATTTGTATTGTTACATTTCATTTTATTGAATTCCTGTGAAGTGAGGAGACAGAGCTATGAGGGTGTAAGTCTCTGGAGGTAAAGCCAAGCAGCGTTTTGTGTCTTATCAAAATTTCCCTTCCCATTGGTGGGAGACATGGTTGAACCCTCCATGTAAGCCTAAATGCATGTTGTTTTTTGTTTTCTTTGTTTGTTGTTTTGAATTTTGAGAGTTTTCATTTGAAGGTAAATCTTAATGTCATTAAAGTCACAAATACACTAATTTAAGTACCCAATTCTATTTATCTAAAACACACATTGCAAACATACAAATATCTATTCACTCTACATGTCAGAGCCCACTAAATACATGCTGTTTTTCATGGCAGTTTTATGGGCATTCAGAGCCCAGCCTGCTGGAGCACTGTAGTGTGAAGGGGCAGGAAAACCCTCCAGAGAGGCTTGCAGCATCTCCTGCAAGTGCAGGGAAAGGGTCCCGAACTGGTGGTTGGGGCAGCTCGGATGGCATGAGCAATCCCATCACTTGTGTGTCCCTCCCTGCTTGAATCACGGATTTTAAACATCCTCACAAGCTCTTCCTCAGTAATTCCAAAACTCTTAACAAATCAACCGTAAGAAAAAATAAACAAATATGCAGAGGAGCTGAAAGATATTTAGGATGTGGTTTTAATTAACATTTTTAAGTTTTCCTTCTCAAAATCTTATATAAGCCATTAAATATGAAAAACAAAACTTCTAAGTAAGAAAGCAGTCAAGGCCATTTACATTACCATTAGAGATGTTGAATTGTATAATAAACTAATAGTTTATTTGTTTTTCTTCTATATAATGCCAAGAGAGTTGAGCCATTGCTGTAGCTTTAAAATACTGACCACTGTCTGTTCAATTAGGCATACATTGGGATATCCTATTTAATAAAAGAGCAATATGAAAATTGACCATACCTCTGCTACACCCACAAGCCATGCCCACCAGCCAATCAGGAGCGAGTATGCAAATTAACCCAATCAAGATGGTTGCAGCCGTGGAGTGAGCAGGAGGCTTGGGTTTCCCTGGTAATGAAGGAAGCCAAGCTTTCCGCACACCCTGGCTAAGCCTCCACTTGGGGCTACAAAGTTTCAGTTATAGAAGATAAATAAATCCCAACAAAAATGGCTACGGCCACAGAGCAAGCAGGAGGCTTGGCTCTGCTCAGGGCTGCAAAGTTTCAGTTATAGAAGACAAATAAATCCCAGATACCAGGCAGGATCTTCACTTGGGTCACTAGGGGATGTGGCCAACCTGCAAACCACCTCAGGCCCCTCACCGAGGCTGCTCCATGCTCCAAGGGTTCCCCGAGGGAACCTGATCTGGGACACCCTTCAGGGCAAACCAGCTGGCTCCCATCCATGCCCAGGCCTTTATCTTATCTAATAAAAGAGTATTATGCAAATTAACCATCACTGCAACACACAAGATTGCTGCCCTCATGTGGTCAAAGATAGCTGCCCCCATGTGGACCCAAGATGGTCACCACAAGATGACCAGCAGGGGAAGGCAGTTGGGACCAGGCCTGCAAGAGACGGCAGTTAGGGGGAACCCATGCCTGCAGGGGAGAGCATTTGGGTGGGGGGCAGGCCTACAGGTTATTGAAGTTAGGGGTGACCAGGCCCACAGGGAAGGACAGTTAGGGGCAAACAGGCTGGCAGGGGAGAAGTTAGGCATCAATCAGGCTGTCAGGAGAGTGGTTAGAGGGTGATCAGGCTGGCAGGCAGAAGTTGTTAGGGGCAATCTGGAAGGCAGGCAGGCAAACAGTTGGGAGCCAGCAGTCCTGGATTATGAGAGGGATGTGCGACCACCCATTTAGGCCCGATCTAGGTAGGGCCTAAATAGGCGGTCGGACTTCCTTGAAGGCTCTGAGATTGGAGAGGGTGCAGACTGGGCTGAGGGACACACACCCCTGTGCACAAATTTCATGCACTGGGTCACTAGTATCATATAAGATGCAGATACATCCTCCATCAGCCTGTGAAACAGTGAGCCTGCTTGCTGTTGTATAGCTTCTAGTAAAGGAACTACTAGAGAAACACACCCTGTAGGCACTCTCCACGCTGCCCGCCATGCGTTGGAGCCATCTGGAGGCTGGCCTGCAGTATCGTTGCCTCGTGACCACCCTGTTTGCCAACTATCCGGGGCCATTTACCTCTGTTTCCACTCTGCGGGCCCTTTGGCTATTTCTCTGTTTGTTGACACCTGAATCCGAAGGGAAAAAAATGAATATGTATTAAGTGCTACGTTTGTACCAGTTAATCTTCTCAAGGAGGTATTATTACCACCCAGTCTTACAGAGAAGGAACTAATCATCAAAAAGGCCATACAACTTGTCCAGGATTGCATAAGTAGGAAGCTTGTGCATTGTAAACTGACTGCCACTTAATGTTTGCCAGAATCCATGCAGAAAGCCTTCCAAAGATTATGTTATTTTATCTGTCCTCATACCAACCCCTTACGATTGGCATTACTCATACCCTCATTTTATAGATGACATCATACTGCTAGTATGCTGGAGCCAAGATTCAAACTCAAGCACCCAGATGGTAGAGTCTGCACTCCCCCCCATTGTGCCAAGATTCCTCCATGTACTTGAGCTGTCCCATAGGAAGGCCAGCCACTCATGGCCACTGAACACTTGAAAGTGGCCGATGGGTTCTAAGTATAAACTACACATCAGGTTTTGAAGGCAATATATATATAAAAAGAATGTAAAGTATATCATCATTCATTTTTTTAATATTGATTGCATGTTAAAATTAGAATAATTTAAATATATGGCAGTAAATAATATAAATTATTTCATTCAATTTCACCCACTTCTTATTTTTTAAACTACTAGACAATTTAAAATTACTGGTGTGGCTCAAGGAGCAGACTGAGCAGGCACCAGAGCCCTGCTTGCTGAAGGAAGTCCTGCTCTGTGGAGTGGGCCCCTGCCCACAGGGAAGGACAGTTAGGGGCAAACAGGCTGGCAGGGGAGAAGTTAGGCATCAATCAGAAGTTAGGCTGATCCTCCGCCGTGGTTGCAGCCAGTCTTCAGGACTGCCAGTGGGTCTGGGGGGTAAATCCCACCCATTGTTGTAGTTGAGCAGCAATGAAGGTTCAGCTACAACAGGAGGGTGTACCAAACCCACCCAGACTACTGTGAGTGACTGGGGAGGCTGTGCCATTGGACCTTTTAGACATATACTGCATTGGGCCACTCTATCAAGCTGGGAGACGGGCAGTTCTACCTCATCTGCAGGGAGGTGGCCAAAAGGAGGAGTGAGAGAAACGTCCCAAATTAAAGAACAGAAAAAAACTCCAGAAGAAGAACCAGACAAAATGGAGATAATCTACTAGATGCAGAGTTCAAAACACTGGTTATAAGGAAGCTCAATGAAATTAGGGGAAGAGTAGATGAACTTAAAGAGAACTTCAGCAGCATTAAAAAGAACATGAAAACCGTAAAAATAATCAGTCAGAAATGAAGGATACACCAACTGAAATTACATTGCTGGCCAGTGTTGCTCAGTGGTTAGAGAGCCAGCCTGTGCACCGAAGGGTTACAGGTTTGATTCTTAGTCAAGGGCAGGTACCTTTCTGTTGCATGTTCGATCCCTGGCCCCAGTCAGGGTACATATGAGGGGCAACCAATTGATGTGTCTCTCTCACATTGATGTTTCTCTCTTCTTCTTCCCTCCCATTCTACCTAAAAGCAATGAAAAAATATCCTTGGGTGAGGATTAACAACAAAAACAAAAAGAATAATTTATGGGGAATCAACAACTAGAATGAAAACTGATTTGGAATATAAGGAAACTAAAGATACTCAATCAAAACAGCAAAAAGAAAAAAGAATTAAAAAAAAAAAAGGATAGCTTAAGAAGCCTCTGGAATAACTTTAAGCATACCAACATCATGGGGGTGCCTGAAAGGGAAGAGAGAGAGAGCAATAAATTGAAAACCTACTTGAAAAATAATGATGAAAACTTCCCTAGCTTAGTGAAGGAAACAGAGGTACAAGAACAGGAAGCACAGAAAGTCTCAAACAAGATGAATTAAAAAAGGCCCACACCAAGATACATCATAATTAAAATGCAAAAGGTTGAAGACAAAGAGAGAATCTTAGAAGCAGCTAGTTACCTACCAGGAAGCCCCTATAAAACTGTCAGCTGATTTCTCAATAGAAACTTTGCAGGCCAGAAGGGAGTGGCAAGAAATATTCAAAGTGATGAAAAGCACGGATCTACAACCAAGATTACTCTATTCAATAAAGCTATCATTTAGAGTTGAAGTTAAGGAGTTCATTACCACCAAGCCAGTATTATATAAAATGTTAAAGGGTTTTCTTTAAGAAGAAGAAGAAAAAATAAATCAGATTAAACATATGAGCAATAAAATGGCATTAAATACATATCTATCAACAATTGAATTTAAAAAACACAAAATAAATGAACAAGCAGAACAGAAAAAGGTTCTTAGATACAAAGAACATTTTGAAGATTGCCAGATGGGAGGGGAGTTGGGGGTTGGGTGAAAAAGGTAAAGGAGTTAAGAAGTACAAATTGGTTGTTACAGAATAGTCATGGGATGTAAAGTACAGCATAGGGAATATAATCAATAATATTCTAATAACTATATATTAGATGTCAGGTGGGTACAAGATTTATTGGAGGGATCACTGAGTATGTTATATAATGTCTAATTACTGGGATGTGCACTTGAAAATGATATAATATTCTATGTTAACTGTAATTAAAAACAAAAAACAAAACACATATTTACCTGTGTGGCTCACATTATATTTCTTTCTCCCTCTCTCTCTCTCATTTTTTAAATGATTTTCAATTACAGTTGACATTCAACTGTATTAGTTTCAGGTGTACAACATAGTGGTTAGTCGTTCATATAACTTATAATGAAGTGATTCCATTCTCCCAAGAAGTTTAGTACCTATCTGCCACCATACACAGTTATTACAACACGAGAGCCTTATGCATGAAATTTATGCATGGGTAGGGTCCCTAGGCCTGGCTGGTGATCAGGGCGATCTGTGGGGTGACAGGTGGGGCAATTGGCGTTGGCCCCCCAACTGCACCCACCTTAGCTGGCCTGGAGCCTGTGGGTGGGGGCAGCTCCTGTATTGAGCATCTGCCCCCTGGTGGTCAGTGTGAGTCATAGCGACTGGTCGTTCTACTGGTCTGTCCACCATTTGGTCAATTTACATATTAGGCTTTTATTATATAGGATTATTGACTATATTCTCTATGCTGTACTCACATTATATTTTTCTCAAGAGAGGTTGTGAAATTTACTCAGGCCACCATTATTTCTTATCAGTAGTTCTAGTTGAAATTTTGGTTGTAGATGGGTGGGGACGTTGAAGCCATTAAAAAGAAATCCCAGGCAGAGATTACATGGGTATAGCAGGAAGAAGTTGTGAATATTTGTGTGGGATGGGAAAACCAAACCAGAAATTTGCAGAGGAATTAGTCTGAGCAAACCCTTCTGCCCTCCCCTCTTTAGTCTGGAATTCAAAAGAAGAAGAAAAGAAAGGTAATAACTGCTAGAAACTCAGAAACAGAAAAGAATGTCCTCCAAGATCACTGTTTGTCACAAACGTTTATGTTAGCTATTTATAAGAGACATCCTTATTTACAGCAGCTTTGGATGGAGAAAGGGGAAGTAGGGGACCAATAATTGATGCAGGTAGGAATTTGAAGACCACATGAGAATGGCCCAGAAAGCCATCCCTGACCCACATCCAGTCCCCTTGTCTTAACCTACAGAAGGTTGGAAGAAACTGCCAGGTGAAATCATTGCATTCCCCAGCAAGATACCCCAATACCAACCAGGATGCTGCTCCCATGCCAGGGAAGAACCTGAGATTGGAAAAGACTCCAAGCAGCTGATAGACAGGGGCTCTGGGCTGTACCCCTCTGCCAGGCCCTGCCACCTCTCTCCTCCACTGTCCAGAATGGGCCCACCAGGGCCTCCCCTGCCCCTTAGGCACACCTCCTCCTCTGCAGCCTGAGTCACCTGTGACCCCTTTCCCCTGGAAAGCCCAGGTTTGGCTGGGAGAGTTCAGCCTTCACAGAAACCACCAAAGGGCTTTGAGTCTGGGCAGAGACCTCCGCCATTATCATGCTTGGTGTCGAAGTCATCTCTCTACTACCCCTTCATTTTGTCCCAGTTTCCTAGGCGCCTGTGGGTCTCCTGTATTATTTTCTTTTGTGTTGGAAGCTGTTTCCTTGGACACTTGTTCACTAATCCATTTAACTTGGCTCTGGTTTGGGCTCTGACGGTCTCTGCCTGCCTACAGGAGCTTCAGTGCCATGGCCCCTCCTCCTGAACCTGAACTTGGCATATCCTGATCTTCTCATTAGCGGGCGCATCAGGGGGCCTGGACTTCCTGGTAGGGAAGTCACTACTTTAAGTTAAAAGAAATATTCCACACTCTGTGCAGCATAGGATTGTCTAACCATTATGTTGCAGAGCAGAAACTCATACAAAATAATACTGAATGCAAACTGTAATTTAAAAATAAAATCAAATCATTATATCAGAGATTCTCTGAAAGGCCAATATAGATAGTGTACGGGAGCAGAGTACACATGTTAGTCTTCCCTGTCCTGTTAGGAGAGAACCTCACCCAAAGGAAAGACCCGCTGGACTGGCTGCGTCTGTGAGAACAGAGATGTGGACGCAGGCTCCAGACAGAGGACACCGTCCCTGAATGAAGTTTCAGAAAGGGGCTCAAGTTTATAACTGGACTTTCTCACAGTTTTGTCCATTTCCTCACCTAATCCCAACCCCCACCAAAATTTTGTTCTATGCCCCATTGTTGTTGTTTCTTAACAGCAATTGATAACTCCTTCTGACTCCCATTTTATTCATAATTTCATCAAGAATCATTGAGTAGAGTTTTTAAAGGAACCCAAGTGGTCCTTTACCTCAATACAAAAATGAACATGGCCTTCATAATAAATTGCCAAATAGAAGTTTCATTTCAGGCATCCAATAAAGGTACACCAAGGGGCTGAAAGTGCCATTGCAAATTAGCTATCAAAATAACTTTTTCAAAACCTACGAAATTCATAGCCATCCCCCAAATGCCTCATTTTCAGATCAATGTATTTTATTTTAATTTGGGGGTTTGTGTGTATGTGTTGGTAGGGGCTGGGCTTGCGGTGGCTGCAGGAACATCAGTTAAATTCACAGAATAAAATTTGAACTTTTGCAAATGAGTAAACAGCCAAAACAAACACCATTTTGGGGGAAAAATACACATTTTCTTCTTTTGGAAAAGCAAGCAATGCCTAAGCAAAATACCTTAAAAGTGAACTAAAAAGCTTTTCTAAAATAAACAACTCTGCTTGTGATCCTAAATTGGGACCATATGTGGATGGGCAAGCTACAAACGCAGCGCACTCCGCGCTGTCTCTGCCTTCGCCGTTTGCGTGCCTCTGAGTCGATGATGATAATGTTGCCTTTGGTCCCCAAGGACCCTGAGTTTTTCAGATCCTAGTGTGAGGGGGAAGCAGAAGAAAGAGAAGTAATGAAAACAAATGCCTTTCAAGACAAAATATCTGAACAATGAGTTTTATTTTGCTTCCCTGCCAGCAGGCTCAACTCAGTTCAGACCTCTCTTGCACATATAGGATGGGGCCGGCAGTGCAGTTTGCCTGGCTGGTGATGTGGGTATGGGGGAAGTCCCTATGTGGGACCAGGCTGCACTCAGCATTAGGAGTCCCGACCAGCCCCCTTCCCTGTGAATAAGCCAATTCAGTACAGATAGAATCATTCCTTTGTCTTTCTCAATTACCAAATGCTGTGTGCTTTGGGGTCACTTGTCATGGGTTTAGAGAATGTGGATATTGCAACACAAGTCACCATTCTAAACAGCATCAACAGAATTTAGATTCTGTTACTAGGGAGGAGGAGAGTCGAGGCCACAACATCCTTTCTAATTGTGAGCCACCTTATGCTCATTTTCTCATCCTAGGACACATACTTCTGTCCCCTTAGTGCTCCCAGGATCTCTTCCACTGAACTGGCACCTCCATCAGATATGTGAAGATGTGGGTGTGTTTAGGCCCTGTAAGTGGACGGCAGATCCTTGAGAGAGGGGTTATGCTGCCTGGTGAGGATGGGAGATACCTACCCTAAAAAACATGGGTAGGATGAGTGCAGTGACTAATTCAGTTATTTTGTGTTGAGGAGATACTACTGCTCATACAAAGCTCAGCTATCTTGAGCCCCTATGGCTCACTGTCCCAAACACAGGACTGTGAGCACAGAATGAAGGCTATGTAGCATCACTCCTTTGAGCTCTGTCCATTGTGCTGTGAGGCGATGTGGATTGGATAATAAAAGCAACTAACATTTATGGAGTTCTTATGATATATATATGAGGAGCTGAGCTGAGCATTGTGCATATAATCTTGCTTTCACAAGCAGACTATCTCCAAGTTATAAAGAAGGAAATTGAGCTCCAAAGGGATTGGGATGCTATCAGGTGTGTGGCAGAGCGTGGACTTGAACTGAGGTCCCTAACACCATGCAGCTATAAGAGGGGTCTGGGTATAAAAGGTCTTGTCTGTGGGTCCTCAGTAAATGAAAACTTAGTTGCTTTACATAACTCTGGATTTTGGGACTCTCGTATTTCTCACCAGAAGTTTTCAAAGAAAAAAAAAAGTCTTAATCCACAGAGTTGATTTTGAAGAGGGACATGTACAGAAACTACTCTTTTGTTTGTTTCTTCATTTTAGTTCCTTAATCCACAGAGTTGATTTTGAAGAGGGACATGTACAGAAACTACTCTTTTGTTTGTTTCTTCATTTTAGTTCATTTAAAGTACTTGGGTTGAAGGAAGGATATTAGACATCTACGATGGTAAAATCCCACACTTCAGTTGGTCATGTCTTTCAGTAAGGGCTCACTAGCAAGGCTCACTTATTTGTCTTGCTCCAGCACCTGCCGTTTCTTTGCTCCAGGCAGAGAGCTGTACTGGGAGGGAGAAACTCAAAGCATAGATTTTGCAGAGGGCGACAGATTGGTCCTCTGACCTTTGAGGAGAGAACCACTTTCAGGGTAAGTGTATGTGTTTACCTCAAGTCGTGGAAAAAAACAAAACATTCGGGGCCAGCCAGACCTGTTCCAGTGAAGCCCTCTGGACTTCCTGGGACTTGGGGTTTCTCATCATCCCTTGTACCCACCCATGTGCCCCACATTGACGATGCCCTGCCCATGCCCTCCCATCCCTACTCTGCAGCCTCTGAACCAGACGTCAGACTCCTCATCTGCCCACTGCCGTCTCCTGTCCACCCCTCCATCCCCCCACTTTCTTTCCTCGTGCTCTCTCCTTTGCGCCTTGGGCTCTCACTGTCAGGAGTCCCAGGGGACAAACTAAAGGGGGCAGCATTAGTTAGCATAACCTGACTGCTTCAGTCTCCCAGACGTTAACAAAGGAAAACAGGTCATTGCTTTATAAATGATGTATCGAGGCGTGCCGGAGGAATGAAGGCAGAGACCACAGTGTATTTTTAGCGTCTGCTGTTTGTGGTAACGGCTGGATCCTTTCCCTTCAGCTGAATGGCTGGTATTCAGGAAAGCATGCCCACTCCCTGCCAGACTCTCCTCACGGAGCTCCTTTTTATGAGGTGGGTGCCTGGCTCCTTGGCACCAGACGGCCCCATCACAATTCTCCTTTATTGCCCAGTCCTGATGCCCAGTTGCGTGGTTCCACGGGCAGCCCCAGCGAGGCCACGGGCAGGGGTGGGGTATGGATGAGACTGCTGGCTGCAAGCTGCTCTGGGTGTTACCAGACTGTGAGGCGGAGTGTGCAGGGCAGGGGCTGCGTCTGGATGCTCGAAACTGGCCATTTTCAACTGGCGAGCTGCAAGAATTTTTAAAATATGCAATACCTGACCCTCTAGTTGGGGGCACTGACCTCTTTTCCCTTAGATTGTCAAATAAATGACGACAGCCAGCACAACAATAGCTGTTCGGTGTGCGTGAGTCTAAATTATACCTATTTATCTTGTCAGATTGGCAAAAAACCTATTTTTTGGTGTGCTGCAGAATTTTAGTAATTAGTTTATGTGTGCCATGAGATGAAAAAGGTTGAAAATCGCTGCTCAGAACCTTTGGCATGAAGCTGGCACTCAGTCACAAAGGAACCACAGCAGTGAGAACCATGGCTAGCTCGCCATCTCCGAGTCATGTCCATCCCACTGGTGCCTGGCTAGAGTGGGTGTTGGCCCATCCCCAGGTCACGGACATTCTAGATCCCGAGTGAGCTAGAAAATATGAGGAGCCTGTTACTCTGATAGGTCAATCTACTAACGATCGCTCCAGAGCTAGAGCCAATCTAATCACTGGAAGGTGGAAACCCAGTGGAGAGGCTAAGGATGGCCAGCGGGCTCTCTGAGCACCACCATGGAGGGAAACAGTGCTGGGATCTCCAGTCTCACCAGGTTGCTGAGTGTCTTTAGGTGAGTAACTCAATCGCAGCACTCACTTTCCACTTATAACTGTGAGTGGTGATTCTTGTCCTACTGACCTCATTAAAACATTTTTAATAAGGCTATAAAAGTACTTTGAAACTTTGGGAACCATATTACAAAAAGGAAGGAAGTGGTGTGGGCACCATTTATTTTCTTTCTTTCCAATCAGCCTTCTATCAAAACCGTCTCCATCAGCCCCAGCCAGGAGGGGCTCTTGCATTATTGTAAATAACATCGTTTGTGCTGTGAGAGATTGCTTTCCTGAGGGAGGTATTTACCTCCAGGTCCCATGGAATTGGTTTGAATGAGACAGGGTACTTGTAGTGGGATCCTTTTTTTGTGAAATGTTGAGTGCCTCTTTAATTAGAGTAAACCTTAAACAAAAGAACTTTGACTTGGCTACAGTTTTCTTATCTGATACCTCCATGGTATTTTTTTTCTTTTTGCATCAGCTATTTATTTATTTACTTAATTGGGATGATATCCTATCTAATAAAAGAGCAATATGCAAATTGACCACACCTCTGCTACACACACACGCCATGCCCACCAGCCAATCAGGAGCGAGCATGCAAATTAATCCAACCAAGATGGCTGCAGTCATGGAGAGAACAGAAGGCTTGGGTTTCCTGACAATGGAGGAAGCCAAGCTTTCTGCACACCCTAGCCTGCCTTGGCCTTTGCTTAAGGCTACAAAGTTTCAATGATAGAAGATAAATAAATCCCAGATACCAGGGTCTCTGCTTGGGAGGTGTGACCGGCCTGCAAACTACCACAGGCCCCTTGCCCCATGCTCCCAAGGGAACCCCCACCCTGATCTAGGACACCCTTCAGGGCAAACCATCCAGCCCCCACCCGTGCACCAGGCCTCTATCCTGTCTAATCCTCCTATCTAACAAAAGAATAATATACAAATTGACCATTACTCCAACACACAAGATGGCTGCTTCCATGTGGTCAAAGATGACTAACCCCATGTAGACACAGCTCCCACAAGATGACCAGCAGGGAATGATAGTTGGGAGGGACCAGGCCTGCAAGGAAGGGCAGTTGGGGGCAATCAAGGCTGCAGGGGAGGGCAGTTAGGGGTGACCAGGCCTGCAGGGGAGGACAGTTAGGGTCAAACAGCCTGGCAGGGAAGTGGTTAGGCATCAATCAGGCTGTCAGGGGAATGGTTAGGGGTGATCAGGCTGGCAGGCAGAAGTGGTTAGGGGCAATCATGAAGGCAGGCAGGTGAGCATTTGGAAGCCAGAAGTCCTGGATTGTGAGAGAGATGTCCGACTGCCTGTTTAGGTCCAATTCTACCTGGATCGGGCCTAAACAGGCAGTCGGACATCCCTCAAAGGGGCCCAGATTGGAGAGGGTGCAGGCTGGGCTGAGGACACCCCCCCATGTACAAATTTCGTGCACTGGATCTCTAGTTAGTGAATAAAATTATGTAGATTTCAAGTGTACAATTATATGATACATTATCTGTATATTGCTTTGTATTTACCACCAAATGTCAAATCTCTCTGTCACCATATATTTGACCCCCTTTATCCATTCCTGCTTTCTCTCCAACTCTCTTCCCTCTGGTAACCACTACAATGTTGTCTGTGTTTATTAGTTTTTGTTCATCATGTTTGCTCATTTGTTATTTCCAGTTTTATATCCCACATGTGAGTGAAATCATATGGTTCTTAACTTTTTCTGTCTAGCTTTTTTCGTTTAGCATGATATTCTCAAGATCCATCCATGCTGGTGCTATTTCTTCCTTTCTTGGGAGTGAGTAGTATTCCATTGTGTATATGTACCATATATTTTTTATACAATCCTTTGCTGAAAGATACTTTGGTTGTTTCCATATCTTGGCCACCATGAATAAAGCTGTAATGACCACAGGGGTGCATATATAATTTCAAATAAATGTTTTCATATTTTTGGGGTAAATACTCAGAAGAGGGATTGCTGGGTCATATGGTAATGCTATTCTTAATTTTTTGAGAAATTTCTATTCTGTTCTCCACAGTGGCTATACCAGTTTTCATTCTCAACAACAGTGAATGAGGGTTCCTTTTTCTCCACAACCTCTCCAACATATATTATTTCTCTTGTTGATAATGGACATTCTAACATGTGTGAGGTGGTTTTAAAAAGCCTCTGAGCAGCCTCATTGGATGTCACAGACTCTATGAACTAAGATGGTCACTGCAAGGTCTCTCTCAGAGCTAATTTAATCTTATATACTATATAATGTGAGAAGTCTGGCTCTCTAGTTTTCCAGCCCTTTGCTATTAAAGGTAGTTTGTGAACCAACAGCATTAGGATCACCTAGGAGCTTGTTAGAAATGCAGATCCTCAAGCCCCACCACTCAACTGTTCACTCAGAATCTGCATTGTGATTCATGTGTGCAATAAAGTAAATTAGAAGACTTGGTTGCAGGCCCTAAGTCCACTCTCAGTTTATTCATTTATGGACTGTACTTCACTATGGATAGGACTTGGGATGGTTAGCATTAATAACTTATAAGGGAGGAAGAGACAGCAAACTTTAAAAGCCATAGAAGCCTGGACTATTTATTGTAGTTGTGCCACTGAGTACAGTTTAATGCTCAGTGAGAACTCACTGCTGCAGCACTATTAAGAAGAGGAAATGTCATATTCCAACGCCACTGCTTATTTATCTAAAATTCATAGTGAAAAATGTCCTCTAAAGTGGTTAAATAAATGATGTTTCAGAGGATGTGTCAGTGATCTGGATACTTTATGAAAAATCATCTTCTCCAGTGAAGAAATACGTGAGATATTACTTTAATTGGAAACCTCAATTCACTCAGATTTTTTTTTATGCAGTACATTTAGGGGAGTCAAATACATCAAGATAAAGTGTTATATCAGAGATTTACTCTACAACCAAACAGCTAAAAAACCCATCCGATACAACAAAAATGGTAAAATTTGGGGCATCACTACATACTCAATTTCCTATTTGCATTTACTATATACTGGCAACTGATCTTCAGAGTCACTAAGGTAGAAAAGTATATTTGAAACTGAAAGGAATTTTTAATTAAAAAGGTAGTGTCCCTTTCTGAACAAGGTAGTATTGGAAGTACTGAACCCCAATTGGTAGTCCATAGAAGTCTTACCAGGAGCTGCCAGGTGGAGATCTAACAAGTCCATGAGTGGGAAAACATGGAGCAGAGGTTGACCAGATAGCCAACTGAAACCAAGCTCAACCATCCAGCTGGATCACCATGTAGAGGAGCAAGAACATAGGCACAAAGCAGGGCATGGCAACATAGTAAAGGTCTGAACGCTATTTTCCAAGATATGGAAAAGAGCCTGAGTAGATTTCTAGGAAGTGTCCCAACACAGGCCAAGAAGGAGATTTAAGAGCTCTGACTCAGATCAGACCAGCTCAGGTCTCCTTCCTTTTCTTCCTCACTCCCTGCCCTGCATTGCCTCTGAATATGAAAGCTGATTTGCACTTTATCACCAAAACAATGCAAAGAAAACCCATCAATAATTTAATATCAAGAGCTTAGAAATAAACAGCTGCCTGGTACCAATTTTATTAAATGAAGCAAATTTATATAAACAAAACTGGGCTTAAAACTTATTTGGCAAGAATTAAAATTTTCTGTTTATTCTGGAGACATTTGTGGGGTGCCATGGTTGTGAAGGAAACAGATAATGCATATAACAGGGTATAATTAATTAATTCTGACACAATTTTAAAGATACAGTCAAAGGTCCTGTCTATACCAATGGCATTATTTTCCTAAATCAGAGAGTCTCTAAACCTTGAGACCTCAGAGACTCTTAAGTCATTTCTCTCTTGGGCACTGTTTTAAATCTCTAATATTTCTACTCACGTTGTGACCCCCCTAAACCCAATTCTTGTCTCTTTGTCCCTGAGTTTCAGCAATAGCCTTATGGCAGGTTTTCCTAACTTTCCTCCAACATCCCTTTGCAGAAGTGGTCTTCAGAAGAACACTTGGATACATTGGTTTTGAGAAGGTTTATAGGGGTTTAAAAACAAAACCAAACTCTGCAAGTGATTCTAATGTGCACCCCTAGATGGGAACAAGGACTTTAAACTAATTTATTGCTAAATTAATGTTATACACATTGCTCTCTTACCCAGAGAGCTTTGGTTGATGTTTATCACTATATAAGTTCTTATTTTTCAGTTTGGCCTTGGCCTTCTCCCCTCCTGTGGAGTTCCTCCTGTCCCCAGCAGTGCTCGGCACTGATGTTCAGACGTTTCATGCCCACACTCACCTCTAGGTCCTCAGTGTGGTTTTTCCTTTGCCACTTGTAAGCATAGATCCTATCTGTCCTGATTCAATTTGTGTCACCTCTTCATGGGTTCCCTGGCAGGATCCTTGTTTCCTGAATTTCTACATCATTTATAGTCTATGCCATAGTGAGTTATATTGGAGAATATGTCTTATCACATATCATTGGCTTATTTTGTTAGCCTTAAGTAACCAATGAGAATGGAGAATCAACTAGAGAACAGAAACCACGTCTTTCACATTTTTATCTTCTATGGCAACTAACAGAATCATCACTATGTTGCTTCTTGGAGGAAGTCCTCCATGTCTTAGATCTGGGTTAGATGTTTCTCCTCCACACACCTGTGACATCTTGCTGTATTCTAGTTATTTTTATATGATGTATTATAAGTGCAAAACAACTCTGCATTTTAAGTGCTTGTCTCTTTACATATCCTCTTTAGACTAAACACTATGAGAGCAGGGCCACATTAACCTGTTCATCAATGACCCCCTAACACATAGTCCAGGGCTTGGTATATCCTCAATACATATTGTTTAGATTAACAGAAAAAGTAATTATTTAAAGATATGTGTTTGGTTGGACAAATAGAGTGAATGTCATCCATAGCATCATAACATTTTGGTTGACTTGGCTGCAGATATAATATTGATCAGCAAATCTAAACAATATAATGAATTAGCTAACTAGCATTTGGTTGCATATTCAACTATATAATTTTCTGATATATAATTGATAATGAACTTATCAATCTCAAATTATTTTCTGTACATGGCTGCTTTTCTCATCTATAAAAGTCAAGGTTCTGGAGAGTGAAGGATAGATAGCATCTATTGCTTCTACATGTCTCCCATAGTCCTATCTCAGTGAGTGTTTCTTGATTCGATGTCATAAATTGTAGTTTTTAAAGAGCTTGTGTTATAGTGTATTTACCTGGTACTAAACATCTGTTGCCTTCTAACAAGTGCTGCATTCATTTTAATGGCACTGGTGCACAGAGGTAAACAGAGCCTTGGCAGGCCTTCCATAAAGGAAACTGTGTTTGCTTCCTTCATTAATTACTAATGGAGCATTAAGACATGCATTCCCCTTTGAGCCAAGTTGGATAATTCCTGGCACTTAAGGCTAGGGTGCTTTCAAAAGTTGAGACATGTATTGACATACCGGGGAGACTGCCCGATGGCAAGCACAGTGGTTGCTATATTGCCAAGATTGTACAAGGCTTCAAATAAATCAATACCAGGTGTACTGATTTTTCTGTCCAACCTTTTGCAGGTCTTGGGTTAATATGGGATAATAACTACGAATCAACAGACTATCTCTGAAGGCAGGCACTACAGTATGAATCTGACAAAGGTGAAAAATAAAAGAACCATCAAAGATTTACCAAACACTGAGAGTGCAATGCTAATAGAAGAAATATGAAATACAACATGAGTTGTCAATTTTTACTTTACTATCAAAAGTGACAACTTCAATGTAAATTTATACTCTGGACCATGTTGACTAGCATAGCGTTAAAATGCTAAAGTGAAAAAAGTATGATATAAAAGAGATTAACAAACACTTATTGGTAGATAAGTATAGACTGGTAGATACCTATTGGTAGCTTTTGGTAGATTTTCACATACAACCATAAGATTATGATAATTTAGAGATACAATGTAAGTAAGAATGTAAAAGAATATAATTGAATAATTGACTAAATTTAGACATTTATGGACTCAGTAAAAATCTATCATATTTTTTTAAATTTAATAAATCTTTATTGTTCAGATTATTACAATTGTTCCTCTTTTTCCCCCCATAATTCCCCTCCACCCAATTCCCATCCCACCTTCTACACTTACCTCCCCCCATTGTCCTCATCCATAAGTGTATGATTTTTGTCCAGTCTCTTCCCGCACCCCTTCACCCCTTTTCCCCTGAGATTTGTCAGTTCACTCCCTTTCTATGCCCCTGATTTTATGATATTCACTAGTTTATTCTATTCATTAGATTTTCAATTCATTTGATATTTAGATTCACTTGTTGGTAGATAAGTATTTGTTGTTCCTAATTTTTATCTTTACCTTTTTATTCTTCTTCCTCTTCTTAAAGAGTACCTTTCAGCATTACTGGTTTGGTGTTGATGAACGCCTTTAGCTTTTTCTTATCTGTGAAGCTCTTTATTTGACCTTCAATTCTGAATGATAGCTTTGCTGGGTAGAGTAATCTTGGTTGTAGGTTCTTATTATTCATCACTTTGAATATTTCTTGCCACTCCTATCTGGCCTGCATAGTTTCTGTTGAAAAATCAGCTGACAATGGTATGGGTCCTCTCTTGTAGGTAATTAACTGTTTTTCTCTTGCTGTTTTTAATATTCTCTCTTTGTCTTTTGCTCTTGGCATTTTAATTATGATGTGTCTTGGTATGGTCCCCTTTGGATTCCTTTTGTTTGGGGTTCTGTGCGCTTCCTGGACTTGTAAGTCTATTTCTTTCATCCAGTGGGGTAAGTTTTCAGTCATTATTTCTTCAAATAGTTTTTCAGTATCTTGCTCTCTCTCTTCTTCTGGCACCCCATAATTCTGATGTTGGTATACTAGAAATTGTCCCAAAGGTTCCTTACACTATCTTCAAATTTTTGGATTCCTTTTGCTTTTTGCTTTTCCAGTTGAGCATTTTCTGTTTCTTTGTATTTCAAATCTTTGACCTGATTCTTGCATTCCTCTAGTTTGCTCTTAGGTCTCTATATAACATTTTTTATTTCAGTCAGTGTATGTTTAATATCTAGTTGGTCCTTTTTCATATCTTCGAGTGTCTCATTAAATTTATCGACCTTTTCTAGGAAATTCTTGAAAAACCTTATAACTGTGGTTTTGAACTCTATATCCATTCATTTGTTTTCCTCCATTTCTTTTGTTTGTGATCTGTACCTTTGTCTCTGCATTTTTGCTACTTCCCTGAGTTGGTAGAGTAGCTTTGTGTGCCAGTTGTCCTATATGGCCCAGTTGCTCCACCTTCGCAGTTACCTGAGGTGGACACTCTTGATGCATCTATTTGTGGACTGTGTGTACAGCCTTGTGGTAGTTGTTGATTGTTGTTGGCATCACTGGGGGAAATTGACTTCCAGGCCAATTAGCTCTGAGGAACAGCTGTGTCTGCGTCCGGAGAACTTCAGTGCTGGAGTAAGCTTTATGAGAAAAGACTTGCAAAATTGCAAAAGCCTCTGTGCTTAGCTTGGATTGGGTGGAGTCTCAGGACTAAGCAGACAGCCTTGTCTTCCTGTCAACCCTGCCCTATGAGACCCCTGGATCTCACTGTCCCTCGGTAATTGCTGCAGCCCCCTCTGTGCATACTTGTGCACCAGTCTCCAGCCCTCTGCCTTTCACAGGTCCCCTGAGTTTCTGTCCGCTCCGGGGACCCGAATGAGTTTGGGTCCCCAGGACCTTGCCCCAAACTAGGGCTCAGTGCAGTCGAAACTGGAGTTCAATGCAGTTGGGAGGTTCTATCCTCTTCCTGCTAGAGAAAGCCAGTGGCACAAGCAGCAGTCCTCTCTGTATGCATTTGTGCAAGCACCTCCAGACCTTGCCTTTTGTGGCTCCCTTAAGTTTGTGTGCACTCATCCCTTTTTCTGACAGTCCAGACTCCCCCCAGATGAATCTCACCTGGAACTGGGGTTCAGTGCAGTCGAGAGTTTCCATCTCCCTCCCTTTAGAGCAGTGGTTCTCAACCTTCCAAAGGCTGCAATCCTTGCATATAGTTCCTCATGGGTGGTGACCCCCAACCATGAAATTTTGCTACTGTTATGCATCGTGATGTAAATATCTGCATTTTCCGATGGTTTTAGGTGACCCTTGTGAAAGGGTCGTTCGACCCCCAAAGGGGTCGCAACCCACAGGTTGAGAACCGCTGCTCTAGAGGAAGCCAGCCAGGCACTCTGCCACCCATCCTCTCTACCCGTGTGTCTTCGTACCTCAGCTTTTTGAAGCTCTTTTGAGTCTCTGTGAGTCCCTCTCTTTCCTTCTGGTTGTAAAATGTCCACTTAGCCAGCTTTCCTGTGGTTCTGTATGGTGTCTGTTCTGTCTTTTACTTGCAGTTTTGAAATCGTACGAAGCACCAGTTTAGGTGTTTATCTATGCCGCCATCTAGTTTCTTCCCCCACACCAATCATATTTTAAATATTCATATGTAAATTCTATGAAAATAAAATTTATTATTATTAAAATTTTATTTTTTATTTATTTTGTTATTATGATTTTAAAATATTTTTATTGTTTAAAGTATAACATATATTAGTACATATATCTGTTTTTCCCCCATTGACTTTCCCCCAGCCTCCCCAAACCCCTTCACATGCCCCTATCCCACCCCTTCAGTGTCTTCTGTCCATTGGTGTGCTTATATGCATGCATACAAGACCTTTGGTTGATCTATTTCCCTCCCTCCCCAACACTCCTCAGCCTTCCCGCTGTAATTTGACAGTCTCTTCAGTGCTTTACGGCCTCTGTATCTATCTTTTTATTCATCAGGTTATAATGTTCTTTATTTTCCATAAATGAATGAGATCATGTGGTATTTTTTTTTCATTGCCTGGCTTATTTCACTTAACACAAGGCTCTCCAGGTCCATCCATGCTGCTGCAAATGGTAAGAATTCCTTCTTTTTTGTAGCAGTGTAGTATTCCATTGTATAAATGTACCATAGTTTTCTAATCCACTCATCTACTGATGGGCATTTAGGCTGTTTCCAAATCTTAGCTATGGTGAATTGTGCTGCTATGAACATAAGGGTGCATATATCCTTTCTGATTGCTGTTTCTAGTTTCTTGGGATATATTCCTAGAAGTGGGATTACTGGGTCAAATGGGAACTCCATTTTTAGTTTTTAAGGAAACTCCATACTGTTCTCCACAGTGGCTGCACCAGTCTGCATTCCCACCAGCAGTGCATGAGGGTTCCCTTTTCTCCGCATCCTCACCAGCACTTGGCACTTGTTGATTTGTTGATGATTACCATTCTGACAGGTGTGCGATGGTATCGCATGGTCGTTTTGATTTGCATCTCTTGGATAATTAGTGACTTTGAGCATGTTTTCATGTGTCTCTTGGCTTTCCTTCTGTCTTCTTTCAAAAAGATTCTATTTAGGTCCGTTGCCCATTTTTTATTGGATCAGTTATCCTTCTTTTATTAACTTGTATAAGTTGCTTATAGATGTTGGAGATTAAACCTTTATCAGTGATAACATTTGTAAATATGTTATCCTATACAGTGGGCTTTCTTGTTGTTTTGTTGATGGTTTCTTTTGCTGTGCAAAAGCTTTTTATTTTGATGTACTTCCATTTGTTTATTTTCTCTTTAGCTTCCATTGCCCTAGGAGCAGTAGGGTAAATAAATTCCTTTGGCATATGTCTGAGATTTCTTTGCCTGTGGATTCCTCTAGTATTTTTATGGTTCCCCATCTTATGTTTAAGTCCTGTATCCATTTGGAGTTTATTTTTGTGTATGGTGTAAGTTGGTGGTCTAGTTTCATTTTTTTGCATGTATCTGTCCAATGTTCACAACACCATTTATTAAAGAGACTGTCTTGACTCCATTGTATGTTCATTCCTCCTTTGTCAAATATTAATTGAGCATAGCAGTTTGGGTTGATATCTGTATTTTCTATTCTATTCCATTGGTCTATATGTCTATTCTTGTGCCAGTACCAGGCTGTTTTGAGAACAGTGGCTTTGTAATACAACTTGAAATCTGGTATTGAGATCCCACCTACTTTGTTTTTTTTTCTCAGGATTGCTGTGGATATTTGTTTTGTTTTTTATATTCCAGATGAATTTTTGGAGAGTTCTTCCTAGGTCTGTGAAATATGTCATTGGTATTTTAATGGGGAGTGCATTGAATCTATAGATTGCTTTGGGTAGTATGGACATTTTAATGATGTTGATTCTCCCAATCCATGAACGTGATATGTTCTTCTATCTGTTTATATCTTCCTTTATCTCTTTTTTCAGTGTCCTGTAGTTTTCTGCATATTGGTCTTTTACCTCCTTAGTTAAGTTTATTCCTAGGTATCTTAATTTTTTTGGTGTGATGATAAATGAGATTGCTTTTTTGTCTCTTTTTCTGTAAGTTCACTATTGGTGTATAGAAGTGCCGTAAATTTCTTGACGTTAATTTTATATCCTGCTACATTGCCAAATTCATTTATTATGTTTATTAGTTTTTGATAAAGTCTTTTGGGTTTTTATGTACAGTATCATGTCATCTGCAAATAAGGACAGCTTTACTTCTTCTTTTCCAATTTGGATGCTTTTTATTTCTTCTTCTTGTCTAATTGCAATGGCTAATACTTCCAGTATTATTCGAACAGGAGAGGTGAGAGTGGGCATCCCTGTCTTGTTCCAGTTCTTAGGGGAAATGGAGGTACTAAATCTGGTGCCCCTGACATTGAGCTGCAGGATTCTCACTGTCACAGGCCGCTGCAGGGACGCCACTGCAGAGTCCATCTGCCATTTTCGGCCACTCCCTCCCTGCATGGGACCATGGCAGAGGCTGCAGGGCACCAGCCTCCTCCACCTTCTCTTGGCCTGTGCACCAACCTCCACACCTCACGGCCTCTAGGCCACCAGACCAGCCGAGCCTCATCAGGGCACTGGGCTGCCGCCACCATGAACGAGGACTCCACTGCCACCAATAATACTTTTTTTTAAATGCAGAAAATCTGCAGGCTACTCTCTTTTATCACAAAGTAATGAGCTAAATATAATGTAAACATAAATAAAAACACCACATGGTGCTGTCTATATTTGGGGCTAAAAGAATTTGTAATTAAAGGAGGTAAGATTATCCTTTTAAAGATGAACTTTAATAAAACATAATAAATTAAGACAGAGTGACACAAAGTCACTTCAGAGAAACAATAAAACTTACAAGACACTAAGATCTAGCTATGATCCTATTAAATCATTAACCTTTTTGAAGAAAAACATATGTCAATCTAAAGTGGAGCTGGCCCTAGCTTTTTTTGGCTCAGTGGACAGAGCACTGGCCTGTGGACTGAAGAGTCCCAGCTTTAATTCCTGTCAAGGGCACAGGCCAGGGTTGCCCACTTGATCCCCAACAGGTGGCATGCAGGAAGCAGCTGATTCTCTCTCATCATTGATTCTCTCATCATTGATGTTTCTATCTCTCTCTCCTCCCTTTCTCTCTGAAATCAATAAAAATATTAAAAAAATAAATAAATAAAGTAGAGCTGATTCATCCAAAAAAGGAAAAAGAAAGAGGAATGGAAGAAAGAAAATCAAGTGTCAGAAGGCATAGCTGGGCAGTACTGGGGCTCATTTGGGGATGATAGTGCCTCATCCAGCTGCTGGAATTAAATAATATGACATATTGGCAAGACCATCCTCCTCATGAAGGCCAAGTGGAGCTATTGTAGCCTGATTTGGGTTCTACTTTCAGGCACCCCTTTTGATTTTTATTTTGTCCTTTGTGTACAGGTCTTTCTATGTACAGGGTGATTGTGCAATAAGGGGTTTGGGAGTGTGGGGCCTCTGTGCCCCACTGAAGTTAATAAGTAGAAATTCATTCCAAGAAATGACCTGCTCTGTGCTGGAAGAGTATGATTCTTGTGCCTTATGTATACTAGAAGCCTGGTGCATGAAAATTCATGCACTGAGGGGGTAGGTCCCTCTGTCCAGCCTTCCCCCTTCACAGTGTGGTAGCCCTTAGGTGTGGGAGGCGACCTGGTCCAGATCAGGGGAAGGCAACATCCCCATCACCCCCTCTGCTGCTGCCACTGCCACAGTGCAAGCCTTGCCCAGCCCTGGTTACCTGTGCCTCGGGCTGGCCCTTGGTGTCTAGGGGGTCTGAGGGAACTGAGGGACTCTGGAGGGAGGTGTGCAGATCAGGCAGATCCATCTGGGGGTGGGCCCAGCTGTGCCAAATGCTTGCTGCCCGGGCTGGGCTGAGGAGACTGGGTGCCACCATCTTGTGGCTGTAGGTGCTGCCACCTTTGAGGGTGTGGCAATCAATTAGCATATTCCTTATTGGCTGTGGGAACTTCCATCTTTGTGAGGGTGTGATGGTCAATTGGCATATTCCCTCTTTATTAGATAGGTTTAAGGATACAATACAAGAATTTGTATTTATATGTAAAGCAGGTTACACAATGTACATTGTGCTTATTTACTGCTGTGATTGGTGCTCAGAGAAGATTTTGCTATGTATGGAACATGTATTTGTTGAACTAAGTGGGATAGGACAGAATTACTTAAATTTTGGTGGGATAATTGGTTAGGTATTTAGCATGCACAAAATCAAGAGCATGTGGACAAAAGAATTAACTTTAAAAATAGAAAAGCTAGGGGCAGAAACCAAGACTTGCATAGGTGAACACCTAAACTGCTGCCTCAAACAATTTCAAAACTACAGCTAAAAGACAGAATGGACATTATCCAGAACCACAGGAAAGCTGAATGAGTGGAAATTCCACAACTAGAAAGAAAGAGAGGGGCTCATGGAGACTCAGAGGAGCTGCAAAAAGCTGAGGTTCAGAGACACGCAGGTAGAGAGTATGGGTGGTGGAGTGCCTGGCTGGCTTCCTCTAGTGGGAGGGAGATGGAAACTCCTGACTGCACTGAGCCCCAGTTTCAACTGCACCGAATCCCAGTTCCAGGTGAAACACATACAGGGGGAGTTTGGACTGTTGGAAAAAGGGAGGAGTACACAATCTTTGGGAGCCAAGAAAAGCAGAGATCTGGAGGCACGTGCGTGAGTGCATGCAAAGAGGACTGACTGATGATTGTGCCACTGGCTTTCTATAGCAGGAGGAAGACAGAACCTCCCAACTGTGCTGAACTCCAGTTCTGACTGCACTGAACCCCAGTTTTGGGCAAGACCCTGGGGACCCAGACTTATACAGGTCTCTGGAGCACATGGAAACTCAAGGGACCCATGAAAGGCAGAGGGCTGGAGGCTTGTGCACAAGTATGCACAGAGGGGGCTGCAGTGATTACCGAGGGACAGTGAGATCCAGGGGCCTCATAGGGCAGGGCTGATGGGAAGCCAAGGCTGTCTGCTCATTCCTGAGACTCCGCCCGATCCAAGCTAAGCACAGAGGCTTTTGCAGTTTTGCAAGTCTTGTCTCATAAGGCTGACTCTAGCACAGAAGTTCTCCGGACGCAGACACAGCTGATCCTCACAGCCAATTGGCCTGGAGGTCAATTTCTCCCAGTGATACCAACAACAATCAAGAATTAACTACCACAAGGCTGTACACACAGTCCACAAAGAGGTGCACCAAGAGTGTCCTCCTCAGATAACTGGGGAGGCAGAGCTTCTGGGCCATATAGGACAACTGGCACACAAAGCTACTCTACCAACTCAGGGAAGCAGCAAAAATGTGGAGACAAAGGAACAGATCACAAATGAAAGAAATGGAGGAAAACAAATGACTGGATATAGAGTTCAAAACCACAGCTAAAAGGTTTTTCAAGAATTTCCTAGAAAAGGTCGATAAATTTAACAAGACACTCGAAGATATGAAAAAGAACCAACTAGAAATTAAACATATACTGACTGAAATAAAAAATGTTATACAGAGACCTAACAGCAGACCAGAGGAACACAAGAATCAAGTCAAAGATTTGAAATACAAAGAAACAGAAAATGCTCAACTGGAAAAGCAAAAAGCAAAAAGAATCCAAAAATTTGAAGATAGTGTAAGGAGCCTCTGGGACAACTTCAAATGTACAAATATCAGAATTATGGGGGTGCCAGAAGAAGAGAGAGAGTAAGATATAGAAAACCAATTTGAAGAAATAATGACTGAAAACTTCTCCCACCTGGTGAATGAAATAGACTTACAAATCCAGGAAGCACAGAGAATCCCAAAGAAATGAAACCCAAAGAGGACCACACAAAGACACATCATAATTAAAATACCAAGAGCAAAGGACAAAGAGAGAATATTAAAAGCAGCAAGAGAAAAACAGTTAATTACCTAGGAGAGGACCATGCAATTGTCAGCTGATTTTTAAATAGAAACTATTCAGGCCAGATGGGAGTGGCAAGAAATATTCAAAGTGATGAATAGCAAAAACTTACAATCAAGATTACTCTACCCAGCAAAGCTATCATTCAGAATTGAAGGGCAGATAAAGAGCTTCACAGATAAGAAAAAGCTAAAGGAGCTCATCAACACCAAACCAGTATTATATGAAATGCTGAAAGGTACTCTTTAAGAAGAGGAAGAAGAATAAAAAGGTAAAGATAAAAATTAGGAACAACAAATATATATCTATCAACAAGTGAATCTAAAAATCAAATGAATTAAAAATCTAATGAACAGAGTAAACTGGTGAATATCATAGAATCAGGGGCATAGAAAGGGAGTGGACTAACAAATTTAAGGGGAAAGGGGTGAGGGGGGTGCAGGAAGAGACTGGACAAAAATCATACACCTATGGATGAGTACCATGGTGGAAAGGTAAGGGCAAAGAGTGAGGTGAGAACCGGATGAAGGGGAGCTATGGGAGGAAAAAAAAGGAGCAATTGTAATAATCTGAACAATAAAGATTCATTAAATTAAAAAAAATAGAAAAGCTAAAGAAAATGTCCAAATGTTGGTAGGTAGTTCTGAAAGGATAGTGATTTTCTAAGTTTAGAAGGATGGCAAGAAATCACAAAGGGGAATAATAGCAAAAAATCTGACTTCATAAATATTAAAAACTTTACATTAAGGAAATATCTCCATGATACACAGAATTCAAAGTCAGACAATATTGGAAAGTCTCCAAACATCCAATGGCCTGATATCTTTTTTATGTAAAATGGTCATATACATATATATTAGAAATATATAATTTTCAAATTCCAAGGGCATGAACAGACAACTCACCAGAAAGAAATCAAAGCTAGTAATAAGCACATGAAAAGATATTTGACTAACCCAGTAATCAGACATTACAAAAATATTATTTTTTTCCTCAGAGCCTTTTAAATTAGCAAAGAAAACATAAAAATTATTTGTATAAAACCTAGTGCTATAAGAATGCTGTAGAAGTGATAGTCTCATATTTTGTTGAAGATACTTTATAAATTGTACCTTCTTTTTGTTTTTTTCAAGACTTATTTCCCAATTATTTGATATTGCTGTGGTTGAAACCAGTGCATGCAAATCAATGTTCTTCTCAAAAAAATGAAATAAAATTGTTAACCCTCTGTTACCTTCACAATCATTATAATAATTATATATAATATTACTCTGAAAAGAGTAATACTAAAGAGATCTTCAAGGTCTCCAAACATTTGTACTTTCTTTTTGGGAGAGCAGTTTGGCAATTCTATATAATAAAAGGATAATATGCAAATAGACCTAATGGTGGAAAGACCAGTCGCTATGATGTGCACTGACCATTAGGGGGCAGGCGTTCCATATGGGAGCTGCCCCATGGTGGTCAGTGTGCTCCCACAGTGGAAGCACCGCTCAGCCAGAAGCCAAGCTCACAGCTGGGGAGCACATTGGCAGTAGTGGGATCCTCTCCGTGGCAGGTCTAAGGACCCCTTGGGAGGATGTTCATCTGCCAGCTTAGGCCTGCTCCCTGGGGTCCTGGACTGCAAGAGGGTGCAGGCCAGGCTGAGGGACTCCTCCTCCCAGTACATGAATGTGGTGCACTGGGCCTCTAGTATAACATAAGAAGCTATAAAAGTCTTTATAGACTTTGACCTAGTATTTTGACTTGTGGAAATCAATACTGAGGAAGATTAATCCAAAGCATGAAAAAAATGAACTGCCTAAGAGTAAACTGGGAAACACTAAATGTCCCACATAGGGGAATGATTGATATGCTGTGGTAGAGCCACTAGATAGAAAGCTACATAGCCATTCATGATGATGGGAGTAGAGACTGCAGCCACACGGGAAGATGCTTATGTTTTAATATTAAGTAAAAAATGAATAAACATTTATGTATAAAAAGATATTTGGAAGAGAAATGATCAAAGTAAATATATTGAATGTGAAGTGGCTGATCTAGAATGGCAGTGACTTTTTTTAAAACCTACCCTTTTTGGTTATGGGTTGTCATTCAGCCTCTTCTCACCTTTTTCTTCCCCCACCTTCCCTCACCCAGGCCACAAGCTCCACGCCCAGATTCCAAAGCCCTACCCATCTGAGTCAGTGCTGCTCAAATCCCAACTGGTCCAAGAAGCACTCCCCATCTCATCGGTGAAATGAAACTCCCCCTTTTCTATGCTTCCATGATACTGTGTTGACATTTCTATTCTAGAATGTATATAGTGCACTTTGTGTAGAAAAGATATATGGATAGTATGTGTCTGTTTCTACAGCTAAATTTTAAAAATTTTACCAGAGGCAAAGGAATTGCTTGGTTCTTTTCCTCTCTCCAGCACAGAGCTCAAAGCATTGAATGTATGGTAGGTCTGATTAAATATTCGTTAAATTAATGTAATTGCACTGACATGAACTCCTTCTGATTCCCTGGCAGGTGGAGCTCATGAAGGTCTGCAGCACTTGGGTCCTTTTGGCAACATCCCCAACATTGTGGCAGAGTTGACTGGTGACAACATTCCCAAGGACTTCAGTGAGGATCAGGGCTACCCTGACCCTCCAAATCCTTGTCCTGTTGGAAAAACAGGTAATAGACATGTCCTTTGCTTCCCACATATGGCAGTGGCTTTGAGAGGAAATAAAAAATTCTAAGATCAGCAACAAATATTGTGAGAAATGGCATTTCTAGTCCAATGAGCCCTCATGCATTTGTAAGTGGATTGGAAAGGAAATTTTATTCTATAATACGTTTCTTGGTGAGTTCTGGCATTCAGTTACTCCCACATAGGACTTCCCTGCCAGGGCTTTACATTCTGTCTCTCCCTCTTTGGAAATGGAAACTGAGGCTCTTTTCTGCATGGAGAATGCCCACCTCCCTTCTATGACATAAAATCTGCCCCTGTTTAGTGTCTTTGGAACTAGCTACTTGGTTCGTGGATTGCCCATGCCATTTGTTTTCCTTACTTCTCTGGACAATTGACATTCCAGCTAGATCTCAATTAGTTAGAATCCATCCTGAAATGTTTCCTTAGTGGCCAGAAGGTGGAATGAGAGGGAGATGATCCAATAAGATAAGAAGTTGGCTAAGGAAGAAAATTGAAAATTTCCTTGCTACTTGTCTGTTCTTCCCACGTTCCTATTTCCTGATGCCAAAGAAAATGACTGGTAAATGAACTACACTTATGCTGGGCTTTAAGCAGCTTACTTTGGTGGTTAAAACAAGTGGCTCTAGACTTGGACTACCCGAATTCAAGCCCAAGGTCAAAATATATGACCTTGAACAAGTTAATTAACCACGTTGCACTTTAGTTTCATCATTTGTAAAATGGGGATTGTGAAAATTAAATGAAATTATTCAAGTGAAACACTTGGCATAGCGCCTAGCACAGGGTAAGGATCATTAAGTGGCATCCTGATTGTCATTAGCTTGGCCACTAGTAGGTAATGCATCTCTCTTCTTGGGCTTCTGCTAACTTTTAGCCCCAAAGTAGCCTTTTTCTCCAAGCCTAATAAGAGTAGTTGGTACCTATTATCTTTACTTTATACACACAGAAACTGAAGCTTAGAGGGTAACAAGCCCAACACTATCTGTGTAGCAAGTCAAGACTCAAACCCAGGTCTACCTGATTCAATACCCTGCACTCAACCACCATCACAAATTGCCTTGGTTTGAAACTTGTGTCAGCATTGGCCCCTCAGCTTTTCTTAAACACAATGCAAGTTTTGTCTGGAAGACTCTGTGTCTGAGAGACACACCTTTTTATCTGAGGGTGAGGTCTCTGTTTTTCATGGGCATGGAGCCTCCATCCTGGGATGAAGCAACCAAAGCAGTTGGATGTGGCCCAGAAGATGGGACGCTGGCTCTTGCTGCATTTTACTTGCTTGTTGGGCTTTGGAGGGCAGGAAGAGAGAGAAGTTTAGAGTTTGAAGACCAACAATCCCCACAAGGATTTGGTTAAGTGGACAGTGCAGTGGTTCTTCAGGTGCGGTTTCAGGACCTGCAGCATCAGCATTATCTGGAAACTTATTTGGGATGCAAGCTTTTTAAAAAAAATAATTCTTTGTTGTTGGAAGTATTACAACAACCATTGACCACACACCCCCCGCCCCGCATTGACCCCCTTCAGCCCTCCCCTGCCCCCTGACCTAGGCTTTCACCACCCTATTGTCTATGTCCATGGGCCATGCATATATTGATTACCTCCTACCCACCCACCCTCCTCTGCCTTCACTCTGAGATTCCGCACCTCTGTTCCATGCTTCCATGTCTCTGGATCCACTCTGTTCATCTGTTTATTTTGTTACTTAGATTCTACATACAAGTGAGATCATGTGATACGTGTCTTTCTCTGACTGACTTATTTCACTTAGCATGATCTTCTCCAGGTCTCTCCATGTTGTTTCAAAGGGTAAGAAATTCTTCTTTTTTTACTTCTGCATAGTATTCCAAGAAATAAATGTACCACAGCTTTCCTATCCACTCATCTACTGATGGGTATTTAGGCTGTTTCCAGATCATAGCTATTGTAAATTGTGCTGCTACAAACATAGAGGTACATACATTCTTTCTGATTGGTGCTTTGGGTTTTTTAGGATATATTGCTAAAAGTGAGATCACTGGGTCAAATGGCAGTTCTATATTTAATTTTTTGAGGAAACTCCATACTGCTTTCCATAGTGGCTGCACAGTCTACAAGGAATGAAAACTTTAAGCCTTACCTCAGACCATAGGATCAGAAACTTGGAGGTAGGACCTAGGGATCTGTGTTTTAACATGTCTTCCATGTAATTCTGGTGCATACTAAATTTGAAAACAACTGTTATAGGAGGATGGAAATTGAAACGGACTTAGAGCCAAGAGATCTGAGTTCTAGTGTTCACTACAGTGGTCTCCCAGGGCCTCAGGCTCTTCACTGTGAAAATGAAGACATAGTCAGTGGCTTTAAAAACGTGCAATGTAAGTTATCCTGACAAAAGAAAAACACAGAACTATGCAATGAGCTCTGGGAAGAGCAATTAGGTAGGCTGATAGAGTTGGATAAAAACCCAATTCCCAGATCCCTTCTTGTCACAATTTACTTGCCATTTCCTTTGTTATCTTTCCATTTCTCTTTGTTCTACCACAATTTGCATTCTAAAAAGGAAATCACTTGTAGATGTGGTCATTATTTGTAAGAAGTTGCTTGAGATATGCCACACTGAGAATCGTGACCCCATACTATGGAGCAACCCAAGAATAAAACTGTCTTCCCTTCCTGTGCCATGCTCTCCTCTGAAGCAAGCCCCCTTCACTTTGGATAGAGCAGCAGGACCCAGAGAGCCCATCCTCAGGGATAGGATATGAATTCCAGGCCCAAGACACATTTGATTCCCAGGATAGGGCTTCATCTTTTCCTCTTAGTCTGGGCCCTCCAAGGTACTGGCGAAACAATTATGAACAGGTTGCAAAGCTGCCTTAGGCAGATGGGCAGAATTCATTTGCTTTCCCTTCCCTATGTGTTCATTGCTCTAGAGCAGTGGTTCTCAACCTTCCTAATGCCACGTCCCTTTAATGCAGTTCCTCATGTTGTGGTGACCCCCAACCATAGCAACGAAAATAATTTTATGGTTGGGGGTCACCACAACATGAGGAACTGCATTAAAGGGACGTGGCATTAGGAAGGTTGAGAACCACTGCTCTAGATGAAGAAATTAGATAAACAGTTCCGTGAAAAGTGGGGAGCCACAATAGAGCCACATTAAGGATTTGTTTAGGAGCTTGCCTTCCACCAGAGCTGATGCTGCAAAGAGCTGAGAGATTGGAGCCTAAAGCTGCTGGAAGGTGTCAGAGCAGCCTCAGGGGACTAGACTACCATTGCCTTTGCTGGTTCATTATCCCTGAGCAAAGGGACTCTCTATTCCCCTAGCCCTACACAAAATTCACAATCCATAAACCCCTGCCCCCTGTTTAAACCATTGCCTGTAGCACATTAGAGACGGGGATGGGGGGGTGGGAAAGACTTATTTTCAAAGCATGGTTTCTAGTAATGCAGGGTATAGGCAATAGCAGCAGCAAAGAGGGATAACCTTTCTTGGGTTGGAATGGAAGACATGCTTTATTTCAAAGAGCAGTCATAGTATAAACCATCATTTAAGGCGAGGTAGTGGGGAAGAAATTAAAACAAAGAGCATATCTAGTATGTGCCAAATGCTCTGTATACCATCCTCTCTGTTTCTCATAGCAGTCTGTAAGGTACTTACGTAATTACTCCCATCTCACAGATAAGTAAATGGACTTAGAGAGACTAAGTTAACTTTTCTAAGGAACTAAGCCTGTCACTTACGAGCCAGGATTTGAACCCCAAGCTCTGCTCCATCTGACTTCAAAGTTTACCCCATTACCCTCATAACACACAACTGCAGGTACTGTCTAGTGATTATTGTTCTTGTATCACGTATGTTCTTCAAGAGCTGAAAGTGTTGCTAAAGAGCTCACCCAAGGGAAAACAGAGTGAGTCATGTGGAAGGGAAGTGTATTAGTTAAGGAAATACTTGCTATTATAACAGATAAAGCAGATAGTGTCTTAACACGATAGGAGTTTATTTTTCACTCCTGTGAAGTTCTGCCAGAGGTGGTGAGGATGTGATGGGGAAGGTGTGGTGGGGTGGGAGGTTCAGCAACAACTGTCATCCTTCATTTTTGTTTTTCTATCACCGTTTATTCTACCTATACCCCTTCCACCTTCTCCCACCCCTCTTCCCACTGCAATCACCACACTGTAGTTCGTGTCCATGAGTTCTTTCTTTTTTTGCTCAATCCCTCCTCCACCCCCGACACCTGCCCCCCACCCAAGCTGTCTGCCTGTTTTCTATGAGTCTGCATCTATTTTGCTTGTTAGTTCAGTTTGTTCATTAAATTCCACATAGTTGCCCTGATTGGCTGCATGTATAAAGCAGAACAACGAGGCGGGTATAGGACAAAGAGTGGGGCTATATAGGAGGTTTGGAAGGGCTAGGCCTGGAAATGGAATATATCATTTCTGCCCACATCCAATTGGCCCAAACTCAGGCCTACAGCACCGCCCTATTGCAAGGCACTGCTGGAAAATTGGCTGTGTGCGGAGGGGAAAGTGAAAGAGGATTTGGTGGGCAGCCAAACAGTCTCAGCCACAGGTACGAGCATTTGGGATGAACAAATCCCAGAGGAAAAGTGACTTTGAGTGACTGATGTGAATACAGTCTGACCTTTGGGTGTCTGGTTGTTTTTAATAAATGAACTCTTTTGGAATAATGATAAATGCCTTGGCCGTTCCTCAAGCCCTTTGCTGTTTGCAGTAGATGATGGATGTCTAGAACACACCCCTGACACAGCAGAGTTCAGTCGAGAATTCCAGTTGCACCAGCACCTGTATGATCCTGAACATGACTACCCAGGCTTGGGCAAATGGGTAAGTCCAATCTTAGTAACTAGTGGGTTTTATACTCTGCTGCTCTGAAGGTACTGATGGTAGAGATAGATGAGCAATATGGGTGGGGAGAGAGAAGAAAAATTGTTTAGTGGCTGATTTTTCAGAAGTCTCTGGTTGAGAGGGACTTTAAGTAGTTCTAGTCCAAACCACACTCTAGACCACAATATTCCAGCCACTCTGAAGATTTGATGACCTGAACCCATCTTATTAGCTATAGGCTGCAGAGGCTTCCACTGCGGTCCACCCCACAGTCTGCCTCCTAATACATCCTGAAGTGTCACCAGTGTTTCATGCAGCTCTGATAGGAAATATATGATTATTTTTTAAAAAGAATACTGAGAAAATTTGCAAATTTTATCTCTTGAGTAGAGTAATGACCTCTGCAGAACTAAGGAAAAATGATGCCAGAAGCTTAGAAACAGATGTATGTAATTCTGAGTTAAGGAAAGAAAAAAATCTGCAGCCGTGAGCTTGCTGTCAATACCAGGCAAGGATCTATAATTGCCAGTTAAGGAAATTGTTTATAAGCACTTGGAAAGAGAAAGCATGACCATTTGGCACAGGTTTGCTAAAAACAAGTTTTGTCAAACTAATTGTATTCTACTTGCCAGCATTATTCACTTCTTGCCAGCTCAATGAGGGAAATGATGTGAGTGTGGTGCATTTGGACTTCAGCAAAGTATTTGATGAGATCTTTCATGAAGTCCTATTGGGAGCAGTGGGGAGACATAACCCAGGCAAGAGAACGTCCCCAAAAGGGAGCTTGTTAAAGGGTCCATGTTAAAAGGGAGAGAGATTTCATGTGGCATCCTGCATGTTCAGATTTTAATAAATGTTTCTAATTTAAAAAATATAGAAGGTGTGATTATCAGATTCTCAAAGGATGACACAAAGTTGGAAGGGCTTGCACTAAGTGACAGTTGGGATTCAGGATGGTGAAGGCAGGCTGGAACAATGGGCCAAATGAGATCCCAGTTGAATGGCGATATATCTGTCCCTGTGGTTGAGCCCATGTGGTTGGATGCTGAAGCCATGTGAGAAAAGTGGAAAAATACTAGGCAGTGTTAGTTCACATATCAGTAGGTAGTCAATACATCTGTGGAATGAGTGAATGAGCAGATATTCCTAACTTCCTAAGTCCTTCTAAAGCTATCAATCCCTTCTCAGCTCATTACTGGCAGCTGACCTTGCTTCGACTTTACTAGGAATTTGTATCTCAGGACTAAACACACTCCCTTCCCTTTACACCGTTTTAGAGAAAGATGTCCTTGCTCATTAACCATTTTCATCATCTTGCTTTAACATTGCACTGAGTTGATTTAACAGACAACCTTCAAATGCACGCATTTCCTGTCCCAAGACAACAAATCAATAATACCTCCTAAGTTGATCTTGCTTCTTGCAATATGCATCATTTTATTTCTCTTCTTTTTCATAAGCAGTTCTGTTAGGGAGACTTGGCATGGGGAGCCATGCTGAAGCCTACTAGGAGAGTTTGAATATGTTGAATTAAATTGGCAAACATCTATAGGTTCTTAAATAGGAGACTGGACTCAAGAAAAGCTTCTATAAAGGAACTTATCCTGGTGGCAGAAGAGATTAAAGCTAGGAAATAAAGGAAGTAATTCCAGCTCTGAAAGCTGTGGCTGTGATCACAATGAATTCAAGTGAAAGTCACCAACATGACGAGGCTCTAAGACATTTCTAAGGAGGCCGGGGACCTGACTAACATTGGTATGTGGCATAAATATAGCATGAGAAGGAAAGATGAGATAGGTCAGGCTTATATGAAGTGAATAGTATGAACTTTACCTCTGAGGGAATTTTAAAAGGAAAGGAAAAAAGAAGAGAGGGAGGTGGGAAGGAAAGAAGAGAGCAGAGAGAGGAAGGGAGAGAAGATCACAGAGAATCACAAGAGGTGGTCAAAGGTATTGCCAAACAGAAGCCAGGGCAGGTTCAATAAAGATTAAGTGGCAGATATTATGCCTGCTTCATTCCAGACACTGTGCTGGGTGCTCGATATGCAGTAGTCATGAAGACATGGTATGGTCTTCATAGAGCTGATAGTCTTCTGGTTGAGAAGTACTGCATGAAAATAAAATGAACACAATCTAGCATTGTTCAGACACTATGTTAAATATTGTACTGAATTATCTCATTCAGTAAAATGCTCTAGTTCTGCCATGAGCACTGGGTACAGTTAGTAGGAAAGGTGGAAGATAAGGGTAGAAGAAGATCCAGGACTGAGGACTCATGGCCAATTGTACAATACCCATTGAGGAAGCCAAAGTTGCTAAAAAGGGCAGCATTGAGGTGTAAGGTGAGAAGGTAGCCTGCATTCTGTCAGGCTGGGAAAGAGGAAAAGGAAACAAGAGGGAGACTGAGAAGTCTGATTGAGCGCAGAGACCCCAACTGGGGAAGCAAAAGAAATGGAAACTTCTCTCTTGCCAATTTTCCTTGCCTCTTCTTAAAAACCTTTAAAGTTCTCTCACCAAGTTCCACTCACTCTCAGTGCTCCAGTAGGAGACCAACCACCATCCTTTATCCTCTTTGCATCCTTCTCTAAGTACCAATTTGTTTTCTCAGTCATTGCTAGTCTCTGTCTACATCAGAGACATCAGAGCTCAAGCAAACAAGTTAGTACTAAATAAAAAGGGAAGTACTATTACAGATCAGTGACAGGAAGCAATGTTTACAAACCTTTTATCAGCTATAATTATGTGTTTGTTTAAACTTAAGTTTTCTTCATTTAATTTCTCATTACCATCTAGCAGTAAAATACAGTTTGTTTGATCTTCACATAGAAGTGTGAACTGAGTATGTCTTGCTCTTCTAAACTGGGGCCTATAAGCTTCTTAGTGTATATATAGAATGATGGCCTCAAGTGTGTCTTAAGCTCAACAATCCTTCAAGTTAACAAAATAATTATCTTTTACATGAAACTGCATGCAAAACCGTGATTCCTTATTTTCTAATAATGTTTCTCTGTTTTTGACATTAGCTGGAGCCGAGCTGGGTCTTTAGCAGTGATTCACATATAAATATCAGTGTCTGTCTTGTTTCCTGCATTTTTATCTTTGTTAATGTATCAAGACACATTTATGAAATGTACATCATATGCCTTCCAGGCCTTGTTAGGTGATTGGAATACAAAGATGAATGGTAATTGTCTTTTGTAATACACAAATAGATAGTAATATTTATTGAGCACATATTATATACCAGACACTATATTAAATTTTACTGAATTATCTCATTCAAGCTGCCCATTCCTATTACTCTCATTTTACAGATGAGAAAATACAGGCTTAGGGAGTTTGAATAGGCTGCCTAATACCACAGAGCTGATGATTGGCAGAGCTGGGATTTGAACCAAACTGACTCCAGGAGTTCCTTAAAAATTGGATAAGTCCCTTACCTTTTCCATGGCTCACCGCTCAGAATGTGTCCTGTGCATGATCCTATCAAATCCTATCTAGGACTGGTTCAGACAGTGAGTGTACCCACAACATTGAGTGGCTGTGACCAAAGGCCGGCTGCTATAGATGCCAGTCACTCCCCTTCTTCACACATTAATCACACAGTGTTACTCAGGAAAAAATTGTCTTGACAGCAAATATCTTCCCTTTCCAAGTGCTTATCACATCTTTGCATTGGCAGCATGGACAACTAGGAGCTCTTCCTTACACAGAAGCAGCTGTTCATGGCCAGAGCCTGAGCAGAGGAAGAAATGAGAGGCAAGGACTCTCTCTGCCTTTCATAACCTCAGCAATGTCTGAAGAATCAAATGTTCTCCAGTTGGTGTTCATCACATTTCCCATGTGATCAAACTGGAGATCAAAATCACCAATTTCCCTTTTAAAATTAATAATTGACCTGTGGAAAGATACTTTGGGACTGTGTAAATATTCTGGCTCCATTAAGCTTTTAACCAACAATTTTAGTACCCATTAATGACCCTCACCAAAATTAGTGATAACTATGGTAATTTTAATGGTGATTTTCTTATTCAATTATTTTTATGCATTTATTCATTGGCATTCTACTCTAAGCAAGAGTTTCCTTGATTTGTTATTTACTTAAAATTGTGTATATTTAATATCCGTATTAAATATTTGATACCCATTATTTACTTTGGTGTACAGACTGTCCTAGATTTAGCCAGTGGGAGTCTCTGAATGCTGATTTTTCTTTCTTTTGACATATCCCATCTTTTTTTTTTTATTTTTTTAGCATTTTCTAACTTTCTGGTTCAATTAGATATTCCAAATTCATTCATCCTTGTGCTTTCCCTGCCCTAGCCCTGGAAACAGACATTCCTTCAAGAAGCCTCCCTGGTTCCATTTAGGAATGGAATTTGAAACCAACATCTGGGCAGTTGTCCAAAATCTTGATGGCACAATGGAAAGCCCTCTTTATGAACTCGAACCTGCTACTCACATGGGAAGCAGGCTCACCACTTGCCCCTCTCCACCCACCAACAAGGAATGGGTGTCAGGAAAGGGGCTGGTTTCTTCTTAGCCTTCTGCTACCCACATGATACCTGCCCATCCCTGCTCTTGAATCTTTACAAAGCATGACTGATCACAGCGCCCTGGCACTTTCGTGCAGAGGTGGGACAGCACCATCCTGCTAACCCTAACCCTAGTCCTTAGAGCAACACAGGGACCATCTCTAAGAGGAAAACTTACCAGCCTTTTGCACCTCCTTTTGAATGAAGGCTCTCATGGCCCGTGAAGCTCCTCCACAATGATTGGCCATCTTATATGATGGTACCAGCTCTCAGCTCCCTGCACAGTCCCTCCCCTGCTCAGGCAGCTGAACACGAAAGTGCACATGAAGAAGTTCCTATCCTCACCCCTTTTTCCTCAGCCGCCTTCCCCAGCTCAGGCACAAACTCCCAGAATATTCTCTGCATCAGGAATTGTTACATTCCAGAAAGGCAACACCAGTCAACAGCCTTACAGCGATATTACTCAATCCTCCAGTAAATGACCATGTTCCATCTTCCTCCAGATATACATATGTTATATGTATATGTGTATATATATGTATATGTATATTTTAAGTTGAGGTAACATTGGTTTATAACATGATATAAGTTTCAGGTAGATAACATTATAATTCAATATTGTATACACTACCCTGTTTCCCCCAAAATAAGACAGTGTCTTAATTTTTGCTCCCAAAGATGCGCTAGGTCTTATTTCCAGGGGATATCTTATTTTTTCCATGAAGAAGAATAAGGTACACATTTATTGTTGAACAAAAAAAAAAAAAAAGGAAATTTATTACCTGTATATGGTACGGTAGTAGTTGTCATCACAAACCAGCTCACTGATTGGCCGCAGCGCAGCCGGAGCTGTTCAAGCAATGCGAGGGCTCTTTAAATCAGGAGTCAGACACCTTACGGTAGCTTTGGGGGCCTTATATTCTGGGGAGACCTTATGTTCAGGGGAGGCCTTATTATCAGGGAGGGCTTATTTTTGAGGGGATGCCTTATATTACAGCGAGAGGTAAAACTGGAAGTAGGTCTTATTTTCGGGGGATGGCTTACTTTCAGGGAAACAGGGTATAGTGTGCTCACCACCAAAAATCTAATTTCCGCCCATCACCATACAGTTGACTCTTTGACCCCCTTTACCCCTTTGCCCTCCCTCCACTCCCCTTTCCCTCTGGTCACCACCAATCAGCTGTTTGCCTCTATGGATTTGCTTATGATTTGTTGTTTTTAGTTTTGTTTTTTTTCATATTCCACATATGTGTGAGATCATATGGTATTAGTCTTTCTTTGCCTGATTTATTTCCTTTAGCACAATCCCCTCTAGGTCCATCCATGCTGTCGCACACGGCAAGACTGCATCTGATATTAAACTCATCAGTCCCCAAGGGAGCATGAGATGGAGGCCATGGCCAGCCTGGCCTTTGGCAGAGAGGGGTCCTTCCCTCCCTGGTGCGGCCTCCCTGCATAGTTGAGGTTGGGCAAGAATTACGCATTGTAAATTGTGGATGAGGTAGATTTTAATGAACATGAAAATTACGAAGCTCATTCTTGGCATGTGTCATTTTCATTTCCAAATCCACCATAAAAAAATTCTTTCTATCCAGACAGTTCCGAGGATACAAGTGCTATATAAACTTGTTCCTTACCAAAACTCTGTCATCTCCTTTAAAAAAAAAAATCAATGTCAGGGTATTTTATTTAGAGTACGATGAATCACCTTTTTTTTTGTACCTTAGTTCTCTTCTGATTAAAAATAAACCCAAAACACCCCACAAGTAAAGCCCCCCAGCTTCCCTCCTCCCTTTGTGCCTCCAGGTTACGTGTCTGTCTTTTGTGATCCCGACAGAAGGGAAATCTGTTGAGCACGTGTCTGATATTCTAGAGCTCATTTCAGCCCCTGTGTGTTTGAAATACAGCAATATGTGGAAACACTTATACAAACTGTGGTAACAGATCCTGTTCCCCTCCCCCGCACCCCCCGCAACATAACTTTCCTTCTGCCAAGAAGTTTTTTTGGCAGTTTTTAAAAGGCTCACTCTATTAAAATTGTTATAGACCAAATGGTTTTCCGATTGTCTTGACTGGGTGCACAGACTTAAAGCCACGGGAGGAAAGGCTGTAGAAGTCAGAGTTCCATTTATTTACCTAGAGGATTGTTATTCATGGGCGGGCACCGCTCTAGAGAACAGTTTATGTGTACAGCTCATAAAAAGGGAGTTAGACCCAAAAGTAAAGTGACATAACATTGTTTGTTTTGAACAAAGGCTGTTCACAGTGAGGAGATGAGTTTCCAACGCACTTGGGTGTTAGAGTGCCGTCTTTTCCCGTTTATGGGATGTTGATGACAGGGAGGTGCCCCAGGGCATTGCAGACCTTATCCAGAGCTGCAAAACCACCAGCGTTGTCCTCGTGGTCTAGCTTTCTGATGCGACATTCCTTAAATCTAGTTTTTTTTTTTTCTATCTAGTTTTGTTTCCGAAAGATGGTATGCAAATATCTAGGGGACACACCAAGTGTTGCTTTTAACATAGAAGCTCACCAAATCTGATTCATGTATTTGTTGTCTCTTCTTCCCACTCCAGAACAAGAAGCTTCTATATGAGAAGATGAAGGCAGGGCAGAGACGAAAGCGGAGGGTAATACATCGCGGGCTGGTGGTGGCTGGGATGCCCGGAGCTTTCTGAGTGGGGCATTGACAAGCTGTAACCGTCAGTTGTTGGAATGGAGCAGTCTTGGGCGGGCAGAGCAGTGGTCCCTGTGACTAGGCCACGCCCACAAAGTCCACCTTGGTTTCTGGATGGCTTTCTCAAGCACTCATCCATGGTTTTAATGCAAAGCCAGGTTTTGTGGTGATTCCATCACCTGCATTGTTCACAGGAAACATGTATTGCATCTCTTGCCTGGGTGTACTTGAGGATGTGTGTTTCCTCAGAGGGTCTGTAGGCCACTGGGAGATGGTTCACATACCTGCATCAATTGCATAAATGCACCAGACAGGGACAAGGAAGTGATGAAAGGCATGTTCCAGCAACAATGCTGAAGGAATGTGGGGACAAAAGATGGGATGAACAAACCTCATTCTTCCCACATACCTTTTTTCTCGGCCTCCCCAGATTGATGTAAACACAAGCTAGATTGATTATATTGGTTTGCTGACTTCTGAATCTACCAACCATCCCAGGACTGCCTACGGTGGGACTTTGTTCTGGATGTGTCATACTGAGCTACTATGGTGTTGCCTCGTGTAAAGTGGTTGAATTTGCTTTGAGTTTCTCACGAATTTGATGGCACCATGATTTAATCAGTGATCATTGTCCACTCAGCTAATCCACTGAAACCTTCGTACACAGAAATCCCCGGCCACCTGCCACCATTCTCTGCTCAGTACGAGAAAAAGTTAAAATCCTAATAGTATAGAGCAAAGTGCTACCAGAGAGTAACCAACTTTGTTAAAATATACAAAGCAAACCGTGTACCCAAGGCCACTGACTGATGATTTAGAATAGTAAGTGCTGGGATCCTGGTGAAATCTGGGACTCTGGACAGTGGTCATGGTGGCTGTGCTGAGCATTTTGCCGAGCCCAGTCAGAGTGCTTAGGGAGTAGGGAAATGGTTTTTTTTAATCCAGCATTAATTCTCAGGACCCTGCAAAAGATATTTTGAAACTCTTATGCCACCTGACAAAATACAGAAATCCCATGGCCAATTTTCTGTGCTAGATGCAGTTTTGATGTCTGGAAACAGATCTTTGAGAGAGTTAAGAGTTATTAGGGGTTTTTCCCAGATGATTACAGTGTCCAGTGGCAGATGGTGGCAGGAAGGATCTGAAGGGTGTTATGTGGGCTTGAGGGAACATCAAGAAATTCTATTCCAGCTCAGAATACACATAATTTACCAGCAAAATAGCTTGAATACCTCTCCATGGCACAACAAGGACATTTCCAAATAAGACCAATTATGGGCCCAAAATGAATAACTTAGCCTTTAGCTTTAATTGTCTCTACTTCCTGGCTCACCATTCCTTCTGCCCTGACTTGAGTAATGACTGTGGGTCATGATTTAGGTTCAGTGATGAGACCAGGATTATCAAAATCAGAATTCTGGCTAGGACACATATTATAAAGGTTTTATTTTGGCCTCAACTTCCTCCTCAAAGGAAAGGATTAGAATTTGTGAAAATATGGGTCACTGTGACCCAGAGGTATCAAGTTCTTTCTATTCTTAGGCATCTACAAAGACCCAACCTCATGCCACAAACCGTGAGCCTCTCAGGACTGTTGGAAAATAGAACTTGCCTCCCCTGACATCATGCCTCAGATGGTGTTCCCATCTTGTCTGAAGATTTTACCACCTCAAGTGCATGAATCAATAGAAATTAGGGGCTTCCTTTTAGGAAAAATTAAGGTTTTCTCCAATGAAACTCAGTATTTGCTGTGGGTTTCCAAAGGGCATGGAAAGGAGGGATTCAATCCCAATGGTTTTTCAGTTGTGTAACTGAATAAATGCTCACTTTGTAACCTGGCTAGTCTCTCACCCAAAGCTGAAGATAAATCTATAAATGACTTAAGTTCTCCAGAGGATAAGTTAAAAGGAAGTATCATTGTTATTATTACTCTTAAGTTAGGATTCAATGCTAATAGTAAAGCATTCATCAACAAAGTTCAACTGATTGCTCCTTTTATTTCTTCATTAATTTACTTCCCCAGGTGGTTTTATGAAACATTCCTTATTTGCTAATTTTCAATTGAATTCCTACTTGCTTCATGAATAAAAGGTTAATTCACCTTTAAATGACTTAGCAAATTGTTTAACTCTGAAGAGGTATTCTATCTAATAAAGAGGGAATATGTTAATTGATATCCCACCCTCAAAGATGGCAGTGCCCATAGCCAATAAGGTGGGGATATGCTAATTGTTTGCCCCATCCTCAAAGATGGAGGCACTCACAGCCACAAGATGGTGGTGCCCAGTCCCCTTAGTCCTGCCAGGGTGGCAGGCATGCAGCAAGGCCAGGCCCACCTGCAGGTGGGCCCGGCTGCTCTGCACACCTGCCTCCAGAGCCCCTCAGCCCGAGGTGCAGGCAAGCCTCTGATGGCAGCTGCCCAGCCACTCAAGGCCGCCCAAGGCTCAGATAACCAGAACCAGCTGAAGCTTGCACTGCTGGCAGTGGCAGCAGCAGAGGTGTGATGGGGAATCACTTTCCCCTGATCACTAGGTCACCTCCTACCCCTGAGGGCATCCAGACTGTGAGAGGGAGCAGGCCAGGCTGAGGGACCCCACTCCAGTGCATGAATTTTCTTGTACCAGGCCTCTGGTCTTGTTAATATTTGAAGTTTACTATTTGTTTTATTTACTAACAAAGAGCTATCAACCTTGTATCCCACTGTTGATTAAAACACAAAAATCTATCCTTTTTTAATGTAATAGAACCTTCAGATTAAATATTATTACTAAAAATCACTCAAGAGATTTATGATATGAATATGCCTCTTCAGTTCACATTTGCTCCACCTACCAAAGATACTGATATAATTCCTTGGGCTAGGCTAGGCCATTCTAGTTGACAACCTTCTTGTTATAGAAAAGATGTTCGTTATTTTAAATATTTTAAAGATGCCTTCCTAGCATCTTTTGTGACATGTCACTTTTCAGATCTCTGAGGACATTACATGTTTTAAAACTATCAGTTGTGTGTGATGCATTTTTCCCGAGTGAGTGGGACTTGCATGCTTCATTACCCCTTGGAATGTGGAAGGACGTTTATAAATACTAAGCTCAGTCCCAATCCTTCTCTTTGGAGAATGTCTGCTCACCCTTCAAAAGTCACAGCAGACCTGTGAACTCTGCCCATTCATCCCTGGGGACTTCGTATGCAGCAGGATTGCTGATCATTTGCAACTACAGCTTCTTTCCTGTATTTTTGTTCAGTTATTGGAAGGTGACTTCAATAACCAATATTTCAAAACTTCTGAAATTTTTTCTACTTACTAAAGGCTATGTTGTAAAGCTGTAATTACTAATTTAAATCCAAACCCCCAAAAAAATGTATTAGAGAAGGAATGGAAAAACCTTGACTCATTCAGAATACCAACAGATAAAAGAGATTTCAGGCCATGAAGTCTTGAGTCAAAAATAATGGAGCCTTCCACATGACTTCCTCCTTTTTTTTCTCTAGCTTTTCCATTTGACTGAGGGAAGGTGGAAAGGATTACAGAGCCTCTGCTGAATCCTCTTTAGGAGAATGCTGGCATGGAAGAGTCAACATTATAGGATGATCTGTTACTAGTCTGCAAATCAAATTTCACCTTGGCCCTGCTTAGTGATCTTTAGCACCTTCGTCTTCATAATTTAATGCATTTCAGATTCTCTCTTCCCTCTATTAAGGCTGTAGAATAATAGTTCTTTCATAATGGGCTGTGTATCTAAGTTAATAGTGAGAACCTATTCACTAGTTAATTCCAAATTTCTTTGTGCCAAGCAAAGGAGAGGGGCATAATGCATCCAATAAGGGCTTTATAGCTGTGTGAAAGACACAATTAGACACATCTGTCAGACAGCATTTCTCCTCCCACTGAGATGTTGGTTAATTCACTGGAATAATTATTTGTTACCTTATAGTTAACCTAATAGACCAGAGATGATCTCATTCACCTATTTTGTGAGGTGTCTGTATTGATGTTCAGGTATAATACCAAGCCATTTACATTTTTTTTTTCAGAGTGTCAACCCTTATCTACAAGGACAAAGACTGGACAACGTTGTGGCAAAGAAGTCGGTTCCCCATTTTTCAGATGAGGATAAGGACCCAGAGTAAAGTGAAGATGCTGGGTGGATACCCACACCAGGCATCCGGCCTCGGTATTGCTTACGTGCACATGTTATTAAAGCCCCTGTGAATGGCAAAATGCTTATAATTTAGTCCAGTGTGGATGAAAAGCAGCTTTACCTTGCTATTGCATTGTCCTTCACTGATAGCTCCTCTTTCTGCTAAATTCAAATACAAGCTTTTTTTTATGAGGATCTGAAATAAGCATTAAATTGCAAGTGTGTATGTCAATAACAATGAAAAGCAGGACTGTGAATGGAATGTCAGATTTCTTGCCGTTTGGAAGGGTGCTTTGGCTACACTGTTTGGGCCAAGTCTGTAAAAAGCTGGCATTTGGTTTTGATGATGTCACTCACCCAGCCCATGGGCATTGTTACACACCAATAAAGGAAGTTGTACTCGGAGGAGGGCCTGACACATCTCACTTGGCTGCATCTTAATAAATGTGTGTTGTGTGCAAGCATTGGCACAGGAATTTTCTTTTTAGTTAGAGCATTATAAAAACAATGTCTTTGCTTACTAGGACAAACTCATGAATATGAATTTATCCGATCTTAACAATAATACTGTGAAGCAAATGGGGCTGCATTATTATCCCCATTTTACAGATGGCGGGACTGAGACTCAGAGTTTCCATGGGAAGCTGAAAGTGGCACAGACAGTACCTAATGACTAAGGTCTTCTGATTTTGACTTGTTTTGTTTATTAAGTAAATAATGGGTTTTTGTCATGTGCCAGGCACAGGGTTGGGCTCTGGGGGTGCATTAGCGACCCAGTCTGACACTGCCGAGACCCTCAGGCAGCAGATCATACCATCTTGGTATGCTCCACTCCAGCTCCACTCTGGTGCCGGAGCCTGTGCTGCCTGTTTGTGAAGAGGTGTGCACTTTCCTTCCAGCTGAGGTCTCCCAGGTCAGAAAAGCAATTCCGTGGAAGGCTGGCAGAGATCAGTTCACTGTGGAGATGGTTTCCGTGCCTTTTATAGCTCCTCACTCTAATGTAGACAACAATTTCAGGCTTTGGTAGCATTGGCCTCAATTTCCTTGTCTATAAAAGGGAGGAAGCACACAGCAAAAAAGATCATCCTTGATTTAATTTTAATAAGTGCACATTTATGTCAGGGCCTTGTCTAATAGAAATAGCTTGACCGTATTTAGTTAACATGTGAGTCTGTTATTGGGACTTATAAAAATAAAGAAAGGTATTGGCAGCTTTTTCATAGCAGGAGGCACTCTCCCAAGAGTGTCTGCAAGCAGTGTCTCCACCGCCCACAGCTTGATGGCAGAAGCATCCTCGCCTCTTGCTTCCAAAGACAGTTCCCGTTCCCTCACTGGAGATGTGGGGGGCTGCAAGGGTCTACCCTATGTGTTCAAGTTTTGTAGGCATTTCAGTAACATCTCATGCCAGTTCCAGATCTCAGGAAAACCAAAGACATCGCTTTCTCTAAGATTAGACAGAAGGAAGGAAAAATGGCTAAAGAAAGATGTTTTGTGACCATGAGGAAAAGCGTGGAGGTGACGCGGGAGGAGGTGAGGTCACTGTGTTTGTGTTTGTCCTGTTTGCCTTCAGACACGCTCCTGCCCTCTCCTGGTCTCTGAACAGCAGAGTGGGCTTCCCAGGCTCCCATGTCAGCTGACTCTTGGCTGGGTTCAGTGTGAGGTCACCGAGGGCAGAGTGGAAGGTGAACGAATGGGAGAAAGCAAGGTAATTCCCAGGAGCTGCATCTCTGAGGCTCCTTTCTCTATCAAGTGAACCTGGCTCCAGGCTCCAGGCTCCAAGTTCCAGTCATGCTGCCTCCTCCCTGGTCCCTACAGCTCAAGGAAGCCATGGCTCTTGCCATATTGTCCCTCTCTGTGTTATTTCACTAGCCCCTCTAGCCTCCTTCGTCACACGTATAACCAATATTTTATATTAAATTCCTTCTGTTTGAAATTCTCTGTACCTGCCACAGAGTCACAGGTGATCTTAAGGTGCCCCTGCTTTGGTACAGGTGCGTGAGGGCTCAGAAAGCCCACACCCACGTTTCAGAGGAGGCAGATGGAATGGGAAATGAAGATAACGGGGACCTAGGATGTTGGGTGGGGTTGGATTGGATGCTGTAGCAGCTCTGGTTCAATTCCACATCTGTGAAAGCCCCCATTTTTAGACTCTAATTATCTCATCACTGCAAAAATAAAGCAAAGCAAAAACAAAATAGATACTGCCCTTCCTCTGTCACCTACTGGTAAGAACTGCATCCTGCTTAGCTAAGCCTTACCTGCAGCCCTTTTTTAGTGACAGCCTGGGAGTCAGTGAACATCTGCTTAAGGGGAAAAGATACCCACCGGAGCATCGAACTGCAAGGTGCTCCTGGTGGGCTGCCGGGCTCCGCGTTGCTGTGCAATCAACATGAACTCTCCATAAATGTTTATGTTTTCAATCATCATTCAAGCACATACCTGGCAGATGGTCCAGAATCTTCTTACTTATGGGCCCTATAAACAATAATCAAAGGCCCCCAGGGGACTCCATCAGTCTGAATTGGGGGTAGGGTGGGCTAGGATCACTGGGGCCTGGGCAGCCACCTTCGACATTCCTTGCTACCACACAGTCTTGTCAATGAAGCTTTTCTTTTTCTTTTATAATTTTATTTATTTATTATTATTTTTCCCCCTATTGCCCTCCCCACCCCCCAGTACATGCCTTAATCCCTCTCCCCCTTCCTTCTCCCCTCCCACCTTCCCCCATTGCCCTGTATCCACTGGCTATGCCTACACACACATGCATATAAGTTCTTCCATTGATCTCCTTGTCTAATGCCTAGACACTTACCTAGCGGGAGCCAGACTCAGACTTTAAAACAGCTGAATGGGCTCCAGAATTGGGATATGAAGTTAAAACTTGATTACTTCCCAGTTAGAATTGCTTTCTAGAGTATAATCCAGCTCCAGGCTCCTGTGGAGCTACTCCTCCCCTCTTCCCTCCCCTCTCTCCAAGGACCACTCAGAAAAAGACCAGCACTAGTCAGACCTTTTGCGAGGACACTAGGACCTTCCCATGCTCTGCTTGGATCATCAAGAATAATCAGTGGCCTTCTCCAGGAACAGTACTTATTTTTGTCTCCACTCCAAATGGTCTTCCACTCTCCCCTCCACACAGAAGAGGCTGGCAGTTGAAGTAGACCTTTCGCTGGGCACCCAGTTAAACCTCTGCAGAGGGCATTTGTGCGCCTACATGTAGGAGGATAGCGAATATTCTCTCTAAGGTTCTGTGATTCACTCACAAACACTGCATGAGTCAGGACTGAGCCAGGTTGTGAGACAAATGATTTATGAGTCCAAGGAGCCCACAGTGCAGAGAGACAGACAGGGAGACGGGAGTCACGGCAAATCTGGGCAGGTGTAGTGAGGACTCAGCAGCTAACCCAGGATGGGTGGGTCAGGGAAGGAAGCCAAAGGTCACACCCAAACTGAGATTTAAAAAGTTTTTCATACTCAGAAGGGAAAATGGAAGGTAGAATATTTCAAGCAAAGGAATCTATGTACAAAACTATGGAGAGGGAGAGAAAGAGAGAGCAGGACATAGAAGGGCCCAGTCTGGTGATGGTTTTAACAAGAGGGTTACACGTATTGGAAAACTAGGCGGTAAGTCCGGCAAAGAAGGCAGAAACCATGTCAAGAAGAGCCAGGGCCCAGTGGGCCACATAAAAGTGTCTGGATTTTATCTTGAAGGCTGGGAAATCCCAAGAGGATTTCATGTAGAAGGGCCATTATCAAGTTCATATTTTAGGTCACTGGTGACAGTATGCAGACCAGGCCAAAGGCTGTTCAAGTTCATAATCTGTAGGAGAAAGAATAGGAGGAGGAGCCCTAGTCACTTTGGCTCAGTGGATAGAGTGTCAGCCTGGAGATTGACGGGTCCCTGGTTTGATTCCAGTCAAGGGCACATGCCTGGGTTATGGGCTCAATCCTCAATAGGGGATCCTATTGTGCAGGAGGCAGCCAATCAATGATTCTCTTTCATCATTAATGTTTCTATCTCTCCTTCTCACTTCCTCTTTAAAATCAATAAAAGTAAAATAAAATAACAGGAATAATAATTCTATGCAATTAAAGGAAAAAGAATAGGAGGAGGAAGAGGTAAGAAAATGAGAAATGAAGACATTTTAGGGCACACAGACATTCCAGGTCCTGTGAATCCTGAGAGCTACTTGTAAAGCCAGGTGGTCTCAGTGCTGAGTGCATGTACAATCTACATCTTATTATGTTGGAGTATTTAAGGTTAATTCCAGGAGAAAAGGAACTCCAACATATTGGGTAAATATGCTTCCCAGCAACTTTCACCGAGCAATGTAGTTCAGTCAGAGGTCACTCCCCCAAATTAGGTATCCCTGATCCTCTTATCACCCTCCTCTGTATTCCTGTGGGACCTCACATACACTTTTGTACAGTCCCTGGAACAGGGCATAATAATAAGAGTTACTATGTGTGTAAAACAGGTTCTATAGACCTGGTCCATTTAATCCTCTCCACCCCCCCTCCACACGTACACACACACACACACACACACACACACACACACACACACAATAAAGCCACTGAGGCTGAGAGGTTACATGACTTAACCAAGACTCCACAACTAATAAGTGGCAGAGTTGGGACGTAAACTTAAGTCTCTTGATAACTCTGTACCTGAAGCTTATTCACTTATGTGTCTCCCTGGCTTTACTGGGTTATATGTTGCTTCAGGCCATGGACTCTGTCTCATTTCTCTTTCTATCCTGGTACCTTGCCTAGAGTCTGACAAAAGCAATTAACTGCTTGCTGAATGAAGGAACATTGTGGAACGTTTTAAGAGGCCAGGAAAGACTCATCATCCTAGACCATGTGTAAAGAAGAAAGGGTGGTATTATTGCTTATGTTGGTAGGGTTCACAGATTGACTTGAAGTTATGTATATGATACCCAGGTCCTTTTAAAACTAGCCAATAAAACTCTCTTCCTCCTGTTCTCCCTGAGGCACTGCCTAAATGTTGGCAGTTCAGAAAGTCTCAAGGCGCAGAGTTCCAGCCAAATTCTTCAGTTTGCTGCACTCCAAGGATGGCTCCATATGACCTGTTTATTAGGGAAATAGACTAGACCATGCAGTGGTTCTACTTACTTGAGGGTAGATCTGTAAGAAGACTCCTCATTGGGTTGGGCCATGGGCTTTCATCTGCCAGTGCTCCTCTGACCATAGGACTATCCAGTCAGTATGTGGGTGGCACACAACATATGCCAGACTTTAGCTATATCAACTGCTATGGCAACAGCCTGGGAATTAGAACAGAGAGACCTTTGCAAACATTGGCCAATCAATGGGAAGCTTGCTCAGGCTCATTATTCACGAGATCCTTTGAAAGGCAGACCTATGTAAAGAGGCTAACATCTTGAAAAGGTAACACTCCTGAAGCTTCCTGGGGACTGGTTTTTACCAGCAGCCTGAGCACAGCAGTATACTGGTACCACAACCTGCTTCTCAAGGAAAAAGACTCTACCAAGACTTTGTAACTTTCATGCTGTTCTCCCCAGTTTGGTGACTTCATTGTAGATGAATCAGAAACATATGGATCAAATTTCCTCCTAAATACACATGGGTTTGGCAATTAAAAGAAAACGTGTGTAATATAGCAGATTTGGTGGCCACCAGCACTGTGAGAAAGCAGAGCCTACTAAAAATTATCGTAACTACTTAGTGAAAAAAAAGTTGCTTTTTGTCTTTTTTTTTTGGGGGGGGGAGGTAAAAGTACCCAAGGATATTTTTCCATTGATTTTTAGAGAGTGGAGGGGGAGAGACACACAGAGAGGAACATGGATGTGAGAGAAACACATCAATTAATTGTCTTCAGCACAAGCCCAGACCAAGACCAGGAACAAGACTACAACCGAGGTACATGCCCTTCATCGGAATCAAACCCAGAACATTTCAGCCTGAGGCTGACGCTTTATCCACTAGCCCAGTGGTCGGCAAACTCATTAGTCAACAGAGCCAAATATCAACAGTACAAGGACTGAAATTTCTTTTGAGAGCCAAAGTTTTTAAACTTAAACTTGTAACGCCACTTCTTCAAAATAGACTTGTCCAGGCTGTGGTGTTTTGTGGAAGAGTTACACTCAGGGGACCAAAGAGCCTCATGAGGCTCACAAGCCGCAGTTTGCTGATCAGGGTGCTAGCCAAACAGGCTAGGACTAGTGAAAACAATTTTATTGCTAACGAGCACAGAAGAAACTATAGAGAAAACTAGCAAGAGAATCATGGATGTTACACCTTGGCTCCTGGAGTCTGGAAGCAAAGGCAAGGCATTTGCAAAGATTGGAAAAGAAATGTGTCCTTGAATTTTGGTTTATGATTTGTGAATAAAGACTCTTTTAGAAAAGAGCTGCTAGAGGATGGGATGAGACAGACTCAAAGATCATCCTCATAGATTGGATGTTCTATTGTTTGATTAACTTAATTTCATCAAACTGTGAGCTATTTCTCTTAACTTACTAGTAAACCAAAAATGTATTCACAGGAGACAGAAAAATATTTGTAATTGCTTTGTAAAATATATCTATTATTGCAGACACAATTAAAGTCATGCAGAATGAGAAACATCTTAATAAAACTAATTTGGCAGCTATAGTGTCTCATCTCCAAGTAGGCCATCATATGAATTTTCATCTGCTGGAGTCACTTTCCTTGCTAGGACTCATCACAGTATTATTCATTTTTATTTCAGAAATAATTTATCACAGAACTATTTTAGGTGCCAAATTCTGAGCCATGCATGGGAGTCTTATACAACGATGCACAAGACACAGACTTCTCTCAAGTAGTTTATAGCAAAATAAACAAATTTTCAGCAATTTGTGCACAATTATTATGTAGTTGATCCTATACCATCACTGTTCAGTAGAGACCATTTAGGCACAAAAACTTTCTAATTAGATTTTCATTTGACCTTGAGTGCTGCTACTTACAAGCTATGGGACCAAGTTATTTCATTTCACTGAATTTTAGTTCTTTCACTTGCCAAATGAGAAAGGTAATATCTACTTCATCAAATTGGTGTGAGAATAAATTCCCTGAATACAGCACTTGTATTAAACCTTTGATGCCAAAGTCAGAATTAGCCAGGTTACAGTGCAAGAAACAAGTTCTTTACTCTGGATATTTTTAGATGAAAATGATATAATACAAGAAATTGGGTGCTCATTAAAATATTTGAAGATGTGGAGGAGCAGGAGGTGGGGACCCATGGCTAGACTTAACCAGTTCATAGCTGGGATCCAGAGATCAGGAGGTGGGAACAATGCCACCATCTCATGGCTAGGATTGATACTCCCAAAGCCATCATTTTGACACAGAAATGCTGAGTGCCTGCAGCTACTGCCTTTCATAGGAGAAACTGCAGAAGAAAAATTCTTCTTTTTTCTCTTCTACCCTCAGAATCTTGTGGGAGTGTACTGTTTGGTGTTCTATTTTGTTTCCAGAATCCTAGTTTCCAGTTTCCAGAGAGTCAGCTAATTTAATTTTTAGCTTTCCTCTCTTCAATATAAGAAGGCACACAGAAAGTGATGGGAATAGATAATGTATGCCATTTGACCATATCCAATATTTAAAGTATTTACCACAGTGTTAACATATGATAAGATCTTCAACGCAAAGTATATTTTTTCCCCTGCAGTTCAATTTATTTACTTTTACAACTTATAATTCATGCCAAAGTCTTCTTTGTTGGTATAACAGCTTTATTAGTTCAAATCAAGACATCACATGTTCTAGCCCATCATGATGGTGCAACATTTAGCTCTTCTTTGTAGCTGGAGCTCAGTAATTTGTTTCATTCCATTCCAATAATTCTTCAGACAATGCCATGGACTCCAGTCCCTCCTGGGTGGTCATAAATTATTTCAAAGTCCTGCTTTCTCATCAACAAGCTAATCAGAGGGTTGTTCTCATATTCAACATACTTATTGTTGTTGATCTTACTGCTGCTGGGCCAGACAAGTCCAGGATACAAAGAGCTCACTGACAACCAGGTTGCCCTTCATGCTTCATGATAAAACCTTTCTTTAGAACTTTAACTTCTTCACAGAGCCATTCTACCTTACATGTTCATCTTCCAACTCACAATTGTCTGAATCAGCAAAAAGCACAATATTTAAGGTAACATTTTTGTTCAAATACACCATCTTTCAATTTAAGAGTACGTCCCTGGCTTGGTTTAACTTCCAGTTCCTGGACTCCTTCCTTGATTCCTTTGTTGTGTGGTCTGGTGATGACTCTTCATTTACTAAGGGCATTTGCTCAGGAGACTTCTCTAGCTCTGGATCCTACCACCAGCTCACATCATACTGGATGGCTTCAGTGACTTCATTAGATTGGGCCGACCACGTAGCAGAAGAAACATTCCCCAGCGGGGAGCTGTTCCTCTCTCCCACTTCTTCATACACTTTCTCTGGGGAGCATCTTCAACCTCATGAGGGCTATTGAGCACACCCCTACTTTCACATGAATCCTGTGAAATCCATTGTGTTGCACCTGCTGAAGTTCAGTTTGAGTCCTCTTGATTCTCATTCCCCCCCCATAGCCATGGTAGTGCTGGAATTTTGCTGGATTACAACACACAGGGAATTTAGGACTTCAGTTAGATTAGTGGGCAAAGGGGGTAGTGTATGAGGAAGCTTGAATACTCATTGGGCACAACTGAATATAGAAATAAAGATTTCCATTTCTGAATGCTGTCCCAGGAACAGAGAATGGATTATAGGCAGAATTCTGACACCAGAAACTTGGGTAAGGCTGCTGGGCCACATCATTCATGCAATAAAAGGGCTTGTTTTTTTGTTGTTTGTTTGTTTTGTTTTTAGAATGTGTGTTTTCTTCTGAAGAGTTCATCTTCTAGGCTGCTCTCATTCGAAGTCTGCGACTGGGAAGGTTTATGGCGGCATGCCAACCCCAACCTCCTGGATGGCGGCCCCTGCAACCTGGAGAGTCTATAGTCAACTGTCATTATTAATAGATATGCTCTTTAAGCCAGCATTCATAAATCATTATTCTTAGAAGTGAAAGGAGTACACATCATATTTTCCTCCTCCATTTTGTCAAAAGAATATAATCAGGGAATTGATATTTTCAATATAGAAGTAGCCAAAGCACAGGTAAGGTGAATGCTCTGGCGAGGGTCAAAGTAGAGCCCATTGTTCTGACCTCAGTTTAGCCATCCACTCACTATTTTATAATAGCTCCACAGAAGAGAGTGTGGCCAAATGATAGACTGTGGGATTTTAAAGGTGACTTTTTTTTTTACAAACTTCCTGTTTGATAATATAAGAAAGTGTGTTCTAAAGATAGCGAGTGATTGCAGCAAAGATGTACATCTAACTCAAGCTTTCTCATCAGTACTGACATGGAAATTGTTTTTCCTCTAAAGTAAGCATGTCAAACTCAAAGGCTAACACTGGCCAAATAAACGAGGCATGCGGCCAGTGGGCCGTGAGTTTGACATGCTTTCGATAGAGGGACGATGGTCTGGATGAAAATAGTAAAGATGAAGGTATTTTTTTTTTCACTAAACTTTGGCTCTTTTTTTGTTGTCATCGTTGAGTTTGGGATTGGATTCTAAGCTTATTTATCCTCCACAGCTTTTGGGAGCTTTCTGGTTGGATGCTGCTATGTAGAGTGTCTGGTGGGGAATAATGCATCGTGTTTAGATGGCACTAGTTATTTTTTAAAAATCAGATGACTTGCAATTAGTTTATCATGCCCCAGAAAACTCTGAGAGAGGCTAGCATGCAAGAGAGGAATTTATTTTTATTGTAAAAGCAAATGAACTTAGAAAGTGAAAGGGGTCAATGGAAGAGCCAGAAAGAGGATGAAGAGAGGCCCAGCATTCTATTCTGCACCCGGCCAACAAGCCATGAAAACTATTCCAAGTCACTTTTTACATATGCCTTGACTGTTGATGCATCAAAGATGTCCTCAATAGATTCACAACTCGAACCACATTGCAGTATTTTTTTAATAAAGAGGATTGAAAATGTGAGTGCAGTATTTCTTCTGTTTTTGCAAATGAATGCGTTCAATGCAAAACACTGCCAGCAACTAACCCTATATTGGTTAATATGCTCAGATCCACTGGGCACACAGGCAAAACCATCGCATTCCTCAGTGAAGTATGATCAGACGCTCTCACACGCAGTGTGCTTCCCGCCTCACATCATAAGAGAAGGGGCTTTTTTTGGATACATTTTGTCAACACTAAAAAGTGTAAACAGCTTTTTCAAGAAGTGGGAGTGTTTTCCTCCTGATTCACTCTGGATGCCTACAAGTGTTTCCTTTTAAGTTAAAGCATTTTACAAATTGTTCCTACTGAACCAATTTATATATTTTATCATTACTATTTTTTGATAAGTAAGTTAAACATTTTTTGTATTGATTTTTTTTGAGAGAGAAAAGAAGGGAGAGAAACATTGGTGCAAGAGCAAAGCATCCATTGGCTGCCTCTTGCACACCCCCCACCAGGGATCCAGCCTGCCCCTACCAAGAAATGGTCACCTTTAGATGCAACAGGATGATGCCCAATCAACCGAGCCACACCAGCCAGGGCAATAAGTAACTTATTTTTAAAATAAAAAATTATTTCACATTGTTTCAACTTTTCTGAGATGCCTGGGAGAAAAGAGACAGAGTTCATTTAAAACACTCTTGTTTATGATAAATAAAACCACAAATTTTTATAATGTTAACCAACTCACAAAAAAGAGAATCTGAACTTCAGAGTATTTTATGTTTGGAGAGAAGACACACCAAGGAGAATGGGCTCATTTCAATTCAATATATTATAGGAAGGAAAAGATCAAGGAAGAGCTGGTCTTAAAACTGTCAAAATATGAGAATTTGATGGGAAGAAAGAAGGAAAACAGAACAGTTGGAAATGTAAAGATAAAAGAGTTGGATCCAGACATGTCTATGTAATTTCCCAGAAATGGAAACTGCACTGGCAGCTTGGAAAGAGATATCGAGAAACAATATGCATTAAATGATGAGCGTTTCTTGCAGCAATGAACTTGGAAGGCTCTTAGAACACATGGCATAATGGTCTTGTGATTCATCTACATATGGCCTTATCCTTGGTGACTGACAAAGGGAGAAATAAAGTTTCATAAGGAATTAAACACAGAAGAGGAAGCTAAACACTATTTCAGAGAAAAGACTCTGGGAAGCTTCTCGGTCACCAGCAGAATATTAACTCACTCGGTCTATTAAATACACAGAGAGATGGGTCACATGCAAAATTCCCTCGAATGCTGCAGCAGCTCTGAGATGTAGGTGCCATTTCTTCTGCTTTCCCAATAGTCCAGGAGTCGATTTGTCTGAGTTGCTTATGTTGTTGAGCTTTCTACTACACCCGTGATTCCCAATCCTGGCTGCTAGTCAGAATCATCTGGTGAGCTTTGTAAAAATACAGATTCTTGGGCCCAGGCTTGGGAAATTTTGATTCAGTCCTCTGGAGCAAGCTCTGAAAATCACATTAAAAAAAATTTCCCTGATGCACAGTCAATTGGAGGGAACCGTGACCACTGTTGCAATCAGAGATGGCATGAGAATGGGTGAAAATAGACCAGGAGAGAAGTGGTAGAATAAAAGAACACCACTGCTGTGTGAGCAGCCTAAAAAACTACACAGATAATCTCACAAAATTCTACCAGAACTGGCGCCACCAGAATTTATTTCTAAGACCCCAGACCTTCCTGACCAGCCCACTTCCTCCAAGAAGTATCAGATACTCCTGTGGTTTGGAATCGTGCTTTCAAGAAGCCACAATAATCATGGTAAAATTCTGTTGCTACACCCTGTTTCCTCAGGATGAATTAGGATGAGCTACTTGGGCCTCCACCAATAAGTAGTGAAGGAAGAGAGTTTGATACCCTGAATGTATACTTGGCTAGTTACTTGACTCCGTTTCAAAAAAAAAAAAAAAAAAAGAATAAAAAAGAAAATCAGTGGTAAAACAGGCACCATTCCTGGCCACATATGCAACTATTACTTCTCTTAGTCAGTATGGCTTTCCTCTTTTGTGCCCTATTTCACCAGACTAAGAAAACAAAAATATCTGCCAACAACAAAATCTTTAAGGTCTCCCAGAAACACAAGGAAAAGGGTGAATAGTAATTTCTCATGACATTTTACCATGATATTTTTTTTAGTGGAGTGGCTGCTATTCTATCTGGCAGGCCATAAAGCTGACTTCTCTGGGGTCTTTGTATTGTTGTCTCATGATTGGTTTCACAAGGCAAGTTCCTAAGACTGCACCATCAGTACTGGCTGTCCCTCAGCGGGTGGGGACATGCTCTCTGATTCCACAACCACTCTGTGGATTGAGGCTCCCCTGGAAGGCTTCAATCTAGAGCCACGCATGCTCATTTCTCCGGAGAGATCCAGCTAAAGAGTAGAAAGCAGAACGCGGGACGAGGAAAATGGGAGGTGGTGCAAGGCTTCCTATGTGAAAAAGGGTAACAACGCTGCCCTTTTTATCTATTCATTCAACCAATGCTTGGTAGCACCCACAGATTCTAAGCACCTTGCTAGAAACTGGGCCCACAGATTTTACAAGCATGCGGAGGAGACAACAAAATGAAGCAAATGAACAAAGTAAATAATTTAAAAATCTGATAAGGAGGGAAGGATTTTAGGCAAGGGAAGGACCTGCTCTGATAAGCGATTTCAAAAGTTTGCTCCAGCAGCTGTGTGTCAGCATCTGTGGAAGTGAAGAGAGCATGAAAGGGGTGACTGCAGTCCTTCAAATGAGAAATGACCTTGAACTGGGCTGGGGTGCTGGCAGTGAAGAGATGGGATGGACTAAAGCTCAATACCTGATCTGCCATCACCAGCAACCAGGTTTTGGATGAACTCTAGCACTTGGAACTATGGACACAAAAGTGGCCGCAACACTAAACAGAACAAGCTCATGGGAGACCTGCATCGTGGGCCTTGCAAACTCAGAAACTGAAAGTAACCACATAGGATAGTCTGAACATAAAAATCCCTGACTAAAAGTGAGTCATGGAGGGCAGTCACATCCTAGGCCTGTAGCTTTCTTGGAGAAGGCAACTCTTTACCTTAAAGGAGCCTGTCTTTTGTCTTTGTGCAGCCAAGACAACACACCTTTGAAATGTCAGAATACTCTTCTTTTCGAAAATCCTCAGGGCACACTCGCTACACCAGAGCTGAGACCACAGAACCTCTCACTGTTATCTTGTTCCTTGGGTACCAGCTCTATGTGCTATCACTGTTCATTGTTAACTATTCTGTAGGCACCAATGTAAAAGAAATGTATCTCTTCATTTTATTTTTCATCCAATCCTAGAGATTTCCTGCTTTGCTTTCTCTCACACCCTTAATCTACTACCAGTAGATTTCATGTAACCCTTCTTACACCTCCTTCTTTGATTCTCATGAATAAAGATAAACTGCAAAACTGCCATTCTCCAGAACATTCTCTCAGTCCTTTGAGATTTTGCTTCCTGAAAATTGTCTTCAGTTTGGCTCAAATAAACTCATAAAAATTCTCTCCAGTTTTAGATGTTTCTTACAACAATAGTAGTTCTGACACAGCTCCCACAGGTGATGGGATAAAACAAAAGACTGAAGTGGAAATAATGAGGAGGTTTGGAGCACTTTTACAATTCAACTCAGCCTCCTTTATTTTAAGTGAAATCCTTGCTTCTTGTTCAACAGGCATGTGCTGAATGAGCATCTTCTTTGT
>JAAGEH010000076.1:65371338-65406467 GCA_011751065.1 Lasiurus cinereus
GGGTTCCCAGAAGGGAAAGCAGGTCTTGACCTGGCTTTCTTGCCTTCGGCTCCATGCTTCTGTGCCTTGAGCAGACTCCAACACACTGGGTATTGTCACTAGTAACAATTAAAATGGCAGTAAGGCAGTGTTTATATAAAAAGGGCTTATGCCTGGCTGATGTAGCTCTGTGGTTGAGCATGGACCTATGAACCAGGAGGACATGGCTTGATTCCAAGTCAGGGTACATACCCAGGTTACAGGCTCACTACTCAGTGTGGGGCATGAAGGAGGCAGCAATCGATGATTCTCTCTGATCATTGATGTTTCTATCTCTCTTCCTCTCCCTTCCTGTCTGAAATCAATAAAAATTTATTTAAAAAACCAAAACAAAACAGGAGGCAGCTATTTGAGTTTTCAATGGCCATGCATTCGTAATTCTTTGTAAGTAAAGTCATATAGAAACCAAAGTCATATTTCTCATAGCCTATCTAATAAAATAGTAATATGCAAATTAACCATCACTCTGCTACACCCACAAGCCATGCCCACCAGCCAATCAGGAGTGAGTATGCAAATTAACTCCAACCAAGATGGCTGTAGCCACAGAGTGAGCAGGAGGCTTGGGTTTCCCTGGCAATGGAGGAAGCCAAGCTTTCCATATACTCTGGCAGGCCCAGGCCTCCACTCAAGGCTAAAAAGTTTCAATTATAGAAGATAAATAAATCCCAACAAAAATTTAGGCCTATTATTTCCTATCCTTAAGAATCATATGATTAGCTGAAACTAGTTTGGCTTAGTGGATAGAGTGATGGCCTGCAAACTGAAAGGTCCCAGGTTCAATTCCAGTCAAGGGCATGTATTTTGGTTGCGGGCACACCCCTAGTCGAGGGTGTGCAGGAGGCAGCTGATCAATGTTTCTTTCTCATCGAGGTTTCTAACTCTATCACTCTCCTTTCCTCTCTGCAAAAAAATCAATAAAATATATTTTAGAAAAAAGAATGGGCCTTCCTTCCCTTGGCTGCCAGCAGCACCTTCGCTCTGGTGGGAGCTGCCTTTCTGACTTTCCATGCTGCCCAGACGCCTGGAGTGGCTAGAATGATATAGAACACCTGCATCATACGAAGCGGCACCTGTATATGCAAATTAATCCACCATCTTTGTTGGGTTAATTTGCATAATCATTCCTGATTGACTGTGGGTGTCACCAAGGTATGGTCAATTAGTATGTTACCTGTTTATTAGGTAGATAATAACCTATACTAATAAAAAGGTAACATGCTAATTAGATTGGGAGATCTTCTGGATGTCCCTCCAGACAAAGCTATGGTGGCAGGCAGAAGTGGTTAGGACCTATCAGGCCAGGAGGAGAGGGCAGTTGGGGGTGATCAGGCCAGCAGGAGGGGGCAGTTGGGCGTGAGCAGGTCAGTAGGGGAGGGCAGTTGGGAGGGACCAGGCCTGCAAGGGAAGGCAGTAGGGGGCAATCAAGCCTGCAGGGGTGGGCAATTAGGGGTGACCAAGCTGGCAGAGGAGGGAAATTGGGGGTGACTGGGCCTGCAGGGAAGGGCAATTGGGGGGGACCCAGGCCTGCAGTGGAGAGCAGTTAGGGGTTACCAGGCCTGGAGGGGATGGCTTTTACGGTCAAACAGGCTGGCAGGAGAGCAGTTAGGAATCAATCAGGCTGGCAGGGGAGTGTTAGAGTGTGATCAGGCTGGCAGGCAGAAATAGTTAGGGCCTATCAGGCCAGGAGGAGAGGGCAGTTGGGAGCCAGCAGTCCTGGATTGTGAGAGGGATGTCCGACTGCCCATTTAGACCCAATCCCAGTAGGATCATCCCTTGAGGGGTCCCAGATTGGAGAGGGTGCAGGCTGGGCTGAGGGACACACCCCCTGTGCATGAATTTTGTGCACCGGGCCATTAGTATATTTATAATGTAAAATCTTTTAAAAGATATACTAAACCAGTACAGCAACTTTGTGGACAGAAATTACATGGATGTTTTTATGTTTTAAAAAAAGAATTTAAAAAATGAAATGAAAAATCTTAAAACATGCTCCTAGTAAATAGAGATCTCAAGGGAACAAAGGCTGGAAATTAATTCAGTAAGGCCAACGGGAAGAAGAGGCAGGATAGCCAAAGCCAATGGCCTAATACCCAAGACCTTCACTTTAATGAGCTCTCTCAGCAGATCTGTGAGCCCCAGCATTTTACAATTGCAGTAGAATGAGCTTTTCTTGGAAAATATACCTAAAAAAGATTGAGAAAATGAAGAATCACAGCAGTTCAAGCCCTAAGGGAAAGCAGAAAATCAATAACTGATTAAAGTCCCATCCAACGTTTCTCCAAGCATGAGGTCATGCCAAAGAGCTCAAGACAAAAAAAAAAAAAAGAAAGAAAATTTTTTAGACTTCCCAAGTCACCCAATCTGTAGATAATGACGGGAGCTGAATTTGCAGCAGGTACCTTTAAGTTCTGGCACAGAGCGTGTGGATGCTGAGAAAGGTATTTCTGCCCAGGCCTTTCTGTCTTGTCTCCTTGCCTCTGCCAACAGTCCTGGGCATGGGAGCTTCAGCTTCTCTTGCTACTTGGTTGGGCATCTTCTGGTTTCTTTTTCTCAGGTTTTGTCACTGCAGTGAAAACAACCTAAGAACTGTAACTTTTAGTTAAAGTGATTCTTAGGATGCAGGCAAAAGAGAGCCAGAAGAGTTTTTGTTCTGCTTGTACCACTCTGTGAGGTGTTCATACCATTGACTGGTTTTACCAAAAATAGAAGTTGCTGTGCTATTTACTAGAATGGCATCAACCCTTTCCTCTCCTCCCCTCCCCTTCCTTCCTCTCCTCCCCCCTCCCCCCCCCTCCCATTTTCTCCTACACCCCTCTTCTCCTGTCCTCTCCTCTCCCCAGTCTTCTTTCCCATTCTTTCCTGTCTCCCTCCCCATCTCCCTCCCTTTTTCCCTTTCTCCTAGGCAAATATTCATTTAATAGGCTAACAATTGCCTACTATGTGGCATCTAGCAATATGCACGTAAATGTAAAGATACAATAGACATGACCCATGCTGACATTATACTTTCCTTGTCTTTGCTTGACCTAAACTCTACCATCTATGCAGACAGTACTGCTTACTAGGTGTCTGTCATGTGTCTGACACTTTCACAAAGCTTATTTTACTTACTTCCCTTACCCATCCATAGGTAGGTATTACCATCCATATAACACAGATAATTGAATTTAAACTCCAGGGGTTTAAATATCTAACCCAGGTTCCTACAAGGAGGAGTCAGGAATTTATTCTGATTTTTCTGACTCCAAGTTCAGTGTGTTTCCCTCTGTGAAGGACAATGTCATACTTTTATGTTGTTGCTATTTACGTACTGTAGTGTACGTGTAGTGTACATGTAGTGTACATGTAGTGTACACAGTAAATATTAGCATGGAATTAGGTTGGAATTGTATTAAAATGGTCTGTATGATTCGTCTTTTCATAAACTGTACTTGGCAGCATTGCTCAGAATTGTCATGTATTCTTCATCTATAACAAACTGGAAAATGTTTTGCTGCTTATGTGCAGAGAGTAAGGTGGGTAGCCAGGAGCTGACCCTCCTCAGAAGGCGACAGAGCAGCTGATATATAAACAGTAATATGGGCTTGTATGTGTTTTGAAATTTTGCCTAGTAATTGGAACTGGTTATAGGTGACTCACAGGAAGGAGAAATCCTCAGTGCCCAAATGATGATCAAAGTCACTTGAAATTTTGATTAAAAGATCAGATTCCTTTTTTTAATTTTGAGAAATTTTAAAAATTATATGTAAAAAGAATATCTAACAAATAACCATGTACCATGACCTAGAAATTAAAATGGTCATTATGCTGTCATATTTATTTCAAGATTTTTCAAAATACAATTTTTTAAAGCATTATAAAGTTAAAATCTCTTTGTCTTCCATCCCTGACCCACCCCTCCTCCACTCCATTCTGGTGGGCACCACCTAAGGTCTGGTTTCCAATCCACTATTTATACATTTACATGAACACATATGTTTTCATAAACAATTTATACTGTTGTTTTATATGTTTATTATAAAATACACATAATGGTGTCATACTGTTTGTATCATTTTGCAACTTCCTGCTTTTCTTAAAACATCATTATGTTTTTGAGGTCTAGGTCAAAATACAAAAATCTAATCCATTCCTGTTAGTAGCTATACAGCATCATTATATGAATAAAACAATTTATTTTGCCTTCTTGTGTTGATGGACACCAAGATTGTTGTAAACAATACTGTAATAGAAGTGCTCACGCAGTTTCTAGTTCTCATACATGCACTCAAGTTCTTCTACGGTGTTTACCTAGAAGTAGGATAGCTGGGTGATATACTAGGAGAATGTTTAATTGTCACTTATTGACAAATTACTCCCTTGGAATGGTTATGCCAATTGATGCTCTCAATGAAGATGCATTTAAGTACCTGCTTCTCTGTACCCTTTCCAATGCTGGATACTGGCAGACTTAAATCTTTGCTAATCTGCTATATAAGCAAAGGGATCTTATTTTAGTTTGCATTCCCTCAATTTAATAGTGTAATCGAGCATCATTTGATGTTTATTGGATAGTCAGTTTTCTTCTTTTGTGAAGTGTACAGTCATGTGCTTTGCCAGTCTTCTTGTTCCTATTATGTTATTTGTGGATTTTTTTCCTTGTTAATTTAAAGAAAACTCCATTATGAACATGAATCATTTGACTGTTATTTGATCATTGCAAATATCTTCTTTAAACATTGTCAAATTCATTATTATATATATATTTTTAAGAAAGGCATACAAGGTCATTTCCAAATGAATAAAGGCTTTATTCTTCTTTCATCCAATATAAGATGGCATACATAGCAGATGGCATGATGCTATAGATAGAGAACCCTAAAGATTCCACCAAAAAACTACTAAAACTGACAAATGAATTCAGTAAATTAGCAGAATACAAAATAAATATCCGGAAATCAGACATTTTTATACACCAATAATGAATTATCAGAAAGGGAAACTAAGAAAACAATTCCATTTATAATTGCATCAGGAAATGAAATAAAATATCTAGAAATAAATTTAACTAAGGATGTAAAAGACCTACACTTAGAAAAGTATAGGACGCTGAAAAAAGAAATTGAGGAAGATACAAATACGTGGAAGCATATACCACATTCATAGATAGGAAGAATTAATGTCATTAAAATGTCCATACTACCGAAAGCAATCTAGATTTCACTGTAATTCCTATCAAGATAGCAATTGTGTATTACACGGAACTAGACCAACTATTTAAAAAAATTATATGGAACCACCAAAGCCCCTGAAAGCAACTGTAATCTTGATAAAGAAGAACAATGTTGGAGTAATCACTCTACCTGATATCAAACTATAGTAGAAGACCGTAGTAGTCAAAACAGCATGGTGCTGACATAAAAAAAGACATACTAGTATAGATCAGTGGGCCAGAATAGAGAGCCCAGAAAAAAATCCATGCTTTTATGGTCAATTAATATTTGGCAAAGGAGGTAAGAACATACAATGGACTAAAGACAATCTATTCAATAAATGTTGAAAAAGTTGGACATATATGTGCAAAGAAAAAAAGAAACTAGACCACCTTCTTATACTATGTGCAAGAAGATCCTCAAAATTGAATAAATATTTCAATTTAAGAGTTGAAACCAAGAAAACTCTAAAAGAAAACATAAGCAACAAAATCTAGCACATTTCTCATAGCATTATTTTTTTCTGATATATCTCATCAGGCAAGGGAAACAAAAGAAAAAATAAACAAATAGAACTACATCAAAGTAAAAAAGTTTTTGCACAGCAAAGGAAACCATCAACAAAATGAAAAGACAAACCACTGGATGGGAGAACATATTTGCCAATGATACATATAATAAGATGTTAATATACAAAATTTTAAAGAACTTTATACAACTCAACATACAAAAAACAAACAAACAAAAATAACAAACAATAACCCAATTAAAAAGTGGCTAAGGATTTAAATAGATACTTCTCCAAATAGGACATACAGATGGCTAACTGACATGAAAAGAACCTCAACCTCACTAAGCATCAGAAAAGTGCAAATTAAAGCCACAATGAGATATTACCTCACACCCCTCAGAATGGCTACCATCAACAAATCAACAAACAAGTATTGGCGAGGATGTGGAGAAAAGGGAACCCTCATAAACTGTTAGTAGGAATGCATATTGATGCACCCACTATGGAAAACAGTACAGAGTTACCTCAAAAAATTAAAAATGGAACTGTCTTATGACTCAGCCATTCCACTTCTGGGAATATATCTGAAGAAATCCAAAACACTTGTTTGAAGGAATATATGTCCCTCTATGTTCATTGCAGCATTATTTACAATAGCCAAGATTTGGAAGCAGATCAAGTGCTCATTAGTAGATGAGTGAATAAAAAAGCTTGGTACATATACACAATGGAATACTACTCGGCCATAAAAAAGAAGGAAGTCTTGTCTTTTGCAACAGCATGCACAGACCTATGTTGAGTGAAATAAGCCAGTCAGAGAAAGACAAATACCATATGATTTCACTTATATGTGGAACCTAATGAACAAAATAAACAAACAAAATAGAAACAGACTCATAGATACAGAGAACAGATACTCATAGATACAGCTGTCAGAGGGGAGGGGGGTTGGGTGGAAAATATGAAGGGATTAAGCAAAAAAGAACAAAACAAAACTTGTAGACAAAGACAACAGAATAGTGAATAGCAAGGGGAAAGGGTGCTAGGAGGAGGGAGAAGGGGATAAGGAGGAGGATGGTAAACGGTGATGGATGTAAACTTTACTTTGGATGGTGCACACACAATACAATATACAGATGATGCATTACAGAAATGTATACCTGAAACCTATATAATTTTATTAACCAATGTCACCTCACTAAATTCAATGAAATTCTAAACAAACACACATACACACACATACATATATACACTCACCTACATAAATACATAGTATACACACACAATGGAATATTTTCCAGTTTTAGAAAAGAAAGAAATCCTGTCATTTCACACAACATGGATGAACTAGAGGACTTTGTTAAAAGTGAAATAAGTCAGGCAGATAAAGACAAATACTGTATGACCTCACTCAATATGTGGAATCTAAAGCAGTCAAAGTCACAGAAGCACAGAGTAGAATGTTGATTGCCAGGGGCTGGGAGGTGGGGGTAATGGGAGATGCTGGTCAAAGGTACAAACTTTCAGTTAGAAGATTAATAAGTCCTGAGGATCTAATGTACAGCCTGGTTATGGTTCTTAGTAGAGTGTGGTATTTAAATTTGCTAAGAGAGTAGATCTCAAGTGTTCTCACTATACTCAAAAAGAGAGGATCTGTGTGAGGTAATGGTTGTGTTAATTACCTTGATGGTGGTAATCCTTTCATAATGTATATGTATATCAAATCATCATGTTGTACATCTTAAATATATACAGTTTTTGTCAATTATACCTCAATAAATCTAGGAGGAAATAAAAATATAGTGCTTAAAGGCGAAAAAAATCCACATTAAAATGGCATACATAGCCTCTGCAATTAGGTAGAACGGCCACATGCAGCTTTTGCAACTCAGCAAAAACTTCCCTACAAAGGCTTTCGAGGTTCTCCTCTAAATCTGGAGAGTAGCTCCTTCTAGAGCATCCTGGGAAATGGATGAAGACACATTTTACAGAGAGGTGATCAAGCAAAATAAATGTACTTTCCTTTTACAAACCAATAGCTGAGCCAGATCTACATATCTCACAACAGCCCTAAAGTAATTTAAAAGTAGTTTCTGTAAATGCAGTTTATCATTTATTGGTCATTGTTTAGGTCTTATATTTAAAATGTTAACGTCGACTACATGGAGTCATTCTATTTCTTTCCCCTCTTACTGAGAACTGGTTTCAATTATGTAATTAAAGAGGGCTGAAGCTCTGGCCAGTTTGGCTCAGTGGATAGAATGTGGGTCTGGGGACTGAAGGGTTCCAGGTTTGATTCTGGTTAGGGGCACATGCCTAGATTGTGGGCTCGATCTCCAATAGGGGATATGCAGGATGGTTCTCTCTCATCATTGATGTTTCTGTCTCTCTCTCCCTCTCCCTTCCTCTCTGAAATCAATAAAGATATTTACATTTATGTATATATGTATATAAAAGAAGGCTGAAGAATTTTTACTCTTACGCCTTCATCATGATTGGATAAAGGTTTGCATTGACTGGTTGAGAGCTGTGGAAACACAAATATGAGGCAAAACACTTGGATACTGAAATAAATATTTACAAACACACTAGACTATAAACTGCGAGGTGAGGGCCTGTGTTGGTGACATTCCTGATGGTTATGTCCTCAGAATTCAGGCGCAGTTGATTACTCCAATTAGTGGGTATGTGCTGAACGTTCCCAATCCACAACTACTTACAGAATCTTAATTTTGTGTTAGACACTCTGCATTTTATGTGCATCGTGTAATCAGAATGACGAAGATAGACAAATCTCTGCCCTCATGAAGCTTATATTCTAGTGGCAGAGAGAGATCAGTGGCAATGAAGAAGAATGATGCAGTGAAATGGGATAGAGGGGTGAGGGTGGGGAATCAGAATGTTTCCATTGTAAACAGTGTGCTCTGAGAAGTCTCCTGAAGAGGGGTCAGAGTGATGACCAACATTTACTAGATACAGAGTAAGGTTGTACACAGAGTCACCCTATCAGGGCTCCAAAGCAATTACTTCCAATTCAGCAGGTAAGCTCTCTGTATTTTTATATGGGGTAGCTTATATGAGTCTTGGAGGGGAAAGTGACTAAAGCATTAATTTTTAGATTAGGAAGAGATGGTGAATTTGCAATATAAGTGATCTTTGAACGAACAGTTTACACAGTGAGAGAACAGCTTGGTGGTGGGCTTGGCTGAACTGTTAATTGCCTAAGTATTTTGTGTATTTCTGACTCCCTACCTCTTCTGCAGCCAACCCCACCAGGGAAAGTCGTTAAGTACCGTTGAATGTTCAGGTCCTGCAGGCGACTACCAACTATGGCTGGCGAGGTGATTTAACAACAAAAAATTACCGAAAACATTTAAAAGTGCAGCATTGAGTTCCTGGGGGAGAAACTGCCCTTTGCACCAACCTTCATTCAAAGGATGAAGATTCTCTAGATACGGAATTAATGCAGACTTCCTTCTTGTTTCATTTATTTTGAAAAATTGACTCCCGGTATCTTACATCTAGTAGGTGTTCACTGTGTGTTGAACCCATCCCAAACCGCTTGCCTGAAGGGGGAAAAAAAATCATGTTGTTTGGAGGTTTTGTTTTGTTTTCTTAGCCAAGTACTTAAATCACCACGGTTTCATAAGTACCTTTTGATGGGTTTCATTGTTTTGTTTATTTTGCTTTGCTCAGTGCAGAAACCCTCAAATTTTCTTCTATAACAAACTTTTTTTTTCTCCTTCTTCTTCTTCCCTCTGACCTGTCTGAGGGAGGCGGTCTGCAGACAGACCTCGCAGCCGCCGGGCTCTGACTGAACACACACAAAACTCACGGCCTCTTTGAAGAACCAGTTTTCAAGCGAAGAGAATAAATGGAAGTGCTCGCTCATCTTTCGAAAAAACATGCTCCCGGGTTGCTCGCCAATACCCATCGGGTTCTTAGTAATGGATACCGACTGCGGCATCGGGTTTTCACACACACACACACACACACACACACACACACACACACACACACACAGTTTTGCCTTCAAGTTCTGGGGAGTTATTTCCTTGTCTGACGTTTTATTTCCCTGGTTTATTCAGTCTTCAACAGGCCACACGAAACCTCCCCTCCTGGCGACTATCTCCCTTTTTAAAATGGCTGAGGAGGGTAAAACTTGGCCTCTGAGGGTCCTTTTAGGCTGCCACCCGCCTCTCCCCCGTTATTCCTTTCTGGACACGCACAGCCCGGGCCGCCAGCTTCTTTCTGAGCTGAGAGAACCCGCGGGGGCGAGGAGCGGACGGGGTCCCGTGGGCGACAGGCTCCTGCCGGCGGCCACGAGCCCGCCGGGGTTCACGGGGGGCGCCGGGGTCAGAGCCCTCGAAGTTGGGGGCCTGGGGCGGAGCCGCGCGACCGCTCCACCTGAGCACCCTGCCACCCCCGTGCGCTCCACGGGGAAAGAATCGCCGCGCCTGTCACGACCCCTCGGAGGTCGTGCTCTTCGCGGTGCCATCTCCGCGACCGAGCCCGTCGCGGGGCGGACCGCAGGCGAGCGGAGCCGGCGAGAGACAAGCCGGGCCTGGGGCGGAGGAGGAACGAGGGGCCGGGAGCCGGGGGATTTCCTCCTGTGCTTCCCCCTCCAACGGGAGCGGAAAATGTGATTTGCTGTGCATTCCAGGCGCGGTTCCCTGGGGTGACCTCTCCCAGCCGGCCCGGGCGGGGGAGCAGACAAAGAGGCGAGGCGGGCGGAGAGGGGACCCCGCGGGGAGGCAGGAGGGGTGCGGGGGCGGGGGCAGTACCGGGAAAGGGGGCGGATAGCGGGTCCCGCGGCGGCGGCGGCGGCGCCTGGCCAATGGAGAGGCGCGGCCCCGGGGCGCCGCGCTCGGCCGCCGGCATTTAAACGGGAGACGGCGCGATGTCCCGCACTCGGTGCGCCCTCCGCGGACCGGGCGACCCAGAGTGCGGCGAGAGCGTCCCTCTCCGTCCCGCCGACCCCGCGCCCAGCCCGGCGGCTCGGGCCGCGGCCGCACCCCGCGCCACGCGTCCAGAGCGCAGGCCGCGTCCGCACGCCGCATTGACAGGTGAGCGTCGAGGCGCTGGGCAGGGGGAGTGCGAGTGCGTGTGGGGCCGTGCGTGTCTGCGCGCGCGCGCAGGGCTCTCTGAAACGACTCCCGCGTCCCGCTCGGTGCGGACGCGCGGCGGCCCTCTGTGCGGGGGGCCGAGGCCCTGCGGTTCCCCGGGGTGAACCTGGGAAAGCTGTCGCCGGGCTTTTCCTGCCAAGGCCGCGGCTGGCTGCTGGACCTCACCTTGCGCCGTCTGCGGGGAAAGGCCGGGCCAGAGGCTACCCAGAGCGAGAGCGTGTCCCGTGTCCTTCTCCCGGAGCCCCGCTGACGCGCCCGTGCTGCGCCCGCACGGCGAGGGCGCGGGAGTCCCCGCGGCCCGACTGCGGGAGCTGTGAGGGCCGGTGAGCAGAAGCCGCGGGGACTGCAGCTCGGCCGCCGACCTCGGGGCCAGTGAAACTGAGAGGGTGCAAGCTTTTGAGGCGGGGAGCCGGGCTGTCTGGGTTTCGGGGCACCCGTCGGAGGGCCGTGGGTGAGCCTGCCCTGGGCTGGAGGAGCAGGAGAATCAGCGATGGGCTCGCGCAAGAGGCGGGAGACTGGGTCCCTGGTGCGGACTCCGGAGTTTCATGAGTGCTCACAAGCCCACGTGCTGGCTGCGCGCTCGTGGGCGCTTGTTCCTTGTTTTAGGCTTCTTCCCGCCCCACACGCATCTCGACGGGACCTCTAACTGGCAGGCAGCGGGCAGCGACAACCCGCCAGGTCCCACTTCCGCGGGTACCCCTTAGTTTGAGTTGTAGAGCTCTTCCCCCCCCCCCCCCCCCCCCGCACCTCGCCTCGCTGCACCTCACTATGGACGGACCACGCGGGACTGGCGGTGGAGGCTGGTCTCCGGCTCGGACGCCCAGGTGGCCGGCCTCTCGACCTCTCCCACCCCTCCTCGCTCACGCACTGACTCGTGTGCAGCGCGGGAAGCAAGGCCAGGGGCGGAGGGACTGTGGGGCTGTCACCTCATCAGCCAGAGTTAATTGTAGGCATTGGGCTTGGGGAGAACCGGCGCGCCCCCACTCTGGCTTGGCATTGTCTTCAAATTCCAGCTCTGCCTGGGGGGTTCCCCAGCCTGGCGTTCCTCTGCGCCTTCTTTAGTGACGGTCCCTGGGCACGGTGGGGGACACTCATGAGGTGAGCGAGGCTCTGCGATAAAGTCCTGCTTGTGCGTTTTAGAGTTGGCCTGAATGGGCTCCCGGTCGAATCCTGTTGCCGCCTTCTGCCCGACTCTTTTAGGCAGAAATATAACCTCAAAGTTAGGGGGTTAATATCTCTTAAGAAATGGAACAAGGGCAGAGAGGCGACCATTGGTAGGTAATTAGATCTCCTGCTGGAAAGAGCAGATCCCAGCGATGTACGGGTCTGTTTATGTTCCCCTTCGAGATGGTGCCAGGACAAGAGTCGATTAAAATAATCTATTGTGTTAAGTGGGTCATCAGGGATTTAAACTGTCCCCGGGACCCCAGCGTCGTGGCCTCCCTCTGGCTGTACACACAAGTTAAATAAATAGTGGAGAAGAGGTTAAGATAACCCCGTCCCAGGGTGAGGAGTCTTCTTTCTCCCCAGGGCTTTCCAGCTCCCCCTCCGCTTTCTTTTTCTTTTCCTTTTTTTTTTTTTGGAGGGAGAAAAGGGGGGCATAGGAACTCGAAGGAGTGGATTTTTCAAAGCATTGAGGGGGAGATCTTAAGAAAACTACAGATTATCATCTCCTCCCTGGCACACCCAAGTCTACAACAGTAAGTAATTTGATTACTATCACTGGATAAATTGCACTTTCCAATGGTTCACTAATTATTTAAGGGTTCTTTAGATCTGTAGTTGTTCTGTGTGCATGTGTGTTTAACCCCCAGGTCATTTAGAAATTAAAGTCTTTCGTAAACTTAGTAATTTCACAGATTTCTTAAAAGTTCATTTTGAGTGAAATGTTTTGGCAACTCATGATCTATAGGAAATTTAAGTTGGCTGACAGTCTGTAGGTGAGTGCTCACACAGGGAAGAATCAAAACTTATTAAGTCCCCACATCTCTGAATGAGAACTGCCTGCCTGCCTTGTCTTCCCCAGACTTAACGTTTCAGTATTAAAAGTGTTATCAACCCAAGAAATGCTTGTCAAGGGTAAAGCTGTGGAGCATGTCCTAGAACAGAGAGTGAAGAACCGGTAAGCCCAAGCCTGCTATGGAAGGTGAAGTGGTACCAGCCCATGTCATACATCTGCAAGGAATTTTCCTTCATTTTAACATATGCTCTTAGAAATGCCAAGTGCAACAGTAATTCCTGGGACAAGAAATTTCCTCCACAGTGAACATGAAGATACAAAAGAGATAATCATTTGAGTTTAAGGTATTTTTCAAACGTTATTGCATTAGAAACAAGTCCATATATCCTTTGTTAAATACTGTGGTGGGTGCCCACAGAACAGCGCTTAAGGACATGTGTTTGAGCGCTAGATAGAACTGGACTCAAACCTTGGCTCTCCTACTTGGGAGCCGTGTAACCTTGGACAGATTTTTAACCTCCCTGATTGGTAAAACAAACACAATATTATCGATCTCATATTTTGTTGTGAAAAGTAAATGATAAAATTTGCTTGAAATTTAGCATAATACCTGGCATAGTAAGGGTTTAAAAATATAGGTGACTCTTACTATTAGTGGTGGTATTGGAAGAGGCAGTAACATTCTTATAGCACGAGGACATTTTACAAGGTGGTTCTGAAATCAAATCCTAAATCACACTCACAGGGACCAACATCTTTCACTACAAGACAGAACCTTTAACTTAGCTGTCTCTCCATAGTGCTGCTCAGTGAATATTTAATGTTTATTCCTTGCAAACTTATTTCCTGTTGACTGCAAGTATTGTATACAGTCATGAACTTCACACATACACACATATACAAATTTTCAATGAGGTTAGCGCTCCTGAGATACGAAACTACCAGGTGGTCTTCCTATCCTATGCAATGTTGGACCCCCTGAATGGGGTTCAAAATCAGGAGGTCATAGTTAGGGTACTTGCAACATGTACAGGTTGAGACTTTATGGTATACTAGTTTGCCAACCACCAACTCTTCTCCTTGGTACAGCTTGACTGAAAAAAGAAAAAAAAAAGAAAATCAACCCAGCATATTCTTAAATTTTCTACTTAATTTCTAAAAGTTGACTTTATAAAAAAGTAAAGACCAAAAATAAACTTTGCCCTTCTCAAAGATTTAACCCTAAGATAAAGGAGTAAATTATCCTAAAATCTGGCCTGTATTTAGAGCATTTGCTTTCAATTCCGTTATATATATGTATATATATTTTTTATGCTGGTAGAATAATTTGATGCCAAACCTGTTGAATTTCTTTCTAAAACTTTATTCATCAGGAGGAATTGATCAGACATCGAGGCACAAACAGCTGGCTTGCTGACCATTGTCTCTTCACTTTAATTCCCACTCAACACTCCATTTAACTGGTGATAAGCAGGTTGGTTAGCTAAAGTGAGAAATATAGCAAGAAGAGGGCGGAAAGGAGCTAATCTAAACTTTTTCAAAGACACCAAGAACATTAGAAACAGTCATGTATAGCATTTTCATTTTTGATTCCCCGTACTTATAGACTGGACTAAATCACCATGTCCCACTCAGGACAGAAGTGGTTAAACTGATTTGAGAATATCTATATTCGCTGGTACAAGTGGGTTGGAGGGGAGGAAAGTGATAAAGGAAAAAGTGGAATAGGTCTTGTTAGTGGGGAACAATAGTAGAGAAAACTCACCACGACAATATGACCCCATTACTTGGAGGAGAAATGCATTAAGGGGAGATTGAGACAAGGTTAAAAAATATTGTCTGTAAAAGAAAATTAAGGGAAGTTTTTGTGGGTGTCATGATGCAGTCTAGATCCGAGTTATAGCTTTAATTTAATGATGTGAATGGGTCATTTCGTAAATACAAATTACCAAAAAATGTTTGCAATTCATGGTTGCACATGTGTGATAATTCATAGGAACCTAAATCTGGATTAGCATTTGGGTTGAGTTTTGATAATAGGGCACTCCACTTATTGATGTGGAAAAGAATGGTCCTCGAGGAATTTACATCTTCTTGATTTCCTCCATGTCTAGGATATTTACAAAGTGCTAATTATTTGGTGGCCATTTAAATGGGATTTTAAGAGCAAAATAATCCTATATCCTTCACTGAGTCATCAGGACCAAATTGGTGTGTGTGTGTGTGTGTGTGTGTGTGTGTGTGTGTGGCAGGGGTGGAGAAGGGGTTGGAAGGCTGGCCACAATCACTAGACAGAGCCTTGGTTCCAGTACTTATGACTCTTATCTCTCTCACTCTCACTCATGTGGAGTATGTGCAGTCCTTCAGAGCACTTCTCTTCTCTAAGAAGCAGAGGCCTCTGTTGATTGAGATTCTAGAAGTTGGTTTTCACTCCTCTCCAAAAAGTTAGTTAATAAGATTTAAGAACTCTAAAACCTCACAATTAGCACTGAAGACCTTTGAAGAATAGGCTTTTTGAAAATGAAAAAAAGCAGTTCATAATATTTTCCACATTTAATAAATCTTATTTTGAGACAAATTTACTTTTCTTATTAAAAAGAAACCACCAGCCTGCCATTTTAGATTCCTTTGGCTTATGGGGTACACATGCTCCCATAGGAACAGGAAGTCTGTCCAAACTAACACTAAAAACCACAGTTTACTAATTTGGGGATTACTGCTTGATTGTTGGTTTCTGCCATAGTGAATACAATGACTTCAATTAGAAAATGAAGCCCATAGCCTTCTGCCCGGGATCAGGTAAAAAGTAGTGGCTATTTGGGGTTCTCCTAGAAAGAAGAAGGCAAGCATCTAGAAGCTCCCTAGACTGTAAGGAGCTTGCTGTACTGAGGGTGAGAATGAAGGGATTGCAGTCGGCTGCACTGCTTATTGGTATGTGGGAGGCATTTTAAAATGCAAAGAAATGGAAACCCTATAAATCAACATGGTCTGTAATAATCACTCATTTAAGAGCACCTACTGTGTGCCAGGTGCTGAGGATAAGGTGATGAGTAAACCCTCATGGCTCTCAGGTTAGGTATTTATGTAATTACAGATGTGAAAGTACCAAGAAGGAAAAGCAGAGTACAAAGAAGATCCTAAGTTGGTCTGCAGGAAAAAAAAAAAAAGACATTTTTAGACAGATGTTTGTGGGAGGGATGGCCTCATGACGTGAACCTGTCATATGTAGTCAGCATACATTCCCAGTCAGTCTCAAATTGGCCTCTGTGATGTGGGCTCTGTCGGCCTTGCTCTAGGAGGACTGCATTATCCCGGAGGAAGGAGGTACAGAATGGGTGTAGGTCTGCGGCTCTCTTATATGCTCCTCTTTGAAATGGGCAGAGACTGTTTTAGTTTAGACCCTGTCCTGAGCTGAATAAATAGCAGAAACTTGTGAAAGTGTTTCAGTTTCACTCTATAGCATTTGTGGAGGAGACTGAACGTTCCTGGCTCCAGCTATCCTGGGCTCTGGAGAAAATCAGCCCTGTTTTATAACTGGACTTTCCTCGTGAGTGATTTTTTAAAAAGACAAAACAAGGAAATTAATTTTTTGGGTGGTGAGGCAAAAAAAAAAAAAAAAGGCTCTGTTTAAAGAACAGGGATGTTGTAACATAAACTGACAAAAGCCAGGGAGTCTGCAGTCAGAGCAGAGAGCTAAATGTCACATCATCAGCTCCAAACTTGAACTCGCCCTAAAGTATTAGGCTAATGTTGGGAAGATGGTGCCATTTAAAGATATTTTATTTTTTTAATTATTTTAAATAATTCCTTATTGTTGAAAGTATTACAGATGTTCCTCTTTCACCCCCATTGACTCCTCCAGCCTGCCCCCCGACCCAGGCCCTATTCTCTGTGTCCATGGGTCATTTAAGGATATTTTAGATTTAATATCTAATGATCTTAATTTGATAGTGTCCTTCAGGTTGCTTGGTGTTTACTGACAGGGGCTGTCCCGTAGAGAATGTAGAGTCCACATTGCCTCTGTCTTTGAAAAGTAATTGTTTTAACTCAGTGGTCGGCAAACTGTGGCTCGAGAGCCACATGCGGCTCTTTGGCTCCTTGAGTGTGGCTCTTCCACAAAATACCATGTGCGGGCGTGCACATACAGGGCGAATGAAGGAGTACCCTCATTAAGTAAATAACAATGTACCTACCTGTATAGTTTAAGTTTAAAACATTTGGTTCTCAAAAGAAATTTCAATTGTTGTACTGTTGATATTTAGTTCTGTTGACTAAAGAGTTTGCCGACCACTGCTCTAGCTGATAATTCCTTGGTGGGGAGGGGTGATAAAGTTACTGTTAAACTGTACTTCCTGATGATCTTGGGTAACACCAGTGTTCAGAAGAGAGCAGGGAAATGATACTTCATATCTTTGTCCTTAAGTTCAGAAAACTGTGATGAGTCCAGAGCAGGGTAGGTCAGGGAAAGTTTCAGGATTCAGGTCAGATTTGGTGTGATGGCCTGAGGAGGGAGGCTGTGAATCTGAAAATGCCTTTGGCTCTCTGTACACTGTGGCTGCAAGTACTATAGGCCTTCCTACTTAGAGCTCATTACAAGGCAGTCCTGCACTCTAACAGCGTCATCCCCAGGTGACTACATGCACGTTTCAGGTTTAAGAAGCTGTCACAGGAGAATCCTGTTAGTCTGATGCTTCTCTCTTGCACTTTCCTTTTAAAAGTATGCTCCTCCTGCTCCTCCTCCTCTTTCTCCTCTGCCCTTCCTTCCCGAATACCCTTCCTTAGATCAGTGCTCCTTTTCCCAATTTACATTCCCTACTCCATTAATATTTCTCTCTCCATCCTTGCTTTACTGTTTTATTCTGTCTGTTTTCCCTGTCTCCCCCCTTATTTAATTTTTGGTCATTGCTCATATGCCATTTTCCTCTCTGATCTTTATCTAAATCCAGGCCCACCAACAATAGTTCACTGTCACCAATCTATGTAACACATCATGGCATTTATTAATGCAAATATTTGTACACACCTGTTTTCTTGTGCCTATTTTCTGCCTTCTAAATTTTACACATGTGTGCATGCACGAGCACACACACATATGTGAATGACACATTTCATCCTTTAAAGTAGAAAAATATATATCTTTGTGTAAAGAATGATATAATTAATATCTTTATTCAGTTTAAAAATGAGAATAAGTGAGGGGTCCAGGAGTCTTTGTGAATTACTTTCTGGTAAAGTAATTTGTTCTATCTGCAGTACTGTCAGACATTAGGTTAGTTCTCAAATTGCTTTTACTTTTACATCAGATATGATCTGAATAGCCTATCTGGGGAGATGCGGTATATACCATTGCTTAAATGAAGTCACTTATTGAAAAGTAAAGTGATTTTCCTCAGGTTAGATAGCAAGTTGGTGCTTGAGGAATTCCAATAGAAACTCAGTCTCAGCTTTTCATCCAGTGCCCTTCCTGTGAAGTATCCTTCCTCATATGTGCTTTCCAGTCTCCTCACCAGTCACCTTCCTAAGCCTGAAAACAGTGAACATCCTAAGCATCCAACCAGCTGAATAAGGCACAACTCGGGGAGCACTGAGGCTAGTCAAGGGGAAAGCCAAGAGACTTGCCTGGCATGTGAAGCTAATTTATTTTTGTGGAAAACAAGATAAGTTTCCCAAAGAGGTGCAAGGTAATCTGGCATTGAAATAGTAGGAACTTACTACATATTGTCAAGTTCAGGAATGAATACAGGTAAGTGACCACAATACAAATCAAACGTAGGTGGTGTCAGAAGCCAGGAAGCAATTCCAATGGGAGTACCTGCGACAAAGAGAAGGGCCCTGACTGAGTTCAGATCTCGACTTATTCACTGTGTGACCTTGGCCAAGCCACCTCGAGGCCTGATGGCCAGGAGGGCAATAGGAATAATAGTACCAATTCCTAGAGATACTGTGAAACGTAAGTGAAATATTTTACCTAAATGTTTATCAAGTGCCTGGTGACATTCTAGCTGCTGTTACATGTGCTGCCTAACATGGGATACAGTAGGTGATATCCTCTGTAAGCCAACATCATAGAGTTCATGGACCTAGATAGTCTAGGCTACTGTACATCAGGCTGTAGGGTATATAGCCTATTGCTTCCAGGGTATAGGCTTGTATAGTGTGTTGCTGTATAAAACAACACAAGATTAAATCAAACACAAGAGAAAATGGTTTAATCAAAACATGTGGTAAACACAAGATGTATGAGGCTGTTTTACAGAAACCTTTTTTCATAAGTAGAAAGAGTGCATCCTAAAATAATAATAAAAATTTGGTATAGTCAATACATAAACCAGTAACATAGTCGCTTATCATCACTATCAAGTCTTATGAACTGTACATAATTGTATGTGCTGTACTGATATATGATTGGCAGCACGGTAGGTGTGTTCACACCAGCATCACTACAACACGGGAGTAATGCCTTGTGCTACAATAGGAATTTTTTAGTTCCATCATAATCTTGCAGGAACACTTTTTGTTTGTTTCTTTTGTTATTCCTCACTGGAGGACACTTTTACATTGCTTTTGGGAGGGAGTGGAAGAGAGAGGGGAAGACAGAGAGAAACATTGGTGTGAGAGAAACACATGGATTGGTTGCCTCCTGCAGAAGCCCCATCCAGGGCCCGGGCCAGAGAGGAGCCTGCAACAGCAGTGTGTGCTCTTGACTGGAATTGAACCCGGGACCCTTTGATCCTCAGGCCAACACTCTATCCACTGAGCAAAACTGGCTGGGGCCAGGATCACTTTTTGTATCTGCAGTCCGTCACTGACCAAAATGTTGTTATGAAGCACATGGCAATATTAACATTTCAATGAATTAACTTTACTATTTTTCATGTCTTCCCTCTCTGTGTTTCCTTCCTTTAGCATGAGCCGCACCGCCTACACTGTGGGAGCTCTGCTTCTCCTCTTGGGGACCCTGCTGCCAGCTGCTGAAGGGAAAAAGAATGGGTCCCAAGGTGCCATCCCCCCACCAGACAAGGCCCAGCACAATGACTCAGAGCAAACTCAGTCTCCCCAGCAGCCTGGCTCCAGGAACCGGGGGCGGGGCCAAGGGCGAGGCACGGCCATGCCTGGGGAGGAGGTGCTGGAGTCCAGCCAGGAGGCCCTGCATGTGACGGAGCGCAAATACCTGAAGCGAGACTGGTGCAAAACCCAGCCACTCAAGCAGACCATCCACGAGGAGGGCTGCAACAGCCGCACCATCATCAATCGCTTCTGCTATGGCCAGTGCAACTCCTTCTACATCCCCAGGCACATCCGGAAGGAGGAAGGCTCCTTCCAGTCCTGCTCCTTCTGCAAGCCCAAGAAATTCACCACCATGATGGTCACACTCAACTGCCCCGAACTACAGCCACCCACCAAGAAGAAGAGGGTGACGCGTGTGAAGCAGTGCCGTTGCATCTCCATCGATTTGGATTAAGCTGGGATACTCCGCCTGTCCTAGGGATGCAGCCCCAGGTAGTCCCAGAGTCAGACCTAAAATGACCTGATTTGAACTTGGCTTAAATCTAGAGACAAGAAGAACCACCAGCTGCCTCCTGACAGGCACCTGCTAGTGCGTAGTTTGCGTGCATGCGTGTGCATGGGTTGCTGTGGCTACCTGCAGACACCAATGGAAACATAGTCTCTGCTGGAGGGCACTTCCTATCACCTAAATGAATCTGCTTCCACAGGGGATGGCCCAGAAAGCCCACACCATCCCAGGCATTTTCAAAGATGCAGGTCTGAACTCTGGTTCTGCCTTTGTCTTCTGTGTACCTTCTGAGGGACTCTCCCTTTAGAATGAATGTTGATGGAAGAGGCCACTCTGAGGGCAGGAGACCTGTGTTAGTGCTGTATTAGACTTGGAAGGGGTATTTCAACCTGTGCTTGCTTCCTGCCTTCCTCCTCCCTTCTATAGTCAATAGGATCTCAGTGACTATTTCAGTCTAATCTCCCATTTACTAAGGGTTGTAAATTATCTCACTGGACCATGGATGTAAATGTTTCCCATCTTTAGAAGACCCTTCAGACTCCAGAGGAGCTGGTGTGGACAAGGGCAAGAAGGACAGAAGAGTGAGAGAAGGAAGGGGGTTGAACTTAAGGACCACTTGGGCCCAGCAAAATTCATTAGGGAGATGTGTGGAAGGTCAGCCCCAAAACACAGTGAGACCCTTGTGTTAGCAAGTTTTCTCCTAGTATTTAACAGAACCCAAGTGAACAGGGGAAAAATGAAATTGCAAAAAATAAAATCATTAACGTTGGCTGTCACTCTGATTTACTGAAATGAGTTGGAACCCAATTCCAAACTTAAAACACGAGTACTGACCACTTTGAGTTTTGCCCCTTCCTGCTTTGCCCCTCAGGTGGACAATAGATGAAACTCAGCACCCCCCCCCCCCACATAGGGATCAGAAGAGAACAGAAACCTCATAAGTAGGAGTTACTAATTCTCTTTGCTTGGTTATAATCACCTCTTTCCCAATTCACTGTTTCTGGGTAATGCTCATGAGAGGCACAGCCTGGTTGTAAAGGGTCTGCTTCTGCTGGGTGTCCCTGACAGTGAGGAACCAGGCTCAGAGGAGAGCCTGTAGGGCCTGCTCCATTCTAGCTTGAAGAATCTTTTGTTGCAGCCATTGAAAGAAGTTTGAGCTGGAGAGCAGAAGAGAGTGAGGAAGTAAAGGAGGTTGCTTCTGGCTAAGGAGTAGTTTAATGCTTAGGAGGTGATGTGAGGGACATGACCTCCCTTTCTTCCTTTGCCCTGTGAGGACCCAGTGGGAAGCTCTGGTAAGAAATCCGAGCATTTGGGTTCATTAGCTGTCATGGTAACATGGGTGGGATTCATGGACCATTGTAACTCTTCAGAGTGTACTGGTAGAGGCTATCCTCTTGACTAAAATTAAACTTGAGCTACTTCTTAATAGCTACTTAAGATTTATATAATGGCCAAAGTGTGGTGTGGGTAAACCTTACCGCATTTGGGGTTTGCTAACCTGTTCCCTTCAAGCCTGAGGTTTTATATGTAAACTGCCTCCTGCCCCCAAACACTTTTTTTTTGTCTTGCATCATCACGGCCTCACCACCCAAGTCATGTGTAATCTGGGAAACCAATACCTTAGACTCGTGTTTCAGTTGCCCATCAAGGCTCCAGCATTCAAAGGCCCATTGTAACTGAAGAGGCTGTTTTTATTTTATTTTTGTTTTGGTTCAGTGTTCTCCCATTTAACAACTAAACAAGAACCATTCTCTACAGCAGAAGTTATTTTGAACACCCAAAATGTTGGGTCTAATTTTAAAACTCTTAAACTCACTACTGATGATCCTACTACACTAGGTGAATTTGTGCATTTCTTATACACTGTATGCCCCTGCCCTAAATCTTTCTATCATTCACATCCTCCAGCAATAAACCACAGAATGGATTTAATTAAGTATGCAAATGCTAAGCCGGAATTTTTGAGGGTGGGGGAAAGGAAGAGAAAGGGAAAGGAACTGAACATGTAAAACCATACTCAAGAAGAAAAATGACATTCAGAACCAGCGTCACTGAATTTCTCGTTTTAACTGTGCCAAAAGCATGCAATTGTGTTAAAAGAGATGACTTAAGTTGGCAGCAGTAATCTTCTTTTAGTAGCTTGAACCACATCTTGCATGTAAGTTGAATTTGGCTTAAGTAAAGAGAATTTCCTCAAAATGAACTTCACTGGGATAATCAGCAGCATAACTGCCCTAAAAAATACAGCCTACCCAAAGAGGGAACGTCTGCTTTTCTTACTGTGCCTTTATTAGACTCGCACAAGTACGGTGTGTCTCCCAACATTTATTAACATAGTGTATTGGAGTCACCGATGATGTACTGATATGTTTTTTCATTACTATAGTAGAATTTTTTTTAAGTGGCAAACTATTTGCAATCTCAATCTTTCCTATTAAAATAATGCCAAACATCAAATATGAATTTTATGGTGTACACTTTGTGCTTGGCATTGAATGGGAAAAACACACATCCTGCAAGTCTGTAAGTTGTTTTTGTTGTTTTTGTTGTTATTGTAGTTCTTCAAAGTTTAAAATGTAAGAGAAAAATCTGGAGGAAAGGATAATTTCCACTGTGTGGAATGTGAATAGTTAAACAAAAAGTTATGGTTATTTAATGTAATTATTAATTCAAATCCTTTGGTCACTGTGATTTCAAGCATTTTTTTTTCTCCTTTATTTGACTTCCTTTGAGTTGAGCAAAGAAAAGCGGGCACATTGTATGCTGTCGGAGGCTTTTATCAGGTCAGAGGGAAATAAGATCTTGACACATCTGAACATGCATTACAGAGTCCAGACCTGAGCTTTTATTTTTTTAAATTGAATGTTCCTTAAAGGTTAACATTTATGAGGCAATATTAAGAATCAATTTAAGTGTTATTTTGGAAGACATTATGTGTGTGTACAAATAGTGGATAATAATGAATAGTTCGTAAGCCCTTTTAAGGAGAAAATCTAAAAGGAAAAATGTGTGTGCAGAACATTTATAAGTGACAACTTAATGCTTAAGAGTGAAAGTAGTTCTATTGATTTGTCATTCTCAAGATATTTAATATCAACTGCATTGTGTATTATGTCTGCTTTAATCATTTAAAAACAACAGAGGATTATATAGATTATGATTAAGGTACTTTGCTGTGTATGAGGAGGAGGGGGATTTGATAGTATCATGAAAGTTAATTTGGTTTTAAGCAGAGTTTTATGAATCTGTAACTAGAATGTAATTTTACCCAAATTATGTTCTATATAACCTTTCCCAAAGAGCAATAAATAGAATATCTCCTCTTTCTCTCTCTTTCTTGTTTGTCTCTGTAACTAGAAGTATTCATAGTGTAGAGCTGATGCAAGGATTTACTTGTTGTGGGAAGGGAGATAGGAAAACAATTAGATTCTGGAACTTCAAAGGGAATTTATTTCTTCCACCTATACCTTCCAGATTCTGCTTGATGTCAAATAGATACCTCAGGCAATGGCAATTAGAAAGAAGAGTTAAAAAGGGTTATGAGAAGCCTTCAAATAGTGGAAGAATTATCATAGAAATGATAATAGCTCTATTTTGAGGTGTTCAAGAGAAAAATGGGAGAAAGATTTTGGGCTCAATACAGGAAGAGCTCTCTAAAGATGAGAGTGATTCAGCAAAGCAATGAGTTGCCATGAGATGGTGATGGTGAACTCCCTGCCCTTGGAAATACTAAACCATATTTCTTTGCTTAGTGACTTTGTCCAGAAAAGTCACTAAGCAAAGAAACAAACAACAAATAGCAGTAGCAACAACAAATCCTGGTGAGGGGAAGAGAGACTGATTTCAAGAGTTACCATATTATATCACTTGAAATACCCAGTTTTCAACAAAAAGTTATGAATCATGCAAAGAAACAAGCATGACCCACATACAGGAAAGAAAATAACTGCCCTTAGGAAGCCTAGGCATCAGACTTATTAGGCAAAGACTAACTCAACTCTTTGGATATTCAAGAACTAAAGAAAACTATTCCAAGGGACTTAAGGAAAATAGGAGAATGAAATTTCATTAAATTCTGGATACAAATAAGAGAAATTACTTTTTAAAAAAGAAACAAGTAGAAATTGTGAAGCTTAAAAGTATAACTGAAATGAAAATTTTACTAGAGTGGCTGAACAGCAGATTAGAGCAGGCAGAAGAAAAGAGAGACACCTTTACCTAGACTAATGAGAGGGAGGAAGGAGAGAAAGAGGACTCTTAAAATCAGAAATGAAAGAGGGAACATTCCTATGAACCTTACACAAATACCAGGGACTACTATGAGCAACTGAATGCCAACAAATTAGATGAAATGGACATATTCTTAATGTAACAAGTCTAATTCCATTTTTTCATATTTGACTCCTAAAATCTTTTATGCCTCACTCTTCTCTCATTTCCTCCTGCCCCACATCTGGGCAAGCTGATAAGAAAGCCCAGGCTCTCCTTTATTTGGCACTGATGGGACGATCAAACCATTCAAGGACCTGTCTGCACGTGGAAACCCTCAGCCTAGCCTCACTCTTTAACCACCATAAAAATTCAGTCACTCTTTCCCTGTTCTCAGACCAGGTTGGGAGGCCTGCTCTGCTCTCCACAGAAAACCTTGTTATGTGAGTCATAAAACTTTCATTTACTCTCAGCGTGTGTAGTAGTGTCATCAGTCTTAACATCTGAGCCAGATTTTGAATAAAGTCCATTCTGTTTATGCTGGTGTCTCTAACACTTAGAAACACACAAAGTATGAAAATTACTTGAGAAGAAATAAATATTTGAATAGAACTATTACAAATAAAGAGGTTGAATTAGCAATAAAAAAACTTGCCACAAGAAAAGCCCGAGACCAGATGGCTTCACTGGTGAATTTTACCAAATATCTAAAGGATTGATACCAAATGTTTACAACCTCTTCCAAAAAACAGAAGGGAACACTTTCTACTTCATCCTATGAGATCAATATTACATTGCTACCCAAACCAGACAAATACATTACAAAATAAAATTATAGACAAATATTCCTTAGGAATATAGATGCAAAAATTCTCAACAAAATATCAGGTAATTGAATTCAGCAGCACACAAAAAAGATTATACACCATGACTAAGTGGGATTTCCTCCTTGGAAAGTAAGGTTGGGTTAATCATCAATGAATGTGATACATCATATTAGTAGAATTAAGGACAAACATCACACAATCATTCAGAAAAATCACTTGACAAAATACAATACCTTTTCATGATAAAAATCACATAACACATTAGGAATATAAGGGAATTCTGATAAAAGAACCAATAAACGACATCCATGAAAAACCCACGCAGCTAACATTACTTAAGGGTGCAAGACTGAAAGCTTTCCCCCTAAGTGTATTTGGTTTCACCACTTCTTTTCAACACTGCACTGGAGATTCTAGCCAGGGCAATTGGCAAGAAAGGAAAAAAGAAGTCATCCAGATTGGAAAGGAAGAAATAAAACTATTTCTATGTTCAGATGACATAATCTTATATGTAAAAATACTAAGGAATCCACAAAAGAAGTATTAGAGCTATCTTGGTTCATTCAGACTGCTGTAACAAAATACCACAGACTGTGTAGCTTATTAAAAATAAACATTTACTTCTCACAGGTTTAGAGGCTGGAAGTATCAGATCAGGGTGTCAGCATGGCCAGGTGACAGCTTGCTTCCAGGTCTGGAGCCTCTTTTACAAGGAACTAATCTCATTCATGAGGGTTCCACCTTCTTGATTCAAGCAGCTCCCAAAGATCCCGCCTACTGATACCATTACCAATGGAGATTAGGATTTCAACATATGAACTGTGGAAGGGAGAGGACACAACCAATTTGGACCCGAGGAAGAGCTAATAAATGAGCGTATCAAGGTCACAGCAAGATGAAGATACAAAAGTTAATTGTATTCTATTAAAGAAAAACCTAAAACTGAAATTAAGAAAATAATTCCATTTGCAATAGCATTATAAAGAATAAAATGCACAGGGATAAATTTAATAAGGGAAATACTAGGCATGTCCTAGTACATTGAAAATACAAAATATTCTTAAAAAATTAAACACCTAAAGAAATAGAAAGCTATCCTGTGTTCATAGATTAGAAAACTTAATGTTACTCAAATTCAACACATTCTCTATCAAAATCCCAACTGGTTTCTTTGAAGAAAAGGACAAGCTAATCCTAAATTTTATATGAAAATGCAAGAGACCCAGAATAGCTGAAACAATCTTGAAAAAGAAGTATAAAGTTGGAGGACTCACTCTTCCTAATTTCAAAACTCACAGAAAACAATTGTTACAAAGCAGACACCATTTTAACAATCACTAGAAATTTTTCCAGCCTCTCCAGCAGTTCTTCCTATGATCCATTTCTGTTTTAATCATTTTCCACACTTCAATAGTAACCACTCTCAACTTTTATAATAATTTCTTCTTTGCATATCTTTATCATTTTATCATGAAAGTGTGCATCCCTGAACTCCACACTTTAATCTGGTTATAAGCCAACTAGTGGCTTGGTACATGAAATCAGTACACTGCGGGGGTGGGGAGATTTTCCCAGCCCAGCATGGACCCTCTCCAATCAGGGACCCCTTGAGGGATGTCTGACCACAAGGATCAGACCTAAACCGGCAGTCAGACATCCCTCTCACAATCTGGAACCACTGGCTCCTAATCACTCACCTGCCTGCCTGTCTGATCACCCCTAATTGCCCTCCCCTGCCAGCCTGATCTTGCCCCCAACTGCTCCCCCTTGCTGGCTTGATCTTGTCCCCTGCCATCATGATCACCCCTAACTGCTTCTGCCTCAGCCCCACTACCATGGCTTTGTCCAGAAGTCGGACATCTAGAAGATGGCCAGTTGACCCAGTCTAAATAGCATATTACCTTTTTATTAGTATAGATAGATTATATAGGATAGGATTGCTTGAAGTGGGGGAGCCTTTTTCAGCAGAAGGAGATGCTCTTTGCAGACAAAAATACATAATCCCTATATCTGGACTGATAGTCAGCCATATGCAATATACTGCCAAACTGGCCATTAAAAAATTGAACCACTTTCTTACACCTTATACCAACGACTGTTGCCCTTAAAACCCTTCCTCAGCCCCCACCTTATGTTCTGCCTTCACAGTTTACCCAGATTGGGTTCTAATTGGTTGGTTTCTATGCCAGTCAGCATCAAAAGTTCTGCCTCCTAGGCAGCCATTGGCTCCTCGCACTTCACCCAGATTTGGCTGATTGGTCTATTTCTATGCCAGTCAGCATCTCTCGGTCTATCAATGGGCCTGATCAGAAAGGCGAGGCTGATTAGCAGCCCCAGGAGAGGCCCAGAGATAAAGAGAGCAGCGCTGCTCGTCAGGCTCCCAAGAGAAAGAGAGAGGCAAGTGCTGATACAGAGGCGATAGATCAGACACTGCTTCTCTGTCCAAGCCTCTCTCCAGGCCTGATCCGTAGCACCCTCTGTAGTCAGTGCTGGGTCACAGAACCCGCAGCAGTGCTATTTGCCACGGTTATCCAACACTGACTTCCAGTCGGTCAAGCCTTTGGCCATTTTGGATGTTATGGACCCTGGGTTTTTATATACTAGAATTAAGTGAGAAAAGATGAAGGTCTAAATTAAGGCAGCCCTAAGCCCCTTCCTGTGATCTGGGTGATGATTACCAAGCAATCTGTTCACTTCCTCCTGTTTCACCAATAAGTTTACTGGGAAGAAGGTTAAATTAATTGGATATTTTAAAGTATTTTAAACAATTATTTTGTTCCTCAGGATAAAAAAACAAAGCTTAGATTCTGATGCTCACAAAAAGATTTTACCATCTTCTATGTTTGTAATTGAAGCTACTTTTCCTCCTCTGTTCATTTATCATTAGCATATGTAGCATTAGTCCATTGCAAATGAACTTCAGTGTCTTGCAGACATCCCACAAATGCCAATACTGATCCCTTGAATGTAAACATTTATTGCTATGATAGTAGAAGTTAAATATGAAAAGTAAATACCTATTTTTTTTACTTCTGCACCTCCTTTTCTGAAAAAAAATTTTTAAGAGAAACTCTCGTCTTATATGATGCCATCCAGACTCATTTCTGTGTCTTTCATCCTGCTCTCTCCCTTAGGCATAGGGCTGACATAAGACCACCACAGAAAATCAGAAGACCCATTCCATTTGGCCATTTTGATTGATTTTTAGAAATGGGCTTGAAACAACCTGGATGCAAAATAATCTCCCTTATTGTCCCAAATTTGAATTTGGAGACTGGGAGAAACAAGATGTTTTTACTTTTCTAGGGTCACAAATTATAATAATCCTGTAGAATAAAATCTGATGATCGTGATCTTTTCTAGGTATATAGATGAAATTGTCTGAAGAATGAAATATACACAAAAAAAGCAGAGCCAAAATAAGGATTAAGTATCTCAATGAAAGATTTTTTTCCCCTGGAATAAGCTATATGGGGAATCAGGCCAATCTCTGGGTCATTCTGTATTAGTTATATATCACTTTATAACAAATTATGCCAAAACTTAGCAGCTTATAAGAACAAACATTTAGTATTTCACACATTTTTTAATAGAAATCTGGGAGTGACTAAATTGGATGCTGAAAATCTCTCACGAGTTTGCAGTTAAGGTATCAGCAGGGGCTGCAGTCATCTAAAGGCTTGACTGAGGCTGGAGAATCCCCTACTCATAGGGCTCACTCACATGGCTGTTGGCTGGAGGCCTCATTTCCCACACTGTGGATCTTTTTTCATAGCATAGTAACTGGCCTCCTCCAGCATGAGTAAGCCAAGGGAAAGCAAGGCGGAAGCTACAGTACCTTTTATGGTTTAGTCTTCCAAATTGCACTTTACTTTCATTTATTTTGTTTGTTAGAGGAAGTCACTAAATTTGCCTACATTTGAGAGGAGGATTTTTATTTTATTAAAAAAAAATATCTTTATTGATTTCATAGAGGAAGGGAGGGGGGAAGAGAGATAGAAACATCAATCATTGATTGGCTGCCTCCTGCTGCACGTCCCCTAATGGGGATCAACCCGCAACCCAGGCATGTGCCCTTGACCGGAATTGAAACTGGGACCCGCAATCCACAGGCCGATGCTCTATCCAAACCAGCCAGGGCGAGAGGAAGATTTTTAGGCTTCATCTCTTTCGGGAAGAAGTATCAGTGAACTTGTGGTCCTCTTTAAAAATCAATGCACTCTTGCCTGGCCAGCGTGGCTCAGTGTTTGAACCTTGATCTATGAATTAGGAGGTCACAGTTCGATTCCTGGTCAGGACACTGCCCAGATTGCAGGATCTATCCCCAGCATGGGACGTATAGGAGGCAGCTGATCTATGATTCTCTCTCATTATTGATGTTTCTATCTTTCTCTTTCCCCTTCCCATCCTCTCTGAAGTCAATAAAAATGTATCTTAAAAAATAAAATAAAATAAACATACTCTTAGTTACACCAATCGGTAAATTCAGTCTTTGGTTTAGTTTGCATTGGGTTTATGTCACTTAAGACCCACAGAATCCTATAGCTGTGTCACTAAGAAAGTTTTAGTTGTTATTATTTATTGCTTTTACTCTATGAATTGATCTTTAATGATCAAATGCAGGCAAAGCAGAGCTACTTTTAGTGTCCTGCATCTGTATCACCAAACTGGTTCTACAGAAGCAGGACATTAACCCATAGCAGAGAGAACTTATCTTCTAGCAGGGCCAGAGCCCCACTTAGTAGGCAGAGGTTAATATTCAGTGCCACTGAGGGACCGGCTACACTGCCTTCCAATTCCTTCCCATTCCCTCTACAAACCTCAAATCCAGGCATTCTCTTCATAGATAAAAATTTTTGGATTCAATTTTTAATTAAAAGGATAGGGCTAGTCAGCACTTCTCACCTTGCAGTTTTCCATTTAAGGGCCCAAGAAGAGACTTAAAGTTGAAGATTCTAAATCTTACATTAAAATATATATATATATATATATATATATATATATTATTGATTTTTCACAGAGAGGAAGAAGAGGGATAGAGAGTTAGAAACAACGATGAGAGAGAGATATCGATCAGCCGTTTCCTGCACACCCCCCACTGAGGATGTACCCACAACCAAGATACATGCCCTTGACCTGAATTGAACTTGGAACCTTTCAGTCCGCAGGCCGATGCTCTACCCACTGAGCCAAACTGGTTTCGGCTAAATCTTACATTTTTGAGAACTTGTAGCAGAGGAGCAAAGTAAATGATGCTTTGAATAGAAGGGGCCATTTGCCATGGAGAAGAAATTGTCACTTGAATTACATTTCTAAACTAGTTTACTAAAAATAATCATCACAGGTTTTAAAAATTCTTCTTTCTATTAAATGTCAGTGAGTGTTCTTGCTTACAATAAACAGAACCTATATTTTAGATTGTTGGGTCAGAAAGAGGTGTATTAAAAGTGATTAGGTAGCTTACAGACCCTCTGAGGGAGGGGCAAGAATCTTGTTTGAATGCTACATAGTAATATAGAGTCCAGAAATAAACTAGCCATGGAAAAAATGCCCTCCGCACCATGGTGCTATTGTAGGAAAGCATCCCTGGTTTGCCCACCACTTCTTAGTTATGCCATTAGAGACAGATGTAGAAATTGCAACTCAGATGCTCAAGAGCCCAGTGACTCCCTCTTCATGACGGACAGAAGTTATGCGTTCCTATGAATGGTTGCTGACACAGTTTGGTTGCTTCTGCTGCAAGTCTAGTGTGGTGTAACTGCTCATTGGAATCTAGGGCAATTTACAAACGTAACTTCACAAGAGTGTTCCGCTTTCTACGCTCTACATTACAGGAGGGACCCTGATAGGTTCCTGGAATAGGCACCCAGAGAGCAAGAGGCCACATTAAAGTAATTTGTAAACACTGGTGGAAAAAAATGTGAAAGGTTTATATGAAAACATCAGTCTCTTGTCCCATCTATTCTACCTGACTCTCCTCCACCTCCTTTCTCAGGGTCAACCATTTTCAATTCTTTTTTCGTGTTTCTTCTGCCATTGCTGAAAGTTCAACAGGGGTCAATGCCCAAAATGACACACTCGCATGGCTGGCAGTGGATTCTGGCTACTATGGGAAGCTTAGTTTTAAGTGGTCTCTTCACATGTCTTTGGCTTCTGAAAGCACAGTGGTTGGGTTCCAAGAGTAAATGTTCCAAAAAAAAGAAGATAAAAGCTGCCAGTTTCTTAACACTGGGACTGAAAAGAAAATGAAGAAAACTCTGCCATTTGTGACACCATGGACGGAACTTGAGGGCATTATGCTAAGTGAAATAAGTCAGAGAAAAACAAATACTGTATGCTTCTGCTTACATGTAGAATCTAAAAAAAATTGAACTCATAGAAACAGAATGGTGGTTGCCAGAAGAGGGGTTGTGGGGTGACGAAGTTGCTAAGAGAATATATCTGAAAAGTTCTCATGACCAGAAAGATAACTGATAACTATATGAGGTGCTGGATATTAACTAAACTCATTAGTGGTACATATATCACATCACTAGCTTGTACACCTTAAACTAATACAATGTTATATGTCAACAACATTTCAACAAAACTGAAGGGAAGGGGGTTAAAAAAAGATTGGACCTGAAAACCTATAGTGTCGCTTCTACCAGAGTTAATTGGTAAAAGCCATGTAGACCTGCTATAGTCAAGCGAGGCGATGAGAGACATGTCAAATAATGTGGGGCCACCATTAATCTACCACATCTGACTTACTGGAGGGAGAAGGGACATGGGGTTCTGCTGGCCTGTTTACAAACTTGGATGCAGTCTCCTGTGCTCAGCCCTGAGCTCACCGTGACCTGTATCTTCTGCAGCACTTGTCTCTGAGCCTCAATTCTCAGGGTTTTTTTTTTTTTACTCAGTTTGAAGTTTCTTTTCTTGTGCTGTCAGTGTTCACTCTTCTGTCTCCCTTACATCTCTGAAACATTTACTGAAATCACTCAATTGCTCTTTTTTTTTCTTACTCTTTATCCTTGTATGTTTATACTTTTAAAATTCCTTACTTTCACTTTAGTGGAGTTTCATAAGAAAAAAAAAACAGATTAATTTATATAGTGGATTCATCTTGAGTCCAACAAAAGTGTATAACCATTGTTACTTGGTAACAACTTGATTTTGTAGAGTGCTTTACAAGGGAAAAAATGCACTTTTGTATACATTTTATTTGATCCCATTAATACTTAAAGAAAGGCAGGACAGGTCTTTAAATGATCTTCATTTTAAAGGTGAACAAAGCTGAAATCAGAGACATAAAACGATTTGCACAATCATGCTTTAGTGATTTGCTCTCTACCAAATCCTCCAGGGAAAGATTCTGGAATTAAGTGTAAAGGTAACAAGAAGAAATCAAAGAAAATAAAACTAGTTTTTCTTTTTATTGGAGGGGGAAGATGCAGTACACGGAGTTCAGTAAAACTAGAATTTGTATAGCATTGGAGCGCCCAATTCACAAACTGGAACTTGTTTTTAAATATAAGTGTGCAATTGTGGGGGGTGGGTCAGGAACCTACTAGAAAGAAACTAAGAAGACTTTGATGACCTAGCTCAGCTTCCTATTTCAGGCCACACTGCTCATTCTGTTCACTTGATCCACATGCTGGGATGTGAGAATTTTTTCCCACATCCCTTTGCAGGAGCCCATTTTGGCCGTTCTTATGGTAGTGGCTGAGTTTCAAAGAGGAAGACCCTGTAATGTCTCCCAGGCATACTACAAAGGAAATATAAGTCATCAGATAGTTGGATCTGGACCAGGGCCAGGATAACTCGACTCTTCTTGTAGAAGGTGCCATGGGATCTATAGTGATGGCAGGTGATGGGAGAAGTGGGTCCCCTCAGCTTTATGTCTTGTCTGAAAGATGATAACCATGCTAATAAATTTAGTGCCACATTCTTTACAGTGTGCTCATCCGACCCCTAAAATAAGGCCATAAACTATAATGGGGTCCACGATGCTTTCAATTATTAGACATTCATTTCTGCTCTTCATTTTTCCCCCCTCTTCTGCCCAAATTTGGCTTTATTGATATGCTTTCAGGAGGCATGGGAGAGGGCAGTGTTAGGAAAAAATAGGTCCACTTTTTAGAAGTCTGAGAAAAAATTATATGTCTATCAAAATAAAACCTAGGCTCCCTAAAGGGAAAGACACAGCATTTTTGTCATTGTATCCACAATAAATACATAGCCAGATCATAATGAACAGAGACTGTTTGGGGTTATTCCTGAGCATTTTCAGAGTCATAGGCTATTTTATGTTATTAACACTCTAAGAGAAGCATTAAGCTTTGCTTTAGTAGCTACTAGTTAGGATACATACAACCCCACCCCTAGGGCTTTTTTGAGAGCAGGAAAGCATCCAGAAAAGTTTGTGGGATGTGCCACTGAGCCCCAGAGAGAGGCTGAGTTTGTAAAGAAAGGAGTGTTACGGAAGATACATTATTTGGGTTTTTTGCCTTGCTACACAACACTGAAAATTGGCCTTTCTAATTGTTTGAAGCAAGGCTAGAAGGATTAATTTCTTCACTGCTGATCTCTCCCTCTTTCTCTATTTTTTAATTAAGATTTTTTTCACTTATACGTGACATTTAATATTATATAAGTTTTAGGTATATAGTGGATTAGACATTTATATACTTACTAGAGGCCTATTGCAGGAAGATTCCTGCAAGAATAGGGCTTCCTACAGCCATCTCTGCTGCCCCACCTGCTTCTCTCCTATCTCTATTGTTCTGCCTGCTTCCCTCCCTTCTCCGCACCCTGCTTATTACTTGCTTCTCGGCAGCTTCTCTCCCTTCTGCAGCGCTTGGCTTCCTTCTATGCTTGGCTTCCTTCTACACTGTCTTCAATCTTTGCTCTGCACCGGGATATACAAATCAACTTCCATATTGGTTTGGTTAATTTGCATACTCGCTCCTGATTGGCTGGTGGGTGTGGCTTGTGGGCATAGCAGAGGTACGGTCAATTTGCATGTTTCTCTTTTATTAGATAGGATGAAGTGATCACCCAGAATGTCTTGTACTCATTGGACATCATACATAGTTGTCACAATATTATTGACTACTCTTCATATTTATTTTATTAAGCATTTCAACTCTTCATTTTTTTCCAGTCAAAACTTGAATTCTACACCCATACCAAATCTTACTTCTGATGTTCATCCATGATTCAAAGGAAACTGGGTACTACTCAAATAGACTTAAAGAACCATTAATCTTGATAAAAATATTAAATGAAAAAAATCTTAATTTCAACTCCCTTCAGAAACTGAAGACTTTTCAAATATTCTTCTACTCTGAGACCCTGTCATGACAAAATTAAAAAAAAATTCCCATTTATTCTTACCTCTCACCTAAGATTCTTTGTATTTATGAACAACAATCTTTCATTAGCAACAACACAGCATACTTAGTGAAAAACGAAGTAAGATTATGGAAGATAATCATGTGTTTTGGAGAAGACCATCAGGCCAGGATCATGTCAAATCTCTTGGTGACTTTCTTTTTCTAATTGTTGGCTGACAGAGAACCTTTCACTTGAAAGTTTGGATTAGATGAGAATAGGTTAGGAGAAGAGAATGTTAGGTAGTAGGTGAAGATAGAAATTTTTATTTGCTTTTGAGTTTTCAGAGGGCCTTTAATACAGGGGGAGAACCAAAATCAGTAGAAGGAAATTGTGGTGGAAGAGAGGTGTACCAGTGGGACTGAGCAATA
>JAAGEH010000076.1:65406567-65495630 GCA_011751065.1 Lasiurus cinereus
AAAAAAAAATCACATCTTGCATTTGTGCTACTTGCTCAAGAGAACAAATGAAATCACAGCCATGTATTGACTAAATAATTCCTAGTTTGGGATATTAATAAGGGCCTTTAAATTGCTGTAATTCCCTCATCTATGCCAGAATGGAGATTTTGCTTGGCAATTTAGAACCGAATCATATATAGAATTTGTACATACATTAAATTGCTAGACAATGAGCATAATTAAATTTTCATTCAAAAAATATATGGAAGGCAAATCTATGCTTTTATAACCAAAATGGAGGAAAAGAAGCATGTAAGTTTTCAACTAAACATTCTGTGACTCAGTTTAAACTGATTTTGGGAAAAGATTAAAATAATCTGACAGGTACATGCATCCTCAATTATGAAGTTATCGTTGCAAACTAGAAAGTTCTAGCTTTGGGGGAGTGGGTTATAGGAGTGGTCAGTGGACTGGGGTACATGATGACAGCCTGACCATGGCTTTGAGCTCATGAAGGCCTCCAACATGAGCAGAGAGGCACCGAGTTGAACTCATCAGGACAGTTTTATATGACACCGAGGAGTTTGTTTCATTTCAAAAGATCAGGAAGTTTGACTGAGTCACCCAACATGCTTTGCTGAGAGCTAAAAAGCCATGTTCTCTAGACCTCAAGATTGAGAGGGCGGATGAATCTAGCGATTGGTAGGTAACGTGATCTGCCTTTTGTAGCAAGCCAGAAGCCAGATGTCCCCTCCCCTTTGATCTGAATAACACTTTAGGCTGCAGACAATAAGATTGGTTTTAAATTTATTGTCTCTTTGATTTCTGCATTCTAATGCTTTTTAAATTCTTTACACAAGACAGGGCTATATATAGGCAACTGGGGTGGTTCACTGGAGGCCAAAATAAAATAAAATAAAAATGCCAGTAGCTTTTGAGGAGTGCAGAGCGGAGCCTTGTGCATATTTCTCTGCAAGGAAACAGAGATGATGTTCGGGGGCACGGACTTTTTCGTTTCCAGTCATATTACTCCAAAATGAAGTTTCCCATTCCTGTTCCAGCGAGATTTGTGAAAAGTTCTTTGCAGAACATCCCCACTTCCTTCAGCAAAATGCTACAGCAGAATCCAATGTAAGCGAAGGAACCTAAATCAGAATGCCTTCCTTTTCTAAGCCCTCCGTGACCTTCACCCTAGTTAGCATTTCATTCCTGCCCTTGGTACGAGGCCTGGGTGAGGCAGTCAGCGGAGGCCCAGAGCTTGAGTTCATCAACCCTGTTGACTGTGGAGATGCAAACGTCTGCATCCAACCTCACCCGCCAGGAGTTTCATGGCATTTGGAAATCTTTTACTTTCAATTACTGTTAAGTGAACAATAGTGACTGGGCACTCAATCAAATGGGGAAAACATTTAGCCCAGTTCCTTCCCTCAAGGAGATCAAGTGCAGGACAAACTGCCCCAAGAAGGCAGCGAGTTCTGGGAGGAACACCAGAGGATGGCAGGGACAGGGGTTCAAGGCTCAATGCGTTTCCATGAAAGCTCTGTGACCTTCCACTCGTCTCTGTTTTCTCTTCTGGAATATCAGGTGAACTCACACTGACTTAGCATTTTATTAGATTAAAAAGCCTTTCCAGTGAGAGCCCAATAATCATCACCCTGTGAGGCAGCCAGGCAACACTTTGCCTATTTAGGATGAGGAAGTGGAGCTAAAGGATGAAGACTTTTTGGGAGACTCATTACTAGTCTGAGACAAAGGCAAGCCTGGGACCCGGATCTCCTGACGCTTTCTCCCCAGCTCTGTGCAACTAACAAAACCCACCTAGCCTCCCAGCCTGTGAGTCCGGAGGACCAGAGCGTTTTTATCTGTAAGAAAGGTTTGCAAAGTGATCACAGCAAAATTCTGATTCCTTCTCCCCAAGAATCCCTCTGAACTCCTCCCAGAAGGAGGGATAGCCGAGATGGTACTCAGGAAGGCGGAATTACAGAACAGCAAAGGATGATTTTTCCCGTGGGTTCACTTTGGCAGTGTGGGAGTGTAGTCCCAGGGGCTCTCCTTTGAGTCAATACATCTATCAGATTTTTCAGTCATTTCCTTTGATATCAGGTATTAGGCCCTAAATGCACTTCTTTCTGCTTTATGGTTATGAAATAGGAACAATGGCCACAGCTGAAGCTTTAAGTCAGATGGGGATGGGCCTAAGACAGGCTCTTAGAAACCTTAGGAAAGGCTGTGTAATTGGGAGCCAAAGCCAACCCTCAGGACAGCTAATCATCAGGTCTCCCTAATACTTTGTCCTCTGTGGTCCATGGTCACAAAGCATGGTTCTAGATATTTTAGAAAAATATGAAGAAAATATAAGACCCAGTCTGTATACGCAAGAGCATTACAGACAAAATGGTAGCAAAAACACCTAAAAAAAAAATCTGTGATGTCAGCAATTACAGCATGATATTGGAATAGGTGTACATGGAGATAGTACCACAGTGCAGTCACGGCACTGTGGATGTGGCTGACTTCGTTCATCTTTCATGTAGTGGTCTCTTAAAGTGACTGCTCACTGAGACCTGGGGCTTATTTGCCTCTTCTCTGCATGTTCATCCTATTCCACAAACCTTAGGATTTAACCCAGCTAAATAAAAGACCTCCATTGTATTGAATGAATGTCACAGAGGTTTTAACTGTATGATCCAATTATTTGAGATGGCCTGATAAAGAATTGTACAGGAACTATGGGATTTTATTCCCAAACACCAGAACCTCAATTTGTACTCAGTTGCAGAGAATGAGCCCCCGTCTTCAGTTCAAACATGCAGTTCTGTCTCCCAGTCTGGCAGATGTAATTGGGTACCCTAAGTGCTGAGGGCTGGTCTGTAGGTGGCCCGATGCTGTGGGCAGTGAAATGGGGTGCTTCCTTGGATTCTGCATGAGGGACAGATCACGGCTAGGGACTGAGATTGGTAGTTCAGTGCGGTCTTTCCAATCCTGGGATCCAAGTGTGCACAGGAATGCAAAGGAGCCTGGAGATTCCATTGCTGTCCCTTGGCCTCGCCCAAAGCAAACCATGAGCAAGGGCGCCAGGGGACTCCACTTAAATGGAAATCATCTCTTCATAGTAGCGAATATTTAAAAATGAAAAAGTGTTAGGAATATCCCAGTCCTACTGTTTTATAATGCATAGCAATTTATTCTTTCTAAGGTGCTATTCTGATATATTTTTTAAAAATTTTCTTTATTGATGAAGGTGTTACATATGTGTCCTTAATCCTCCTTCTGATATCTTTTGATTCTTTTAATCTTGTGAAATAGGGAGGAGTGAGAGCACATTTGGCAGACTGATAAAGAAGGATCCTAAAGGGTCCAGCGACTGGCCTAAAGTCACAGAGCAGAGTTGTGACAAGAACTCAGCCACCTAATGCAGAATTTAGTGCTTTTCAAGTTATTTGTGTATCTTTGGCCGCATAGTCTGATCTGCATGAGCCTCTGAGGCTCCCTGGGTTGGAATGACGTTGTGGCTTCTGTGTTTTGTTTTGTATTGGTCCTTTTAAACATTTCTTTTCTTCATCATGCTTTATCATACACAGACAGAAAAATACACAAAAACAAAGTTTATTGAGTTATTAATAAACAAAGACCTTTGTAGTATTGCTGACACTATGGACGCCTTTTGTGGGTGCTACCTGGGCGGCTTTGTGGCTGAGACAGGAGCCTGTGCTTAGGAGGGCTCCATGCTTGGCTTCATGCTCTGCTGCCACTATTTTGAAATTGTTCATCATCTGTGAATAATTTTTCATTTTGCACTGGGCCTGTTATATATCCAGTAATACTCCTACTCAATCATGCTTTATCCCCCAAGATGACTATTATCCTAATTTTTATGATAGTCATTTTTCTCTATAGTTTTATCATCTCAGTATGCATGTGCAAATATTATAATTTTTGTTTTTGAATTTTATATAAATGAAATATATGGAATATTATGTTATGTTTCAGTAAATTTTTAAAATATTTTTAATTAATTTTAGAGAAGAGGGGAGAGGGAGAGAGAGAGAGAAACATTAATGAGAGAATCCTCTATCAACTGCCTCCTGCATACCTACTGCGGGTGGAGCTCCCAACCTGGCCATGTGCCCTGCCCAAAAATCTAACCATGACCTCCTGGTTCACAGGTTGATGTTTAACCACTGAGTCACACCAGTGGGCCAGTAAATATTTTTTATGAGACTTACCTAGCTGTTATTTGTAGCTGTCATTCATTTGGCCTCATTACTGTATGACATGCTAATATATGAATATCACAATATATTTATTTATTTATTTATTTATTCTACTTTTGATGGAAATCTAACTCATTTCCAATTGTGGCTATTATGAATCCAGCTGCTTTAAACATTGTTGCATGTGTATCTTTGTGCAAAACTGCTTGCACTCCTGTTGAGCATTTATCTCTGAAGGAAATTGCTAGATCATGAAATGTTTGCTCAACTTTAGTAGACAATGCTAAACTATTTTCCTAAAGTAGCTGTCTCAATTTACATTCTCTCCAACAGTATGAGAATTTCCTTGTTCTGCATCCTTACCAGTGCTGGGTATGAACAGTCTTATTTTTTTATTTTTAGTTTTTTTACAGAAAGGGAGAGGCTAGAGAGTTAGAAACATCGATGAGAGAGAAACATCAATCAGCTGCCTCCTGAACACCTCCTACTGGGGAAGTGCCCACAACCAAGGTACATGCCCTTGACCAGAATCGAACCTGGGACCTTTCAGTCCACAGGCCAATGATCTATCCACTGAGCCAAACCGGTTAGGCTATGGACAGTCTTTTTAATTGCAACCATTCTGGTGCATACAGAGGGCGGGGGGAGAGGGGGAAAAGGGGAGGAAAGGCAAAAGTAGGTTTTACAGTTGTGAATACACTAGAGTTTATTCTTGTTTATTTTTTAAATAATTGTGTTATTTTTTCATACAAACAACTGTAAACCTACTTTTGCCCCACCCTATAATCAGTGATATCTCATTGTGATTTTAATTTGGACTCCCCTGATCAGTAATGATGTTGAGTATCTTTTTAAAAATGTATTTCCCACTTGGATATCTTTTCTCTAGTTTCTTGTTGATTCTTTTATTACATTATTTCGGGATCTTTTAGTATGAATTTATACTAAAAGTTTTCTTTATATTCTGATGAGAGTCCTTTATCAGGCACATGTATTGCAAATATTTTTACATGGTCAATGCCTTAGAGGTATTTTTGGATGAGAGGTCTTACTTTTAAAACAGTAAAATTTATCTATCTTTATGGTTAATATTTTTTTGAGTACTGGAAGAATGTGTTAGTCCTTAATAGAATATGATGAAAGTGACTGTGTAGAGTTCTGGGCCTTAGTCAAAAACTCACAAAATCAAAAATAGAATCCCAATCCTTTGACCCCTCAAGGATCACTCAAGCAGGCTGTTGGAGAGGCACTAAGGCCCCCAGCCTAGAGCCAGCACCAACTTGGCAGCCAAGTGAGTCAGTCATATCCCAGCCCTATTCAAGCATTCCAGCTTTCAGTTGATTACAGACCCAATGGACATATTACTACAACTATTGTAGATTCCAAATGAGAACTGCCTTGTTGAGCTCTTCCCATACTAATAAAAATCATGGAAAGGAAGTGATTGTTGTTGATTTAATCCACTTAGTTTTGGGGGTATTTTGTTATGCAGCAAATGATAAGTAACATAGTTACCATCTCTTACCATTCACCATCACACAATGATGGGCATGAAGCAAATGCTACTTTGGGGAGACTGACTCGAAGTCATCCATGCAGGCCGAGCCAGCGCAGGCAGGCCAACTTTCAAGTCTCTTATTTCAATGAATCCAGCACAGCCAGGGGAAAAGTAGCAAAGACCAAAGTAGAATATTTAGGCTCAGAAATTTTAGGCCTATTTAGTTGGACCACCAGCAAACACAGGTCACTTAAAGAATAGGCAAAAAATGTATACTTATAAATCCAACAGGTATCACTATGCTCAGCAAATGACAGTAAACCTTGGTGGAACCAGAGAGGACTTTTCTTAAGGTTGGGTTGACATATTTCCTAGGTCCTTATGATACACAGGCTTCCACTCTCTCCTAGGAGCTCTAATTCAGAATACAATTTTAATAATGGTTTCTACAAACTGTTAGGATCATTGGGTCCCTTATTTTCCATCAACAGTTCTAGAACATGTCTCCATAGGGAATATGGAAGAAGACAACAATTTAATGTGGTAAATGAGTTGAGCCTCTGGGAGGGGCTTTTGACCTTGAGGGGTCAAAGGATTGGGATTATAGTTTTGATATGTTCACAAGTGTGAAGTCTCTTGAACCTCAGTGGTTTTTTTACTCTGTGAAATAGATTTTATCCAATGTCTAAAGAAACGCTCTGACTATAATTTAGAAGATTTTCTAGTGATAAAATGTCTCCCTAGATAATAATTCTGTCTGTTCATTAAATGTCAGTAGCCTCTGGGGCATATCTCAGCAAACTTCTAGAACTCAGGAGTGCATGGCATTCAGGAACACTGAACAGATTAACCGATTAAAAAAATAATCACACTTCTATTTAAACAGAAGTGTATTCTGCTGAAATTATTATTGTTATTTTTTCATAAATACCTACAAGGGTCATATCATTTCTTGAAAAGAATTTGTACCTTGTGCTGAGCACTGAACTACAATACCGCTATATTTCTGTTCTTTTTTTAGTATATTGTTTACCAGTCCACAACTTGAAGTCACCAATACCTGTGGTTCTCCTCCCACTCATCCCATCTTGGGTAATATATGTTAAGTGTTGCTTTTGGGTCAGCTTTGCTGAGACAATGCTGGCTGGGTTTGTATGTTTGGTGGTAGCCTTTTATGCCTAGGCAGGTTGCCATGGCTGGCGGGATGGACGGGGCAGAAAGAAGGAAATGTGAATGACAGGTTTATAAGAGACCCAGCTCTTGCAGTTCAGTAGTAATGAGGAGCTTGGGCAGCAATGAAAGTTAGAAGTGACTGCTTTCTCTAAGGTAGAGTACTGCTGAAATACTTTCCCCAAATGCCTTCTGGAAATAAATCTGCAAGGCACACCAGACAGACATGAAACCAAGATTTATTAAAATACCCTTAGCATATTTACCATCAGAATCCATGAATGCAGTTCTCTGCAAATTCCAAAAAAATAGTTCTTCTATCTCTTAAAACAAATTAACAGAGGTATCAATAGATTAGGATAAATATAACCTATCATAGAGATAGAATCCTTTGAGTAGACAATCTACATTTTTCTAACCAATATATACTATGTACAAAAATACACTTGATGTGGTAACCAGGTAGTGTCAAGGAGGAAAATATACATATATATGCACACACATATTTTCATTATGTACAACCAATATTGGTTCCTTCACCTTTTCTTTTTAAAAATAAATACTTCATTTGGTTGCAAGTGACATTTACAAATTCAACTAATGAGCATTTCCAGCACTGACAAAATTAAATAGGCAAACAAATGAGAAATATATATTTTTAAAAAATTTAAAGGAAAAAATACCTGAATCCAATTAGCTTATTACAGTAAAAATATCCACGACCATGTCATGTAAGGTTTCATGTCATGTAAGGTTTCATGTCTTTAAAGTGCTGCCTCACTTCTCAAACTGCCTTTATTGCTTAAAATCCTTTAAGATGACTTCTACAGATTGGTCTAATATACTTGCAAGTCAAACATTTGACTATCTGAGACGTTCTTATACTTTCTCTTTATGCCTTTTCAAGAGTGTCACAGTTACTGTTGATCTGAAATCCACCACAAAGTGTCGACATCTGACCCAGATGCATGGAGATGTTTGAATCGTGAGTAGTAAGAATGGAGTGGCAATAAAAAGCCCATGATTCAAAATGTTTGTACAAAACTGAAGTCAATTTGTCCAATAGCACTGAAAAGTTATTTGAACTTCAAAAATTCAGTCATAGGCAGCATAGCTGGACTGACTTGTAATTTATCAAAAGAATGGTCCCAGTTAGACAGTTTTAAAGTAAAATCTACTAGAAGTTGAAGAGAACAACCCTCCCCCTAACCTTCTTAAAATAAAATAGAATAAAATGAAAAAGAAATGTATTTTCCATCCTTTTTATGGATTTTTCCCTCTTTGCCTAAGTGATGAGGTGATGCTGACATTAACAAGAGGCAGTCATAGTAGTGTGTCTCACTTGGTGACAGAGGAGCGCCCTGTCCAAAGGCCTGGGTAGCAGAGCACTGGGTGTGAGAGGAGGGGGTGAGGGCTCAGGGAGACACTGGGCTGTCTGTGAGGCAAAAGGGTAAAAGAGCTGGGTCCTGGAGAAACTGTAGAGTGAGAAAAAAATAGCTGTGGGTGTGAAAGAAAGGGAGGCCACAGCAGATTTACTAAAAGGAGAAAACAGAAATGAAGCTAGATGCCAAAATGACTTTTGGACAGGCACAGAGAAAAGAGAACGATCCCTGGACCACCAACCCCTTGGCAATGACTCCGAAATTGAATGACATTATTTCAGCAGGCACAGGCCAGTTTCCTTAGGATACTGACTGATAGGAGACACTGGGGACTCCCAAAGTTGCCACTGGTACAACCATGGTGAAAATGACCAGCTCCCTAACAATGCAATAATCAGCCAAATAGTGCACTCTGGCCTTGTTCAAATTTTCTTTCTTACCTGGCACTTGTGCTCCCTCAGCCCATGGCTTGCCATTTCACAAGGTAGAATGAACACACATAACTGCATGGACCCAATGCATTTTAAGAAAGCAGTGTCCATTTTAAGAAAGGGTGTTGCTAAGAAAATTAAACGTTTAAGGACTTGAGGTAATTTACATTTCTGTTAGGCCTGATTCCTATTAGGCTGCTGACTGATTTCACTTAGGTCAGGGCGTGCAGACCAGTGCTGATTTTCCAGGCCAAAGCATGATTCCCTAAATCAAACTCCAGGGGCACACTGCTCCCCACAGTAGTCTAAATTAAAACTCAATGAGAGAAAAGACTATAATGAATCAAAGACATGTTTTATCTAAAGAGTCTTAAAAATTATTCCATTTCTCATTTTAAAAGTTTCTGCCTTTTTAGAATTCTCAGATTGTTTCTTTAAAGAGAAATCCCTTTTAAAATGCTTATATTCTTTGAAGATTATATATTCGACTAACAGTAGTGTCACATTATTTGTGTTTTGAGAAATTGAAGAACTACAGAATTATAAAAGTACTTATTTGGGATAGTCCTATTCCTTTGGAAGACTAAAAAAATCCTGGGTGTGTCACCTTGGGCAGACAGGAGAATTGTTGCTAGACTTCCCCTCACTTACGGATTTGTTTCCAAAGGAAATGGATGTTTTTGGAGGATTACACAGAGTGAAATCTCAATGGGACTGAGACCTCCTTCTTTATGTCTTGGTGGTCAGGTGTAAAGAAATAAGACTATAGCTAGGGACCAATTGCCAAGGAGTAAGAAAAAAAATTAGCTATTTACAGTTTACTTGAATCTACCTAAAATGTAAAGATTTTGAATATCTTTTTAGTCTATTAATGGAAAGAGTAGTACTTTTTTTTTGTATGCTATACACCTATTTTTATATATCTCATAGAAAGAGACCTGGAATTCAAAGTTCATCCAAAGAGTTCTCAGAGAGTTCATTTCTGAACACATTGATGATCCATGCCGTGGGGAGGGAGAGAGTAATTTCTCTGTACACTCGGTGCCCTATGGGAATAGCTTTCATTTGGGAAACTGACTGATTGGTAAATAAAATTACACTTGTTCCATGAGACAAGAATGGAAGTAAGCCTTGAAAGAGAACAAGAAAGCAAAGTAGGTACAACTTTGCCAAAGATGTTGACAAGCCACCATGAATGCACACCTGAAAACACTTGACTAAGCATAATGCATTGGCAGCTCACACTATATATGGGGAAGAGTTATTCACTATCTTTTTTTGACATTTTTATAGTTTCAAAGACAAAGAGCCCCTTGGTGCCTTGGTGTCTGTACAGACAGAAATTAGGGAAATGCTCAGCCTACAAAACAGCCTAGATCTGGTAGCAGGCTGTTTACTCCATGGGGAAGAATGCCACATTCTTTGGAGGTGAATTTCTACAATTTTGTTAGTCCAATGCTATAGAATTTCACAAAAAACATTTTTTAAAAAGCTCATAGAAGTAAGTATCTGGATCAGCTTTTAGAAAAAGAGGCAGACTGGAGGTTCTTGTTATTGAGGGAAAATTAAAAAAAAAACCAACAAACAGAAAATTATATAAACATAGATGGAATGTAGAAGAATAAATTAATGGCTTTAGCTACCACTTCTATATAAAAATTGAGATTAAGTCAGTCATCCCCAGATCATAGAGTGGAGAAGAAATTCATGAACAAGCACTTCATAGATATAATATGCAATAAAGTCTGGAGTTCATTTGAACTGCTGATTGAAGTGAATCAACATACCAAAGAAAGGAAGGATGAGAGGAAAAAGGTCCTCTATGTTACAACCACCAGGCTGGTTGGGAGAGGGGCTGGAGATAGAGGGGAAATGAATCCAATATGCTCCATCTGAGGACAGCTAACCTACTGAATGAGGCTTGATTTGCTTCCCTAATCTCATTGGTAGAAATTTCCCAGGTACTTAAGAGACAGAGTGAGCTAGCTGCCATTTTAATATCTTTATGCTTTCAAGTAAGTTGTCAACCACACAATAGGCTTCAAGTTGGACATATTAAAACTCTCTTGAATCACTACTGCCTAGCAAAGCATTGATCTGGAGGGTTTGTTAGAATGCCCATTCCTTGAGAAGGAAATGAAGAATTGTGAAACTAATATTCAATGCTTCTAACAAGGTGTCAACTGGTGGGTATGCACAAATGACACAAAATGGGCCACTCAGTCCCATACAGCTGTTATAGGCCTGGGTTCAATTGCTAACGTAGTTGTACATACTGATATGTGAGACTAAAAGAGCCAGGTATGCCTAGGCCTGTTTTTGCAGGTACTTGAAGTGACTTCTGCCCAAATTATAGAGAAGGTTCCAAGCAGCTGGACTGTTACTCTGTACAGCTGGAAAATGGAAATATATCAACAAGTTATTTGCATTTTGGAGGGGCTAAAAATGATTCCTACTTTTCAATTCCTACTAAATACTATTAGGTTGGCCACACAAACTTGTTTCTCTTATGCTGCAGATTTCTTTAAGATGACAAAGTAGCTTACACGAATGAAAGGTCATGACTTTTTTGAATCCACTTTCTTCAGTGGTATTGTTCCTGAAGATACAATATGTATTATGTGAAATATGATAGTCATGGTCTTCTGGATGTTCCGTGCATTTATAAACTGCTCTTAAGAAAATCCAGAGTAAGGAAACTTAAATGGTCTAGCATTTCTACTACACCTTGCCACTTCTCCTTCCACATGGCTTTTTCAAAAATTGACTCATTGAATTTCACAGTATGTTCATTTTTTAAAAATAATTTAGAAACCAATAAATTAATTTGTAGATTGCCAAATCTGCTGATGCTTTTTATTTTCCCTTCCAGTTCTTGGCATTTTGTTTGTTTATTTTATTTGTGATTTTTTTTTCTTCAGATTAGAACAGGCAGGATCAAGAAAATAAAACTCAAATCCAACAGTTCTTCCTAGTGATTCCTAAAGACAACTTAAACTACTTTATAACATTGTATATTTGATTTTTTTGGAAAAAGCTGTATTTTTTGACTTCTCTCTTCTTGACACAGAAAGTCCTAAATTGTTTTTATCTTTGTTTAGGGCAAGGAAGAGTGCCAAAACAGACCAACTTATTAGCTCAAGGAGTGAAGAGGTTCCCTTGCCAAAGTTAAAGCCTGGTTACTGGGAAAGAGACTGCGGTTTTGCTAATTCCCCCTCACACATTGACTTGCTGCTGACTGCTGGGATGCTGCAGGCAGTGATATGCATGAATGACAGCAGGCAAGGAAGGAGAAATAGAAATGAGAAAACATAACACCCAAGAAAGCAAGAATAATTGAAATGAAAACTCCCCCACTGCAAGGAGTGCAAGCTATGGAGAGATGTACATTCCTTCTGCTATATCCAAGCCCATGGAAGAACTATATTGATGACTATCTTTGGGGAGATTTCCAATACCACCAAAAATTCTTTTCCTTCCTTCAGTTTCTCCAGTTGCTCCACCAGCAGCTTACAAGCTTTTCACTTAGGAAACACCATTCCTCATGGTATTTATGGACAAAGGGGTGCCGAAGGGAGGTTCAGCAGGTGTGCAGCTTCTACTGTCCCTACTTGGAGAACAGGAGGTGGGAGACCAGCATTCAGTCTGACATTCAATTTCTCAACCACACTGCCAATTTTTTTAGGCTACAACATTTCCAGATGTAATAGCACCACCAGGTTTCCTTATCCTACTTCTCAGGTTTTAGAAATTCTTCCTCTATAATTACTAGGTAGTTGCAGCAAGCATTTGAAGAGACATCATGGACATAAATTCAAGTATTCAAAAGGCAACTGATAGGCAGCAGGTCCATCACCTGTGACAGTGAGGGAGTCACCATCATCAGTTTCTACTTGACCAGACTCTTCCCTTTTTTCTCTCCCAGTAAGCTGCCTCTTCTTGGGTTAAAAGCCACAGAGCACACCTCCTTCTAACCTGATTTTTGACACCTCACAGGCCTGAGGTTTTTTTATTTTTACCTAAGATAGTTACATCATACTCTGGTTTTATATGATATACTTGTGTGCTTGAGGAATGATGCCAATTACTCATGCAAGAATCTGAACTGCTATCTACTGTGCCCTGATGTAATGAATCTTGGCTAGAAGAGAAAATGATATTCACAAGCTAAGATTTCCCAGAGATTAACTGGGAAGCTTGATGTGAGTGTCTGGTTAAGCAGAATAGCAGTACTGGCCACTCTCCCTCTTGGGGAAGGGCTGTGGTCAGAACAGCCACTTAAGTCCTGCTTGCCTGAAATGCTCAAGCTCTAGTGATACCCCAACTATTTCCTCTCCATGAGAAGTTTAGAGACACCTGCTGTGGGTAAACACAATCTCAATTGCATTTTAGAGGGAACATTTTAAGGTCTCCAGGCTGTTTTCGATGGCCTACCCTGAACAACTCTTGTGAACCTTGACTAATGATCAACTTAAGTTAGAAATGAAGGTGATGTCAACAGTGTAGCATGTGTGTGGATTGGGGAGTGGGTATCTGGATACATACTGCAGGATTCAAACTGGGTGAAAATGATGGTGATCCTGCCCTGGTGTCTTAATATACTAACATATTGCCCTTGACTAATCTTACAAAATTACTGCTTCCCCAATATCAGCAGGCAAACCTTGCTCTTTAGAAAGAGGTATTTTACTGCCAATTTCTAGTCTATCCAGGAGGATAAAACCCACCTCAGGCTGCATTTGTCTAACTCTCAAATTAAATATTCCCACTTTTTATTCCTCCCCATTGATTCCCTGAGAGCATGGGTTATGTGGCCAAAGTGACAGTCCTGCTTATCTTCAGTGATTTTCTTATGAGCACCACTCTTCAAGACTTAAAGGGAATGATGGCGACTCCACTGAAAGCCACTGGCAGCTGTCTCCCATTGGGTCTCTAAGGATACACATGGATCCAAACATATGTTGGGCTCACTGAACTCAAAGTTGATTCCCAAGGCATAGGCAAAACAGGCACTTTTTTTTTTCACGATAATACCAAAAGGCATGTCACAGAGCCCAGAATGGCTGTAAGCAAAATTTGTTTTCAATTGATGAATTCCTTAGGTTCTTCCTTTTCATAACTGTGAAAAGGAAGAAACAATATAAGAAAACAGTCTAGTCCAGTGGTCGGCAAACTCATTAGTCAACAAAGCTTCTTGCTCACAAGTAACTTCTTTTAGTCATGTAATTTTCTTACCAGCTTTCCTATTTTGCTTGTCTCATCCTTTTATTTTGAACTGGAAAAAAATAACAACAACCCAACTATCCTACCATATTCCTTTCTTTTGAAAAGATGGTTAGCACCTGCATGAATATGGCTTCAGAGACTTGATTGGATCCTGACTGTGCATTCTTGATTCCCAAGACAGGCATTTTATTAGGATATGGTGCCACTTTAATAAGCTGGATCTATTTTGGGTCCCTGAGAGGGTTGATACCTGGCAGGCATGTCCTGGGTAAACATTCAGCCACCTGGAAGTTGAGAGGTTCTGGGAAGATCATGGGACAAGGGTCAGGCCACACCCCGCAGCTGGATTGGGAAGGGTTTTAGAGTTGTTGCTCCACCATTTGGAGGAGAAAGCTTTGACCTTTCTCCCTTCAAGGCCCAAACCTGGTAGTCTTTGATCCTATTATCAGTTCATCCTCAATCCCCTCTTTTTTCTACTCACAAGGTAGATTCCTGTCTCTTGTGACTCAAGGAGCTGTGGTCATGTCAGCTCCCAGGATCCGAAAAACTGCATGTGCATGATATTTCATTAATGTGAACACCCTCTTTGCATTTGTGTGTAAAAAACTTTTTGGAACTTAACTTTTCAGACATTAAAGACCTCTGTCACATGCCTGTCTGTCAAGGGTTAAGGTCAGAACAAAAGGCTGCAAGTAACATTTGCAGTCCTGTCTGGAAACTGCCTCCTGGGGTTGGTGGGAAAGGTATGGTTGCACACGGTCCCAGAACAAGATGTAGAGCTCAGGTGCACATCAACAAGACATTGCGCATTAATGAATATTCTGAAATGTGAAATGGTTCTGTTACTGGGTCACTTGTCAAAGCAACTGCTTTGATCCCAAGTGTTTCCCTGCTCAGATATCACTGTTTCTTCCAGAATTTGGGATGGAGACTCCCTGCTGGTTCAGGAAACCACAATGAATTGCTTAATGGCTGATGTCAACTCCCTGCATCATAATTTGTTTTCCAGGTTTATGAAGTTTATGGTTGCTCCACCATGTATAATCCCATTTCTTCTCCTTTCCATAACATAAACAACAATAAGATAACGATTTCTCTCCTCTTGGAAACACATAGTCTTGAACCTCTTTAAAAATAGTTTGGGTAAATGTCAACATTTTTGGTGAGAAAGACACTTCAGGATCTTGATGCAATGGGATCAAAATTAAGGTCAATAGTCAAACCAGCAGTGTGTAAAGGCTTGAACTCTCTCAAGGTAACTGTCGTAAGATCCCTCTCTTGTTTGGTCACAAATTTATATATATCGAGAGCGGGTTAGAAAGCCCGGAATCTTTGCTTTTAAACATTTTTTGGAAAACCTTGGGGATTTCTTCTGATCTTATAACAAAGTTGATGTTAGACCTCTACAGAAAAAAATCATCAAATACTCCTGCAATGTTCCCTTACACAGCTTGTCATTGGTTCTGTGGCTTAACCAGGGACTTCTTTGGGAAGGCACAAGCTCTCACTTCAGATGACCTCACAAAGCCATGAGCAAAAGCAATATTTAGTAACGTGTCTTTCAAGAACTTCCTGCAGCGCTGGTATTGCAAAGGATAAGCAAGGTAATCAGTCTTGCTGTCATCTTCAGTGTCTCTTTTTTAGTTGGTGGTCACACTGGCTTCCTTTTGACGTAGTCTTTCTTTCTGTTGTTTAAGGAAAAAAAAACACGTTTATTATCATTCCTTTTCTAATTTTTCAACTTCCTCAAATTTTGCTAAGATTCTAAAATTTTGGTCTAGCATTCTAGAGTTGTACTACATGCCCTAAAAATAAGAGTGTTTCTAGCCTTCTTTCCTGAAACCTTCAGTTACCAGCCCCTTCCAACCTATCACCCTTATTCTCCAACAAACCAACAAAGTAATAACCAGCTAGTAAAAATATATCCATCTGAAACACTGACCATTACTATTCCAGGTGGTTGTTCTGTGATAAAAGTCCTAGTTTTGTAGTGTTACTCAAAGGCTCCTTCCATTCCTAACCGTGGACCACTAATGGAATTATGGAATGCTCAAGAAATAGTTTCTAGGGAGTCTAAATATGAAAAGTCAAACTGGAAGATGATCAGATGTAGTCTATGCAGAATGGCAGGAGCTCCCATTCACCATAGATATTCTGCTCTGTTTTCCCTGAGCTTCCCTACCAGAGACAAATTTCTCATGGGGAAGAACGTGGAAGTCTGCTTGGCAGGATGTAAACACAGACAAGAACACAAAACAGAAATACAGGCCCTCACTGTGTCTGGGCTTTAGAGAAGTAAATATATTAAGCATAGTGATGGGTGTGTCTGCTCTTAGGGGTGGGAGAATAGAAGGCTAAAGGAGAAAGGGGATATGATGTTACAATAAATTATTATATTGGTCTAGATGTAAATGCATGTTGATGACTTTAAACACCCACCCCTAGTTTGGTCTCCATCCCTATCTTATAAAATTAAATCAGGAATCAGTTTTCAAGCTCTTCCCTAATTTTTACCAAAATAAACAATAAAACAAACAACCCGAAGAAGTTGAGGATCACAACTGGGAGCTTGCTTATAGTGGAGGTCACTTACAAAAGCATAGCACTGAATCTCTTATCTAAAGCAGCGATTTTCAGCCTTTTTCATCTCATGGCACACATAAATTAATTACTAAAATTCTTCAGCACACCAAAAAATATATTTTCTTTTTTGCCAACCTGACAACAACAAAAAAGTGTATAATTTTGATTCATTCACACTGGGTGGCTATTGTTGGGTTGGCTGTTGTCATTTTTTTAAAAAAAATTTGGCACTCTAAAGGAAACAAGGTCAGCACCTCTGTGAAGGATTTTAAGGTTGTTGTATTGTATGTTTTAAAATTCTTGTGGCACACGAGTTGGAAATTGCTGGTCTGTTGAGCTATGTCTATTCTCTTTGCCCATGGATATAGGTTTGGCTATAAAAGTTAGGACAGAAATCCAAATAAGAGGCCTGGGAAAAGGGCAAGAGGCCAATGAAGACAGAAGGTAAAAAATCAATGTTGAGCTCACTGTCACTGAAATCCTACAAGTGAGTGTAATGAACAGTGTCAATGGGTATGGGGGATGTGTCAGCTCAAGGAAGGGCTCTGTGCACTAACCACTGGCTTTGCTGGCAAAGCTGTATGGCCCTGGCTTCTCTATTTCTCACTCATCAACTCATTTAGCTGCTGATAGGGTTATGAGAGACACCACAGTCAATAAATAGAAATAATCTCACTTTATAATTTATCTTCCACTTGGATTGTCACAGCAGTTGAAGCAGCTGGCAAAAAGTATTTGTGACACAAAAGGATAATACCAAGTAGCTATAGGAGGTCAGGGCACAGGGAAGGGAGGGTCTGGGCACAGGGAAGGGAGGGTCAAAGTGAGGAGAATGATAGTCCCACTTTCCACTCACTGCTATTCCCCATTGTAGCGTCAACCAAAGTTGCCAAAATTCATGATAACAAGGAAAAGAACTAACACTTACTGAGCTCTTATTATGTGCTAGGCACTTTACCTGTCTCTTCCTATCTTCCTCAAAATAACCCTAAAGCAAAGATAATATTATTTCTCTCTTTTCACAAAAGAGGGAGAAGCAAAAGAACTTCACTAAGGTTTTACAACTAGTAAGTGGCTGATATGGGATTCGAATCCTGACACCTTGGGTTCATAACCATTTAGCTATACCAACTACTGTCTGTGACAAACAGGTGGAGATTCATTGTGATCCACCCTGAAAACATGACCTTAGAGTACAACTTGCCCCCACAGGTAAGAAGCCGGACCAGACTGCTGGTTTCTAGGACAGGGAGGACTTCTGGGGCTCAGAGTGTAGTCCTGGTTTTTGTTATCCATCTGTGAAGTGGTATAGGTAGACTGTCTTTTATGCATCTCAGTTTTTTTACAGATTAAAAGAGAAGCCTACCCCTTTCTTTAACTGGGGAAAGAAATTGATGAGAATGAAATGCTTAACATTTTAGGAGAAAGGTGCTTTGAGAGGAGTGGGATCACGGCATGTGGGGGAAGGGCAGTGGAAGGGTATGACAAGTGACTCAGTTCAGTTTATTAGAACACTAGAGGCCCAGTGCATGAGATTTGTGCACTCAGGGTCCCTCAGTCTGGCCTGCATCCTCTCACAATCTGGGGGTCCTTGGGGGATGTCTAACTGCTGTTGAGGCAGGATAGGCTACCACCACTGCTGCTGCATTCACCAACTGTGAGCCCGGCTCTGGCTGATTGGCGGTCCCCCTGTGGAAGTGCACTCCCCTGTGGGAGTCTGTCCCCTGGTGGTCAGTGCATCTCATAGAGACCTGTTGCTCTGCCATTCAGTCAATTTGCATATTAAGGTCTTATTATACAGGATGACCTTTGTTGAATTTGATGGAAACACATGAAGCTGTTTTGTTCCTCACTCCCTCCTCTCGTGTGTGTGTGTGTGTGTGTGTGTGTGTGTGTGTGTGTGTGTTTAATCTATACACTACTCTGGAATGGGAATTGAGAAGATGGATACTACCTATCATCCACCTGAGTTTTATCCTTAAAATTCAGACACACTCCTGGGGGCACATCAGTTATAATGAAAAATCTTGAGGTTATGTTGAAAAATCTATCTTACCAGACTGGCCGTGGGATTGATTTTCTTTGTCTCCACTTTCTTCTCTGAAGTCAACTTGCTGACTGACTCCTGAGCCATTTTCAATCTGAAATTAAAATGGAATGGGGAGGGGAGAGGAGGGAAAGGAAGGTTGGAATAAAGAAAAGAAGAAATAGGAAGAGATCAGGTTAAACAGAAATCCAAATGATGTTGAGTTAATCAACACTGATGCATTGCTTATGGGATTATAGAATAGCAGTCACTTAGGCAGTTTTTCAAAATGTTAAGCATAGTTACCATATGACTCTGTAATTCCACTGCTAAGTATATAAATATATATATAGGCAAGAAAATAAGGAATGGTTTCAAAACTTTTCATTATTAAACTTGAGGCCCAGTGCACAAAATTCATGCTTGGTCACCCCCAACTGCCCTCCTCTGCTGGCCTGATCTCCCTCAACTGTCCTCCCTTGCAGGCCTGGTCACCCCCAACTGCCCTCCCCTGCTGGCCATCTTGTGGTAGCCATCTTGTATCCACATGGGGCAGCCATCTTTGACCACATGGGGGCAGCCATCTTGTGTGTTGTAGTGACATTCAATTTGTATATTACTCTTTTATTAGTTAGGATTTGATAAGATAAAGGCCTGATGCATGGGTAGGGATTGGCTGGTTTGCCTTGAAGGGTGTCCTGGATCAGGGTATGGGTTCCCTTGGGGTGTGGGGTGGCCTGGGTGAGGGGCCTTTGGTGGTTTGCAGGCGGGCCACACTCCCAGTGACCCAAGGGGAGGCCCTGGTATCTGGGATTTATTTATCTTTTATAATTAAAACTTTGTAGCCTTGAGCACAGGCCAAAGCAGGCAGAAAACTTGGCTTCCTCCATTGCTGGGGAAAACCAAGCCTCCTGCTTGCTCTGTGGCCACAGCCATCTTGGTTGGGTTAATTTGCATACCCGCTCCTGATTGTATGGTGGGTGTGGCTTATGGGCATAGCAGAGGTACCATCAATTTGCATATTACTCTTTTATTAGATAGGATTCTAACTAGGTGTCAAGGTTTATCTTCTGTGTTATCAAATGTAAATTACCTTCCCTATCTGAGGGGCTCACCTAGATGACTTTGGAAAGTCTGTGCTTTTGTGTCCAATGCAGGAGTTTTTAATCTACAGAAAACTAGCTGCAGTTAATTTAGTCTCCATGTGTATGTCAAGGCTATCTGACTTGTGATCCATCCACTCAGCAGACAATATGGACACAATTTTCAAAACTGAAGTTTTCAGGAAACATGAAAATGAAAAATATGAAAATTCACCAATTGACATCAAGAAAGTAAAAAGCAACCCAAAGAATGGGAGAAAATATCTATAAATCATAAATCTGACAAAGGACTTGTATTGAGAATACATGAAGAACACTTACAACTCAGAAGAACAAACTGCCCAATTGAAAAATAGGCAAAGGATTTGAATAGACATTGCTCCAAAGAAGACATACAAATGGCCAATAAGCACATGAAAAAAGGACAACAGTTTTAGTCATCAGGGAAATGCTTTTTTACATTTGTTAGGATGGTTAGAATGAAAAAGGAAGACAATACAAGTATTGGAAGCAAGGACTTAGAGGAATTGGAACACTGATGTATTGCTTATGGGACTGTAGAATGGCACAATTGCTTAGGCAGTTTTTCAAAATGTTAAGCATAGTTACCCTATGACTCTGTAATTCCACTGCTAAGTATATAAACATATGTATAGGCAAGAAAATAAAAATATATATCCATATAAATACTTGCATATGAATGTTTATAGCAGCATTATTTATAATACCCAAGAGTATAAACAACCCAAATTTCCATCAGCTGAAAAATGGATAGACAAAATACGATATATCCATGTAATGAACTATTAATAGACCTTAAGAAGGAATGAAATTCTGATACATGCTACAAAGGACATGAACCTCAAAAACATTAAAGTAAGTGAAAAAAGGCAATTACAAAAATCCACATATTATATAATTCCATTAATGTGAAATGTCCAGGATAGGCAAATCCAGAGATAGAAAGTGGGTTAGCAAAGCCAGAGGCTGGGGATCCAGACAATATCAACTATTACTGAAGTTGTGGGGGAATGAGAACTGACAAACTGCACTGGGAAGTGTAAATTGGTATAGCTGACTTTGGAAAATAAAGTAAAACTGCAAACATTCATACCATATGAGCCATCAATTTCTCTTCTAGGGAGATGAGCTTTCACTGTGGTAATATGTGCAATAATGAGAAATTGGAAACCTAATGATTAGGTTCAGTGGGGTAATAGATGGATGGTAATTTATATATGTAAAACCCTAATATGCAAATGGACCAAACGGGAGAACAACTGAACAACCAATCGCTATGATGTGTGCTGACTACGAGGGGGCACATGCTAAACATGGTGGGTATCAGCAGCAGGTGGTAGAGTGTGGAACCTGGTGGGTGTCGGCCGTGGTGAAATGGTGGAGTAGGTCAAGGCGGGGTACCAGACCAAAGTGGGGTGCCAGACCAAAGTGGAGCACCTGTTGCTGTCATTGGGGCGAGCCTCTGGTGATTACTGAAAATTTTTTTGCTTCCACACACTGCAATCCTGCCTAGTGCTTGCACCTGTTGCTGGCACTGGCCCTGCTCACCCCTGAGGGCTTCTCTGCCTCCCCCTGTTCCTGAGGGGCAATCAAGGCAGCAGCCGCCATTCACACTTGCTGACAGCACTGGCCCCGCTCGCATCCACTGCTGGCACCTGCCCCAATCGTTCTGTGCCTTCAGTGGGTGCGAGTGGGGCTGGTGCCATCAGTGTGTGGGAGCAGTGGCGATGGGAGCAGAGCTGTTAGCAGACAGGGGATCGGGGCTGTGGTGGGAGGGGCTGGGCAGGGGCATAAAGGATGGGCCAAGACCTGCCCCTGTGCCTACCTCAGCCTCACAGCCTACAGTTTCTATCAAGGTGCACAAATTCATGCATTGGGCCCCTAGTAGTAAATAACAGTGAACATTCAGGTACAGTTCAACCTGGTTTATATGAATTACACCATTTATTTCTCATTTATTTCTCATGATATAGGAACTATCACTATTCTTATTTTATAGGTCTTGATCACCCTGTAATACTGATTTTTTAAAAATTATATTCATTTAATGGAATATGGGATAACTGAGAACTAAATTTATTTTTGTTGACAGAATATATAATCAACAATTACATAGAAGAAATATATTCAGGTCCTCAGCCACTATGGAAAACAGTATGAAGGTTCCACAAAAAATTAAGGATAGAGTTACCATGTGATCTAGTGACCTCTCTTCTGTGGATATGCCTAAAAAATTTGAGAACATTTAATTGCAAAGATATATGCATTTCTAAATTCATTGCAGCAATATTTACAGTGGCCCAGACATGGAAATAACCAGTTTCCTTTGATAGATGATTGATAAAGAAGATGTGGTACATAGGGGAGGAGGGGCAAACATAGGTTTATAGATGTGATTATGCAAATAAATATTCTTGTATTATTTATTTATTGTATTATTTATTTGTTTTTTTCTTATTATTATTACTAGAGGCCCAGTGCATGAAATTCGTGCATGGGAGGAGGGGGCTGTCCTTCAGCCCAGACTGCTCCCTCTCCAATCTGGGACTCCTTGAGGGATGTCTGACTACCTGGATCAGACCTGAACAGGCAGTTGGACATCCCTCTCACAATCCAGGACTGCTGGCTCCCAACTGCTCACCTGTCTGCCTTCCTGATTGCCCCTAACTGCTTCTACCTGCCAGCCTGATCACCCTCTAACCACTGCCCTGCCAGCCTGATTGATGCCTAACTGCTCCCCTGCCAGTCTGTTTGCCCCTAACTGCCCTACCCTGTGGGCCTGGTCACCCCTAACTGCCCTCCTCTGATCATCCCCAACTGCCCACCCTTGCAGGCCTGGTCCCTACCAACTGCCCTCTCCTGCTGGCCTTCTTGTGGTGGCTATCTTGTGTCCACATGGGGGCAGTCATCTTGTGTGTTGGAGTGATGGTCAATCTGCATATTACTCTTTTATTAGATAGGATAGAGGCCTGGTGCATGGGTAGGGGCCAGCTGGTTTGCCCTGAAGGGTGTCCTGGATCAGGGTGGGTGTTCCCTTAGGGTGTGGGATAGCCTGGGTGAGGGGCCTGTGGTGGTTTGCAAGCTGGCCACACCTCCCAGTGACCCTGGAATAGATTTATTTATCTTTTACAACTGAAACTTTGTAGCCTGGAGCGGAGCCAAGCCTCCTGCTTCCAAAGCCACTGAAACTTTGTTGCTTTAAGCAGAGGCCTTGGAGGGCCAGGGTTTGTGAAAAGCTTGGCTTCCTCCATCACCAGGCGCAACCCAAGCCTATCTCCTACCCTTTCTGTGGCCGTAGCCATCTGGTTAGGTTAATTTGAATACTTGCTCTGATTGGCTAGTGGGCATGGTTGGTGGGCGTGGCTTGTGGGTGTAGCAGAAGTACAGTCAATTTACATATTACTCTTTTATTAGATAGGATTGTTATTACTTTGTATCTTTACTTGTGATTTACCTTATAATGATGGTTGGCAATTTAACTTATATTTGTCCACCCTGCATGTACAATGTAATATTATTCAGTCATAAGAAAAGATAAAACACTTCTATTTGTGACAACATGCATAGATCTTGAGAATACCATGCAAAGCAAAATAAGTCAGACAGAAAAAGTTAGGAAACATATTATTTCACTCATATGTGGGATATAAAACTGAAAGTAACAGATAAACAAATAAGAAAAACAAATAAGACAAAAACTCACATACACAAACAACAGTATGGTGGTTACCAGAAGGAAGGGAGTTGGGAGAAGTAAATGATAAAGGGAGTCAAATATATGGTGATGGAAGATTTGAGATTGGGTAGTAGGCATATCATGCAATATACAAAAGATGTATTAGAGAATTGTAGACTTGAAACCTATATATTCTTTTTAACAAATGTCAACCCAATAAATTTAATAAAAACCCTAATTACAAATATCAGAAACATGATATTGAGAGAGTGAAGCATTCTGCAGAGTGACACAGTGAGGAGGCCAAGTGCTCAGGCTCCAGAGCCTGACTATGGGATTAATTCTGAGCATCACCACTTACTAGCTGTTTCACCCTGGACAAGTGACCTCTCTGTGCACCTTGATTTCCTAAAAAGGGGGATGACAAAAGACTACTACATACAGTCATTGAAAGGATGGAAATAGTACAATTCCAGACACAATGCAATCACTCAATACATGTTCCTTACTATTGTCTGTGCATACAATATGCTACATTGTGTGTTTATAAATGGAACCCACAAAACAGTATTGTTCACAGATGCCTGTATGTGTGTGTAAACATACATATAAACATCTATCTATATTTATATACAGACTGGAAAGTTCCTTATTAGTTTCATGATGGAGATTATTTCTAGAAAAATGAAAGAAGATAATGGCTTTGGGAGGTAGTGTATAGAACAGTACAATTAAATTTTTATAATGCCTCATTATTTTTAAATTAAAGACTCTTAAATAACACTTAGTAAATGTGAAGAGATAATTTCAGGTGGTGGGAATATGGGTGCTGTTATTCTATGTTTCTTTCAAAAATTTTTTTTTCAAAAATATTTTAAAAGTACTAAATATTCAAAAATCCACCAACTCACAGACTCTTTGAAAACCCCCAACTGCCTTCCCTTGCAGGCCTCCACTCGAAGCTACAAAGTTTCAGTTATAGAAGATAACATGCTGATGAAAAGCAAAGACCTACAACCAACATTATACTCTATCTAGCAAGGGAGAGATAAAGATCTTCCCAAATAAGAAAAAGGTGAAGGAGTTTATCACCACCAACCAGTATTATAAGAAATGTTAAAGGGATTGCTCCAAGAAGAAGAAAAAATATATGAGTAAGAAAATACTGTAAAGAAAAATATTTTTACTGACAAAAGACAAATATCAGAAAAGAAATGGATCAACCAACACTAAAGCTAGTACACAGATTAAAAAAAACAAAAGTAGAAAGATCCTGTATAATTCCAACAGTAAATTAAGGGATACACAAAAACACACAAAAGAAGCAAAATATAATGATAAAAAATATAAATGGGGAGGAGGTTAATAAAAATGGTAGTGATTTTAGAATGTATTTGAACTTAAGTGACCATCAATTTAAAATACAGTGGTACCTTGAGATACGAGTTTAATTTGTTCCATAACCTTGAGACATGGGAAACTATGAGAGGCTTGAGTTGCGGTAAATTGGTGGGTCTTGTGCAGTCGGCTAATCCGCGCGATTATTCCTATCTCAAATGTTGCTTGTATTTCAAAGCAAAAATCGCTCGCTCGATAGCTCATATCTCAAAAATCTCGTATGTTAGGGCACTCGTATCTTGAGGTACCATTGTAGACTACTATACACATAGCTTCCTATACAAGCAGCACATGGTAACCACAAACCAAAAATCTATAAGAAAGCCTATATAATAAAAGGCTAATATGCAAATAGACCGACTAATGGAACAACTAACTAACTGGTATCTGTGACGTGAGATGACCACTAGGGGACGCATGCGAAACATGGTGGATGTCGGCCATGGCAAGATGGTGGAGCAGGTAAACGGGGATGTCAGACCAAGGTGGGGTACCATTCGCTGTAATCGGGGTGTCTCTAGTGGGTACTGAAAATTCTTTGCTCCTGTGTGCTGTGGTTCTGCCCTGTGCTTGCACCTGCTGCTGGCACTGGCTCTGCTGCTGGTGCCTGGTATTGGCTCCAATCTCTTGGCACTGTCAGTGAGTGTAAGCACTCCCTGCCAGCCCTGCTCGCCCCTGAGGGCTTCTCTACCTCCCCCTGCTCCTGAGGGGTGATTGGGGAATATGCTGCTGGTGCTGGCCCCAATTGCTCCATGTTGTCAGCAGGTGTGAGTGGGGCTGGCGCCATCAGCATGTGGGAGAGGCAGCGGCGGGAATGGGGCTATGGGCAGACAGGGGACCAGGGGCCATGGCAGGAGGGGCTGGACAGGGGCACAGAGGATGGGCTGAGACCTGCCCCTGTGCCCACTGCAGCTTCATGGCCCAAAGTTCCTTTTAAGGTGCATGATTTCATGCACTGGGTCCCTAGTAAATAAAATAAATCTAAACACAACAAAAAAAGTAATCAACATACAAGAAAGGAGAGCAAGAGAATAGAAACAGAGAACTACAAAACAATATAAAACAACTAATAAAATGTCAATAACTACATACCTTTTAATAATTACTTTAAATGTAAATGGATTAAATGCTGCAATCAAACAATGAATGGATAAAGAAAAGGTGATACATATATGTACAATGGAACATTAGTTGGCCATAAAAGAGAATGAAATCTCACCATTTATGTTGACATGAGTGGACCTAGAGGATATTATGCTAAATAAAATGTCAGACAAAGAGAGACAAATACCATATGATTTCATTTATATGTGGACTCTAAAAAATAAGATAGATGAACAAACAAAACAAAACAAAAACAAACTCACAGTTATAGAGAATAAACTACTGGTTGCCAGATGGGATGGGGATTGTGGGGATGGGTGAAAAAGGTAAAAGGATTAAGAAGTACAAATTGGCAATTATAAAACCAGTCAGGGGGTGTAAAGTACAGTTTAGGGAATATAGTCAATAATATTGCAATAACTATACATTGTGTCAGTTATGTGCAAAACTTATGGGGGGATCACTTTGTAAGTTATATAAATGTGTAACCGCTATATTGTGCACCTGAAACTAATACTATATTGAATGTCAATTGTAATTGAAATTTTTTTAAAAGAAAAAAAATCCTATTTTTTCTTCAGGGAATTAAGTAAAAATATATTGCTCAACATTAATCACATATTTGCTTAATATTGAAGAAGTGGTTGAGTGTCTTAGCTCTTTATTAGCTAATTTTACACAATTTACTTAAAACATTTGCTTAACCTAATCTAACCTCTCAATCCATATGCTCAAGTTAGTTACAATGAATTCAACATGCTGACTTGTGCACCAGGAAAGAAATATAAATGAGACAAAGATGAGCAATGATTTACAAAACCCATGAAGAACTAGATCTGCAAAGCTGCCCTGAGAACAGGCACTTCCCTTCACTGACATAGGTCTGAGTGTATACACCACAATGCCTACTAAATTTTTCCATTTGCAGCAATAACTAGGACTATCCCCCCTAAAAGAAAAGAATGCATCAAAAGGAGCAAGTATTGGGGAGACTCTGGCTATTAAAGAATTTGCAAACCACGACGATGGTGTTGTGAGTCAGAGCTTGGAGCATCTACTCTTTTGGGCTTCCTTCCAGCAAGGATGGCTTTCAAAAAGAACACCTATTAGTGACCCACAATCCCAATTCCAATGGAGTGGTTTGGAATTACCATTTCTCTCCCAGCCCCCTAACTTTTAGGGAACTTTTTCTGGACACCTTTTGCTTTAGTAGTTCCTTTTCACCTTTGAATTCTGGTGTCTTCTCTCAGAATTGGTTTTCTACCACCCTCCTGCTCAGCATTGCTTTTTCCAGCTTCCACATCCTTCGGCAGCACTGCAACCTCTCTCCACATTGGCCAGGTAGAGGCACGGGGATAGGAGCCAACCTAAAGCCCTGTCTCCACTGTAAACCTTTTCCTACTGGTCTTGGCTATTGTGCAGGTCCCAGGCAGTCACCCATACCCCCTTCCCAAGGCAATTCTGACCTCAGTGACCCCATCCTGCTCTTCTCCTAATATTTTCATTCACTGACTAGTCTCCCTTTCACAGGGTCTTGAAAATCACACGGATTGGGAGAAGGCAAAATTGGGGCAAGTAGTTTCAGCATCCGCTGGCTTTGATTCTAATTCTAACTCTGCCAGTTATTAGAAGACTTGGAGCAAATAATCAACTTTTGTAAATTTCAGTTTCCTTATCTATGAAATTGAGGTTAATAGCAACTACAAGGTAACATCATTAAAATGTCCATACTACCCAAAACAATTTAAAGATTCAATACAATCTCCATTAAAACATCAATGGCATATTTTACAGACCTAGAACAAACTCTCCAAAAATTCATCTATACTAATAAAAGCCTAGGTGGCTCTCATGCCCTCATGTCATCACAAGATGGCCACCACATTATGGCCACCTCCCCGGTTGTCACAAGATGACCACCCCTACATTGCCACAAGATGGCTGCGGGGGGAGGGCAGTTGGGGGTAACCGGGCCTGTAGAGGAGGGCAGTTGGGGGTGATCAGGCTGGCAGGCAGGCAGGCAAGTGGTTGGGAGCAGGCAGTCCTGGATTGTAAGAGATGTCTGACTGCCAGTTTAGACCAGATCCCAGAGATTGGGCCTAAGCCAGCAATCGGATATTCCCTGAGAGGTACCAGATTGGAGAGGGTGCAGGCTGGGCTTAGAGACACTTCCCTTCCCCCCGCCTCTAGTATGGAATAAAAATAAACCCCAAATAGCCACAGAATTCCTGAGAAAGAAGAACAAAGTTGGAGGGATCACAATACCAGATATCAAGTGATATTACAAAGCTACTTTTCTAAAAATTACCTGGTACTGGCACAAGAACAGACATATAGACCAATGGAATAGAGAACTCAGAAATTGACCTAAGCCATTATGCTCAATTAATATTTGACAAAGGAAGCAAGAGCATACAATGGGGTCAAGACAGTTTCTTCAATAAATGGTGTTGGGAAAATTGGACAGATGCATGCAAAAAGATGAAACTAAACCACCAACTTACCATACACAAAAATAAATTCAAAATGGATAAAGGACCTAAATGTAAGATGGGAAACCATAAAAATACTAGAGGAATCCACAGGCAGAGAAATCTCAGACTTAAGCCGAAGCAATTTCTTCACCAATACTGCTCCTAGGACAATTGAAACTAAGGAGAAAATAAACACATTGGACTACATCAAAACAAAAAGCTTTGCACAGAAAAAGAAATCATCAACCAAACAACAAGAAAGCCCACTATATGGGAGAATATATTTGCCAATGTTATCACTGATAAAGATTTCATCTCCAACATCTACAGGCAACTTATACAACTGAATAAAAGGAAGATAACTGATCCACTAAAAAAATGGGCAATGGATCTAAATAGAATCTTTTTGAAAGAAGACAGAAGGAAGGCCAAGAGACATATGAAAACATGGTCGAAGTCACTAATTATCCAATAGATGCAAGTCAAAACAACAATACACTACCATCTCACATCTGTCAGAATGGCTATCATCAACAAATCAACAAACAACAAGTGCTGGTGAGGATGCAGAGAAAAAGCAACTGTCGTGCACTAAGTGGTGCAGCCAATGTGGATAAAAGTATGGAGTTTCCTCAAAAAACTAAAAAATGGAGTTTCCATCTGACCCAGTAATTCCACTTCTAGGAATACATCCCAAGAAACTAGAAACAGCAATGAGAAAAGATATATGCACCCATATGTTCATAGCAGCACAATTCATCATAGCCAAGATTTGGAAACCGCCTAAATGCCCATCAGCAGATGAGTGGATTAGAAAACTATCGTACATCTACACAATGGAGTACTATGCTGATATAAAAAAGAAGGATTTCTTACCATTTGTAGCAGCATGGGTGGACCTGAAGAGCATTGTGTTAAATGAAATAAGCCAGGCAATGAAAGAAAAATACCACATGATCTCATTTATTTATAGAAAATAAAGAACCTGATGAACAAAAAGATAAATACAGAGGCAGTAAAGCACCAGACTGTCAAATTACAGTGGGATGGCTTGGGAGTGTTGGGGAGGAGCGGGGGAAGAGATCAACCAAAGGACTTGTATGCATGCATATAAGCACAACCAGTGGACACAAAGGGCATGTGACAGTGGGTAGTGAAGGCTGGGGGAAGGTCAATGGGGGAAAAAAAGAAGATATATGTATTACTATATGTAATACTTTAAACAATAAAAAAAATAAAGTGGAAAATAAATAAAACTGGAATGTTTGGCAATATCCAATTGCATTTCTGTGCAGCAACCTCTCAGTTCCTGGCATTTCCTGCCACTCCTTGCCATCCCTGCAATCCTGTGGCTGTCAGCCATGCCATCCCTCAGCCTTTTGCACAGTTGGTTTTCCTATACTCTGCACACTTTATCTATTTTTGCTGCCTTCCTGGATTCTCTAAGCTTTGAGTTTGGGCTAGGACACTTATTGGAAGGCTACTATGATACTCCAGGAGTGCAGACCACTGAAAGGGTCTTCCAATCCATCCTCCTGCCGATGGACATGGTCTCAATTAATAATGCATAACTTACTCGACCAGCATGGCTCAGTGGCTGAGCATTGACCTATAGACCAGGATGTCACGGTTCGATTCCCAGTCTGGGCACATGCCCAGATTGCAGGCTTGGTCCCCATTAGGGGGTGTGCAGGAATCAGTGGGTCAATGATTCTCTCTCATTATTGATGTTTCTATTTCTCTATCCCTTCCCCTTCCTCTTTGAAATCAATAAAATATATTAATAAAATAATTCATAACTCTAAAAATGTCACTTCTCTGTTTGAAAACTTTCAATGATCCCCATACTGTAGCAGAATAACTAAGGTTTTCTGAAAAGGGCCAGATAGTAAATATTTCAGGTTTTGTGGTTCATATGGTCTCTGCAGCTACTCAACTCTGCTGGTATGGTGTGAAAGAGCCATAAGTAATACATGTATGAACAGCAATGCCATGTGTTCTAATAAACTTTAGAGAAACTGGTGGTGAGATGGATTTGGCCTATCCGCTGTGGTTTGCTGCTCTTTGAACTAGATAATATACGATTCAATTCCTTACGCTCGCAATCAAAGCTACCCACTTTCTAAACTTAGTTTACTTGTTTTACCTTTAAAGACCCAGGTCTGGTTTTATTCTGTTCTTAGACAAATCACTTAAATGCTTTGAGACTTAAATTTCCTCGCCTGCTAAAAGTGGGCATAATACTGTACCTCAGTAATACAATCATTGTGAAAATTAAAAATATATACCATTATATGAATGCAGTAGGTCCTCAGATTATGTCGGAAGCCTGTTTCTATAGTGCGATGCAATGTGATTTTTGCCGTAAATTGGAACCCACCTACATAAGCACCTACATCACTCACATGGAGCACATACACAGCAGAAATGAAGGGAAGCAGTAAAAAAATTTAAAAGATAACAATTCCTGACCTTTATTTGTGGTAAATAAATAATCTATATATATAAAAGCCTAAATGACCAAACCGCTGGTCAACTAGTTGCCATGACATGCACTGACCACCAGGGGACAGATGCTCAATGCACAGGATCGAGCTCCATCATATCTGGATTTGGCTGGAGCGGATCAGGCCAAAACCAGCAGTCTGACATCCCCCAAGGGTCTCAGATTGTGAGAGGGTACAGGGCAGGCTGAGGGACCCCACCAGTGCACGAATCCATGCACTGAGCCTCTAATAAAAAACATAAAGCATATATGTACATACGTCGAAATGACTAAACATTTTTTTTATAAATAAATGGGAGATGATGATGTAACCATAAAACAACATATGTTGAGTCTGACGTAACACGAGGACTGCCTGAACTTACCAAATATGATTACTTTCCTTTACCTTCCTGTGGCTTCCTGTCCCAAGCAAACCACTCTCCATTCCTTGTATAAAGCTTTTCTCACCTCTGCATCTTGCTCTTACTATTCCTTCAATGACTTTCTTATTCATTTCCATGTGCTCAAATTCTTCCCATTCTTCTATTCCCAGCTTAAGTGCCCAAGTCATGAAAGCTTCCTTCATCTCTTTTAGCCAGAAGTAATTGCTCTTTTCTCAAGTGAAAGGGCACTTTGTGCCTCTCTTAAGGCACTTAGGACTTTTCATCTAAGGCCTGTCTAGGTGTCTTATTTCCTTTACACCACTGGGAACACTTGAGGACAATGATCACACCCTATGCATATCTGGTCTCCTCCCTGTTCTTACCCTTAGCACTGTGCTGCACACAAATCACTTATTAGCAGTTATCTAAGTAACAAATGAATGACTTGCATTGACAGTTTTTCTTCTCTACCTTAAAAAAGGTGTATATGTTAAGTAAATACCTAGAGTAGTAGAACGACTATCTAATGCATTTGCATGCCATCTGTCCTTGGGGAACAAAAGTAAAAACATTTAAAAATCTAGTTCCAGTTACTGTTAGCTGATTGAGTCCTAATAAAGAAACAGAAAGGGTGCTTGAAGCCACCCAAATGTGCTGTTTTTATACATGTCAACTTATATATTCCAGAATATCTAAAAGTATCCACATTGCTTTGCTCACAAAGAGACTAAGACTCAGATAGGTTACAGGCAAATACTAATGTTGGTTTCAAATATTATATGGCATCCTCCTTCGAAATATAGATACATAAAGAAAGTTAGAAAGAAAATAATTATTTTTAATTCATAAATGCCTCAGTAAAACAGATTTCTGAAAGCCCCATCTTTCTTCTTTTTCTTTATACTGTATATAATCCCTACAGAGTTATTGATGGCCTCAGTAAATTTCATTTGCTGCCAAAGTCTACTGAGGAAAGACATAGAGTGAGATGAGACAGTGACACATGCCTTCTGATGTTCCCGCTTAACCCTCACTCTGTGGAAGTGATTTGTAGCCTTGGTTTCATAGGAGAAGCACCTGGAGAGGGAATTTTGCTCCCACTTAGAAAGTAGAAAGCTACAAGAGACATTGTTCCCACCCTAACGTAAAACCAACTAGAAAATGTATAAAATCATACTTTTTCTTTTCAAATATATTTTTTAATTGATTTCAGAAAGAGGGGCAGAGAGAGAGAAACATCGATGAGAAACAGAAACATCAATCAGCTGCCTCCTGAAGGCACCCTACTGGAATCTTAGGTATTTATCCTGATGGGGAATTGAACTGGGACCTCTTAGGGTATGGGACAACACTTAACTAACCAAGCTACACTAGCCAAGGGCAAAAAGTCATACTTTTCTTTATCAAAAGAGCTGGGATTATGTGGCACCTAAGTGAATTGCATCCTGAAGAGTAGCAGGCCTTTCCACTTAGAGGCTAGCACTCCAGGACTACAACTTCATCTGGGACGTCGTAACACTGGGTATACGGTGGGCTTTCTACAGGTTAGATTTATATGCCCACAGCTAAATCAAACCAATTCAGAATGCAGCCATATAAGACTGAAGAAGTACAATGTCTGTTCTTTTGACATTCAGTATTGCATTGATTTATGGTGCATAAAGCAGAATATACTGAAATCAGCATGAAGTTTATATAAGAGAAGTGCTGTCATTTTTGACCATAGGAATGAAGCACACCAACCAATCAAAAGATACATGAAATTATTGAGCAGGTAAGGTAGATAGAGTGTTTAGACTCTTTTACACTCCTTGTCACTATTGGAAAAACCAACAATTTAGAGCAATGTTTTCAAACTGTCTTCAAAAGAGCCTTAATGTTCAACAAAGATGATTCAGGGAGAAGAGGAATAATTAGGGGACCTTCTAGACCCCCTAACATCTGCAAGCCCTGCTTCACCAGAAAAGCTTTATTTTATCTGTTTTATATATTGGGGCTTCAAGCATGTTCTCATTTGGACAAAAAGAGCTCTGCTGGTTTTTGTTTGTGTGTTTTTTTTAAAAATGAAAAGTTGGAAAACCCTTGTGCATGGAATTCAATAGAACCCATAGAAACCCCTGGGGAGGGGCGGGGGGAAGAAAAAAATAAATAGCTTTGTCTTCAGGAGAATGATAGCCAATAGAAGTCATTTTCCTAAAGAACTATTCAGAGATAATCATGGAGATGGACAACCAATTTAAGAAGACAATGTGTTTTGCCCTAGCTGGTTTGGCTCAGTGGATAGAGCATGGGCCTGTGGATTGAAGGGTCCTGGGTTGATTCTAATCAAGGGCACATACCCAGATTGTGGGCTTGATCCCCAGGAGGGGGCATGCAGGAGGCAGCCAATCAATGATTCACTCTCATCATTGATGTTTCTATCCCTCTCCATCTCTCTCTCCTTTCCTCTCTGAAATACACACACACACACACACACACACACACACACACACACACACACTCACACACACGAGGCCTGGTGCACAAAATTCTTGCATGGGGGAAGGAGGGGATCCCTCAGCCGGGCTTGCACTCTCTTGCAATCCGGGACTCCTCAGGAGATGTCCAACTGCCGGTTTAGGTCACAATTTGGCCTAAACTGGAAGTTGGACATCCCTCTTGCAATTCAGGACCACTGGCTCTTAATTATGCACCTGCCTGACTGTCTAATCTCCCCTAACCCCTCTGCCTACCTGCCTGATTGCTCCTAACTGTCTCTGTCTTGGCCCTTGCCACTGCAGCTTCATCTAGAGTGATGTCTGGAAGGTCATTTGGCTGTCCGGTCTAATTAGCACATTATGCTTTTATTATTATAGATATATATAGAAGACAATGTGTTTTGAAAGGATGATTCTTCTAACAGCCAGAACCACTAGATTTGAGATTTTGGGCTCTAGTAAAATATCACATGTTTAAAAATCAGAAACATGGCCAGTTCTACCACTCTTCCCTGCTTCTTACTTTCCAGAAATGTTCTAATGCTGAGAGATCAAAAGTCTCTGGCAAATACTTACAGACAGGCCCTCTGGGGATGGATTCATCTAAGCTGAAATGTGGGGAAAAGTAAGTACCCACAGGGACATCCTCTTACTTCCCATTTATAAAGACAGGAATGACCTCACATTTCATTATGGTTCATTTTCTTTAGAGTTTTGCTTGGAATTTTGCATGATCTTCCTGATTGTGATCCTAATGTACTTTTCAATTTCTTTTTGCTTCTTTTTTTCCCCATAATAACCCTGGAATAAGAAATGAAATGGATCCATCTGACTGCATCCTGCCCAAGTTTCCTCCAAATTTAATTCTATGACTACAATTCTCTCTCTCTCTCTCTCTTTGGTCTGTGTGTGGGAGGGGCAGGTGGAAGGGGTAATCTCTTTTCCTTTTCCTTTTGTTCCCATTCTGAATAGCTTTCTGAATTGTAACAAAACTGTTAGCCTATTAACTTCTGAATAACTCTTAAGTATGAGGCCACATCATATTTTTAATGAAAATATCACATAGGCAACTAGTTGGTGTCTGGACATAACTTATCTATCTCAAATCATGGCTTGTGGTGGGGGCATATACTCTAAACAGTGGGGTTAATTTTAGTATTTAAAAATAAGTCAATGTTGTGGAAAAGGCAAAATGATGAAGACAATAATAAGATCAGTGGTTGTGGAGCACCAGGAAGACATGACTAGGCAGAACACAGAGCATTTTTAGGGCAGAGAAAATACTAAATATGATATAGTAATGGTAGATATGAGTCATCATACATTTGTCCAAACACTAAGAGTGAACCATAAACTAAACTATGGACACTGGGTTCATCTTTGTTTTTATTTTTTTATAGGTACCATTCTGATGAGTAATGTTGATAATGGGGAAGGTTATGTATATGTGGAAACAGGGCATACGTGGAAAATCTTTATACTTCATTTCCAATTTGGTTATAAACCTAAAACTTCTCTAAAAAAATTTAAATATTTTAAAAGTGGGAAAAAAGAAGCACCTGGCCAGGTGGCTCAGTTGGTTGGAGCATCATCCCATACACCAAAAATAAAAAAGGTGTGGGTTTGATCTCCAAGTGAGATATGTATGGGAAGCAACTGATCCATATTTCTCTCTCTCTCCTTCTCTCTCTAAAATCAATAAAAACATATCCTCAGGTGAGAATTTTTAAAAAATGAAAAAAATACTATTCTGTTTTAAACAGCTATTGGTTATATTTATTAGAGATTCTCTTAAATGATAATGGCTAATTAATTCACTTTAGCAAGTAGAGAAATATACAATCTGGTAATATTGCCAAGGCATACTTGTTAATATATCATTCAGTTTTATAATGCAGACAGCAGGACCGAGGAAGTGATGTCAGGAGTGCAGATATTTTTGCTTAAGTGCTACCAGCCTCAAAGAGAAAACTATCAGACATCAGGTACTGTGCAATCTAAAAACATGAATCATTGCATGACTCGGACCAGGTATATCTTTACTGAAGATACCGAAAGTCACCTTAGTGGATAAAGGCAAAGAAAAGGGAGGCATTTCAGGGAATATAGTTCATGAAATACATGGTGGTAAAAACATGAAATTGGGCCAGCCATAATGTGAATCTCTTTAGAGAAGACTTAATATCCCTCATCACCGAGGAGAGGAAATTAAAATAGTCTTGAAAAGGGAAAGGCAGGCTCTGTGCACCAGCATTTGTAGCAGTGGGCCTTCAAGCCAGCACACCACAGGGAATGCCTAAAAAGTTTTCTAAAAAGCAGGATTATAAAAGTGAAGGTCCCAACCACTATACCACTAGACTAATCCTAAAATTTAGACATGTTAATCTGAATCTCTCTAACAAGAACGAGAACTTTTATTCTGGTGACTATTTTTAAATATGTGGATAAGCATGATCATCAAGGAAACATGAGAAAAACATGCCTCTGTTGCTGGCCCAGTAAATTCTGGCTTTGGGCCCTTTGAATGGTAGATAAGGTTTTGGTGGGATGGAAAAAGGCATTGGTACCTACTGGAGATGGTACTTGTAAAATAACTTGCCTGTCTGACCACCCTATGTGGGTTGGCTTTACCAATTATGATGAGAGAGCTTCTTCTAACAGCAAATGTGACATCTTTATAGTCTCCCTCTAGGAAAAACAGTCACAGAAGAGGTATAAGAAGCTGCAAAGATGAAATACCAACTGGCTATTTACTCTTTGCCATGATGTCCTTGCATCCTTGAAATAAGTAGTGGCTAAGGAACAAAGAATACCATACAAAGAAACTTTAGAAAGGTGTTAAAGTGCCTTACTTAATTAATAAAGTTCAATGCATATGACTTATGCCACTTTAGATGGCGAAGTTTGAGGTTAATATCTTCCTCCTCCCCTACAAATAATATTTTTTTAATTTGTCTTCATTAAATATCAGAATTTTAAACAGACTATTGGATTAGGGCCTCATATCCATCAGCTCATTCAACTTTAGCATCTGTCTCATCCTTAATAGCTTTTCCAGAACTGCTACCTTCACCAAGAAGCTCTATGAGTTTTCCAAGTCAAACTTGGGCTTCTCTAGCATTTTGACTTTTCTAACAAGACATCATACAGCAGAAAAATAGAAGGGTAAGGTTTCTCTCTGTCTCTTCCAGTGCTCCCTGGAATCAATTTATTGACCACTTCTTTCAAATCATTGGCCTTCACCTCTCGAGTCATAGTTTCCATCATTTTTTTCAGGGCTTGGCGGACTTATTGATGCTGAGAATAAGTCTTCTGAATCTGATTGAGATTAATATCTTCCTCCTCCCCTACAGATAGTATTTTTTTTAGTAAAACCAACACAAAATAGATAAAGCAAATAACTACCAGTTGTCTTGACATCAACATGAGCTTCAATCATGCACTGCCATTTTTTTGACCATGGAGCACATTTGTCATGGGTAAGATCCTTACCATGGAAATTAGGTAGTTTTTGCCCTGAACATCCTTAGTAATTAGCTTGAATTTTCTAAATGCAACTTCATCATTCTGCATATCAGCAAGGCTCACTCCAAAAACACAATCCTTGAGACCATCAGATGCGATTTTTTGTGAGTTCTCATGACTAGTGTTTTTCTATATTTCATATAGAACAGAGCTGGCGCTTTCACATCACACCAATCTTTCTTAGAAAATGGATCAACCACTTTCTTCTTGGCTGCCCTTTGGCTGCCTTTTGGAAGATGCCTATTCTTGCTGACAGCCAGGGTACTGCCAAGAGAGCCAAAAAGGAGGGTCACATCTCGGTCTGTTCCTCATGAGGTTTGCACGAGGCATTAACATTATAGAGTGGTTTTGAATGTTGTGCTTTTAGAAGGACTTAGCTATGTCAGGCCATGCTCCAGCCACTGACTGGTAACCTGAACACCAGAAATAAGGCTGTGTGTACTCTATGGAATTTGTTTGGGGCCTTTTGATAATCCTCAACTCTCCACCAGTTCACGAGTCAGCTTGTTTCTCCATAGCCAGGGGAAAAGGGGCTCCTTCCCAGCTTTAGTTCTAAATTACTAAGTGCAATTATGGACACCTCCCTGATTTCTATCCTTCTGTACAAAAATTCTTTCACTAGGTATTGCTGAATTATTTTTAAAAAAATATATTTTTTATTGATTTCAAAGAGAGAGAGAGAGAGAGAGAGAGAGAGAGAGAGAGAGAGAAAGAGAGAGAGAGAGAAACATCAATGACGAGAATAATTGATTGGCTGCCTCTTGTATGCCCCCTACTGGGGATTGAGCTTGGAATCTGGGTATGTGCCCCTGACCGGAATCCAACCCAGGTCCTTCAGTCCAAAGGCTGATTCTCTATCTACTAAGGCCAACCTGTCTAGGGCAGTGGTTGGCAAATTGCAACTCGCTAACCACATACAGCTCTTTGGCCCCTTGAGTGTTTTAATACCACTTCTTCAAAATAGACTTTCCCAGGCCAAAAACCAACTTCTGTGCATGGGCCACTAAATTTCAATAGCACTAAGTTTCAATAGTGTGGCCACATGTAGTATTTTGTGGAAGAATCACACTCAAGGGGCCAAAGAGCCACATGTGGCTTGCGAGCCGTGGTTTGCCGACCACTGGGCTAGGGCTGTTGCTGAATTCTTGATATATCTATTACACACGGATAACAATTATGAAAGTGAGTGAAATTAATCAATCTTCACTGTCAGTAAAACACAAACACCACAAAGAGCAAAGTCCTTAATTCCTCAATGTAAAGAGAAATTTCTTCCTCATTACAGCAGCTGATGAAAACATTAATGGGTAGTTTATGTCTCCAAAGGGCAAGGAAGTGAAATGGAAATAAGAGAGCCATAACAATATGAAATAATGAGTAAACCCATAATCATGTATCTCAGACACACCAACAGGACCACAGTCTTGAATGGACACACACACTCCTATGCTCATTCTCTCTTCAGAGTCTGACCCCTGACCCCAACTACTCCATTACCCCCATATTTCTCCCCAGGTTGGCCTCACTAGCAGGTCTTACGGTAGATGAAAAGACTTAGCTCCTTACACATCAGAATCCAGTCTCTAAAAATTATTTCATCATAAATCAGCCCACCACTTCTATTTCCTAAGTCTGACCATTTCCCTACCTCATTCTTAAGAGATTTTTCTATTTACAATGAAGGAAGTCTTCTTACAGACCAAATTTCACCAGCTACACAATCAGCCACTTCATGGTTTTAGCGGGCTATCACTTGTAGCACCCAAACACATTTTGACTGCAAATGATTAATTGCAGGACAAAAGCCGCTTCCGTTTGCAGAGCCTCTCCCCCTAGCCACAGGGGAGTGGAAGTGGGGAGGTGGGGGGTCCCTGGACTTGCCCTGGAATGCATGATCAGTTAAAGCCAATCACTCTGCACTTGGTAGACGAAACACCCTGAGCCGCCCAGCGATTTAGGTGCGGAGTGAAAGGTAACAGCATTGCATTTCCTTGTTCAGGGAGAGGTAGGTGTCTGGGAGACAGATTGGAAACTGAAGGCGGCCCTGTGTCATAAATCTGCACATTTAATTGCAATGCACGGCTAGTCTTTCGAGGGCCTTTCCAATCCTGATAATGAAGACATGCATGTGCTCGTAGACGCCAACTCCCCCCTCTTTGATTTTGAAATCTGCACCACCTACCAAGTCTCACCAAACAACGGGAGCTGATCAGAGGCTCTTTGCGCAGTGACTAAAACAAAAGGGTGAGGGAACGGGGAGATTATGTGGAGCAGGCAGCCTTTCTGGCGCCCCTTAAATCATACTTCCCAGGCAGACCCCTATTCCATCTAGTCTATGCCCAAGGCAGGAGCTGTCAGGAGGCCCACAGATAAGCAATTTAGAAATATTCTAGCTATTGAATGAAGGAGTCTTACTTTGGGTTTCCACTGCTGTCTGCCAAACTAGGGAAATAGAGTGCAGACAGATGCTCTCTAAGGTTCTTATTTGAGCTCCAAAGAGGTTTGAGGCTTGGCACAGCCATGAACCCCAAAGATCTTCACTTTCTTTTTTTAAGACAAATTTGAAAGTAATACAGTCAAGAACAGAGAAGGTGATTGTTTTACTCCATTGACTAATCTTTCTTGTCCGGAACATGTCTATTCTTTTTAACAAAGCTCTTAAGATTTTAAATCCTTGTAAAAAAGCAACCCATATGGGATGTATTTGGGAAATTCTACCACCAAAATCCAAATAAATAAGATCTCTCATCTATCAGCAGCAGACAGAAAGTTCTGTAATCAATTTCAACATGGCAAAAGAAATCACAGTGATTGTTTATTAGTTCAACAAATGTTAATTGAGCACCTACTATGAGTAAGGACATAAAAGGTGTTACAGAGAAAATGAAGTAGAAGACTCTGCTGTGGTCTTCTAGGGCTTATGATTTATTTAAGGGAGGAAATGCCTGTAACTAAGAGAATGAAAAAGAAATCACTAGTGCTAAAATTGAAGAGACAATTTTGGAGGAAAGTCAGCTCACAATTTTGGAGATTGGAAAAAACTTCATGAAGGAGACAGTATGTGATCACTAGATTAAATTCTTCCAGAATAGTGTTTCATAGTTTGTACAGCTGATAAAACATACTAGTAATAGGTATTTTAAGAGAATCTGTTTAAATCAAGCTGATTAAGCTGCAAATTTAAATTATGGGAATGCAAAATGCAAATGCAGGTGAGGCTGATGTGGACTGAGCACACAGAGAGGGAAACAGAAAACACAGCAGTTAGGCTGGCCCCACAAATCTCACTATGCCATTCTTTCTTCCAAAACGTGTGTTGAGCCTCCCAAGTCCAGGCCTTTGCCTTGTGATCTCTAAGAACGTTCTTACTCTTTTCTTCTCTAAGTAGCTGAATTTGTCAGTTCTGTCAATGCCCAGCTCATTTCCTACCTAAAATCACAGTAAATCAGGGTTGGAAGAGACCTTCAAGATCAGCTAAGTGCAGCAGTTCCTAAACTTGACTAAGAATGTCGCAAGATCTGCTGGGGAGGTATGTTTCTCCCTCTCACCTACAAAGCTTACCCTGGGATTATAATTAAATTTGTGTACATTTATACAAGGTTCTCTCAAGAGATTTGGCAGATCTGCTGCATTTGCAAGCTGCTGATCTCCAACATTCCCCAAGTGGCTCCTGAATCTCCTCTACAATTTTCTGCCTCGGCTGGTCCTGTGTATGACTAAACATTTTTCTAAGATCCTCCCTGGCTTTCACATGGCTTTGGGATCACTTCCTCCTTCAAACTCTTGCACTGCCAAGGATCTTCCATGCACACTTTAAATCGCTTTGTTCTATGTTGTGAAGTCCTTTCTACATCAATAAACAATTACTAGGCTCTGTGCTGAAGAATGCACCATAGAAGACAGAACAAGGAATGGGTTTCTATTGAACAGGTGGGAAAATACACACAATTGTTTAAAAAAAACAGGTTGCAATGAACTGCTAAAGGATGGAAGAAAAGTATGCTGTCAGAGATCAGAAGAAAGGGTAGTTCTACTTAGAGGCAACTCAGAAAATTTCTAGAAGAGTTGGTTTTGGAGGTGGTCCTTAAAGAATGACAATATTTTGACCAACAGGAAATAACTAGGACAGTGCAATGTAAAGAAATTATCCAATGAGAATTCACGGCAAGAATGTGCAGGTGTGAGAAACAGTGAGTTGTACATGCGGGTTGAGGATATAGGAAATGAGATTGAAAAGTGAATTAAGGGAAAATTTTTGGAGGCTCATACTCTAATTTTGGAGGGAAAGTGGAAAACTTGAAAGAGTTCACGCTTTAGTGTCAAATAAGAGCTACGTCTTTCCCCCCAATACAGTTGCTTATTGGTAAAACTGTAACATCGGCAAATCGTTTACTCTCTCCTGTGCCTACCTATGAAATAGCGATAATTTTTAAAATATATATATATTTGTTGATTTCAGAGAGGAAAAAAGAGGGAGAGAGAGAAACATCAATTATGAGAGAGAATCATCAATTGGCTACCTTCTGCAGGACCCCTACTAGGGATCGAGCCCACAACCGCTGGCATGTGCCCTTGAATGGAATAAAACTCAGGACCCTTGAGTCCATAGGCTGATGTTCTAACCACTGAGCGAACCAGCTAGGGTGCAGTACACCTTTTCAGGACTGATCTTTTAAGGACCCAACAAGTTGATGAATATAAGTACCAACCTTCTACATATATGGCTAATTCTCTTTCCTTTATTTCATTAGTAATAGAAAACAACAGAAGATGTTTGAAAAAATAGATATGATCTAACTGGTTGTAGAAAGACAACTGGATACAAAAGAATATTGAAGAGGAAACAGAAAAACTATAGGCAGAGAGAATAGGTACGAGGATGTTTTAATAATCCAGGTGAGAGATGGATTAGGGCAAAGCCACTGTAAAAGCAGGGTTAAGCAGAATATCAAATGAGGAGGCAAAACTGAAAAATCTGCAACTGGTGGGAAGTGAATCTTATAGCATTAAAAATGACTCAGGTTTCTAGCCTGTCTCTTACTAGTAGGAAGATAGTGATGCAATTGAAAGTTAGGGGACCTAAGAAAGAATAGGCCTCAGAGAGGACAGAATAAATTCTTACTGGGATGTACTGAACTGCAGGTGGAGGTTGGACATCCTATGGGAAGGTCTGGTGTGCTTTAGGAGACTTGGGTCCGAGAATTAGAACTAAGAGGTTGGCTCTGGGTAGGAAGATTCAACAGGTTTTCACAAAGAAGTGATAGATGGAACTGTGAAAATCATTGGGACTAGCTGGGGAGAGGGTATCAAGCAGAGAAGAGAAACACTGATACCTGAACCTTGCGGGAAGGTTACTTAAGGTATAGAAGGAAAAGAGGAGCGAATGGAGGTAAAAGAGAGTGACCACCTTCCCAGAAACCTACTCAGAATACTATGAGAGCCATGAGGCATTTCAAGATGAAAGAAACTATCATCAGAGTCAAAAGCTAATAGTGGTAAGGAATTAGAAAAAGCTATTTGACTTCACAATTAAGAAAGGTGGCAAAGTCTCCTAATGGTCTCAACATCCTTTTTCTCCTGCTGCTTCTAGTAATAGAAACCATGACTTTAGCTGGGCACATGGCTCCTAGATAAACCTACATTTCCTGGTCTCCTTTGTGTATGGCCATGAGACTAAGTTTTGCCCAATGAAATGTGTGTATCTTCCAAGCCACATGCTTAAAAGGAAAGGGTGTGTCCTCCCCTTTCTACTGGCAGGAATTTAGCAGTAATGATGCTGTGAGCCATCTTCAACTTTGTCAGTAAGGAGCTCATCTTAATGAAGCTGCCACAGGACAGAAGAAATCTGAGACCCTGACATTCAAGCAACTTACACTCAAATTATTATGCAAAAGTAAATTAAATATTTATTGTGTAAGCCCTATTGGTTTGGCTCAGTAGTTAGATTGTTGGACTGAAGAGTCTCTGGGTTCCATTCTAGTCAAGGCTATGTATGTTGGTTGCAGGCTTGATCCCCAACAGTCAGGACACGTGTGGGAGGCAACCAATCAATGTTTCTCTCTCTCTCTCAAAAATCAATGGAAAAATATCCTCAGGTGAGGATTAACAATAACAAAATTTCCTCATTTAAGCAACATTTATTTTGGTCTTTGTTATGGCAACTGAGCTTTGTCCTTAATGATACAGAAAAGAATGAGCATATGCTAAGGAAAAAGAGTGAAGACATTAACATAAACTCTTCTTTTAAGAAGCCAAAAGGAAAAGAAGAGAGAGAGAGAACAATAGTTTCCATATGAAAGGGACTCAAAAGAGGTGTTTGTGTTTTTAAAAATATCAATTATTATTATCATTCTTACCATTTTAAAGTTTTCCATGTCCTCTCCTTATTTATAGCATAGTTTTAATTTTGCAGAAGTAATTTTAACTTTATTGCTTGGGAAATAAGCAGTTTCATTTTTCGTGATTATGATAATTTTGTTTATAAGTTAGCTCTTTGGGACATTTACTGTTTGTGGATTTGAACAGAGCTGCCTTCAAATATGACTTGGGGAAATTCAAAGTTTTGCCAGTCAACCAGAAGGTGATTTGTATTATTAAAGGGGTCTCTTGAAATATGAAGCTTCTGAGCAGTTAAAGTGTACACAAACCATTTAACCACATAAGAGAGGGCCAGGAAAGAGAAGGTTAAGTTGTGAGAAGTTACTGTAATGATCATGTTTGCATGTCAGCAGGAAAGCAGATTTCAATAAATAAAAAATGTTAGTTCATGGAATTATTTCCAGGAAAACTTCCTCATCTGAAGAGAAGAATCCCTACATCGTCTACACTGCAATCAATTGCCCCTTTGTGGGCTGAGTGATGGTCTATCTAAGTCCTCAACTCCTGCTCCTAAAGTGACCTGAGCAACAGGGAGCTCTGAGAACAACTTTTGGGGTAACCCCACAGCAGCTCTGAACCATCTGCTGTCAAGGGAATGGCAGTTACATAATTAACCATAATAGCTGCAAATGATACAGTTACAACAAAAACCCTGTTGGTATTTAGCTGAACTAAAAAAAAACAATGGTGTAAATTATAGCTATGTGTATAATAAAATTTCTTATTTGCATTTCACATAAAATTCGCCAAGCTCCTTATTCACTCATTACTCACCCATTATGGGTTTTTTAAATGGCACTTTGAAAGTTTGCTTTGGCTCAGGGTGAATTATTTGCCAAGACTTTATTCCTGGAGTCATGACTCCTTGGGGATTTCTTTACCTTTTGGCAAATTCATAGCTCATTTTGTGGGTGGTAGTGGTTTGTGGCCGCTATGTATGCATGTGTGGTCATAAGAGGGGAGTAGTCTTAGGATATCCTAAATAGTGGAACATTTCATAAGGAAGGGTCATATATTCCAGAGTAATGAAAGAGAAAAAAGAAAAAAGTAGAAAATGAGTAAAGCATAGTAATAAACATAGCAGCAAAAATTAGGTTGGTTCCTTCCAATTATGCATGTGCTTGAATAATCTGCTGACTTAATAGGTGGAAGAGATGTGCATTACAAATATCCATGGAATATTTGCATATCAAGAGGCACAAAAGTGCATGAGGAGGTACAATTCAGGCAAAGCTGTTCCTGGGAATAAAAATCGCGATGAACTTTAATAAGCTATAAGCACAATGTTGGATACAGATGAGCAGAGCAAAGTTCTTTGTTTTTTTTGCATGTACACGTTTATAAAAAAATGTGGTCTTTAGGGCCAACATCAGTATTTTAGGGGCATAAAACAAGGAAGCTGTAGACATTCACCAGTTCCAAGAGGGCAACGAAAATTCTTCCTCCCTGAACCTCTCAGACTCACTGCAAGACGTTGGCTTGAAATATCTTTCAATGGAGTCCCTAATGAGCTCAAGACTAAAAACAAAGAGTAATACCGAAATGAAACACAGTTTTTGGAATAGCAGGAAAGTAGTTTCTAGATTTATAGAGATTTCAAGTTAGAAGAGATCATCGTGTACCTTTAGCTGATGCTTCCTCCCAACTTATACACTTTACAGATGTGATATGTTGTTGCCCCCCCCCCCCCCCAAGGAATAATAAGTGACTGGCCAAATATTGAGTAGCAAAATAATGACGTTAGAATGCTGGTTTCTAACTCTCTATCTAAAGGGCTTTTTGACAACACTGAGCACACACTGCCTGTACTCATAAGGGGTAAGGGAAGGGCCTGGTACATTTCACTGGAGGATGAGTTCCAAGACTAGGGGCTGCATGAGAACTAGGTGGATGACAGAAAGAAGATCTAGGGGTGGTGCATTATGCATTTGTGCTTGGACAGAGACGCTTCCTCTTTTACCTAATATTGGCTTAAATGATAAGGAAAGCTAAATGCCATCAATATACCATCATAAAGTAGCTTACTCTTTTCCTGGGTATAGTTTATCTGCAGGTAAACGGTATCGCTTACAAGGCATAAAAACAATGGGCGCTTTTAAGGTCATTTGTGTTTAGAGGTTGTGCTGGGTCTCACAAGGGACAGTTGTTATTCTGACATGGAGCCACATCCATGCAATTGTGCATCAGGCTAATGAATGTGTTTTCATGGAAACCATGCTAAGCAGAGCAAGAAGTAAAGAATCTCCACTACCTAAAATTGACCTCAAGTGGCTAAGGTAGTTTCAATACTTCCATTTTATTTTGAAGTGATTCTGTCCCTTTGAAAACACTATTATTGATCCTTCATTTCCCCCAATATCTGGGGTTTTAGTTGGGCTTCAAATATATCTAAAAATCAAGTGGGTGCAATTTCTCCTGATGTGATTCGAACCAGCTTTCTTTTTCCTTATGCATATAAGCCATCCGGTTTTCATTTGAATTTTGTTTCTGAGGATGACTTTGTACTATGTTATGTTACCTCATGACATTTAGTGTTGTTGGGATTTATTGAATTTCTGGGAATTGAATAATAAAAAAATGATAATATCAAACATCATTAATTAGGTGTCAAAGTAATATTGTTTCTTATTTTAATTACAATAGAATTCAAGTTAATTTGCTTATTTTACCAGAGTAATATGGGATCCCAACCGTTTAAAATCTAAAATCTTTTGCAGATAGAGGAGAATTATAAAAAAAATCGTCACTTCACAGGAAAAGCCGGGATATTAATCAATTTGTTTAAATGGCTGAGCAGTAATAAACATGATGTGTTAACATCGCTTAGCAAATATATTTTTGTAAACAAGCGGCTTCCAAAAATATTTTATGAGGCATCATTAACATTCAGAGATGCTGCTGTTTAGGTTGGAAACCTCAGTAATCTATCTCGCACAGTGCGGCTGGAATGAAGAGACCCCTGGAATCGCTCAGTGAGAAGAACTGGAGAGGGGCCTGTGAAGTCATGACCCTTGGAAGGTGTTGGTTTACAGAGTGTGAAGTGGGCAATTCACCAGCTGCACCCAGGAAGCAGTGCTGCAAATTGCTACAGCTAGGAGTCAGAGGACACAGTCATTTTAAAGGACGCCAGCCACTGTCCCTGCAGACCCATAATTTATCTGGTCTAACTTCAGTGACAGGGGAAAAAACTTCTTAAGTTAGAATACACTTGCATATTTTAACTGAAGATTATTACAATGAAAAGCAATCAATTACTCTCTCGGTCGTTTTTGTTTTTTGGACCATGTTAGAGCTAAAATCTCAAGGACAAATTTAGTAAGGACTATGCTCAACATGTGAGGCAAAAAATCTTAAGCAAAGGCCATATATTCAGCACTCACTGCTGGTTTCCTGGATGTCAGGTGTGGACGTGAGGAGGGAGAGGAGCTTGGCACTACCACTTTCCTATGAAGCTCACAAAACAGAATTTATTCCTTGGAAGCTAAAAGGGTTAAATAAGCAGCTGCAGGGCAACAGCGAATGAGGTGGGTGTCAAGGTTTTTAGAATTTTTTTTCATGTTATTATCAGTGATCTTTTTCTTTAAAATGTCACTTAACTATTTCTCTGCTTCCGCTTCTCCATATAATGGATGTACTAACATTAATTCCCATGTTCCCAAAGAGGTAATGGTGGAAAGATATGTTGATAAACATTTTTAAAGCTCTTTGACTTCCTTAGAAAAAAAGCAGGCTTTTGAAAAAAGAAAATATTTAGATACTTAGCAATACTGGGTCAAAAATCTCTAACTTTTGACCACTTTTAAAAATAGCTTTTTAAGGTGAAATACATCAGTGTATTGTGTGTATGTAGATATATTATGCATATGCCTTTTCTCTGATTACAAAGTAAATAACAAAAGTACTGAACTTAGGAATTTTAGGTCTCAATTTTAGTGAGATATAGATGCTTTGATTAAATAAATCATTTCCTTTAATTTGTAGAAGTTTTTTGTCTCCTTTCACTCTACTTTGAGTGACACTGTTATGCATCTGTTCTGCAGGGATAGTAGCAAGACCTGTTTGAAGTTTAAATCTTTGACACCCCCTGTAGAACAGTGGCAACCTGATCAAAACAATGCTCAAGCAGAAATGCTCTCTTTCTAAGAATGAACACACACACACACACACACACACACACACACACACACACACACACACCTCCCTGCATTTGGAGCCGAGGTTTTCCTTCTACACCCCCCACCCCTCAAACTAATAAAATCAGGAGGCTGCAATGAGGCTGAGCGGCAGGCAGTTTGATGTCCTCAGCAGGATACGGGGAGTCAGAAGTGGCGCTGTAAATCCAGAGCGGGGCTTCAACACTGTGTTAAGTGTGGCCCGAGTCTCAGAGATTTCCCTTTGATGCAAGTTCAGTATATTAATGGGAAAAGCATTCACTTTTATTTGTCTGTACTGTCTGCGACAGCAAGGCTGCCTCATTTAGCCTGGGCCAACATGAAAATACACAGAGAAGCAATCTGTTGCAAATTAGCACAGCTCCCCTTTCATTTACTAGCTAGTAATTGGAAGGGGTTAAGAAAGTGTAACTTATCGGACCACGTGAGGGTATCTGCTTGTGCGGACAGCAAGCCTCCCCCGAATTGCCCTAGGAGCCCTGAGGCAATAATCCTTCCTCATGGCCACTTGGCCTGAAAGACAACACTGACGTGTGTGAAATGTGTGCACTTTGCTAGGTCTGAGAAGGCAGTTTCCTGGACTCCCAAAGTGGGTATTTGTGACTCTGTTGGAACTTACCTTTCTTTAGATATGTTTTTACTCTCCCGTTTCCAAATCGTCTTGAAGTCACTGCAGAACTCGTACCATACCATAAACACGTAGTTTGGAGTGATCTCCTTCTCACCAGACTTTGGCTTCATCCCAAAATATCCCACTGTCGTTTCAAAACTGCAACAGGCAGGAGAGGAAAACAGAGTGAGGGAGAGGGTGAGAAACTGTCAACACCATTAGGGTGGTGGGGGAACATGGAGGGGGGGGGCCGGTTTCCCACTTCTCCACTCTCTGTCTCCATTATCCATTTGCTCAAATCCATTTTCTAAGAAATTCAATTTGACTAGGGATACTCCTAGACATATCTTATCCATGTAAAATCCAGCATGTGTAAGTCCAGGGGGGATATAGGTAAAACTTCTTGAGTTTGTTCTTCACCTCCAATCTATGTCATGTACCCGTTCTTCACTTGAAGTTTAATGATAGGGAACACTGCTGGCATATTGACTCTGTGGCATTAAGCAGTGGTCAGTTAGAGAGCCCAGTGGGAATAATTAATCTGTTGAGTGTTTCATGGAAAATCAAGACTGTTCTCTCCTATTCTCGTACCGTCTGGCATTGTAACCTGGGGCAAATCACTCAGCATCAGATTCAATTTTCTCAAGGGTAAAATAAGAAAGAGGCTGAGCCTCTATGATCTTTAAGAAGGCTACATTTTTAAAGCTTTATATGACACAAGAATACAGACCACCAAATGCACAGAAGTATACATACAGTTGAGGGCATAGCAAGGTTTGGATGGAAAATTATCTTTGATCTTAATAAATGATCTCTAGTCTGGTCCAGGTTTTACAAAGTAGATTCCCAGATATCACTAAGAGCCTCCTGACCTACCCCATGGACTCTCACACCAGACTAGCCGGGCCTCCCAAGCAGCCCTTCTTGGAGGCACTAGCTTTGCAGCAATTTATAGCTCTGCACTCAATCTTTCTACCCAGCCACCCCTACCCACCCCAAGCCTCACAAGCTCATTTGCCATGAGCAAGAACACTTAAATAAACGGCTCCCTTTTCTAGGGTGTTGGAAACTAATCAAAGCAGGAATGGCTGGCCAGGTTTATTACTACTCAATGCTCTATCATCTGTTCAGACACAACATTTTTTTGTGGCCATCCTGAATACTGAGTTCCTAATGGAACTCTATTCAATGGTGATTGTAAAACCCCGAAGTCCCGTTACTATTACGGAGCATACTTTCATCTCGTTCTCAGTTATTGGCCAATATGTATCTCATAAGATTTTACCACAGTTCACAGATGAACTGTTAATTGATTCCATGGCTATGATTAGGCGAGATCCAAGCTGGGGCTGCAGCTCTGAGTCCCATAAATTCTTTGTGCTTCTGTAAATAATAAATCTGTTTTTAATGCAAATTAAACTACTGGTCAGGGAATTTTGGCTCCCAGTTATTAAAAGACTGGAAGTGTATAAGTGGAGAAAGGCAGCAACTGCAGTAATTTCTTAAGGGACTCTCTTATAATACCAAACATGCATGTTTTGGCACAAAACCGCAATGGAAGAAAGTAGCAATGTCCACTTTCACCCAGGTGCGACCCATTTTGTGGCAAGCAGAATACTGGTAACACCAAAGCACACGCTATGGCATATACGTAGTTCTACTTCATTCAAACTGAAAATTATATTAATGTAGCATGGAAATGCATTGTAGAGAGTTTTGTGAGCTAAAGGAACCGCCTATGGTTTTCTTATGGAGTGCTGGGGCTTTTGAATTAGAAGAGAATTACACGTCAATTTGTTCAATGTTCTTGTTTTACAGATGAGGAAACAAAGACCTGGAAAGACTGAATGTCCCTTACTATTGGCAGCGTTAGGCTAATCTTGGGCCTCCTGATTCTCAGGGAAATGCTTTTTCCTCCCTCCCTCCCTGTGGCTCACGCTTGCTGACCTGAGCATTCAAGAAATACAACAGTTTTTTCCCCGTTTCCACTTTACACACAGTTGCCCCTGTATCTTCCATAATGTGCGCTATCCCCAGCAAAGCACATCATTATTTTCTTCTCTTCCAAGATGCTCACCTTTTTCTATACAGAAACATATTTCTTTATGCATTAATAGAGAGGAGAAAGTCTCCCACAGTGAGTCTTTAGGGGAACAAATGTTCTTCCTACAGCCCAGCAGGACACAGTGAAGAGCACAGAGTCCCAGTTCGGGCTTCTTGGATTAATCCAGACGTCGAGCTTTATTGGGAGTCTCGAGTGCAAGACCAAGGCATTGCATGCACTGGTGCAGTTGTAGAGAATGGCAGCTCTGTTTGGGGGCTATTGCAGAGCTTGAGGAAAGCATGCCATCTTCCCAAGGCCTCGCTTTCCCCGACTCTGAACTGAAGCTAACCATGTACCTCCCCCTCTCCCTTGGGAGCTGTGAGGTCTTGCTTATTCACCCTCAGAGGGGGCGAAAAATAAAGGGAAGGCAGAACTTCAGCATTTCCCCGCGATGTGCTTTGGGAACTAAGAAGGCAAGCGAGCCTCTTCAGAAGAACCAAAGTAAACAGTCGCAGAGAATGGCCTGGCCTTGGCACCGCAGCAGTGACAGAGAGCAGCTGCTCCGGGGTGCGCCTTGTTTAAATTCCGTGCTCTTCCTTTGCCCAAAGGAAGAGCTAAAAGCTGGTCTATGAGTTTAGGCTACTGTCCTCCCAAACAAAACTCTCCCTTTCAAATTCGATTTTTATTCACAGAAGACTGAAAATTGAAAACCTTCTGAAATTTGGGCATGAAAATTATCGATCCTAAGCAGCTAGAGAATATTCTCCAACAGTCAAAGGGTCAATCATGCTTTCTGAAACTATTATTTGCCAACAGATGACTCTAAATTAGCTTTTGACTTTTAAAAAGTGGATGGATTTCTGATCATGTTCACATAACTTATTGACTTCACTCTAAACTCTTCCCTGATTCCTTTTCTCCCTGCTACCATTCCTCGTCTGATCTGAATCTTTACAATTCAGCTAAATGTTTTTAAAGAGCAGACAGTGATTCTATCAAAGAGCCCGTGGCCAACTGAACGGTTTTCCTTTTGCAGTGTTGAGAGGCCAGAGCGGAACACATTCACTTACTGTTTTACATGCGTGCCTTCAGAAACTGCTTAGGAAAAGCAAATATTCCTTCGCCTCAGAGTAAATTGTTTCTCTTGAGAATAAAACATAAGAATTTCCTAAATCTCACACGAATATTGCAACACTGACCACCAACCTCCTTAAAAAGGGTAACCAAACAACTGTGGTTTCTACATTAAAGATGGGATCTGACATATTTCATGTATGACATGAAAGCTAGACTACCTTCACCACAAAGTCACGGAAAATGCTGACAACCAGAATTTATGGCCCCCCTCAGCATGGCTAATGCACAGCAGCAGCTTTGGCTCCTCAAAGGTGGGCCCCCTATTCCTTATGCAAGAATCCTGAAGAAGTATTAGAAATGACATCCACCCCAGAAACTGAATTTCTGTTTGGCCTGATACCATGTGCCCTAGTTGAGGGCCTCTTTTATGCATGCTGATTATTTTTGTCTCACAAATGTAGTACTTTGACACACAGAAGACGGGAAGCTTCCAATAGGGATAAGGGCAATAAAGGGGCACAGAAATCCACACACACAACAAGGTGACTCTTCATTGTCAAAGATTATCATGTGAAGATAAAGTTACGATTCAAGAACATGTCTGCACTTAGGAAAATGCAGGGTTTGCCTTAACCTCGCTCTCATCTGCATTTTAATTTTATTAGCGAATACAGGGGAGAGGAGGGCAGGATGTGGGACTTGTCAAAGCAGAGCAGGCAGCATGGTTCAGTCTTTCAGAGCCCGGGGAGGAAAAGGGCTCGTTTGTAGTATGTTCATTTGCATTTAGTGAACTCCTCTCCTCACGTATTTGTAAAGCCCGTTTTCTGTATGTGCCTCTTCCTGCTCTTACCTCTTATTTAATTTTCTAGTACTTTGAGAATTGTTCCAGTAAAATTTATCTCAATTTTCTGCACTAAATATGAGAATGCCTCAGTATATTCCCATTCCTCCTCTAAGAGGGAGGGACAGCCATACGCCCAACTTGGTCAACTGATAAAAAGAAAGCCCCTCTGGGAGCCACAGCCGGTGATTATTGGCCTCTCCTACTCTGATGGCCTTAGAGAGAGAGAAGAACAAATGAGAGACATGAAGTAGGGGAGAGCTTGAATAGGAGACCTCTGAGGTCTCTGACCAATTCTGTGGGAGTTTTCCATATAGAGGTCATTCCCTTCTCCCCACAATGTCCTCTAGGCTCTGAGGAAAGACACAGTAAGTCTCTTAGGTGTTTGTAATAACTGGTTGAATCTAGTTGTAACACTAAGAAGGATCATGTTGTTTCTGACTCCCAGGAAGTGTTTCAAGAGCAGAGTGATGGAGGAGAGGCAAAGAGATGGAAATATTGTCATGATGTGAGGCAGGCGAGTCACTTCCGAATGATCTCCTGCTTTTTAAAAAAATCTCTTGCTTCTTGAGGAAGAATATTCCCAAGTCCTATCTAGGTGTTTTCACTCCCACTCTCCACAGAGTGTTATTGCTCATGGGAGCACAGTTTTAACAAATGGGGCCAAAAGAATGGTCAGACATTATACGAATGAAACAAGCCAGTCACAAAAGGAAAAGTACTGTATGAATCCACTTACATGAGGTCACTAGAGCAGTCAAAGTCACAGAGACAGATATTAGAATGGTGGTTGCCAATGGCTGGGGGAAGGAAATGGGGGAGTTAGAGTTTAATGGGTCCAGAGTTGCCTTTGAAGAAAATGAAAATGTTAGGATATACATGGTGCTTATGGTTGCACAGCAATGTGGAATGTACTTAATAATAATAATAAAATGTCAAAGAAAGAGCTGGGGCCAAGTTAGAACTGCTTACCTTTTCTGTGCATTCTCCAAGTGACTTTCTTCCATTTTATGCTCTTTTTTGGCTGTGAAAGAGAAATAATTATGATTAAAACAGTATTTTCTTCCATCATATTTTTTTGCATAATATGCTAACTTTGATTATACCCATTCATTATAGAAATAAGCCCAAATTCAGGGGTTGGCAGCTCCTACCACATGTAGTGGAAAAGCACTCAATTTACTACATTTATCACCACTGCATTCTTTTTCTTAAAATCTTCTACTGAGGATGTGTTTAGAGAGAGGAAGGGAGACACAGAGAGAGAAATTATGTGAGAGAAAAACACTGATTGGTTGCCAGCCCAGGTATGTGGCCTAAGGACCGGGAACATTTTGGTGCTTAGAACAAGGACAACACTCATTATGCTCAACCAACTGAGCCATTCTGGCTAGACAGCATTCCTTTCTTGATAACAGCTATAGCTAGCAGCAAGGGTGGGGAGCATTTAATTTATGTTCTTACTGGGACACTTGAAAGGAGGTGACAGTAATAATTGCACCTGGACAAAGTCATACAATGGGACAGTCCTGGCCAGGTTGGAACATGTGGTCACCTGGCTATGGTTGGCCTGTGCTTAGCACTTCCCCTTCTCTCCCAAACATGATAAACCCAACACCATTTGCAGTTCTGCTCAGATTCAAACAAATTAATTGAATCCTTGCACACTCTCTATACTCACAGGCTCCTTTGACAATTTGGGGAGGCCTATGATTTCCTTTCTCAGAATAATGTTTTTAAATGCATTGAAAAAATATTTACGATTACTAAAGAAATCAGTGATACTGAGATACAATTCTGAATTTAAAGATTAGGAACCTACACTCTGACATCGATGTGTGAGAGAAACATCAATTGACTGCCTCCCATACTTGCCCTAACTGCAGATCAAACCCACAACCTAGGGATGTGTCTTGACTGGGCATCAAAACTTCAATCTTTTGGTGTATGGGACAATGTTCCAAGCAACTGAGTCACCCAGTTAAGACTCATCATTGATTTTAAACTGTTTTAAACTGTAAATGTTATTAAGTTACTCTCATGCTTAAAATCTTCCAACAACTTGCCATCATCCTTGACATAACGGTTTAAAATCTTCACAATGTTCCAGAAGGCCTTGCAAGTCTGCTTCCTGGCTCCTCTGTGACATTACTTCCTTCCTTTTTAAAAAAAAATCCTCATTTGAGGATATATTTTCCATTAATTTTTTTTTTTTTTTAGAGGTAGTGGCAGAGAGAAGGAAAGACAGAGAGAAACATCAATATGAGAGAAACACATAGATTGGTTGCCCCCTGCATGTGCCCTGACAAGGGCCATGGACAGGGAGGAGCCTGAAACTTAGGTATGTGCCCTTGACAGGAATCAAACCCGGGACCCTTGGGTCCACAGGCCAATGCTCTATCCACTGAGCCAAACCGGCTAGGATTGTGACAAATTCCTCTTTTTTTCTATGCTTATTCCTTTCCAGGCTGGCTGGCCACCTTGTTGATGTATGAGCACATTGAACACATGCACTAGGATCCTTACACTTGCCTTTCCACCTCCCTGGGATACCCTGCCCACAGTCTCTGCATTACTGGCTCCCTTACCCCAATAGGTCTCAGCCCAAATATCACCTTCCCTGACCTCATTCAATAAAAGATCATCCCTTGCCACGCATCCTCTCTTCCCCTACCTCATTTTCCCCCATAGCCATGAGCTACCTGATGCACTAAATCATTTGCTCATTTGTTTATTAAAAGACAACTGAATGTAAGCTGCAGGAAAGAAGCACCTTCAACTAGCTTGTTTTTTGCTATGTCTTAAACATGGAAAGTGCCTACATGTTAAATCATTTATTTTAGTTTAAAAATGTGTATATTGACCCTGGCTGGTGTGGCATCATCCTGTGCACCAAGAGGTTGCTGGTTTGATTCTTGGTTAGTGCACATGCCCAGGTTGTAGCTCAATTGCTGTAGGGGGTATGCAGGAGGCAGCTGATGGATATTCCTCTCTCACACGGATGTTTCTCTCTTTCCCTTTCTTTCTCTCTCAAAATCATAAACTATTCTTCAAATGTATATGTTGAATATAGGTTGCTTAAAAAGAGATATCGTAGGATTCCTAAACATAAAGCATTATATTTAGAATATTAACATAGGCTAAAGAAGGTTGTGAGGATATAGTGGTATAGTATATTCTCTAAGTCCAGTACATTTTAGCTAACAAAAATAATTTCTTTTTATATAGACATTAGAGGCTTGGTGCATAAAATTTGTGCATTCAGGGAGGGGAGGTGTCCCTCAGCCTGGCCTGTGCTCTTTCATAGTCCAGGAGCCCTCGGGGGATGTCTGACTGATGGCTTAGGTCTGCTCCCACAGCTCGCTTGCCAGCTGTGAGCCTGGCTTCTGGCTGAGTGGTGGTCCTCCTGTGGGAGCACACTGACCACCAGGGGGCAGCTCCTGCATTGAGTGTCTGCCCTCTGGTGGTCAGTTCACATCATAGTGACTGGTAATTCTATCATTCGGTCAATTTGCATATTAGCCTTTTATTATATAGGATGATTTGGCTTTGATAACTACACCATTTTAGGTAAAACCATAGTTATGGGCAGCTGTTGTTATATAATTTCCCCCCAATCTTCCAGCAGCAATCTTAGTCAATCAGATACAGAGAAGTGACCTATGTCTCTCATAGGTGACACCAAGTTCCCCCAAATGTGAAACAACCTAGTGGTTTGTTCTTATCCACTCATTCTTAATTATATGCCTGCTCAAACAAGAAGAAAATTCTTCCGAGGCCTAAGTGGTCTTCCTGGACACTTTTGCTATTCTCCATCATCAATGGTCTCTAACTGGATGTTCCCATGCTGTGTTAAGTAGACTATGGTCAGGCCCTCATTGCATATACATTTAGTGACCAGAAATATGCTCCCCAAACTGAATTAAGCATTAGATAAGCACTTGCAATGGCTCTATGAATATGGCTATCTGGTGCGGGGGCAGTATGGCATCCAAATACAAAAAGAGGTATTACTAAGAGGCAATGAATGTAGTATAATCTCTGAGAGCTTTTGGGGAAAAGATCCCTCAGGAAAATGGAAAGAATCTAGAAATTTTTTCCTAAGCAAAGGGTCTATGCACAGAAAGAAATGGTAGCCCCTGTCCATGGTATGACCTAGAAGGTCTCCCAGCCTAAAATACTTCTCTTGCCACAATGTATGACATTCCTAACCATATTATTATACATTTTAAAGTTTTCAGACAGAACAAAAAGACATTACCTATAAGGAAAGTATTTAAAGACTGGAGTCACACACACACATTCTAATATCTCTAACAAATAGGGCAACTACAGGTCAGATGCAATATGCTGATATTCTAAAATTTGACCCTTAGCTTCTCAATATTGGAACTGATACAGTTTCAGTCTAAGGAAGCCAGAGGGAGGAACATGGGAAGGCTATGCCCCATTCAAGAGAGGAAAGGCACTTGCCAGTGTTATCAGAATCCTATCTTTTTCACAGAAGCTAAGATAAAAGGTAGAAAATTTTTGATAAAGGGTAGAAAAAAAATCTAGAGCATGAATTATTGCCTATAAAAGCAGACTTTATGTGGGTTACTGCAATAAGGGGTACCTGGGCAGCCAGAGCATGCTACAAAGGTATTGGGCACAAAAAAGGGACAATGTTTAATTTAAGATAATAAGTCTTAGATAAAAACTGTCCTAACCTATGACTTTGGCTAGCAGTGGCCCTGATCTGTGTGTGGGATTTACTTAGACTTCTTTTCGACAGTCACATGAATGGTAGTATTTAGGTGCTTCTTTTTCAGTTTAAACTTGGTACTACTTATGTGCTCAGGGGGAGGGCAGACTTATTAGAAGTTTGGAGGAGTTGTCAGATACTGACACTGCACCAGGGAAGACAGAAATAACATGCATCCCCAACCTTACTCTTCTTTTTCCTTTTTCTTTCACAGAAAGGTGTCTCATCTGCAATGAGTTAAATATAATTGTTTTCCAAGTTGGGGTACTAAAGAAACCGCTTAAAATGCAGATAGTCTCACAGTTTAAGACAATAAAGAAATAAAGGAAAAAATCAGAGCACAGAGTATAAAAATAAGAATTTTTGCTTAACATCAATTCTGTCTTCCGAACTCCTTTATGAAGGCTATGCATATACTATGGTGATATGAATATCAGGAAGTGCTCAGAGAACGCTGAGTTTGCATGATGACCTACCTACAGCATACGATACATGTTCTGTCATTGGTAGAACTATGTTACTTTTCTTTCACTTTCATTTCCTCCAATAAAGAACATCAATTTTTTTCATAATTCCATGTCACAGAGAGAAAGCAATATGGCTTCTTTAGAAGATTTTTTTTGATTGTTTAAGAAACATTAATGTGGATTTTATTTAATTCAGACTTTACTGAACAAAGAACATTTGCTTTTGCATAAACCTTCAGTGCCTTGGAACTTTGTTTCCTGATTAACTTCATAACCATTATCTCATTAGTTATCATAAAATTGCCCCACAAAAACAATTCTGAAATTCATAAGTACTGTGGCCTACCAGTGAAGCAAAAAGGGCCTTTTTATTCAATGGTTGTAGACCCAAGGAATGCAATCCAGAACTCAAGATAACTAAATGCCAAGTTTTAAGCCCAGCACCACCATTCAAGTGTCATGGACAAGTTGCATGTATATCCCCTGTTCCAGTTTTCTCTGTTGTAAAATAAAGATGTTAATTCCTACCTCCCACATAGTTCTGAGAGCCACATGCAAAGGGAACAGTGCTCAGCTGCATCAGAATCTCTGCAGTCAGATCTCTGATGGTTCCACCTCACACTGATGCTAGAGGGGGTTCAAACTTCCAGTTGAACCTCTGCTTTGACAGAGTTAAACACAGGTGTAGGCTAGTGGGAACAGTGTAGGTTTTGCGTCAGGTGGGCACAGGCTGAATTTCTGCTCTGCCATTTATTAACTGGAAGACCTTGGGGAAGTCACTTAATTCCACTGCGCCTTAACCATAAAACTGGAGTAATAAGATCTACCTTGCAAGGTGGTTGTGACTATTGGATGTGCTGAACATGAGAGGTTAATGTACTGAATAACATGGTAGGCACTCAAAAACAGCAGCCATTGATTACTGATGGACTGGAAGCAAATGCTAGGAATCACTATTCTGGCTCTCTGTCTTTGGTATGAATAATACAATATTTCAACCATAATGCTCAGTTCTTTCTTGAGAATGTCCACAGCCACATTCAGTGGATGGTAATTTTGCTAGTGATCAGTTTCAAGTTAGACTAGGTGTTCTCTGCCTAAAACCTCAGTTTTCCCTTTCACTCACAAAGCCAGTGTCCCTACCATGGCTGCTAAGGCTTTTCCACAGAAGTGTGTTTCCTATCCCATCCCATCTTGTTTTATTTAATTAATCCCCAGGAGTAAAAGAGAGTAACTGATTTATAATGTTTTTTTTGTTTTGTTTGTTTTTGGTGGGGGTAGAGGGTATAGGCGTGAGGGGACAGGCGCTTATGATTATTCTCACCTAATTCTTTTTCCTACTTAATAACCATTGAGTTATACAATCTCAGATCTGATTTAATCAATCACTTTCCATTATTAAATGAAAGATAATGATGCAGGAGTCCGTTTCTAAAAGGTAAGGAGCAGAGATTGCTCCTTTAAGCTCTAGATTCTATATAGTGACCTATTATAGGTTCCCTGCATGGCACAATAAATCCAGTTTTCTCTATTGACACTAAATTGTCAACTTAAAAAGGCAAATTGACTGCAATCTCTATCAGAATACCAATGGCATTTTTCACATAACTATAATAATTAATCCTAAAATTTATACAGGACCACGAAAAACCTCAAATAGCCAAAGCATTTTTTTTTTTGGTTAATCCTCACCTGAGGATATTTTTCCCACTGAGTTTTAGAAAGAGTAGAGGGAGGGAGGAAGGGGAGAATAAGAGAGAGGGGGAGAGAGAGGGGAAAAATTGATGTTAGAGAGATCAAATTTGCAACCCATGTATGTGCTCTTGATGCAGGAATTGAACCCATGGACCTTTGGAGCAAGGCCAATACTCTAACCACTGAGCAAGCAACAACGATCATGGCAACAATGTATTTTTTAAAATAATAATTTTTAGGAAGAGTGGGAGAGGAAGAGAAACATTGATGTGAGAGTGAAATATTGACTGGATGCCTCCTGCATGCCTCCCACTAGGGAGGGAGCCCATAAACCAGGCATGTGTCCCAAACTGGCAACCCTTTGGTGCATGGGATGATGCCCAACCAACTGAGCCATATTGGCCAGGTTTAGCCAAAGCAATCTTGAGAAAAAAGAACAAAGTTGGAGATATCACACTATCTAACAGCAAACTATATTACTAAGCTAAAGGAATCAAAAGAGCGTAGTACTGGCAAAAAACAGATATACAGATAAATAGAACAGAATAGAGAGCACAGAAACAAACATACTTTTATGGTCAATTAATTTATTAGGTGGCAAGAATATATACCCTAATATATAAATAGACTAAATGGCAGAACAACTGAATGACAGAACAACAGGTCTCTATGACTTGTGCTGACCTCCAGGGGATGTTTGTGGAACATGGTGGGTAGTTGGCAGCAGGCGGCAGAGCATGGAACATGGCAGGCATTGGCTGCAGTGGGATGGTGGAGCAGGTGTCTGGGGGTGCCAGACAAAGGTAGACACTGGTCGCTATCATTGGGGTGAGCTTCTAGTGGTTACTTAAAATTCGTTGCTCCCGCGCACCATGAACCCACCAGGCACTCTCACCTACTGTCGGCACCGGAGCTGCTGCTGGCTCCAATCACCCTTGAAGGCTTCTACACCTCCTCCTGCTCCTCAGGGGCATTTGAGAACAGGAGCCATCTCTCGCACCCACTGCCAGCATAGCCCTGCTCACATCTGCAGCTGGCACCAGAGCCTCCACTTGCACCCACTGCCGGTGCCTGGTGCTGGTCCTGATTGCTTGGTGCTATCAGTGGGTGCAAGCAGTGGCTGCTGGCCCTGATCGCCTCTGAGGGCTTCCTCACCTCCCCTTGCTCCTGAGGAGCGAACAGGGCAGTAGCTGCTGCTCGCACCTGGTGCTGGCACCGGATCCCCTCACACCCACTACTGGCACTGCCGACTCAAATCACTTTGTGTTGTCAGTGGGTGCAAGCGAGGCTGGCACCATCAATGTGTGGGCATGGTGGTGGGAGCAAGACTGCCGAAAGACAGGGGACTGGGAGTTGCAGCAGGTGGGGCCAAGTGGGGGTGCGGAGGATGGATTGAGACCTGCCTCTGTGCCCACTGCGGCCTTGTGGCCCATAGTTCCTTTCAAGGTGCGTGAATTCATGCACTGGGCTCCTAGTCTCTCTCTCTCTCTCTCTCCACATATATGTATATGTATATGTACATACATATATACATATACACACACAGTGGTACCTCGAGATACGAGTGCCCTAACATACGAGATTTTTGAGATATGAGCCGTCGAGTGAGTGATTTTTGCTTTGAAATACCAGCAACATTTGAGATAGGAGTAATCACGCGGATCGGCCGGCTGCACATGACCCACCAGTTTACCACGACTTGAGAGTCTCATAGTTTCCCACGCCTCAAGGTTACGGAACGAATTAAACTCGTATCTCGAGGTACCACTGTGTGTGTGTGTATGTATGTGTGTATATATATATATATATATATATATATATATAATGCAAATTAGCCAAGACGCCATTTCAGTCATGACCGGCTCAGAAGGAGGCTGCATGTGCAGCAGGGCAGAGCAGGGACCACAGAGAGTGGGGAGCAGGGTGGAACTGCTTGCTCACTGGGGCATGCCAACAGTCCTGCCTCTGCATGTGAGCTGCAGAGGAAACACATTTTCTGACCGCTTATTGGCTAAGCTCCCAGTACGCCATTTGCAGTGTTCTTGGTAACTTGGGTAATGAGAATCCAAGAAGGTGATCTAGGGTTTTTCCACCTCACTTCTGGAGGAAAAAATAAAGGTTCGCTGCTGGAGGGGCTAAGAAATGTCATATCCTGCACTAGCCAGTTTGGCTCAGGGGATAGAGCCTCAGCCTGCCAACCGCAGGGTCTGGGTTTGATTCTGGTCAAGGGCATGTACCTAGGTTATTGGCTTCTCCCTGGCCGGGGCCCAGGTCAGGGCTCATGCAAGACAACCAATCAAAGTATCCCTCTCACATGGATGTTTCTCTCTGTCTTTCTCTCTCTCTTCCGTGCTCTCTAAAAATCAATGGAAAAATATCCTCAGATGAGGATTAAAAGAAAGAAAGAAAGAAAAAGCTGTCATATCCTATGAAAGAGACATCTTAAAAATGCCTTAAGAGCATTTTCATTTTTTCATGGTGAAGGGACTGGAGTCCGTGTTGATGAAAACACTTGGCAGCTGTAGCAGCCAGCATTGGCTGCAGCAGCGGGGTGATGGGGGCAGCACCTTCCCTTGATCAGCCCAGCCACCTCCTGCAGAGGAAGGCCAGACTGCAACATCCGTAGGACATCCCCCAAGGGCTCCCAGATTGCAGAGGGTGCAGGTTGGGCTGAGGGACCCCTCCTCCCATGCACAAATTTCATGTACCAGGCCTCTAGTCTATATAATAAAAGCCTAAGCAACAGTTATGACTGCTATGATGTACACTGACCAGGGGGCAGATGCTCAATGCAGGAGCTTCCCTCTGGTATTTAGTGCGCTTCCACAGCCAACCTCCTGTGGTCCCTCTCCCCAGTTATCTGGCCCTAATCAGCTCCAATCAGGACCGGTTGAGACAGCTCCAATTGGCCCCGATTGCTGGCCAGGCCATGGGATCCCACTCGTGAATGAATTTGTGCACTAGGCTTCTAGTATACAATGAAATAACAACAGTTTCTTCAATTAATGGTGCTGAGAAAACTGAATAGTTACATGCAAAAAAAAGAAAGAAAAGAAAAAAGAAAAAAGAAACTAGACCAATCTTTTTTTACCATATACAAAAAAAAAAAAAGGATTAAAGATGAATATAAGACCTGAAACCATAAAACTTCTATAAGAAAACCCAGGCAATAAACTCTTTGACATTGGTCTTAGCAGTTTTTTCTGTATATGTCTCCTAGGGTAAAGATAATAAAAGCAAAAAGGCAACTTACTGAATGGGAGAAGATATTCACCAATGATATATTGATAAAGGGTTAATACCTAAAATATATAATGTACTCATACAAGTTAACTTAAAAAAAACAATTAAAAAATTGAACACTGTTGGTGGAATTGTAAATTGGTGCAGCCACTATGGAAAACATATGAAAGTTTCTCAAAGACTTTAAAAAAGACCTACCATATGACCCAGTTATCTTTATTTCTGGGTATTTATCTGAAGAAATCCAAAATACTGATTTGAAAATACTAAGTACCCCTATGTTCACTACAGCATTATTTATAATGGCCAAGAGAGGGAAGCATCCTACATATCCACTGATAGATAAAGAAGAGGTGGTGCATATATACTATGGAATATTATTTATAGTAAAAAAAAATGAAATCTTGCCATTTGCAACAACATGTATGGTCCTAGAAGTCCATGCTAAGAAAATACGTCAGATAAAGGAAGACAAATACCATATGACTTCACTTTTATGTGTAATCTAAAAAACAAATTAACAAACAAAACAGAAACAAACTCAGTGATAGAGAAAACAGACTGATGGTTGCCAGATGAGATAGGGGGTTGAGGAAATGGGTGAAAAAGGTAAGAAGTACAAATTCCAGTTTATAAAAGTCATGGGGATGCAAAATACAGCCTAGGGAATATAGTCAATAATACTGTAGTAACTGTACAGTGTCAAATAGGTACTAGACTTACTGGGTGATCACTTCATGAAGTATATACGTGTCCAATCGCTAGTTGTATACATGAAATATAATATTGTGTGCCAACTGAAATTGAACAACAGCAAACTGGATCATGCCACTACTTGGATAATGTGTTGACTAGTGCCTGTCTGTCCAGATGAAGAACACACAATGCACAGTAAGCCCTTCACAACCTGGCTCCTGCTACTTCCCATTAAACCCTCCATGCTCCTGGTACTTCACCTGCTTTTTTTTACGCCTTTATTTTGGGCCCATTGCTTCCTGTACTTTGAATGTCTCTTGCCCTTTGCCTTTTTCCTTTGCATACACTCTTATTGCAAAAGTCTTTTCTTTCTTCAAACCCAAGATTTAGAGTCACCTCCTCTGTGAAAACCTCTGCATGGGCCGCTGCTCAGATGCTCATGAAGAGCAGTTCTTTCTGTGGATCTCCAGTGGCCCTGTGTTCACATCGTGGGACGTGGACCAAGACTATCTGCTGGCAGGTGGCTCATCCTACTAGACTCCATGCTTCTTGAGGGCAGCAACATTTCAGTGTTTCTCTCAACTAACACTGAGTAGGTCCTCCTCATTGACAAATGGATGAACTGACAGCAAGGAACCCACATGAACAGAATCCCATCCCTGCTCATTATTTCCCCCTGGGGCACCAGAGCCCATTCGCTGGCACAGCAATGTCTAATCTCCCATTTTCTTTTTGCAACAAAATAGGAAAGAGTCCAGCAGAGAGTATTCGTTTTCATCCTGTAATACCCTGTTTAAATTGATATACTGCTTAGATTGTATGTTTGGATGCAAATAACATTAATCTTTGCATTTCATCTGGTTCAGACTGAATTTTTAAAATACAGGCTAGGGCAAAAGTAGATTTACAGTTGTTTATATGGAAAATAATAATTAATTAATAATCACATAAAAATAAGCCCTGTGTTTTGTATACTCACACCTGAAAACCTCATATGGTAATTATAAAAAAGTAAAGTTTTTATAAATAAAATTAATCTTCCAGAAATTATTCAGACTAAGACTATTCATCATCTAAATATACCAAAATATACAAATTTTATCCTCAAAAAGGTGGCATTCATATACTTGAAAGTGGCTGAATGAGGAGGTCACTCTTCAAAGAAAGTGGGGGTTTATGCCAAACATGATTAAGTCATATTTACGGATACCTATCTGGGAGGTAGTAAATTGTGAAATGAGGGGAAGGGATCGAGGTTGGAATATCTTCCAAGTATTCTTTACACAGTCTATTACACTTTAATATACCATGGTTTATAGACCTGACATGGCTGGTATAAACCAACAGGACACACAGTAAAGAAGCTGTTTTTATTACAGCTCTCCAAATAGAGGAGCCAGGTGATGCTAACAAGGAAACAAAGGGACCTCACTCCCCTTCATGTGGTATCCATCTGATGAGAACACAGCAGTCATTTTTCATTCCTTACAAATCGCTCCGTCATGCTCTTTCCAGGAGAAAAGAATGCTTTCACCAACACAGGCAACAGCACACTGATGACGGAAACATGGATGCCTTTTTAGCATTGATGTGAGAGAGGAAATAGGAATATGTGGTTCCACTGGGTTTTGGAGAGGTCATACCCTTGCATCTTTTTCTCTTGGTATGCTCACACACGGATGATGATATCCTCCCAGCTCATCTTCCTATTGTATTGGTTTTCCTTGTTGTGATTAAGTCAGAAGAAAGATAATTGCTGATCTTGTCATAGAGTTTACGTTTGCAAATGTCTAGTTGGACAGTAAATCTGAAGAGCATAAGAGGCCATTTGTGAGATTTGCTGTGTAAATTGGTATGAGGTTGTATAAAGGCATGATATCAAAATTTCCAAAATATGGGTATAAGTTGATTTCCAGGTCACCTGTCTAAAGCTAAAGTGGACCAGAAAATGTAGCCTTTTGATGAAAATACCAAGTAGAAAACATTGTATTAGAAGACTTTAAAGAGGTCTTTAGAGTCATAAAATCACAGGAACCCAGATATCTAACTCTCAGGCTGATGTTTGAGACAAGATCTTCTTGTGTTCAATCAGACTTTCCAGATCTCATCTTTTTAATCATTTTTTATCTGCCATTTTCAGTTGCCCTTTATATAAGTGAACCTGAATATTTTTATGGGCATCAAAGAAAGGCAAAATGCTGGTATCACCTAACTTGGGCACCTGGGGTCTTTTTCAACCAAAGTTCTGAAATGCACAACTTGAAAACTGAACAGCTATTCTCTGTCTCTTCCCCAAGTGCACATAAGCAGTACCATTCTAGATGCACAGAGAGATGTCAATTGTTCACACACAATGGTGGTTGTAAGGCAATAAAAGGATTTAATTCTTTCAGAAATGAATGAAATAATTCCTGATGTAAGCAAGCCTACAAATGACTTATGATTTTGTTCATTACATTTTTTAAAATTTCTAAACCAAGGCATGATAATATTCAATACCCCCTAAAATATCTTATTGCTATAATAATTTGAATTAGAAAAGTCTCTATGATTACATAATAGAAAGACATATACTATTCTTTAATATTCCATGATGATTATAATCATTATTGGTGTTGGTGATGAATACAGTTTAAGAGACTACAATGCAACTCTAAGTTGTCATCAGACTGTACATCTGGTTTTTCTCTATAGTAACCACTGCAAAAGTAAACATTTTATCTATTCACAATTCTAGGAAGTAACCAGCTTATAAGTATGATTGGAATGTAAGTGAAGTAAATTTATCTGCTATTTATGAATGACTCATGAGTCAGCTCTCTGTAAAAGCTGTGTGACTCCTTTTTTCCAATATACCTTCACCTTAGATGAGACTTTTGCCTCCATAGATAAATATTTCAGCCAATCACAGTAATGACACAGCATTCAACCTTTAGACTTTATGAGGAATTCTGTTCATTTTTCTTGAAAGAAACCATTTAATTATCTGCTACTATTCCACTACTTTTTTACTTTTTGCTTCTGGTAGTCCAGTGAAGTCACTCAATGCTGTATAACAATTTTTTTTGGCTTCAAGGTGATACAGATACATTACTTCAGAAAGTTGGTAAGATGGTATAATCTATGGCCTACTATAGCCTCGTCCAACAATTTAATTTTATAAAACTGAGAAAATGAATATCCAAGAAAGGGATTTTCTCGGGTCACACTAATAGTGTCAGAATCCAGGTCTTTTGACTCACAATCCAATATACTTTCCAATGCCTCCTGCTGTTTCCTGGGAGCTGGGGGTGAGGGAAGTGGAGGGTGGGAAGATGGGGGAAAGGTGGGAGGGGAGGGGGAGAGGAGAGAAGGCAGTGTTTTTCTCCAGAATTTGCAAATACTAAGGTGGTACCTTGGAGTAGCACTGTAGTGCACATTTTTTATAAAAGTATATACATCAGAGAGAAAGTGCCAAGATGGAATTTCAGCTTTCACTCTAAATTTCCTGACTCTTGATGCTTTAAAACAGACCATGGGGGTAAAATTTTAGAATGATCCAGTGAGAGGCTCATTAACATTAATGGGAGTCAGGTGGTTGCAGTCTCAAACAGGGCCTGAAATTCTCCATGTATCTCCTCCTCTAGGCCCATATAGACCTTTAACTTATCAGCATTAATAGAAGTGACATCTCTTTGTAAAAATGGTTTTTCTTAGTCATTTTTTAAATAGGTGCTTCTAGAGAAACATATTTATAAATATGATTTTGTCTAAAGAAGAATGACAAATAAATCCTGTTTCCTGTGGTGTCTCACTGCCATCTCATTCCCAGTGGGAAGGCTTAGCCCTCCTACCAGGCTTTAGAATTTTTGCAGGAATCATAGAGGAATAGTGAGCTCTGTCCACAGCTTCATCATTCAGGGAGCAGGCACCCAATGAATCATCATTTAGGAAATATTAGGAATTGCAAAGAAGCTAGATTTGTAAAAGTGGGCTGCCCACATTTTGTTCCATAAAGAACCTTGCTGAAATTTCAAAGACCATGGAGTTCAGAGTCATGAGACTATAACTGACCATTTGGTGATAAAGTGCAGGTATACCTATACTGGAAGAGGGGCTCCTTTCCTACACACCTTTGTCCTATTTTGGCATTAACACTAGCCTAAAGGTGTATAATTTTTGGAAGGTATGGACTGTATTTTTTTTTAACTTTGTATTTCAAATGCTTAGCACTTGAAGCCATATACTTAGTGTTAATAAATCAATAACTTGTTGCTCCATTAATTGGTGAGAATGACTACAAAATGAATTTGAGGGCAGGTTCATGAGCAAAGTGGTAACAGGATCTATGCTCATTTTTTTCTTATTTAAAGTGGTGCAAGGGCTTTATTTATTTATTTATTTATTTATTTATTTATTTCAGAGCTTTTTAGTACTTGATTTTCAACAAATCTTTCTTTAAGCATCACATTAAAAAATCAGAAAATAATATTCACCAATCGGCTTTGTTGGGTTTCCCATAATTGCCTCTGATGACCATCCTTGTTATTTACAGCCAACACTTGATTCTTTTGTACCTTGTTCATCTATATCTTAAATGTTACACTTGAGAACTTTGGAACTAGCAGAAATGAAAGAAATTCCCTTGTATAAGCTTCTAAATCTATAAATGAGCTAAGTTAAAAATAGGGGACTGAATTAAAAAAAATATTAGATTTATGATAATAGAATAGTGTACAGAACCATGGGTGACCCCTTTAGCCCATCAGCCACAGCTAATGGGATCCAAGGAGAGTTGTTAATCTACTGGCTGATCAGTTGCTTATGAAGCAGTTTAATACAACTGATTAAAATAATAAGTTGATAGTGATGATGATAATTATGATGGACATTCACTGAACATTGAGTGCGTGACAGATAATATGTTAAGGGAATTACATAGATCATTTAATCATTTCAATGCACACGTGGGTTCTATATTGTGGATGATGACAGGGCCAAAGCTTCAAATTGCTTCATTAATTTCTAGCTGTTGGCCTTGTACATGTTGTTTAACTTGTCTAAGACTGAGTTTGCTAATCTACAAATGGAGGTAATAATAAGATCTAAGTCAGACAAATGTTGTAATTAAATGAGATGTTTGTAAGGTGCTCATTCATTGCACCTGGCACATTAGCTCAGTAAATGTAAATTACTGCAATCATTACTACCACCATCACCAGAGCAAATCTTAGTCATCCAATGAGATTTGCTTGTTTCACTTTTCTTGGGTTCCCAGGAGATTTGTCTGAATAATCGAGTCTCATGTTTTTCCTTTAGTAATGTGTACTCCTACAATAAACTTCCCAAGACCTGAAGCACATACACTAGATCCAAATGCTAAAATTATGCTTTCAAATGATATTATGGGGAAATGCTATGACATAGCTAAAAGTACAAAAATTTAGAATATAAAGCAGTAGATATGGTATGACTAAAATTACATTAAAATTTATATTACAGAAATAAACGATACACCTATATTTACAAACATCAGAAGTTATAACAAAATATTACAGTTGCTCTTTTTGTCTCTCTTTAATAGCATTTTTGTTTTTCATATGTTTTTAATTTTATTTTTGAAGAATTAGCATAATTTAATAAGTAAACAAAACAATCGCTGCTGTTGGAAGCAGCAGCAGAGCACATTGAAAATAAGTGACTTGCCTAAAGGCATACAACTGGTTTTGGCGGAAAAAAACAGAACTTGTACCATTACTTCAATCTAGTTTTCCCTACATCACATTATTATTCTTTATAGATTCCTACTTAAAGATGATAAAATTGTCATATCATTGCACAGTAGAAAATTAGAGAAGTCATAGCTGAAAAACAAGCATTTGAATGACTAAGTTAAACATATAGTCACCTATATAGTACTCAAGTCCTAAAGTCCTTTATTTACACCTTCCATATATATGCACAAATGTGAAATTCTACGATCTCTATAAAGTAACTATCCACATATTTTTATAAATTGTCCAGAAATATATTCAATATGAAGAATGGTTTTAATTATATTTTAAAGACCAAAACTCAGATAAAAAGCGGTTATGTATGGTCAGAGATCTTAATAGCTTAAGATTGATCTTAACTAATCAAAAACAAAGAGGGGGAGGAGCCATACTCATATATCAGATAAAATATAATATGGCACTCATACCTTTACAAAGGAGATTTCTACTTCACCTAGGTCAGTGGTCGGCAAACTCATTAGTCAACAGAGCCAAATATCAACAGTACAACGATTGAAATTTCTTTTGAGAGCCAAATTTTTTAAACTTCTAACACCACTTCTTCAAAATAGACTTGCCCAGGTCGTTGGTATTTTGTGGAAGAGCCACACTCAAGGGGCCAAAGAGCCGCATGTGGCTCATGAGCTGCAGTTTGCCAAACACTGATCTAGGTTTATTTAAATTAAACCTCTGACATCTTTGTTCATAAGACATTTGTTAAATAACTGAAGTTCTCCCTATAAGTGTTCAGATGTTAGTGATGAACATGAATGGATGGGCCACCAGAATGTCCAGTTACTAATCACAAAACACCCATTGCTACCCTTAACCAGTCTTTTAAAACCCTGACAGAGGCTTAGTTTATTTACTAGAAAACTGATTTACAGAGCCACAGTAACTGGAAAAAAAAAAAAGTCTAACTTTCCTGACATCTGCTATTGCTTTGAAGATTAAAATACTTTGTCTATTTTTCTTTCACATTGTTAAGAATTTGTCATAACTGGGGACTTAAATTGGCCCCCTAGAAATGGTAACCAAGAATTCCCCTAACTTCAGTAGTTGTGATGTTACCAAGAATCTAGGTACAGGGAAGGTAGGTAATACTATGTTTCCTGGGCAGTATTACCAAAAAGAAAATTTCTGGGTGAACTGAGATTCCCAAAGAAGATGCTACAGAAAATATTTTCCACATTAAAGACAATTTAATTTGTTCCACTGATAGAAGTTATGCAGAAAGACTGTTAGCACAGTGATCCTAATCAGAGTCAGTAAAAGATAGCAACAAATGAGACTTGGTTTTAAAACTGACCACACTGCTTCTAAGACTGCAAAGGTGAAATTGCTGAGTTTAATAGAATTCAAGTGGCTCCTCTAGAGTTACCTTTCAACAATTACCCTCCTTTTTAAAAAAAATAAATAAATCCTTATATTTTCAAAATATATGTAATTCTAAAAGTAATAAATCCTTATTGTATAACATTGGAATATTTGAGAAAAAAACAAATAAAAATAAAACTAGTATATGCCCTTTCTTAAGTAATGGCATATATTAATATTGATTCATTTTTTTAAATTTTATTTTATTTTTTATTATTTTTTTAATATATATATATTTAAATTAATTTTTTATACATATCTCCCCATTGCCCCCCTTCCCTCCCAGGCATACCCCAACCCCCCCAAGTGTCTATGTTCATTGGTTATGCTTATAAGTATGCATACAAGTCCTTTATTGATCTCTTATCTACCTCACCTAACTTTAATCTTCCTGCTGTAATTTCACAGTCTGTTTGAAGCTTTACTGTCTCTGTATCTATCCTTTTGTTCATCTGTTTATAATGTTCTTTATTATCCCCCAATGAGTGCAATCATGTGATGCTTCTCCTTCATTGACTGGCTTATTTCACTAAGCATAAGGCTCTCCAGTTCCAACCAGGTTGCTGCCAATGGTAAGAATTCCTTCTTTTTAATAGCAGCATAGAATTCCATTGTGTAGATGTACCACAGTTTTCTGATCCACTCATCTGCTGACGGGCACCTAGGCTGTTTCCAAATTGTAGCTATTGTAAATTGTGCTGCTATGAACATAGGGGTGCATAAATCCTTTCTGATTGGTGTTTGTAATTTCTTATGATAAATTCCTAAGAGTGGGATTACAGGGTCAAATGGGAGATCCATTTTTAGTTTTTTGAGGAAACTCCATATGGAGGTATATATTTATAATCACATACTCATTTGCTTTTTGTTTTTTTTACATAGTTGAAGTCATAATGAATATATGATCAGTTTCTTGCTTTTTCATTTAACATGTCCAGGCATAGGTCAATCTTTCAGAATACTTTTAGAGATAATTTATAATTAAATTTATAATTCTTGACAATAATTGTTGAAAAAGAAGCTTTTATTCCAAAGTGAATATGGAACCTATTCAAATAAAACAAAATAATTTTATAGAAACCTAAGACAGCATTTCAAACTTTTGACAGTATTTTTTTATGTTTTATTGATTTTTTATAGAGAGGAAGGGAGAGAGATAGAAAGTCAGAAACATCGATGAGAGAGAGACATCGATCAGCCGCCTCCTGCACGCCCCACAGTGGAGATGTGCCCACAAGCAAGGCACATGCCCCCCCGACTGGAATCGAACCTGGGACCCTTCAGTCCGCAAGCTGACACTCTATCCACTGAGCCAAACCGGTCTCGGCTGACAGTATTTCTTAGATGAGACTTTGCAGGAGAGGAATGTTTGGTTAGAAAGTACTATTAAAATATTATCAAGTATAATTAGCAGACTTTAATCTTTTGATTCAACTTGAAAATAACTCATTGCTTTACCCTTTAGTCTTCCTTTTTTGTGGCTTAGTAGAGAAATGTTTTAGATGACCACAAGTATTTAAGTTATCTCTACTGCTGCAAAATAAGTTAAAATATCTGCCCACTATGTTTAAACCTAACAAACTTGTTCTGTATTTGAAAAATACAGGATAAAAAATATCTCTTGAATAGAAAAATATTGAGGGTTAGTTTGAAAGCAAGTGTGAGGCCTCTGAGCGAATGACAAGCCACACATATCTGAATAGGTCTCCCTTAAAATCTGAGAGAAGTGGAAATGTTTGAATACTAAGTAAGTGGGAGCAGGACCTGAAGTTAATTGTGCAAATGGCATGAAGCTGATTTTGGGAAGTAAAAAGAAAAAGAAAAAACCCAACTCATGAAACCAGAGGCCTGAAATGTTTTACTGGAGAAAAACCATAGTATTACCTCCTCCTGTGGGATGATAACAATGATTTATGAAGCTGAAGTCATTTCTTGTGATTGTGCTTTGGGGAGATTGGTTTCACATGATCTGTGAAGCCAGGCAATGGGAGCTGAAGAAGAACCCCACATGTTCAATGGAAGCTAGGATCTGCCCTCTTCAAGGGGATTCCAGAGCTGGGAGGAGGGTGAGGAAAAGTATTGCTTTCTGATCCACGAGCCCCCTCCTCCCCTTCCCCTCCCACAAGCTCATTAGGTGGACACACAGCTTCTCATTCTCTCCTTCCTTTTAAAAGTATTACCACTTTTGCTGTGTGGGAGTAGAAGCTCATTGTAAATGCACAGCAGGATAGTAGCAAAGCCCAGATTAATTCCCCATGGATTTATATGGCTCGTTCTCACCCACGATGACTTGTACCATTTCAAAGGTGCTTATGCTGCTGTTTTTATGGCTGGTCACTAACTTTATTCTGGCATATGGCGGTTGGCGCCATGACACGGAGTGAACATTTTATACCTGAATTAAAGTGGCTATTTGACAGTTTCTGTCAGAAAGTTCAGAGCAAAGAATTTGTGGGACAAGATTTATTGCATATTTTATATGGGACACATCTGTTTCTTTGCTAGCTTTGTTCCTTCCTAAAAAAAAAAAAAAAAATAAAGACGTTTCCTAAAGAAATATAGCAACTGATAGAAAAAATAAATTTCTAAAGCAGAAGGAGGATATGGTCAAAAGTTGGGTACTTAGGACCTAATTAAAGAAACAAAACAAAGCAAAAACAAATAAAAAACAAAAAGAACTAACCCCACTTCTTATTTTGAGAAGGAAAAATGACTCATAGTCATGAATAAAAGCTCAGTTGAAACAACGCAGTTACAATAGGCAATTATTTTATGGTTGGTTTAATACCATTTATATAATGAAATTAAAGATTTAAGTTCATAACCTACCATTTTCTACACACTTGAAACAGGATTGGAAAGAATAACCTGCTTTTGATATACTTTTAAGGATTTTGCCATCCTAAATGGTGAACTAAATAATAAGTCCAATCAAATCAGCATTAAACAAACAAAAAATTACACGTTCGAATATTTAAAATGGGTATATCTAGCAATAAATGCAGACAATTCCCAACCAGAATTCATCAACACAATGTGAAGGGCATATATAAATTCCATCCTCAGGTAAACACTCCACCTGTTGCAGATAATGACACTGGGACAGAGATTCATGATCCCAAAAATACTGGGCTCATCTGAAACTTGGTATTGTTAACACAAAGGCTACTTTATCTTATACCTGTGATGGGGGAGCCTTTAATTCTGAACACTGAAAATAAACTTCCACTCAAAGATTTTGAAGAATTACTTTTTAATTACTTTAGGTAATACTCATTCTCCTCATAAAAATATTAAACATTACAGATGTTCTCTCTGATAGCTTTCTGCACCGCGCCCTTCATTATTACCTCCAACACACATGCTCATCCTCTCCTGAGTCCCGGCTACTGTTACTGGTTTGAAGAATATCTTCTCAGGACTATTGAGTGTCCTTGTGCAAATACGTAAAGTTTTGTAAGTCAGATATAGAGAAGAAAATGTGCTTGCTCACCAGATATGCATGGTTTTCATTTTAGTTGAGACTGTCTAATAATCCTCCACACTTAGAGCACCATGTTATATTCCCAACCAGTAAGTGACATTGTCAAACTTTAATTTGTGCAAATCACATAGATTTTGGAACAAATCCTTACTATATGTATTGCAAACATCTTTTGTCATGCTTTTGCTCGCCTTTGGACTTTGCAATGTCTTTTACTTATACATTCAACTTAGAAGTAGTCTAAGTAATAAGTACTTTCTTCATATCTTTTGCTTTTTTAATTCACTTGAAAAAAATAAGGCCTTGGTATATGGGGGGGGGGGTTTAATGGTGATGGGGGAAAAATTAAAAAGAAAAAATAAAGGCCTTTGCTACTCCCAAGTGCACAAACATATTCCATATTTTCTTCTATATATCTTGTTTTTATTCATCTCTTCATATTTAGTTGATTTATCCTTTGGAATTGTGTGGACAAGACACCTTTTTTTTTGGAAATGGATAAGCACTATTGGAAGAGCACTGGTTTTCTAAAAGATAATGAGAGTATGCAAATAACCACAAGTTTGTTTCCTCTCTCATATGTAAACATGCCATTTCTTTTTCCTTCTCATTACTGTGGCTAGTACTTTCAGCTTTTAAGTTGAGTTGATCCTTTGTGTTCAATGGGATTACAGATGTATTTGAACTTATCTCCCTCATATTTATTTTTGTACTTTCACTTACCAGTCTTTCTATTTTCCTTTCCCCCTTTCCTGAACTTTGTTGGGTTCACCAAGTTATATTTGTTTTCCTTTTCCTTTACTGGCTTGAAAATGATTAATTTTAACTTTTTGATTGGTGAATACATTTAAATTTCAAACCCATAACCCAATGTCTGTGATCCTGAGTATCTAGAGTTAATTGTAGCTCTCTGCCCTAACTCTGAACAGTATAGGTGGCCTGGTTTTTCTTTCTCCCTCTTCCAAATCTGTGCACATCTCATGTTGATATCATCCACAATTTTATTTTTAGATTACCCAAAATAAATTTTCTCTAATTAATATTTAATCACCATTTTATGATATTTTTTGCTCATTGTACTTTTTGCTACTCCACTTCTTCCTGGATTCTCTTTCTCACTGAAGGACTACAACTTCAAAAGTGGATGTATGGACAGTAAAGTACTAGGCTCTGTATGTCTCAAAAACTCACCTTTCTTCAATCTGATGATGTTTTTAACGAAATATAGAATTCCAGCTCTAAGATTATTTTGTTAGAATTTTAACTTTATTGCTTCATTGTTATTGTGTATCCAGTGTTGTTGCTGAGAAGTTTATTGTTTAGCTCACATAATTTTTCTAAATCCTTGTTTCTCAAAGTTGATTATAAAGAGTTAAAAGTGTGCACTTATCTCTTGTTGCCCTAAAGAGCTCTTTCAAAAAAAGATGCAATGTCTTCCTTCTTTTATAGGAAACAATCTCTATTGTTTCTTTGAGTATTTCATCCTCTCTTCTTTTAACTTGTATTAAATAGATTCAATTTCTAAAAACATTTTCTGGATCTCTACCTTTCTCTACACTGTCCATATAGTTTTCACTTTATGCTCTATTCTAGAATAAGTCCCTTGACTTGAACTATCTTTCAATTCTCTAATTGGATTTTCTGTGTGTCTATATTACCATGCTGTGAATTCATGCATTTAAAAAAAATGTTATCTAACCCAAATCTCATTTCTATGTTCCACACTGGCTTCTTTTTTTATGGGGTGGTGCCTTTTTTCTCTGAGATTATAAAACACATATGATCTGAAGACCTGTTCTGTCTACAAGTGTATTTTCTCAGGTGAAATTTCTTCTGCCTGTTGAGTTCACTGGCTTCCCTCAACTGTTGATTCTGGAGCGGGAGCCAATCTTTTTAGTTGAGCCTCCACCATTGGATGCAGGAGTGAGAGTTATATGGCAGCTTGTATCCTCGTTGTTTTGGAAATAGTAGACAAGGGGCAGAATGTTTAACTAGGCAGCATGTTCCCTCATATCCTGAGACATCAGCAGTTACCCAAGGCACTGCTCTGACTCCACCCCCAAAAGCCCCATTATTGACTGTGTCTCAGAGATAGATATTTCCTATTGTGGTTGTCTACTCCAGGGGTAGCCAAAGAGGCTGCCTTTGCAGAATAAGAAAAATCCCCCAAGAGCTGTCACTGAAAGCAATTGCTTAAATTCAAACCTTAATATTTTATATGCCTCCTCCATAATTTATGATAAGTTACCTTATGCATACTTTTCTTAGATTTTAAAACCAAATAAATTGGCAAAGTAGAAATTTTACTATTATCATCAGTACTGATGTGGGGTGCAAATAATTGTAATTAACCATTTAAAAATCAATTTTAAAGGAGCTACATGGAAACAAAGCCTCTGAAAAACACACTGTTTCAATTCATACTAGAGTCTAGTCACACATGCTGCAAAGGTAACACTCACATTTGCAAAGCATGCTTCACAGAACGGGCTTCCCTGAACTCACAAGAGAGAATGCACAGAGCCCGGTCTGTAACATCCTCCTGCAAAAACAGTGGAAGGCCATACTGGCGCTGTGTGCCCCTGCCAAAGCCATGTGCTTCCCTTTTTACAGTTCTATAAAATGGCATCTGTGAAGAAATAAGATTTCATTTAAGTGCTGGAAGCCACACACATTTGGAGAACAAGGGGTTGGGGATGAATCACATGAGATCACCAACAAATACCATACTACAATCATGGGGAGGATGGGTGTAGAAGTGAGAGCAGGGTTGGGTAAGGAAGGAATTATTTTTTTAAAAAATATATTTTATTGATTTTTTTTACAGAGAGGAAGGAAGAGGGATAGAGAGCTAGAAACATCGATAAGAGAGAGACATCGATCAGCAGCCTCCTGCATGACCCTACTGGGGATGTGCCCCACAACCAAGATACATACCCTTGACCAGAATCGAACCTGGGACCCTTCAGTCCACAGGCCAATGCTCTATCTACTGAGCCAAACCGGTTTCAGCAGGAAGGAATTTTTAAAAATCCTTGGCTACTTTATTATTAGTTACTAGAGGCCTGGTGCATCAAAATTCACGCACTGGAATGGGGGTCCCTCAACCCAGCCTGCCCCCTCTCACAGTCCAGGAGCCCCCAAGGGCAGGAGGCAACCCGGCGATCAGGGGAAGGTGATGCCCCATCACACCATCACACCTCTGCTGCTGCCACTGCTGCCAGCGCAATCCTCAGCCAGCCCTGGTTATGGGAGCCGTGAATGGCCTTAGCGGCTGGGCAGCAGCCATCCGAGGCTTGCCTGTGTGGCTGGAGACTGAGAAGACTGGGGGACTCAAGTGACAGGTATGCAGCAGGGGTGGGCCTGCCTAGGGCTGGGCCTGTACTTGCCACATGCCTGTCACCCCACTGGGGCTGAGGGGACTGGGTGCCATCATATTGTGGCTGTGGGCACCACTACCTTTGAGGGCATGGCAGTCAATTAGCATATTCCCTCCTTATTGGCTGTGGGTGCTGCCATCTTTGAGGGCAGAGTAGTAAATTAGCATATTCCCTCCTTATTGGCTATGGGCGCCCCCATATTTGAGGGCAGAGCAGTCAATTAGCATATTTCCTACTTATTGGTTGTGGATGCTGCCATCTTTGAGACAGTGTGAGGGTCAATTAGCATATTTCCTCTTTATTAGATAGGATATATTAAATAAATGTGAGTACCATTTGAAAAGGGACATGACCCATTTCCTGCATGCCATGAAGTGCAAATCTACTTGAGCAGGGTCAGAAGTCCAACAGTGATTGACAGAGGTTCAGATTCATATATGGTTCCCTTAGTTGTAAATAAACCACATGTTATTGATGCATTAGTTGCATATAGATAATGATTTATAGTTTTTCACACATTTTCAGAAACAGTGTTTTGTTAAAATTATGAAAGGCAAAGTATGTACCCAAGCAAGCCAGATAGATGCATGTTTAATACTAGTCAATATCTCAACCATTCTAATTTCTTCTCGATTCCCTCCACTGGCTCTTCTTCTTCCTCCTTTTACACTCGAAATATATTTAGCCTCCAAGGCTTTCTCTTGGCTCTTCCCTCCTCCTTTATATTTATGTAATTACCTAGACATACAACTATCATTCTTTTGCTGATGAATCTGAAGTGTATATTGTGGATTCCAATATCTCAACAACAGAGTTGCATTTCTCATGTCCTACAGGACACCATGACCTGAATAGCCAGCCTGCAATTCAAATTATCCCTGATTCCACCACCACAACACAAACCTGTTCCTTCCAGGTGCTTCCATAGTTCAGTGAATGGCATTACCATTCACTAAGATGATCAAAATCTGGGAATTATTTTTGGTTTCTCTCTTTGCTTCAAATACAAGGTCAAATTGTTATCAAATCCCTGTCTTTTCTAATTCCAAAATATATCTTGAATTCATCCATATTTTTCTTTCCTTTTTGGTTAATCCTCACCCAAAGATATTTTTTCCATTGATTTTTAGGGAGAGTAGAAGAGAAGGGCAGAGACAGAGATAGAGACATATCAAGGTGAGAGACACATTGATTGGTTGGCTCCAGCACATGCCCCCGCTAGGCCGAGAATCAAGCCAGCAACTTATTTATGTGCCCTTGACCAAAATTGAATCTGGGAGTGTTCAGTTTGAGGGCCACTCTATTCACTGAAGCAAACTAGTTAGGTCCATCCATATTTTTCAACTGATTTTCCACAACCCTGCTCCAAAGAGCTTTTGTTTTTCACATGAGTAATTTCAGTAATCTCCTTGTATCTTCTCTTGCCCTCCTCTTTCATTTATTTTCTACATAGCAATCAGAATAATATTTAAAAACATAAATATAGTCATGTTACTTTTATTTTAGCAACTCTTCTGAAGCTCCCCATTGAATACTAAATAAAATACAAATTCCTGCAGGCCTTCAGGGTTCTGTGTTGGCAGCTTGCCCTACTTCCAGCTGTGTTAGCCCATGTTAGTTTCTCAGTATGCCAACCTCTTATCCAGCTCAGGGCTGCCACCCATGATATTCCTTCTGCTTGTGGTGTTTTTCTTCCTACATTTCCCGAGAGTAAATCCTTCTCTGGCCTAAATGTCATCACTGTAGATTTCTTTTAAAAAATATTTTTATTGATTTCAGAGGAAGGGAGAAGAAGAGAGAGATAGAAACATTAATGATGAGAATAAATGACTGGCTGCCTCCTGCACACTCCCTACTGGGGATCAAGCCTGAAACCTGGGCATGTGCCCTTGATTGGAATCAAACCAAGGACCCTTCAGTCTGCAGGCCAACGCTCTATCCACTGAGCCAAACGAGCTAGAGCACTGTAGATTTCTTAAAAGTGTGCCTCTCCCAAACCTAAACATTCCACAAATTGTAGTATACATTGGGCTAGTTATTTGCTTTTTATTTTTTTGTCTCCTTCTCTTGTTAATTATGAGTTTGTCTGTTTTATTCACAACTATATAAATTGTGCCTACACAGAACCTGACACAATGTAGACTCTCCACATTGGCTGAATAAATTTTCTGTTAGTCTCTGTGCTGCAGTTGCTCTACTGTGCATCATCTATTTGGACTGGCTCTCCAGGTTAGGCCGAGAGGTCTGTAAGCCACGGAACTGCCTCCTGCCTTGACTTGGCACAGTATCCAACTCATTATGGGCCTATACATGAGAAATGAATGGTTGCAATTAGGTTCACAGTAATCTTTTTTCAATTATATTAGAGCTGACATGTGAAATCAACTTAGCTGATGTTGTTTAGAGTAAGTAGTCTTGAGAGGTTTAAAAAATACACACAAAAAAATTGGTAATAACGAGAGGCCAAAGAAATCATGGATAAGGTCTGTTTGGATAACAAAATTGGAATGATGGAAACAAAATAGTAGTCAGAAAGAACTCAAAGAAAGACCCCAGGGACTGACTCTCCCTCTGGATGTCTAAATCCAATACTGACTTAGCAGACAGTCCCTGAAAAGAACTGTCTTTTAGAGCATCCCTTCCCTCATATGTCAAGAGGCCTGATAACTGTTTTCTTCACAAAGATAGTGGGAGTACAAACGAGGTGGTAGAACAGTAAGTGCCCTGCAGTGCACTGGAGAAAAGGCACTGTGAGGAGAATGGAGGGCTGTGAGGACCAGCTCACCGCAGCTTGAGAGGCTATATCTCAATGGTGAAGCTATTGAACAAGATCAAAGTTAAATTCCTTAGGAAAAAATTGTTTCTCTGATATTAATTTTTTTAAAAAAAGTAAACAGATTAAGAGGGTATGCTCAGAAATGGATGGGAAGAGTTGATGCCAACCAATCAAGCAGAAAGATTTAGTAAAAAGAGAACAAAAACAGGACAAAGGGACCCTAGGGCAGCACAGACTATTTTCCTGAGAAACAGAGAAGCAGACAGAGAAAGAAGGGTGTCCTCTGGACAGTATCCCTAACCCACTGCTGAGCCCAGACTTCTTGACACGGAACTCCAATGCTTTGCTCCATTTCTAAGTCATGCCCATCCACGAGTTTACTTTGAAATTTTGTGTAGAAAACGAAAGAGACCTACCTTACATTAGAATACTAGGGGATATAGTACTGAGTTTCATTAAAATGTTCTAGGCAGTTTCCAGATAGCAATAAACTGTGGAAATACTATTCTGTATGGCCTTCACTGGCTCTTTCCAAAGATACTCATTCTTATCTCTTTCAATTACTTTCTAGATAAACAAGTTCAGAAAATGCAAATGTCTGCCTACAACTGATGCATTCACCTTGACCTGAAACTAAATAAAACTGAAAGGGAATTAAAAGAGAGGATGAAGGGCTCGCATTTTCCTCAGGCTGGTTGCCATGTCTCCATTAGGTTCTGGGTGTGTGTTTATTTTTATAGCTCTCTTCCGTGGATAGATGGTGTGAGACAGAAGTCTTATTTCCAAGGTTCATTTTATTGAGTGGCCTATAGTCAGTCTTTCCAAGAAGAAAAATGGAAAATTATGGTTCAAGAGCATTACTATTGATGGAGGGACCAAGGAGAATTCTGGATCTCATCCACTCAACAGCTTAAATGATCATTTATGAGCAGCAAAATGATTGTCTTGTCTTAGCAGCATTATTTGGGCTGAGTTTATTGTTTATGACCCAACTAATCACAATGATATGACTGCATCTCCATCACTTCCACATATGGAACATCACTATTGCATTATTTAAGTAGAAAAAAAACACCTTGAGAAATCATGTTCTTCTCTAGGGAAAGCAAAGTACAAGAAAGTAGAATTAGTTTTTTTTTTTTACTTCTTTATTGATTCAGGTATTACATATGTGTCCTTATTCCACCATTACCCCTCACCTGCCATTCATGCCCCCACCTATTTGTGTCTATTGATTAGGCTTATATGCATGCATATAAATCCTTTGGTTGATCTCTCTCCTTTACCCCATCATCCCCTACCTTCCTTGAGGTTTGACAATCTGATTGATGTTTCTCTGTCTCTGAATGCTTGTACCACTTCATAATAAAAGAGTTCTAGTCATGTCACGTAATTGTCTTCTTTTCCAATGAAGAAGAAAGGATATACAGATTACTGGCTCTCCTTTACAGTAGAGTTCCAGACTGATGTTACTAACTTAATGATAGCAAAGAAAAGGTATAGAGATAAAGAAAAACATGGCTTATTCACACAATGGAATAATCAATAGCAGCTAAAGAATCAGATCCACATGTATCAATATGGGTAGATTTTGGAACAATCTGAAGTGAAAATGAGGGTGCAGAATGATAAACCCAGTATGCTTCTGCCTTTCCATTGTGCATTTACTGCCTCCATGAAGAAAGTCAGAAATTCTTAATCTAAATTTGGTAAATTTTGATCACTGAAAGTTATCCAAAGATAATTTCCATTATCTAAAGTAATGAAGGCAATAATACAGTGGTCTTATCTTTAAAAATTTTTTTTCTCTATTGATCTCAGAGAGAGAAAGGATGAGGAAGAGAGAGATACAACATGGATGATGAGAGACAATCACTGATTGGCTGCCTCCTGCATTCTTCTTACTGAAGAGCCAACAACCCGGGCATGTGTCCTAACCGGGAATAGAACCGTGACATCCTGGTTCATGGGTCAACATTCAACTATTGAGCCACACTGGCCGGGCTGACTTATCTTCTTATCATGTAGAATTTTCTTTCCACACTTGGCTTTTGAAACAGAGAATGGAGTTTAGTCTGCTGGTAAGACCTAACAATTTGGATAACAGCTCTGTACGGCATCTATTGCATTCTGCAGAGGATTATCCAAAGAGGCTACCCATCTCCTCTGAGAATGAAAAATAAATATTTGTGGTTACAATGGTGTCACGATTCTCAGATTAAAGGAGGGATTTAGGCCTACCACTTGGCTCATGCTCCCTTTTAAGAAAACCACAATTTTTTTTTAGCAACCTAATAAAATTATTGGGGAAAGAAAGCATGCTCTCTGATGACTAGGAATGTTAACAAATACAGGAACCTTTGAGTAATTTCCATGTGTTTAAAGGATTTCAGAATTCCTCCCCTATGTTACTTTATGGCATTTACAGTAAACAGAGAGATAGGTAAAACAAAGTATTTCTTGGAAGATGAACTAAGGCAAACCTCTTTATTTGCTGGCACCTTTATGCATGTACCACACATCGAATGCTTTGTCTTCCTTTAAAGGAAAGGTCCTGGTGGATGCAAGTATGTTAATAATTGCTTTCTTATAGCAACAGCTAGCCATTTGGTCACAAACGCAAAACCCAATTTGTAAGAACATGGGATTGGGACAGCAAAACTCCAGCCAAATTGGAGAAAATGTCCTCGCTGCTTCTTTAAGGTCTACTCTAACTTAATATGGATGCAACTAGCCAAATACCTAAGGATAAAATGTGTTTTGCAATATTTAGCCCAAGGCTATGCAACAACTCATGAAACTAATCAAACCTTCTTCTTATGTTAAAAATAGATACTTAGGCAGAAGTACTGTAAAGCTTAAGGCTCTACATAGTGAGAAACCAGGAGGACTGGACAAGCCATCTTCTCATTTCCAGCTGCTAGCTGGTGAATAATCTGGGCTCCAGAATAGTCGAGGTTGTTTTTCTCAGAATAAAAGATTTCTTCCAGTTTACACTTTCATTAATATTAAGGGCTTCGTCCGTGGCTGCTGAGGCAGCGTGGTGCAAGTCAGGTCAGCTGCCTCAGAGGCCAGTTTCCTGGGATTGGCTCTCTGCGCCTCTATTGCAAGAGCTGGAAGTAGATGGATGCAATCACATTCCAAGACACCTTACTTGGTTTATTATGAACTGGGCCTACTGTCTCAGCTTTTGAAAAGGATCCTCAGACCCCTGCCAATCCATGTAAATCACCCTTTCCTCTGTTTAAAGTTTAGAATCCATGGGTGATGAAAACAGTTATGACTCTCCTGTTGCTGGCATATAAAACAATGTTCCACATCTAGATACAACTCTGGCCATGAATATAACCCTTCAGTAAATTCAGTGGGGGGAAGAAAGAAAGGATTTAGACAAATACTCCTGCAGAAATGAAGAACAGGGATATGTTAGGAGGTACTGAATCTAAATTCTGTACTTATTTAAAGACTTTATGCTAACTGAAAAGGAGAAATAAATAACTGAATAAGATTACTTTTATCTGCAACTCACTTTAATGTCTCCTTTGTTTTTAAAATAATTTGATTTTAAGAGAAGGGAATTTCTATATTTCTCTGGGTAATACATGATCCTACATTTAGATTGTACATAATTTCAAAAAACCTGGAAGGCCTCCAAATTATCAGAAAACATGGGCTGTCTAAAAAATGTCAAGAGATAAAGAAAATCTCACAATCCTTGCATTTGACTAGACATTGACTATTAGATAACAATAGATTGTTCCCCCCATTTTAAACCACTGGGTCAACCCTCCTGACACATTGTCTCCCATTCTTCATTGATTTGTTACACTGATCTCATTCCTGACCTTCTTCTTTTGGTTACACAGTGGTAGGGAGACTTTGACATTCCTTTTTAAATCTCCAGATACATTTCATCCCATTTATGATTTAAATGAGGAAGAAACGCTTTAAATGTTCCTTTCCTTTTCTGTACAAATTCAATGTGTGCTTACTGAGCTCCCACTACATACTAAGCAACATTCGAAAGTGAGCAAAATAGATATGTTCCCTCTTTTATTAGCTAACACCTCACATGTTTAAAAACTGGAGGAAAAGCCATAGAGGAGACAGGAGTGACAATTATATTAATAACATGGGGAATAATATTCATAGGGGTATGTCTAAGGAAAACCCTGCCTCTCTGAGAGGTTATGCCACCCAAATACCCCTCACTTCTATTCTCTCTCTCAATTTGCTCAACAACTCTAGTCCAAATCATGTAAATCCTACAATGAATTCTTAAATTACTTTCACTGGGGCCTTCTTTTGACATCAAACATCAAGCCTGTCTGAGTTCAGTTTCCTCATTTGTAAAATAGAAATAGTAATAGCCCTTCCTCAAGATCTTTTTAAAATGAGACTAAATATCAAACCTGGCTGAGAACATTAAATAAATGTTAGTTCATACTATTTTTATTATTCTTAATAATAAAGAATAAATACTATAGGATCTTGGGAGTTTCTATAGAAAAGGGGAGATTTGAGGACAGGTTGGAGGGATGAGTGGTGTGTGTGTGTGTGTGTGTGTGTATTGTAGGGGTCAAGAAGTCAAAAAGGAGTCTCCCTAGACTGGAGGAAAAATCTTTTGTGGGAGCAGTAAGCTTAGACAAGTAGAACAGAGACCATGAATATAACCTTTCAGAAAGTGACCCAAATAATCCACTCATGCAAATAATCCCCAAGAATGCAGCATTCTTTTTATTAACTTTTGATTGCCTGGAGTGAGGAAGGTGGGTACAGAAGGGATGCTTGTTTCTGGTGTCTGGAATAAAAGCCTCTGATGGCGACATAATGCAAATATACTTATAGGAGAAGCTCCATGTTTTTCAAAGTGGGAAAAATGGCATCGTCAGGGGTTTCTGTGTACCTGCCTGGAAATTCTGGGCTTCAATCTAGGGCAGATTTGAACTTTTGCAACTCTCAAAAATATCATCATCCCAAAGGGCTGCAGGCTTTGCTGAGAAAAGCTATTCTGTTCCATAGGTTAGCACCAGCCTAACAAAGTTCCTGTGACCACTTACGACTTAAAACAAACTCAGCCTTTGCATATTTTTGCAACATCCCTATAACTATGGGTTGTTTAAAAATAGCTATGTTCCAAAGAGTTTATTTCCAACATCTGACATGATTGTAGTCTGCAGCGATTTGTTATGTAAATAATGGTAGCAGAGGAGAAATATGAAAAAACATTGCCCCTTCTCAAAGCCCAATGGAGTTAGTGCTTTTGTCAACTCTGGGTTCCCAATCTGGGGGTATTTGTCTGTTTGTGGTGTATAAAATAGAATACTCTATGCCTGCCTCAGCTTTTCTTCTGAGGTAGCAGCAATTTGCAAAGGAACTCTTGTTCTTCCATGGTGTCCCTAACTTTCTTTTGCACTGTATTTCAGTGTGGAGAGGGGTTTTAATGTGGTGATGGTTGAGATGATGCAGTGAATATGTGTAAAGCAAAGGGAAGAACTTTCTGAGATGATGACTTCAAGTAGTGTTAGAAAATGCCAATAATTTAAGTTTTGATGATGTGTAAAGGCATGTGCCAAGCCTCTATAATTCAAATCTTAGCTCTGTTCCAGGGCTACCCTGTTTTGGGGTGGAGTGTGTGTGGGAGACAGCAGGAAAGGCAACTTATTCTTAGACTAGGGGCCTGGTGCACAAAATTCGTGCACTGGTGGTGCCGGGGGGTCCCTCAGCCCAGCCTGCCCCCTCTCACAGACTGGGAGCCCTCAGGGGATGTCCTACTGATGTTCATAGGGAGCAGGCCTAAGCAGGAATCTGGCCTCCCTCTGTGGGAGGCGACTGGGCTGTTCAAGAGAAGGCACCAACCCCATCACCCCACTGCTGCAGCCACTGACAGCCACCATAGCTGCCAAGGTGTTTTCATCAACATGGACTCTAGTCCCTTTACTATGAAAAAATGACAACTCCAATCTCTTCCCCATGAAAAAAATGACAATTTTCAAGATGTGTCTTTCATATGATATGACATTTTTTTTTAATCTTCATCTGAGGATATGTTTCCATTGATTTTTAGAGAGTGTGGAAGAGAGAGGGAGAGACAGAGATAGACATCAATGTGAGAGGGACACTTTGATTGGTTGCTTCCTGCATGAGCCCTGACCTGGGCCCCAGCCAGGGAGAAGCCTATAACCTAGGTACATGCCCTTGATCAGAATTGAACCCGGACTCTGCGGTCAGCAGGTGGAGGCTCTATTCATTGTGCCAAACTGGTTTAGGGTAGGATATGACATTTCTTAGCCCCTCTAGCAGCGGACCTTTATCTTTTCCTTCAGGAGTGAGGTGGAAAAACCCTAGATCACCTTCTTGGATTCTTATTACCCAAGTTACTAAGTGAGTGGTGACATACAGGGAGCTTAGCCAATGAGCGGTCAGAAAAGGTGTTTACTCTTGAACTGTTTGGCTCAGTGGATAGAGCGTTGACCTACAGACTGAAGGGTCCCAGGTTTGATTCCTGCTAAGGGCATGTACCTTGGTTGTGGGCACATCCCCAGTGGGGAGTGTGCAAGAGGCAGCTGATCAATGTTTCTCTCTCATCTATGTTTCTGACTGTCTATCCCTCTTCCCTCTTCTCCGTAACAAAAATCAATAAAATATATTTAAAAAAAAGAAAAGAAAAGGTGTTTCCTCTGAAATTCATGTGCAGAGGGCCCCCTGCATCGTGTCCACTGGGCTAGGGGCATGACCCCACCACCCGGGGGGGGCATGATCCCCAGGCTGGCAGCCACCCCGCATTGTAGGTGCCAGGCTGGGGACACGGACTCGGGTCACTGCTTGGTACCAGTGCACATGCAAGCAGCCCTGGGATGGGAACATCTGCTGTGTTGTCATGGTGATGCAGGGATGTTCCTACCTTGCCCACAGTCACTTAGCACCTGTGCCCATAGGCCTAGAGTGGCCGGGGTCATTCTGGGACCTCAGCACTCAGGGCATACCCAAGGGCCTACAAGCTAGGAGTGGCCTGGGTACTGAGGATGTTCCTGGGACCCAGGCTGCTCAGAGCCTGAATATGTAAATTAACCCACCATCTTTGTCAGGTTCATTGGCATATGCACTCCCGATTGGCTGGTGAGTGTAGCATAGGTACAGTCAATTTACATGTTTCTCTTTTATTATATAGGATTTATCGATGGGAGAAAAGATACAGATTGTTTTGCCCCAGTTCTGTCCTCATTCAGAATAGTGTCTTACTGTCTCTTCTCTCTCCTCCTCCTCAATCATTTATTGAATGTCCACTGTATGCTAGTTTTCTAATCTCCTCATCTCTTATGGTCATATTTTAAGATGCAGACCCTCTAAATGGCTGCTACCTCTTCTACCTTTTCTAGAGCAATCCTATTCTAATTCTTCTCTTAGAGGATGAGTAGGAAATACAGCACGAGAAAAATGATTTTGGTCTTCAGTTAGTCTCACTAATGGGGAAGGGACTGGATGATGAGAATGTCTTTTGAAGCTAGAGTGGTTTTGGAAGGTGCTTGCCTGGGTAAGTGAGATTCATCCCATACAGATGAGGAAGAAGAAGACACAGAAAGCCAATGAGCAACAAATACAGTCTTGGAAGCCAAGGACAGAGAAAGTGATTTTTCTGACCCAGCTCGTCCCATATTCCTCCAAATTAGACCATTGACGAGTTGGAGCTATAGCCAAAGAATAGTTTGCCACAAGTATCATTGATCCAAAAGTATAAGGGGCTTTTCTTTGTAATTACAGCTAGGCAATAGGGGTTAATAAGTCTGAATATTTCTCTCAAATCTGAAGATGTACCTGAGAATATCTTTTCTGAAGGTCTCCAGACCTCCGTCATGGAAGTTACCAGAAAGTGGCATTTTCATACTTCTCAGTGTAACATAAGAAACCTACTGCCTTTTTTTTTCTTCTTTTTTTCTTTATTATTTTTTTATTTTTACTTTTAGTAAATAACCTTAGGTTTTAAACATATTAAAGCCTAAATAAAGTCAAAGTTCAATCTCTTTAATTATGATTTCTTAAACTTCTTTTTCATTTTCTTGGGCTCCTTCATAAGCCCAGGCAGATACTTCTCATATTATAGCAGATTTTTGAGACACTCTATAATCTCTTCTCTGACCCTCCCAATTTTTTCCTGATTCTCAGAACCTCCTGGGGTTTATTCCTAACCCCATTCTATTTGTTCCTCTGGTTAGATAAGCCCAGATTCCAGCATGCCTACTTTGCCATATTATGATGAAAACAATTAAGCCTTTTACTGGTGAACTCTCTTCTTAAACTTTTTTTTCTTCCAAGAAAATCGGAAAAATTGTATTTGTCATATCAACCATGATCTTGAGTCCAGTTCACTATTCTTTCTGTCCCTTTACCAACAAGCTGATGAAACTGCCTAACACATTAAACTCAATCTCCTCCTCCCACATGGCTTGGAACAGAATGTGGTCTCCCTTGGGACTTTATAGTAGCAAATTGAGGGAATAAGACCTTACTCATATCTACACTAATAAAAGAGAAACATGCAAATTGACTGTACCTCTGCTATCCCTACAAGCCACATCCACCAGCCAATCAGGAGCAAGTATAAAAATTAACTCAACCAAGATGGCAGTGACCAAAGAGCTAGAGTGAGCAGGAAGCTTGGGTTGCCCTGGTAATGGAGGAAGCCAAGCTTCCCACCAGCCTTGGCCAGCCCTAGCCTCCACTCAATGCTACAAAATTTCAATTATGGAAGATAAATAAATCCTAATACCTGCTTCCAGCTGGTCCTGGTCTCCGCTCAAGGAGGGGCTGGGAGCCAGGCTTACCAGGGGCAACCCAGGCTTCCAGCCAGCCCTGGCCTCCACTCAAAGGCTACAAAGTTTCAATTATAGAAGATAAATAAATCCCAACAAAAATGGCAGCAGCTACAGAGCTGGAGCAAGCAGGAGTCTTAGGTTGCCCCTGGCAATGGAGGAAAGGCTACAAAGTTTCAATTATAAAAGATAAACAAATCTCAGATACTTGCTTCCAGCCAGCCCTGACCTCCACTCAAGGAGTCACCGGAAAAAGAAAGAAAGAAAGAAAGAAAGGAAGGAAGGAAGAAAGGAAAGAGGGAAGGAAGGAAGGAAGGAAGGAAGGAAGGAAGGAAGGAAGGAAGGAAGGAAGGAA
>JAAGEH010000076.1:65495640-65660408 GCA_011751065.1 Lasiurus cinereus
GAAGGAAGGAAGGAAGGAAGGAAGGAAGGAAGGAAGGAAGGAAGGAAAGGAAGGGAGAAAGAAAGGGAGAAAGAAAGAAAGAGAGAAAGAGAGAGAAAGAGAGAGAGAGATAGAGAAAGAAAGAGGGAGAGAGAGAGAGGGAGGGAGGGAGGGAGGGAGGGAGGGAGGGAAAGGAAGAAGGAAAGAAAGAAAGTAAAAAAGGAAGGTCTGAGAGCTTGGGTTGCCAGAGGGCAATCAGTCCAGGATGGGATGTCAGTTGTGGGTGATCAGGCTGGTGAGGGGCAGGGTCATTGGGAGTAAGCAGGCCATCAGTGAAGGTCAGTTGGAGGTGATCAGGACAGTGTGGGGGGGGAGTTTGGAGTGAGCAGGCCAGCAGGAGGACAGTTGGGGGCAAGCAGGCCAGTGGGGAGGGAAGATGGGGGTGAGCAGGCTAGCACAGAGGGCAGTTGGAGGTGATCAAGCTGGCAGGGGGGGGCAGTTGGGGGAGAGCAGACCAGCAGGCAGAGTGGTTAGGGCCAATCAGGCAGGCAGGCAGGTGAGTGGCTGGAGCCAGCAATCCGGGATTGTGAGAGGGATGTCCAACTGCCGGTTTAGGCCTGATCCCTATAAACTGGCAGTAGGACATCCTTTGAGTGGTCCCAGATTGGAGAGGGTACAGGCTAGTCTGAGGAATACCTCCTCCTCATGCACAAATTTCGTGCATGGGCCACTAGTATAGATATGTTTCTCCTCCTATGTGAACTCTGCTCCTTTGCCTTTTCTTTTCAAGTTTGCCTCAAGGAAGAACAAAAAATATATATAAAACAAAAAACACAAACAAACAAAGAAGCTAAAGCCCCAAACTAAGATTGATACTAATTACCCCAAGCAAAGAAACCCAATTGCCGTTGCTCAGGCTCTATTCAGCTAATTCCTCTTCTCTCCCAAGTGTGGCTGAAACCCTGGTCCTCTCTCACTCCCACCATTATTATTTTCAGCCATTTCTTAGTTCAAGAAAAGGACAATCATCGAGAAGCGAGCTGATAAAGGTAATTTAGATAGCATCTTCTCAGAACAAATACTTTTCTGTCTTTTTTTTTATTTCTACTAATCCTGAAAATGGGAATCAAAGTTAAATAGTGGTGGTGATGGTGGTGGTGGTGGTGGGACTTATCAGCAATGATCACCTGGTTAACTTCAGAACTGGGTGTTTCATAGTCATTGATAGAAAAATTTGAGGCTTTCACTCATTTAAACCCTTCAAATGCTAACAGTATGATACCCTCAAAATTCAAAGCTTTGCCATAAAAACAATTGCCATGCAGTTGGCCTTTACTTTTAGGCATTGTTGGCAAAGGCATCACCTTTGTTATAGAGTGTGAATTTGAATTCTGTACGGTTGGTTTGGAAGCAGTTGCATCAGGGAATCCAGTTCCTTACTTCCTAAAAGCACATAGCTGCTGGGAGAGACTTGAGGTGACAGGAGGACTAGAGGAGACAGTGGCATTCAGCCTGTCAGGGATGCACATCAGTCCTGACTTCACAATCATAGATGCTCATGCATGAGGGATAGCAGATCATTCAGACACAATGAAAATGGGCTGACTTTAAATAACAGGCATCCTTTACTTGAGTTTATTTTCTTCTAAATCATGACTCTAAAAAGTAAACATAGAATTATTTTCCTCTTCCAAATTGATATATCACTTTCCTTCCTGGCATGGACCACCAACCAGGTTTCTGCCACCGGAAGTGGGGAAAGGATTGGATATTCTGTGAGGAAGCCTGATCGAATGCCCTATTTTTCCAACTTCCAAACCAGACACTTGGAGATGCAGACACATTTTTTGTGTGTGTGGTCTGAGTTGCAACCTCAAAAGAACTTGGCAGTTTTCTCACCATAGCCTGTGATTTCCGTGATGTGATGGTTTGCAAGGGTTTTGTTTTAAAATAGATGTTATGGGTAATTCCATGGGAATCATTTTTCAATCCCCCTGAATTGATAACCTTTTCTTCTTCAATGTGACTTTGGTGTTCAGATAACCTTGAGACAGAGACAAGGAAGATTCCCAGTGGTAAATGCCTGTCTGGTGCAAAGGGGGAAGGAAGAAGGTAAAACTTGTGAACTCATAGAAATTAAAAACAACAAGAACAACAAGAACAATAACAACAAAAAACAGCTCTGTATGGGCTGTCTTGCCCACTGCCTTTTTCCTTTCTTTTAGGAATATAGTAAGGAATATAGCATCCTCTCCTTTTTCACTGGTTCTATTCATTGTAATTCATAGCAACAGTAACTCACATTCTAACTTAGCTTTACTTCAGCAACTCCTTTTCCTTTTCTCTTTAATTTCAAGACTAAAATGCCCAGATGCTTTTTCCCCAGAACCAAGTTCTTCATATTTTCTACCTAAACTATAAACATCTCACAAACTTTGCACTTGGTGAATGGGAGATGGGCCTCATTCAATGAAGATGATATCCCATGATTTGAGCACATCTCCCTTGGTCTCTTTATTACACGCTTAATCAACAAGAAAGTCTCAAGCTTCTATCTACCACAGAAATCCTGATGACAAGGCAAAGGGCTTCAATTAAGCAACACAAGAAGAGCAGAAACATGCAGGTACTGCTGTGATAGGGTGCTCTGGGGACAGGGAGAGGCATCAGCTGATGTCCACAATGCAGGGCTATGCTCCAGAACCTTTGTGGCTTTCCAGTTCCTCTCCTAAGCCCTCATAAGAGTGCACTAACATACTGAATCATAATGGCAATGTTCATGTTTTCCCCACAAGGCTTGAAAATAATGTCACAGTAGACAAATACTTTACTGTTGTAAAAATATGTTAAGATTTATTTCTCTGTACAAGTAGAAGACAATCTTTTGGCAAGCTTGGGTCTGAGATGCAAACATATGGTTGACCAGGATTCATGGGAATGAATGGCTATAGAACCATTAAAGAATGATGCGATGTGAATGCTGACTCCTGAGCCCAGAGGTCAGAAGCCTCCTCACTCTACTCTCACTATTGCAATGGCAAGTTTGTGACCTCAGGGTCACTTCTTATCACCTATATCCACTGTCAAAGTATATAATTTGGCTTATGGTGACATTCGATACTCATTTTCTTTAACCTCTGCAATATTTAACACTGCTGATAGCAGCTCCTTGGAATTCTCTTCCCTTAGCTTTGGTGCTTGTACTTTCTTAAGTCTCCTATTTCAGATCTTTTTCTATCTCTTTGGTATACTACCCAACATAGCCCATGTCCAGTCTCTTCAGTGTTTTCTTCTTCCTCTGCTCTCTATTTTCAATCTCATAACAGTGCACCAATAGCTGACTGCTGGACTCAAATATAGACACATGGTTTAGTTATATTCCCAGAATGTTCCAGAGTAAAGTCAAGCTTCTCAATACATGTTCCCCTTCAAGTGTTCACCTTTCCTTTTAGTGGTAATCTATTCCTTCTGTCACTGAAGCTCAGAGTCTTGCTATTACCTTCAATTCCTATTTTCCTACACCTAATTAATCTTATTCACCTATCAGCAAACACTTAGTGTGCACCCATTATGTAACAGACACTGGGGATACATCAGTAAACACAACTGAGGTGTTTTCTGTCTTCATGGAGCTTGCATTCAATCAGATGCCTAAATCCAGGAGACCTGGCCTCTGTAATGTCACCCATATTTAACTTCTCATGCTTTTCCCCATTAAAATGTACTGATGATCTTCATCACCTTTTCCTAATATAACTGTATGTTTATAAGATCATTTAAATGATCACTTAAAGTCATTGTCCTTCCTGCCTCCAGTATCATCTTTTTAAAAAATATATATTTTATTGATTTCAGAGAGGAAGGGAGAGGGAGAAAGAGAAACCTCTATGATGAGAATCACTGATCAGCTGCCTTCTGTATGCCCCCACAGGAGATTCAGCCTGCAACCTGGGCATGTGCCTTTGACCAGAAGTGAATCCAGGATCTTTCAGTCCATAGGCCAGTACTCTATTCACTGAACCAAACCAGCTAGGGCTGCAGTAACAGCTTTTTATTTCACAGGATATATTTTTTTAATATATTTTATTGATTTTTTTTATAGAGAGGAAGGGAAAGGGATAGAAAGTCAGAAACATCAATAAGAGAGAGACATTGATCAGCCTCCTCCTGCACGCCCCCGCACTGGGGATGTGCCTGCAACCAAGTACATGCCCTCGACCGGAATCGAACCCAGGACCCTTCAGTCCACAGGCTGACGCTCTATCCACTGAGCCAAACTGGTTTTGGCTATTTCACAGGCTTTATCACATGATTTTCCTGCTCAAATCTTCAATGGTTCCCTATTACATATAGAATAAAATACAAACCTTGGGTCTAGAATTCTAGAATCTTCACAATTTATACATATTTTTTCCAGCTCTTACTACTTTTTAAAAATTTACAACTTTATTTCCTATTACTTGTAAATATATAGAATGGTAAAGCCAGATGGGGCCTTTGGGGTCCCAATACCTTCAATTTTATCAATAAAGACAAAGGCCTGGAGAAGTAAAGTGCCAATGGATTTCAGTGGAAGGAAAACCCAGAGTGAAAAGAAAGCATTCAATGTAGCATTTAAATATGGGTAGGACTTAGATAGATGTGAGGCTCCTGATTGATCCAGCTGTAGAGTATCATCGAAAAATTTTTAGTTTTTAGAAGTATATCAATATGACTTACGAACTGCCTCTACCAGTTGATTTAATCTTTACTGCCTTTCTATATCTACTTTCTCTCTGCCTTCCTCACACTCCCCACAAAGTAATTCTCTGGTTGTGCCAAGAACACCACCCAGTTTTATCAATAGCCTGCCATCTAGTTACCTTCTTATAGTTCTAACACTGGCTGATCAGAAATCCGATTTATGCAAGACAAATGCACTTAGATCAGAGTGGTCAGGAGCACAACTAGACTTGCCTCACTTCCTGCTTTATCTTCCTGGACAGCTGGGACACTGGGTATATAATGCTCCAGCTACAATAAATATATTTACTGTACTTTATATGTGCTCCATGGAGTCAATTCAATTCCCTTGGAATATTCTTTGTATTTCATGCACCAATAATCAGCTCATAATCCACCTTAACTCCTGATTTCTCTTACCTCTGAGTTACATGGTATACCTTTTATGCATATCCTCAAAGGTGCTGTTTTTATTCCTGAATTTGAAAGTATTCATAGAGTGTCTAGAGACACTGCAAGCAGGGAGTAGAACAGAATTCCTGACCTGAAAAACATACATTTTATGAGAGCAGACGGAAAACAATGAAACGAATACATGGAGCGTCTGATGGAGATCGGTAAGAAGCTATATAAAGCAGGAAAGTGGGAAGAGAAGACTAGGGTTTGTAGAGGTGTTATTTTATCAGGGTGCTCTCTTTTATATTTCAGCAAGGACCAGAATGAAGCTTGGGAACAAGCCATGTAATATCTGGGAAAAGCAGATTCTCTCCAGAAAAAGAGACAGTATACTTTCTGCAGTGGGGATATGCTGGAGAGGCTCAGATATCAGCAGGAAGGCTAAGGATGATGGAGAGAACAAGGCAAGGAGAGGTAAAAATTGAAGACAGTGAGGTCATTGGAGTCAGAGACGTGTAGGTTAGAAGGACTTTCAGTTTTATGATGAATGAAATGGAGAGTGTTTGGAATGTCTTAAGAAAATTAATAACCTAATCTTACATTGATTTGAAAAGGATATGAGGTGCAAGGCTAGATGCAGAAAGACCAGTTAGAACAGTGGTTCTCAACCTTTTTTAATGCTGTGACCTTTTAATACAGTTCCTCATGTTGTGGTGACCCCCAATCATAAAATTAATTTTGTTGCTACTTCATAACTGTAATTTTGCTACTGTTAATGAATCATAATGTAAATATCTGTTTTCCGATGGCCTTAGGCTCTACAGCAGTGGTTCTCAACTTGTGGGTCGTGACCCACAAGTTCAAAACTGCAAGCAAGGTTGCCTAAGACCATCGGAAAACAGATATTTACATTATGATTCATTAACAGTAGCAAAATTACAGTTATGAAGTAGCAATGAAAATAATTTTATGATTGGGGGTCACCACAACATGAGGAACTGTATTAAAAGGTCACAGCATTAAAAAAGGTTGAGAACCACTGAGTTAGAAGATATTCCAGCCGTACAAGTGAGAAATGATAGCTTGAAATCAGTGCAGTAGCAAGGGATACGAAGAGGAATTGTTACATTCTGGATATATTTTGAAGGAACAGTGATAAGATTTGCTTATGGATTGGTTATGAAGTGAAGATTTTTTTTTTTAAAGGTGCAAGTTTCCACAATTTTTGGCTTGAGTATCTTAAAGAACGGCAGTTCCATTTACCAGGGAAAAGCAGATGTGTGAAGGTGAGAGTGTGAAGGGGAAAGTCATTTTGGTTTGGGAGCCTCCTCAGGGCCTCCCACACAATAGAGAACCTAAAAATGCTGAATGAACAACTGATAAAAAAAAAATAGTTGTGATGGGTCACAGAGAACTGAATGTGCTCTCTGCTTCCCTGCCCATCAAAATGGGGTAAGAGTGACCATTCCCACAGCTGTCATGCTGAAAGGGTCACCGAGTGCTCTTGCCTTGTCTATGTGCCACGGCACAGGTTCTAGGAGGTGGAAGAGGATGGCTGGGAAAGGAATGAATGCAAGAGGGAAAGTGTTGAGGGAAAAAACAGGACCAAAATGACTGGAATGCCATGGGCAACTATAATGATTCTTGAATAAGAATGAATCTGGAGAGCATGTCACAAGAAACCAAAAACATAAGTGGGGGAGGGGGAAGCAGAGAGAAAACAGAAAGCTATGAAAGAAGGCAGAGAAAACAGAGGTAAGAGGGACAAGAAAATTAAAAGCAGAAGGAGAAAAAGAAAAAAAAACTTGAGGAGGTGAAGCCAACGTCTGAAGAAAGAACAAAGGAAACGCCATGCCATCAGCTTACACTGAGAGCAGGGACTGGGGTCTGATTTCAGTGCACCTCAAGGAGAGACAAACAGGGGGAAGCCCTCCACAGAGCCTCTAGGCATTTTGAATGCAAGAAGAAACACATAGGCCAGGATGAATGCTCATGCAAACAAACGACAGCAGTGCTGGGGTCCTGAGTGAGCGGACTGCATATTTGACAGAGCCATGGTGGAGTAGTCCCGGAGACTTTAGCCCAACCCAGCCCCCATCTGTGTGTACAACATACAGCTGCTTCAACTGAGTGACCTCTCTTGTCAGCATTTGGCTAATTAGGGAAAGATATTACCTACAGATCTCTATGTCTCAGTCCTGTTTCCTGTTCATTAAAAAAAAAAAAATGGTTTAATGAGAAAAAGAATCAAGGCAAAGAATCTAAATTATTTCCTCCCAAAGTGAGCTGAGTGGCAGTGCTTGCTGTTGCCAAAAAAATGCTTGAACAACAGGATTTTGACACGAAGACTGGAATCTAAACAGCATGAAGAAATCTTGAAAGCCAAGCAGCCCCCATTATCTCATGCTTGCAAGACTATAGTCCAAAAGATGAGTGATGAGTCTCCATTTGTGCAAGCAGAGCGGTGGGCCAAGGCCCTGACAGAGCCACTAATTGCCCATCCGCTTGTTTACACACCCCAGAGATGGTGACTGGACAAACAGTTCATTTCCCTTGAAATTGGACCAAACTTGGGGGGTGTTCGGGGCGGGGGAGGAGCCTATTACATGTGATAGAAGAGGAGCAGGCTGAATTCTCCTGGGAATAAGACACCAGATCAAAGCAGAGACCAGTTTGCTGAGCAAAGACTGGTTTGAACAGCTAAGTAGCATTAGGTCCACAGCTTTCTGCATCCTATCCACCTACAGCCCCACGCACTTAGGTCAGAAATTTTGTGATATTCAGATACAAGGTTCAAGGAGCGAGAGTGTCAACATCAAGCTCACTTCCAAGGCTTCTGCAGCTAAGACAACTGAAATGAACTTCTTGACCCTTTTGGACTTCAGTTGACAGCATTTGCTACAGGCACAACTTCTCACCACTTCAATGTCCTCATTGTCGCCTAAACTACAATGTGAGCTACTTGAGGACAAGCACTGGAAGCCTCTAGATTCCATGGCAGGACACGACATGTGGAAAGACACCAGCCAAAAAATGGCCATAGCTGTTAATGACTATTAGCAACTCCTCAGCTTATATATTTTTTCTTTGTTGACATCAGAAGGTTGGTTTCTTGAGATAAGAGATCCAGACTTCTCAGTTACGCCCTTGGATGACCGTGGAAGTCAGTAATGCCTGGCGCTGAGTTCTGGAAACAGAACTGAGAGGACTCTCTTGAAGACCTATTTTTCCTCAAAATGAGAATGGGCTTAAAAATAAAAAAACTATCTTTGTATTGCCCAGCCCACAGTTATTGTGTTAATGTGCAGAAATATAGCAATGAAGTATGAAGCAACAAAAAATGATTACTTCTAGTTATCCAGAACTTACTGTGGGTATACTGAAGATTCTACTTAAGAGGAGGAAGGCCGATGTTGGTAAGTAAACCAAATACATTTCAGGTTTTGCCCTCTGAACATTTAGGGCACCACATATTGGTAAATTAGGGTTGATCAAACCTGAGAAGGGACCAGTCTGCCCAGGTAGAAATCAATACATGGGGTGAATGGCAGCCTGAAGTTGTGAGCAAACCTCAGCAGTCCTAGCCGAGTGCAACCTTCACCCATAACTTCAGCTTTCTGCTTGTCACTGTGTCCCAGCCCCAGGTGAGTGTCCCTGCAGCTCAGGCTCTCCTATTGAAGCAGCTATGGAAGTAGGGTGGGGGTGGGAGGGGCTGAGAAAAGCTGGAAAAAAAGAAGAGATACCTTTTCTCAGGAGAGAACTGAGGACTAGGTCACCTTGAGGATTATCGTATTTTCTGGAGGAGCTGTGATACCATTTGAAAATCTAGCTGGTGGCAGCTCCATTTTCCCCAGATCAATAGTAGAAGACTGGGAGCATTTGGTATCAGCACCTTAAAAGACTACTAAGGAGTCAATAGCATGGCTGCAGCCTTTAATCTGTGCAGATAGTTGTGTGCAAATGATGAAAACAACTTTGCTTCAAAAGGATAGTAGCTGTTTGAAAGGCATTTCAGGTCACCTGGAATTCCATGTGCTGTCAAATTACAGGGATCCCAGAGGCTTGGTTAGTTCACTTACCACAATGGCAAAGGTGGCTGCTTGGGTGGGGGAAGGGGGAGACCTCATCGGGGCAGTAGAGCAAGGCTTGGGGTGTCAAAATGGGGCCCAGGAGAGAGGTGGAATGTATGAGAAAGGTAGTGACATAAGAGGAAGTTTGCAGGGTGCACATAGCCTGTCATACAGAGCAGTAGTGGACTATAATTCTGGAAAACTGGAGTCCTGGATAGGGAATGTGCTCAAGTGGAGCAGCATGAGCAATAGTTGTTTAAAAAGAGAAGATGACTCCTCACTCCACCCCCACAGCTCCAATCTTTGGAAGACACACACAGACAGGAGTATCACACAGTACAAAAGGTTTGTATTACAGAGAAACTGTTGCTCAAAGAGGAACTTACACAGAGGAACAAAATTCAAAAACAAACAAACCACCCCCATTTATCACAGTTGAGCCATCCAGTGGTTTCTCTATCCCTTTGGCCATTACTTCAGATATATTTGCTGGAATTATTTTTTTCTTCCTTTTCCCTGACAGCTCATTGATCTTAGTGGAATTTGGATAATCACAGTTTGTGGGAAACAATCTAGGCCACTTTTCTAGCTTGCTGCTCCTTAGATGCTTCTTGGATGTTGTCCATTTAATATTTTTGAGAAAAAAAATTACATACACACACACACACACACACACACACACACACACACACACACACACAATATCCTATAATCTCAGAGTAAATGTAGTGTGTCCCTGAAAAGAAGTTACATAAATCCAAGGGAACAACGTCATTATTTTAAATTAAGACATATGGAATTTCAAATCAATCCACCTGGAACATGTAATCAAAACTCATGAACTTTTATATAGATTCCAGATTCTGATTTCTTATCTATATTTCCAGGAACAGAAAACTGGTAGATAAATTAGCATCTGAAAAACAATTATTTTCAATGCCATATAGAAGTAGCTCTTAAATCTATACATTCTATCGACTCTCCCTTGGCCCCATCCCAAACAGAAAGCATTTTAAAGTGTACCTTTGCATAGTGCAATTGGTGATATCTATTTATTCAGCAGCTCAGTTAAGACTTTCAGCTACAACAATCCTGATAAACACAGAAAGAGCTCGTATAAGTACAAAGAATATATCCTGATTCCACATGACCAGGCTGTTGTAGCTAAGAAGAGTCTTCAGAAATCTGCTTTTAAATTATTCCTCTGGTGGGAATGCAGACTGATGCAGCCATTATTGAAAACAGTGTAGAGTTTCCTAAAACAATTAAACACGAAACTGTCATTTGACCCATTGATCCCACTTCTAGGAATATATCCTAAGAAACCTGAAGCACCAATCAGAAAGAATATATGTACCCCTATGTTCATAGTGGCACAATTGACAATAGTGATGATCTGGAAACAACCAAAGTGCCCATCAGTAGATGAGTGTATAAAAAAAGCTGTGGTACATTTACTAGTATACCATGGAATACTATGCAGTGGAGAGAGAGAGAGAGAGAGAGAGAGAGAGAGAGAGAGAGAGAGAGAGAGAGAGAGAGAGAGAAAGGATGTCTTAGCCTTTGAGATAGCATGGATGGACTGGAAGAGTATTATGTTAAGCAAAATAAGCCAGTCAGAGAAAGACAGGTATCACATAATCTCTCTCATATGTGGAATCTAGTGAACAAAACAGATCCAGAGACAAAGAAGCATGGAAAAGAAGACAGAATCTCAGATGAAAGGTGGGGGAAGATAGTTAGGTGGGAAGAGATCAACCAAAGAACTTGTATGCATATATGCATACTCCATGGACATGGACAATAGGGTGGTGAAGGCCTAGGGCAGAGCAATCTAGAAGAGGTCAATGGGAGGGACTTATTTATGTAATGCTTGCAACAATAAAGATTTAAAACAACAACAAAAAACCCACCCACACATTTCTTGCCTTCTTAGGGGTTGAGGGAGGGGGTCCCTCCATTTTATGATTCATATTAAAGTAAAATGATTTTCTGACAGTAGAGTACAACTTGGACTTCAGCTCATCAAGGCAAGCATTATTAACCCGGTCATTGAAGGACCAGACAACAGGTCAGAACCCACTGAAAAGGCACTCAGAACTTACAGGTTTTTGAGTGGACAGTTTTATTAAAGGCCAGACTACAGAAAGAAAACATTTCTAATTTTGTCAAATTTCTGATAATTTCATCATTTGAAAGTTGTAAAAATAGTAAAACCCAGACCTTAAATCAGTTATTTATACTGATAAGAAGAATGTTTGTTGCAGCTTAAATTTACATTTTTTTCTCATACTGGTGTTGGGAAAGTTGACTTGTGTGCTTTTTTTTTTTTTTTTTAAACACAGGAACCATATTTAAATGAGAAGATTATAAGGTTATTTGAGGCCACTTGTCCTTGGAAAGAGAAGTATGTCTGCATCATGTCTCCTGCACAAAGTGTTGAGTTGTTAGGGGTTCAACTCCAAGGAGAATCTCTTGAAAGGAATGGAGTAGAAACTGAGCAAATGGGACTTTATATTTAAGTTCCAGAAAAGATACCTGGCTGATGCTTGTTTCTCCTGTGCTAAAGTAGGGTGGATTTATGGGGCTACTCTTTTTGAGGTGTTTCTTTTCATGTAGAAACAGACAAATAAGGACTTTTCTTTAGAGAGAGATTGAAGAGAATGATGAAAACTCATTCCCTGGAAACTCTCTGTTTTAAAGAAGTTTTAAGGACCAGAGCAAACATATTTTCTATTTATCTGATCTCTAAAAACAACATGGACCCCACTGCCTAGGGTAAGCATTCATGATCAGCTTCACAAATCTTGATGGACTGGGTCAGGTAAAGCCAGAACCTACAAGTTAAGAGTCTAGATATTAACTGAGGAACAACCAGTTATGCAGGTTGCCTCCAGATGGCCACCATCAATCTTTCCTTCCCTGTATATATGCACTGCTCTCCACTGAGAGGTGGAGTCTGTTCCTCCATTCGATTAAAACTTAGCTGGCTTGTGACTTCTTTGACCAAAAGTGACACCATGTTTTATCTCTTGCCCTTAAAAGAATTAGAAGTTCCTGCTTCATTTTGTGGAGGGGGGTGGTATTTGCTTTGGAAAGAGGCAGCTATTGGTAAGAAATCTAATACCCCACATCCACCATGCTGTGGGGAAGCCCAAGCCACGTAGAGAGACTACACAGATTAGGAAGTGCCCAGCTAGGGTTTGTATATGTGTATCAAGAAGTTTTCAGACAATTCCAAATCCAGCCACCTTCTGACTCCAACCTCTTAGAAAACCTAGTCGAGTCTAGGTGACGCATAGAACCATAAGAGATAGTAATAAATTGTTGTTTCAAGCTACTAAGTTGGTTATGTAGCAACATATACCAGAATATACTCTAGGGATTCCTGATACCAATAGGCTATAATCTTAACTGGCAAATAAAAATCCCAGGGGCAAAGACTGTGTTCATCTTGCTCATTATTGCATCATTAGCAAGTAACACAATCTCTAGAACATAGTAAGACCTGAATTAACATGTAACGAATAGTTTGAGCATCTAGATCTGTATTAGTATGGCAAAAGAAGGACCCATAGTCAACAAATATCTTAGATGGAACTAAATATGACTTTGCTTAAGTAATGTAAGTCACACCAAAGTACAAGGGAACATAAGAGGTGGGCAAAGGAAGGCAGAAAACAAATATTTATGCCTATGATCATGTTAGGTAGTATACTGGGTGACTGATATATGCTAGCTGATTTGATTATCAAAACAACTTTAGGGTATTAGTGTGATTATCTCTTATCTTTGAGATGAGAGAACTTAACCTTGAGATGAGAGAACTTGCCTTATTTAGATGAAGTAAATTTCCCAAGGTCAGACTGTTAGGAAAGGGATTTGAACTCAGGTTTGTGTAATTCTGAAGCCAGCCCTCTTTTCACAAGAGTCTCCCAGGAAATCTCAACAGAAACACTAAGGAAATAATTTGAAAGAGACACAGAACCCATCCCTTGAATCTTACCCAGGACTATGGAGATCCATCAATTGCGGTCAACATGTTGGAACCTATTTCACCACATGAAGCTCAGATCAACTACAATTAATGCCACAGCCATGACTATAAACTGGGAACCAGTGCCAGAGGAAGCTTAAGTTTAAGAATGCAGATGATCACGCACATAATATTATGTTAACAATTAGGCTTAATCCTAGAATCATGAAACTGAAGGAAAGATATTAAGGAAAGAATATAGTGCCCTCCTGGGAAGAATAACAATTTCAAACAGATTTTTTCTTTTTGTGGATTTCTGCCTTACCAAATTGAATATATTACACTCCCCTAGAATTATTATAATTTCTCACTCCACATTTAATTTATTTCAGCAAGAAACTGGGATGATGTGATGAGCTCAGTAGGCAGATGGTTTGTTCATTTCAATGAATAATTTGAAGTCAACAAGTCAGTAGATGCTAGGAGGAGAGGGAAAGTGGTAAATAACAAAGGTCCTTGTGCCAAACTTTGAGGTGGAGTGAGGATGTGCTACCAAGGACTGGCACTTTTAGAAGCCAAGCACTCAGATTTTGCTAAGTTTATGAAAGGTTGTCTGTGAACTGACATTGCGTATTTCCTAAAGTGAAAAACCATTCATTGCTTATCCCTGTTGAAAGGTTATGATCTGCTCAAATACACTTTTTTAGAAAAATTTTCAGGAGAGAAATAGTAGAGATCAAGCAAAACTTAAATATAAACACTGGTAGAGAGAGGCAGCTATATTTCTTTCCAATCCAAAAAATTAATACAAGGATTAAGGAATTGACCACATTCTCTGTTTTTAGTCTGCAATCTTTCAAAAGTCTCATCATTCTCCCATCTGCAGGAAAGCAAAGCTTGAATGTTCTACTTAACAGTTATCAAGGATAGTTAAAGTCATTTACTCTACTGGTGTTTACTGTCATTTCTAATCACATTCAGTCAGAAAAGGCGCTCTGTGGGTCCCAAGGATCATGTGTTTGCAGTTTAACTCAGCAGCCACTAGGTGGTAATATTGTTGATATGGGTAGCCATGACAAGAGATCCATAAGGCAAGCCACTTTTAAAGGAATTATGTAAACATTTTCTCTCATTAAGATATAACTATAAAAATAAAAATTATATTTCAAAATAAAATATTTTAATGGTGGAAGAATACTATGCTTTAGAATAGCTCCATACATATCTGCCTACCTGATTTCTACTCTAATTAAATACATGATGATCTACAAATTATAACAAAAAGGCAGCTTCAGGTCCTAGGGAAATCCAGCTTATATGAATTGCATTTGGCTTACTTTTAAGAGAGATGAACAAGATGAACATGGTTTTCTAAGATTTTGCACAGTAATTATTTATTATTTGCCATTTGAATTTGCAACTAGAGCTATTCACAGGAAAGGAATACTTCTGTGATTGACTCTCTGAGCTCCACCCTCTACACCATCTGATAGGACTGTGACAAAATGACAAACTATAGCAGCACAGCTACTGACATCTAGTGCCAAGCTCTGCGCTCAGTGCTCCGCAAACACTATCTCCCTCAGCCCTAGCCTCCTACTGGTGCTGCTACAATTCTCCTAAAGCAAAATGAACTCAGCAGAAGCAACAGACTTGTATTATTTGAGAGAATAAAGAGGTCTTTCCAGAGTTGGACATTATCCGTAACACCACGTATTATTTAATACATATCCTGCAAAAGGACTCCCAGAAGGCAATATAGGTGTTAAGTTCTTCCAGCATGAAGAAGACAATAACTGAGTAATTCAAAGAGAAGTCATGTGATAGCAATTGCAATCAATCACTGATTAAAACCTCAATGATAGTGGTAAAGAATCCAAAAAGGAAATGATGGCTGAGCCAACAATTACATGAAGCAATTTATCATGAAAACAACTATTATGCAAGAATTCAGAGCTCAATACTGACTCCATAAAACACTTAACTACTTGTCACCACAGTTATTTCCAAAGTATAAAGGAAACTTCTCGGTTGTTACTGTTGGGAAAGGTGGTACAGAGTCTCTCTATCAGGACTCTAGGAATGGGAGTCCTGGGGTTAAGCTGTGGTAGCTAGGTCTACTAGCCTCACATTTTTCTTGTTTAGAGTAAAACTTTCTAGTTACCCACAAGGCATTGGGATACAGAAAAAATAAGTGATTTTCCAAGTTACCAGGATGGCATAGTACCAACACTGAGACTGAGATCACACTGACCTTGCAGAAGTTACTTAAATCCTCAGACTCAGTTTCCTCATCTAGAAAATCAGAATTACAAAATAAGCTTTAAAGGATTGCTGTAAAGATTAAATGACACACTGTGCATCGACTGCTGAAGTCGGGGGGGCATCCTTCCAACTCCCTGTTTGAACTAAAAACTCAAGGGAAATTTTCAGACTATTGGTTTTTCTCATGGAGGGTGACGAAGAGGTAATAATTGTTCACTAATTATTAATGATTTATATAGTTTATACAAAGGTTTTACATATATTTTGCCTCATTTAATATTCATAATGACACTATGCAGTTTATATTCCTAATTCCATTTTACAGACAAGAAAATAAAAACCTGCCCAAAGTCACATAAGAAGTTACAATGGGGAAACTAGGGTTCAAATCCAGGTCTCCTAACTTCAAGTACAATGCTTTTTCTGCTACATTCAGAATGCTTAAAGAGCGAAAACAAACAAATAAACCAACAAAAAAACCCTATTTAACCTAAAAGTATACATGCAGTTATAACAAGAAGATTAAATAATGCAATTATGGCTCAATATTAGGAATAAAACTTTAGAAGTTCCTAAAACCCTGCTTCTGGGGAACATAACTTAGTCTACTTCCAAAACAAGCCAGTTCAATATGGAAGAAGAAATTCACAAATAGACGACTTTCTATACACAGAAAGTTAGAAGCCTGCCTCATTTGGCTTCATCCCATACTTCTACCTGGGGATGTTTCTACTCCTCAGAAAGGAGTTACAATAACTGAGTAATTCCAAGAGGAGTCCTGTGATACCAACTGTAATCAATCCCTGATTAAAACCTCCACAATAGTGCCACACCCATACTGAAGAGGAGATGATGTTTCTCATCATTAAAGAGGAGATGATGATGTGCATGTGTGTGTGCATGTATGTGTATGCACACACATGCTGGCAGGGCTCCATTGCCTAAAGTAATTGTGGAGGGGTGTTGAGAAAGAGGTCCATAATGAAAGAAAGCAAGGTCCTACCTAGCTCATTGATCTGGTTCTCCACTCACAAGAGAAGGAAAATCCAAGAGGCCCTTGAATTTCCTTCTGTGATCCAGTCCCACCCTCAAAGAAGGAAATGAGCACATTTAATTTCCAGTCCCTTGGAAATTGTACATTAAGGGCTAGACTCAGTAGTTGAAGGGACTCTAATTGGTATCACAATGGGGAAGCCTGAAAAGGAGGCAGTCTTGAAAAAAAACAATTAAATGCAAAAATTTAAATTTTGGAGTTGGAGGGAAAGCAAGTTGTTTTAAAAAATATTTTAAGTTTTTTGAAGAGGTTCAAATTAATTAAAAGTTTTATGAAAAGTTTGCATACCACCAGTAGAATACCAGCCTTAGTTTCTTAAGTGTCCTCAGAGATTTTCATTAATTTTAATTTTTTCCCTTCTTCTTTACTTAGATGGTAATATAATATACCCACTCTACTGACACTTGCTTTTTTCCACTTACCAAACATCTTAGAGATTCTTCGCTGTCAATATATAGTAAAGACTTCACTCATTCTTTTCTCTTTTTTAAAAACAGATACTTAGTATTCCATCATATAGAAGCACCATAATTTGACAATTCCATTATTGATGATCACTTAGGTTGTCTCCAATCTCTTGCTGTTACAAACAATGTGACAATAAGTAACATGATACATAAATCACTTTGCATGTGGGAGCATAAATAAGGGTATGCATTTAGAAGTAGAATTGCCAAGTCAAAGACATATGCATTTGTAACTTTAGTAGATATTGCTAAATTAACCTCCATACAGATAATAATAATTCACACTTTCACATGCAATATAAACAGTGAAGTTTACCCTACTTCATTGCCAATACAGTTTATCAAACTTTTTAATTTTGCCATTATAGATGAAAAATGAAATTTCAATGTAATTTATTTTGCACTTCTATTTTGAGATATGCTTTTTAAACATATTAAAAGATGCTTTTTAAACAAACTATGTGTTCCTATTGGATGTTGGTCTTTTTAAAAATGATGTCCATGAGGTCTTACATATTAGGTAGATTTTGTTTATGATATGAGTTATAAATTTCGGACTGTGACATATTTATTTTTTATTATATAAAGTGATGTTACTTAATGTTTTATTGAGTTTTTAAATGAAGAATGGATATTGAATTTTGTCAAGTGCCTTTTTAAAAAATCTAAAGAGGTGTTTACATCTAAAGATCTGAATTTTCTTTTAGGGTTATTAATAATGATGAATTATATTAACAGACTTCCTAATATCACATTATATTATCCTTAAGTTCTGGGCATAAACTCCATTTGGTTGTAAAATGTACTTTTTATTTAAAAATTTAAAACTATAATGAGTTCAATCCTGGGTTGGGGTACATACAAGAGGCAGCTGATTGATGTTTCTCATATCGATGTTTTTTTCTCTCTCCCTCTCCCTTCCTCTCTCTCTTAAATTAACAAAAAAGCATATCCTCAGTTGAGAATTAAAAGAAAAATAAACTACAGTGAGAGGGAGGAAAGGCTACCTTTTCCAGGTATTTATGTCAGTATTATACATACTTAAAAATAATTTAGGCACTTTTGTTCTTTTTGCCAAGCTTTTCATTGGAGAGAAAAAGAACTAGAGTTATACAAAAGACAATTTATTGGATGACTGTCCAAAAAGAAAAATTGAGTAAATTAAAGATAAAAAGGAAGAGGGATTGGGAGAGAAAAAAAGAAAGCAGAGATGGGATAGAGAGGAGAGAGAGATAACTGGTTACTGAGGGGCAAGGGGATGTGCTTTTTATAGAAATTTCTGGGGGGAAAAACAAATAAAAACAACTAATTCAAACTAACTCTTTCTGATAAGAGTCTACATAATAAACCTCTGATAAAACAGCTTACTCCATCTTTTAAGATTACTCCTCTGTTACTTCAGTGACCAAGAGATCACAACAGATTATCTTATGTGATATGATTTGAAGCCATCCCTGCTGGTACCTTTTTTTTAGTAGTAGTGAAGAATACAAGAATCCTGTTTGGCACATACAGAGTGTTCATTCCTGCAGCCACAGTCTGTCCTTCTACAAGCTCTTTTTTTTTTTAAATTATATTTTATTGATTTTTTACAGAGAGGAAGGGAGAGAGATAGAAAGTCAGAAACATCAATGAAAGAGAGACATCGATCAACCGCCTCCTGCACGCCCCACTGTGGAGATGTGCCAGCAAGCAAGGTACATGCCCCCAACTGGAATCGAACCCGGGACCTTTCAGTCCGCAAGCTGACGCTCTATCCACTGAGCCAAACCGGTCTCGGCCTTCTACAAGCTCTTTAAAGAATGTAAGAATTACTTCCTCTCCTAGGTCACACTGTCCAGATCACTTGAACATGATGACTCAGATGGTTTTCTTCCTACGTTTTGGGGGTTGAAGAGATTACTTAATAATCTGCTTTTATTCTATAGTTTAGAGGTTTAGTTATGGTCCTTGTCAATCTAATCTGAGCTAAGTATTTATTAAGAATGAATTGTAGCCTGGCCAGTGTGGCTCATCCACCTATGATCTAGGAGGTCACAATTCAATTCCTGGTCAGGGCACATAGCTGGATTGCAGGCTAAATCCCCAATAGGGGATGTGCAAGAGGCAGCTGATCAATGATTCTCTCTCATCATTGATATTTCTATCTCTCGCTCCCTTCCTCTCGGAAATCATATATATATATGAATGGATTGTAAGCATATCTATAACATAGATGTTTTGATATCCAGACATGCATTGTAGTCCAAAAAATGCGTTATCACCAGATTCTGGCACAATTTCCCAATTCTAAAAGAATCTAAGTAAGAAAATCACAAAGGAAAACAAATAACCTCCAGTAACTTTGCAAGACTCAGGCTGTTTGTTCACTAATTTAACAAATAATTATTAACACCTTTCATGGGCCAAGGCTGATCCTTTGTTATTTGGGATGAAAAATGTAGGACACATAGGCCTAATATCAGCTTTCATGGAGTATTTGATTATTGAGATTATTCTTTTTGCATTCAATGTGGGAAATCAGAGTTCTTGTTTTATTTGTTTTTAGTTTTATAAATTTATTTACTTTTTACTAGAAAATAGTTTCTTGACATTTAGAATATCTCTAATCTCAGCTGGTCAAAGAATCTTACAGGAAAGTTTGATTAACTGGGACAAATTCGTTTTGATTTGGTTCCATTCATGGATGCCACATAAAATTAATGGAGACTGAGATAAGGCCAAGTGTAGGAGAGGGCTAGTATTAGCACCAGTTTAGGTTTCAGCCCTCCCTGCCAAAGCCATAAATACAAATGACCAATTTAACAGCATGAAAAGACCACCTACAAGATCTATACCTGGGACCTAATCAGTTGCTCTGCGCCTTCTTTCAATTACAGAATCCGTACCACGTTTATGGGGACATTTAATGTGAGCATCACATTTTGGAAGGCTATATCATTATGAGCATGTTTGATCTGAGGGTGGGAAAACATGCGCTCACATAATGCCTGCACAGAGCTCCTCTGCACTGAGCTGTAAACTGGGGTCAACAAGAGCTTATAAGGAAAAGGGCTCAGATGCTGTTGAGATCGCAACTCTTGAAAAGTGCTGCCATTAAAACTGCTTTCAGTTCTGTGCAGGAAATGAAATTATTGAGAACAGGTATCCCAGTTTTGTCAAATAATACTATTTAAGGGCATTTTGAGTAGGGAATGATGATAAAAGACATAGGATAAACACATCACTCCTACTTGTGTGTGGAAACAGGATATGATTTACAGAAGAAAAATTAAATCATTGTGATTGTTAGAACTGAATTGCAGCTCATGTAAAAGTTAGTCTGGTCATGAATCAGCTGAGTCACAATGTCTGTATGTGACTTCTCAGGCACAAAGAACGCAATTGTTTAAAACTTCATGAGTGATAAGACCCTTACATAGAAAAGTAGCCACTTCCTGCCAAATTTCCAAATATTATAAAAGTATAGAAGTATCTTTTCTCAATAATAGTTATATTCCATCCTATGGTCAGATATTCTTGAGGAACTTCTTCTACACGCATTCTCCATGTTATCTCATTCATGCCTGCTACCCTCTGAGGTTTCACTCAGTGTGCTCCCACCAGTTCAACATCTCTACTTCTGTGTTTCATCTGTATATGAAATCAAGATGTCCACGTTTATGGCTCTGTTTCCCCCACAAATCTGGTCCTCCGCATCAGTATCCAGCCAGTTATTCAAGCAAGAAAAAGGAATTATTCTTTTCTCCCATCATTTTTTTTCTGGAAGTTTTTGTACTACAAATGAGTTATCTAATCCTATAATTATTAAAAACTTTATAAATTTTCCTTTCTTTCTCATTTTTACTGTAATTGCTTTTGCTCAAGTTCTTACAATCATTTGCCTAGACTACTGTTTAGAAGAGCTTGATGGACTGGCTTCCAGTCTTTTACCATCCCAAATATTCCTTACATTGGAATTATTATATTTTTTTTTACTATACATTTTTTTAAAAAAAATTTTATAGTTCAGATAATTACAATTGTTCCCCCCATAGCTCTTCTCTACCCGGTTCCAACCGCACCTTCTGCCCTTAACCCCCATCACTGTCCTCATCCATGGGTGTACAATTTTTGTCCAGTCTCTTCCCGCACCCCTCACACCCTTTTCCCCCCAAGAATTGTCAGTCCACTCCCTTTCTGCCTCTGATTCTATTATATTCACCAGTTTATTCTGTTCATCAGATTTTTTATTCACTTGGTTTTTAGATTCACTTGTTGATAGATATGTATTTATTGTTCATAATTTTTATCTTTTTCTTCTTCTTCCTCTTCTTAAAGAATACCTTTCAGCATTTCATATAATACTGGTTTGGTGGTGATGAACTCCTTTAGCTTTTTCTTATTTGTGAAGCTCTTTATCTGAATTTCAATTCTGAATGATAGCTTTGCTGGGTAGAGTAATCTTGCTTGTAAGTTCTTTCTTTCTTTCTTTCTTTCTTTCTTTCTTTCTTTCTTTCTTTCTTTCTTTCTGATTATTTTTAATAAATCTTCCTTGTTCAGATTATTGCAATTGTTTCCTCTTTTTACTCCCCATAGCTCCCCTCCACCAGGCTATCAACCTACCCTCTGCCCTTACCTCCCCCGCCCCCCCCCATTGTCCTCATCCATTAGTGTATGATTTTTGTCCAGTCTCTCCCGGCACCCCTTTCTCCACTTTCCCCTTAGAATTGTCAGTCCATTCCCTTTCTATGAGCCTGATTCTATTATATTCATCAGTTTATTCTGTTCATCAGATTTTTTACTCACTTAATGTTTAGATTCACTTGTTGATAGATAAGTATTTGTTGTTCATAATTTTTTGGCTTTTACCTTTTTCTTCTTCCTCTTCTTAAAGAATACCTTTCAGCATTTCATATAATACTGGTTTGGTGATGATGAACTCCTTTAGCTTTTTCTTATCTGTGAAGCTCTTTATCTGCCCTTCAGTTCTGAATGATAGCTTTTCTGGGTAGAGTATTTTTGGTTGTAGTTACTTGCTATTTATCACTTTGAATATTTCTTGCCACTCCCATCTGGCCTGCATCGTTTCTGTTGAGAAATCAGCTGACAATCCTATGGGTGCTCTCTTGAAGGTAATTAACTGTTTTTCTCTTGCTGCTTTTAATATTCTCTCTTTGTCTTTTGCTTTTGGTATTTTAATTATGATGTATCTTTGTGTGGTCCTCTCTGGATTCCTTTTTTTGGGGTTCTCTGCATTTCCTGGACTGTAAGTCTATTTCTTTCACCAGGTGTGGGAAGTTTTCAGTCATTATTTCTTCAAATAGGTTTTCAGTATCTTGCCTTCTCTCTTCTTCTGGCATCCCCATAATTCTGATGTTGGTATGCTTGAAGTTGTCCCAGAGGCTCCTAACACTATCTTCACATTTTTGGATTCTTTTTTCTTTTTGCTTTTCCGATTGGGTGTGTTTTGCTTCTTTGTATTTCAAATTTTTGACTTGATTCTTTCAATCCTCTAGTCTACTGTTGGATTTCTGTATATTATTCTTTATTTCAGACAGTGTATGCTTAATTTCTAGTTGTTCCTTTTTCATAGCTTCAAGGGTCTCACTAAATTTATCAGCCTTTTCTAGAAAATTCTTGAAAAATCTTATAACCATGGTTTTGAACTTTATATCTAGTCATTTGCGACCTGTTTCTTTGTCTCCTCATTTTGGCTGCTTTCCTGAGTTGATAGAGTAGAGTGGCTTTGTGTGCTAGGTGTCCTATAGGGCCCAGTGGCTCAGCCTCCACAGTTACCTGAGGAGGACACTCTTGGTGCACCCCTGTGTGGGCTATGTGCACAGTCTTGTTGTACGTAATCCTTGATTGCTGCTGGTATCACCGGGAGGAATTGACCTCCAGGCCAATTGGCTGTGAAGATCAGCTGTGTTTATGGTAGGAGATCTTCTGTGCTAGAGACACCCTTATGAGACAAGACTTGCTTCAGTGGTGCTTTGGTGCTCACTAAGTCTGCTCCCTGAATGTGTCCTTTATGAGGAGTTGTAATCTGAATGATCCCACTCTTACCCCTGGGTACACTGGTTCTTGAGTCTCCAAAGAGGTGCTAATTTAGTCTCTACATGAGGCCACCCAGCAGGAGCTACGGAGAGATCTGCAGATTCCTCTTCTTTGTTTGGGTTTTGGAGGTGCCCTGATGAGGCCCAGCTGCTGTGGGGCCTTGGGCCTTCTTTTGGATGTTCTGGGTCTCACTGACTCAGCTGCAGTTTGTTAGGTAAATTTAGAATTCAAAGGATCAGGCCATTCATATGCAAAAGCCTCTGAGTTCAGCTTGGATGGGGCAGAGTCTCAGGGTGGAGCAAATAGCAATGGCTTTGTGGGGCGGGATCTCAAGGGGAGCAAACAGCAATGGCTTCCCATCAGCCCTGCCCTAAGAGGCCCCTTGGTCTCATTTTCCCACAGTAATTGCTGCAAGCAATTCTGAGAGAAAGCTACCTTCAAGTTTCGCCCACTGCCAGACAGTCCAGTTTCTCCTGGTATGAGTCTGGGTCCCCAGAATCTTGCCAGGAACTGTAGTTCAGAGCAGTTGGGAGCTTTTGTCCTCCTCCCGATTTAGAAAGCCAGACACGTACTCAGTTTCTGGTGTGCGCCTCTGTATCTTGCCTTCCGCAGCTCCTGTGAGTCTCAGTGTGCTTTTCTCTTTCCTTCTAGTTGTAGAATTTCCACTCAGCCAGCCTTCCTGTGGTTCTGGATGATGTCCGTTTTGTCTTTTAGTTATAGTTGTGAAATTGTTGTGTGAGGCAGCAGTTCAGGTGTTTACCTATGCCACCACCTTGGTTTCTCCCTGCATTGCACTTATGTATTTTTAACAACAAAAAAGCAACATGATCTCACATAGCAAAACAAAACAAAGGTGATCATGTCACCCCCACAGATACTAATTTTCAAAGGCTCTCTGTTCCTTGTAAGACAAAGTTTGCATTCATATTGTGATTCTCCTCTCCCTTTTGGTCTTCTGTTCTTCCCATGTGCCCTGTGATCTAGCTACACCAAGTCAACTGCCATTCACCAAACATGTCATGTCTTTCATCGCAATGTTTTCCTCTGCCTTGAATACCCTTCAAAATTTGTCAGCTGAGAATTGCTCATCCTCAATTTATTCATCTGTACAATAGGAAGATAATAGTATTTACTTCAGAGGATTACCATGAGGACTAATAGAAAAGAGGATTTTCCATAGTGTCTGGCATACAGAAACACTCCCCAAATGTTAGGTTAGCTATCATTGGCATTGCTGAAAGTCTTCCCTGACTTACTAGAACTGTTAGGCATCCATCTTCTCTAATTCTATATGTCTAAATAACCACATTACATCAACTCCAAAATTAAAAAAAATTTCATATTTTAGCACTTATGATATTACAATATATAATACAATCTATGACACATCAAGGCTTAATTGCTAGCAATTTTTCTTTCCTAGTAATACTTGTCATAATGTTTCTTACAATGAATGGGATATTAGATGAGATTCTATACTTAAACTATGATTACTATCATTAAAATTTTATTATTCAGGGTGAATAATGCATAATTATTATGCATGGAAAACCCTATATTTTCTATGAATCAGTGAAAGATCAATGTAAGAAAAGGGACTACTAGTTAGAACTCCATAGAAGCAGAAAAAAAATTGTATATCCTGCAACTTGGCCAAGCCCCACTCACTCCTGAATCACAGAGGAGTAGTCATGTGAAAAGCATGCTGGTATATTTTTCAGTTAAGCACCTCATCTGAGAGCCACACCATGGCTCAACCCAGAGCAAAAGTGAGGAGGGGCGAGAGAATCCAAGATGGCGGCATAGATAAACACCTACACTGCTGCCTCGCACAACAATTTCAAAACTACAACTAAAAGACAGAACGGACATCATCCAGAACCACAGGAAAGCTGGCTGAGTGGAAGTTCTACAACTAGAGGGAAAGAGAGGGGCTCACAGAAACCCAGAGGAGCTGCAAAAAGCTGAGGTACGGAGACGCCGCGCTGAGAGAGCGGGTGCCCAAGTACCTGGCTGGCTTTCTCTGGCGGGAGGGAAGCGGAGACTCTCAAAGGCATTGAACCCCTTATCTTACGACACTAAACCCCAGATCCAGCCGAAACTCATACAGGGTGAGTTTGAACTGTGAAAAGGGAGAGGTGCACGGAAATTTAGGGGAGTCGCACAAGATCAGAGGTCTGGTCGCGCACGGTGCTGTGTGAAGGACAGATTGCTGATTGTGCCGCTGGCTTTTGAGAATGGGCGGGAGACAGACCCTCCCAACTGTGCCACTTCTGAGTCCACTGGGCCCCTGTTTTGGGCGAAACCCTGGAGACCTAGACTCGTGTGGTCTTGGTGCGCAGGGGAGCTAGAAAGGCAGCGGTTAGAGGCACTGCGGGTGCGCTCGCACAAGGACCGCTCCAGCCATTACCCAGTCACGTGAGATTCAGGGGCTGTAGAGGGCGGGGCCGACTGGAAGGCAGGGCGGTCCCTTAAGCCCTGAGACTCCACCCATCCCAAGCTCAACAGAGGCTTCTGCGGCTTTGCAAGTCTGGTTTCACAAGGCTGAATTCAACACAGAAGTTTCCCCGACATAGTGAAAATGCCAAGACAAGGGAAGGGATCACAAACAAAAGAAATGGAGGAAAAAAAACGACTGGATATAGAGTTCAAAACCACGCTTGTAAGGTTTTTCAAGAATATGCTAGAAAAGATGGATAAATTTAGCGAGAGCCAAGAGGAGATGAAAAAGAACCAACTAGAGATGGAAAAGGTCCAACTAAAGATGATAAAAGACCAACTAGAAATTAAACATACACTGACTGAAATAAAAAATATTATACAGAGTCCTAACAGCAGACTAGAGAAAGGCAAGAATCAAGTAAAAAATTTGAAATATAAAGAAGCAGAAAACACTCAACTGGAAAAGCAAGAAGAGAAAAGAATCCAAAAATGTGAACATAATGTAAGGAGACTCTGGGACAGCTTCAAGCGTACCAACATCAGAATTGTGGGGGTGCCAGAAGAAGAGAGAGAGCAAGATACTGAAAACATATTTAAAGAAATAATGACTGAAAACTTCCCACATCTGGTAAAAGAGATAGACTTACAAGTCCAGGAAGCACACAGAACCCCATATAAAAGGAATCCAAAGAGGACCACACCGAGACACATCATAATTAAAATACCAAGAGCAAAAGACAAAGAGAGAATATTAAAAGCAGCAAGAGAAAAACAGTTTATTACCTACAAGGGAGCACCCATACGACTGTCAGGTGATTTCTCAACAGGAACAATGCAGGCCAGACAGGAGTGGCAAGAAATATTCAACGTGATGAATAGCAAGAACCTACAACCAAGAATAATCTATCCAGCAAAGCTAACATTCAGAATTGAAGGGCAGATAAAGAGCTTCACAGATAAGAAAAAGCTAAAGGAGTTCATCAACTCCAAACCAGTATTAAATGAAATGCTGAAAGGTACTCTTTTAGAAGAGGAAGAAGAAAAAGGTAAAAGCCAAAAAATTATGAACAACAAATACATATCTATCAATAAGTGAATCTAAAAATTATTGAATTCAAAATTTGATCAACAGAATAAACTGGTGAATAGAATAGAATCAGTAGCACAGAAAGGGAATGGACTGATAATTCTCAGGGGAAAAGGGGTGAGGGGTGTACAGGGAGAGACTGGACAAAAATCATACACCTATGGATGAGATCAATGGGAGGGAGCTAAGGGCAGAGGGAGGGGTGGGAGCTGGGTGGAGAGGTGCTATGGAGGGGAAAAAAGAGAAACAAATGTAATAATCTGAATAATAAAGATTTAATTTAAAAAAAAAGTGAGGAGGGGCTAGCTTATAAAACTTCATTCCAACAACCTAGGATTCACATTGAAGAAGGTAGAATAAAAAAGTGAAGAGGAGGGTGAAGGAATAAGATGAGAAAAGTTAAGGGACCATGTCTTCTAGACTAGCACTTTTCAATAGAAATATAATGTGAGCCACATATAGAATTTTAAGTTTTTGATGGCCATGCTTAAAAACTAAAAGAAACAGGTAAATTAATACTAGCATTCTATGTTTTAACCCAATATATTTAAAATATTATAATTTTATCATATCACCAACACAATAATCAGAAATAAAATGTGTTTTTTGTTTTGTTTTGTTTTTGCATCAAGTCTTCAAAATCTGCTATGTGTTTTAGCCTTACACACATCTTACATTGGATTAGCCTCATTTCCATTGCTCAACAGCTGCATGTGACTAGAGCCTCCCATTTGTATTGGACAGTACAATTTTACATTGATTTTGACCAACATAATTAAGTAATGAGATAACAGTAATAGGCTGTTTCAAGAGTGGCTCTTTTCATCACAAAACTAGACATATTTAAGATTCGTGAAGTATTTACTTATATATTTTAAAATTCTTTATAGGATGGTAGTTTTCCTTTAGAATCTTTTTGTGCTTTGTTTTGGCTGATTTTGTTTTAACTATGATTTGAGATTATTCTTAATGTCCTTCCCATATCCCCTTTACTATGTTGGTTAAAGAAGAGCTGACTACTTTATTCAATTAGATCTTTTCCCAGCAAGAAGTATATGACTCATCTCAATATTCCCAGAATTTATCACAGAACCTAATAGATAGCAAACTCTGAATAATCAAGCTAGATAGTAGTGGTTTTCACCCTGGGCTACACACTGGGATCACCAGGGGGGTAAAAATCCTGAGGCCTGGCCCCACTCCTAGAGATGCTGCTGGAAGGTCTAGAGTTTGGCCTGCATGCCAAAATTTAAAAATTTCCCCCAGGTAATTCTAATGTACAGCCAGATTTGAGAACCCCTTTTCTAGGGTTTTCTTAAAACACCATTCTGTGGCCATATCCTTACCTCTCTGACACAAGGCCCACTTTGTCTCAAGTCAGTTTCCTCTCAGAACAATCCAGATGTTTCTTGAGAAACCTAGTAGGAAAGACACTAACACAGAACCCAAAAGGAATTTGCAAATTCCTTTCCCAAGGCACCAAAGAAGATATTCCAGGGCCCAAATCTTTTCATATTTATCTTTTTCTACAAAAAATAAAAATAAAACTCACAATTTAAGTTTTAAGAGTCAAGCTAGCTTAAGGAGAAAAAAGTAAGGCCACTACAGCACACAGGCAGATGATACCCAGATACAAATATTGCAGAATATTCCAATTATTGGATAATAGCAATTAAAAATAAAAATGGAATCTAAGTACACATGAGCCTCCTTTCAAGTGAAGTCCATACATGTCAAAAGCAGAAATTCTTTTTTTAATATATATATATTTTTTATTGATTTTTCACAGAGAGGAAGGGAGAGTGATAGAAAGTTAGAAACATCAATGAAAGAGAGACATTGATCAGCCACCTCTTGCACGCCCCCTACTGGGGATGTGCCCGCAACCAATGTAGGTGCCCTTGACTGGAATCGAACCTGGGACCTTTCAGTCCACAGACCAACGCTCTATCCACTGAGCCAAACCAGTTTCGGCAAAAGTGGAAATTCTTAATTGAAGGTCAGCAAAGGGAAGTATTTCATGCCTTTCTTCAGCCCCTTGAGGTAATATTTACATAGTCATAAAGCAATACATCTACTTTGATAGGTCACAGGACACATAAGTATTAGTATCACTGTTTGCTCTCATGGCACTTTGACTGACAACATCACTTCTATCAATCTGAGGTTCAGCAGTGTCCCAGGGAGAGCTCCGATGTCCACTTCAGCACAAACATGCTCTCACCCAGGAGGAAGGGAAGCAGTATCTACACCAAGGGAACAGCGAAAATGGAGTTCCTCTGAATCATGGACTGAGTTTCCCTGCCAACCCCCAAAGTGGTCTGTCCATATGGTATGGATTCACCCTGTAATGGTCTTTCTTCATGGTGTGGTATTATGTGACCTTATTAACAAATAGAAATAGCACATTGATATTCCCCAAATGTCCTTACCTGGATTTCCCCTGGCTTTCTAGCAAACACAAAAGCTCCCTCAACTGCACCACACTATTTTTTTTCCTTATTGAAATGTAATTGGTATATAACATTATATTAGTTTCAGGTGTACAACATTCAATATATGTATATATTGTGAAATGATCATAACAAGACTAGTCAACATCCATTACCCACAGTTATAATTTTTATTTTCTGGTGATGAGAACTATTAATATCTACTCAGCAATTTTCAAATATACAATAAAGTAGTATTAACTATACTAACCATGCTGTATATTACATTCCTGGGGCTTACTGGAAGTTTTTTTTGTTTCAAATCTTAAGCTGAATTTGAGAAATTAGAATAGGAAATATCCAAAATACATTAAACTTTCACATTCACTAACAATGATCAACAAAAATTCCCTATTCCTGTCAAAATCATGGAGGAAGAAGCACAACTTGATAAACTTTCTAAATAAGTATTGGGTTTTATCACTCCCATCTACCAACCCTGAAGGGCTGATGGGTGTCAAGTGATTGGATGTGACATTCACATGGCCCCAATGTTCTTTCCTGAAAAGTAATGGAAAATTTACAATACAAGCTCCCAAAATGCTACACTCATAAAATTGGAAGATAATCACTATCCACCTGTCCAGGCTGACTGTGAATCTGAAATGCCTGACTGCATATACTTGGCACAGACATCATTTGTCAGTTAATATGTTCTAAGGATCCTCTTGGGTTCCATGAAGAGACAAAGACAAAGTCTCCATCCCAACGTTTAGAAAAACAAAAGTAATGTTAAAATTTACAACATGAAAATAGATTTGAAAGATGATATGAAAATTATAGGACAACTCCATATACATTTAGTGTTTAACCACCATGGGAAGATGGACTCATGGAATCATTGAAGCTGTCCATGGTCAGCCAGATGCATGGTGCAGGAGGCCCCAAAGAAAAACTGTGGAATAAAGGATGTTTCAGGGTTTCCTACCTTTTTGAAAGAACTCCTCTAGTTTGTCCTTGAAAGGTTGGAGGTACTGCTTTGGAGACTCTTTGCACACCACTGCCATCTGTTTCTCACTTGCTGTGAAGAGAAGTTTGGAATTAGACTTCCCAAGCACATGTATTTGCTGAATTCGTGCTCTGAGCTATGCATTTGGGGATTGTGTGAAATCCTTCTTGATCACTGTTTATCTAAATTCAAGGGCGGTGGGGAGTGGAGGGGGGAAGGAGGGAACAAAAACAAAAACAATAGGAACAAAAGTAATTAGCTCACTCCACATTTCTTCAGGAACTGGCAAATGTATCTTTAATTTTCCTTTTAGAGATGCTGCAAAACCTCTGGTTTGGGACTTTGCTTTTCGTCTCTCAAAAATAGATGCAAAAAACTACTGAAGAACTGATGGTCCGAATCCTCTTCAGATCATACTCCAAAAGTAGAGTTTGAAATTGATTTTACAGAAATTCTCAGGCATTCCAGTTGCCTTGAACTATCAAACTGGCTATTCCTCAGGGTGACATCCATATCCTAGCATGAGAACTAAGCCCAGGTAGGGAGAACCGCATCTCTTTTCATGCTTCCCATTCACCTAGCCTTCTCATTTACATTCTGCTAACATATGTGAAATCATTTTATTTGTGACTTATGTCCCTAGATTCCAAATTCTTAGAAAGGGGATAGTTGTTATTGGAAATAAATATCTAATGAATTCTTGGAGTCAAGCATCCTACCATCCCCAAATGAGGACTTGAGTGTTATCCAATATTCTGACTTCAGGGAAATGGGATGTTGTCTTTCATAACAAATGAAGAAGAATTTTGATCTCTTTCAGGAGAAGAGATAGACACAGAGAGAAAAGGGTAGCAAGAGAGAATAATAATTGATTTGGCAAAGGATGGCCTCTGGGGCATCTCCACTGCTTTAGCAAAGCCTCCTGAACTCAGTGTTTGCTGTGAGGGAATGTGGGCCGTGAACACCAAATGAGGGGCTTAACTTTTAACTGAGTTTGGAACTAGTGCAGAACAAACATATCTCACAAGGAGGCAGAGGTGCCTTGTCCTATGCACCCTTCTAATCCTTTTTCCTTCAAATCTTGTGGATAGTTTTATTTTTCTACAGAGATTGGATTTTAGCCTAAATTATTCTTAGCTAATAAGAGATAGGTTGGTTTCTAGCCTTACAATGCATATAAATGGGTTTACACAAACACATACATTCAAAGTATTTATTGAATATCTGAACTATGCCACTGTACTAAATGTTGGGGGAAAATATTTAACCAGATCTATTGTTCATCTCTCCTATAAAAATATTCTTAAGTATTTAATCACAGAGAGACAAGAAAATCAACAAATTGTAATATGGTGTGATGTCATGGGATACTGGGTAGGGGCTTCCAATTCAGATTGGGATTGGATGGTGGCCAGGGAAGTTTCTCCAGAAAAGATAACATTAGTTGAATTGCAAAGGTCAAAGAGGAGTTAGCCAGCCAGACAAGGGAATAAAAAAAAAAAGTGGGGGTTAATTTCAAAAAAAGATGAAATATACTGAGTAAAGAATTATAGAAATGCATAGATCTTTTGGGATAAGTTAAATGTTCATAGTATGACTGGAACTCAAAACATGGACCTTCTTTCTTTCCCAGGTTTAGATTTTGATTCAAAGGAACAAGATTCAAGGAGCTGGACTCAAAGAAACTGGATCCAAAGGGATTAGAACTACTCTGATTAGGGAAGAGTGGTCAGATAAGGCCACAGAAGTAAGAGGCTTATATAATTTTAAATAACATGATCAGGAAAAGTTCCCCTCTGAAGATATTTGACGAGATACTTGACCAAAGTAAAGAAGGAAGCCATGAGTAAGTTTGAGAGAGAAAATCAAGTTTAGGCTGCATGGCTGGGATAGAAAAACATACCAGGAAGTCACATGCATAAAATTGGTATTTAAAGACACAAAAATAGATAAATTGGTAGGGAAAGAATGTGGCCAAAGAAGAGAAGGGTTTTCAGGACAAACCCTGAGGTATGCAAGCAGCAGAGGAGAGGCCAGAAAAGGGTAGGCAATGAGAAAGTGGATGTATGGAATCTCATGATCTGAGAGGAAGCCCATATTTCAAGAAAGAAAGAGCAGTCAGCTTTGTGCAATACTGTTGAAAGATCAGGTGGAAGACAGAAAAGTGACCACTGATTCTAGTGGCAGGGAAGTCACTGGTCATCTCAGGAGTAATTTTGGGGAGTGAGGGATGGAGGGAGGAAACCAAATTGGAGATTGAAAGGTAAGTAGAGACAAATTCTATAGCCATTTGTTTAAAAAGTTAAGCCAGAGAAAGAAGAGCAAAATGAGGAACATCCTTCTCCCCAAGAATATGTTCTCTGGGGTTACTCCAATCAATAGTGGGTGCCCCTTTCCCCAGAGGAATGTTGTGTAAAAATAAACCCACCAGGGAGTTTGAGCTCAGGGGAATCCCATGACGCTGATTCACTTCGCAGAGGAAAGCTGCCTACGATGAAATTCACCTTAACGTCCCATGATCATGAGCATTCTCCATGAAAAAATTTAAGCAGAAGTGACAGGGCCAAGTGAGGACATGCCAGCAAGCTTTAGGACTTTTGGAAAGACTTGCGAAGCTGGGCCATCGACTATAGCCTTTGCACGGAATCATCTAAAGTGCTATTCAAAGATCCCTCCTATCAAACATCACAGTTGAATCAGAATTTCCACTGTGATGATTATGTGGTTATAGACTATGTTTTGGTCTGCGAAACATTAGCATGAAAAATATTCATTAATCACCTACTCATGACTAGGCCTAAATACAGATGGATTGGGCATGATTTGATTTATAGGGTGCTAAGCAATCCATCTATTTATTTAAAAACATCCTTCCTTGGTTGCATGAAAATTGCCATCATTAGAAGCATTCCCTTGATTAAAAGATGATAATTCCAGAAGATCTCCTTAGAAATACATATTTATGTTAAAAATAAAAATATCAGCGAAGAAGAATTTATTAACACTTTAGTATAAATTTACTTCTGAGACTTGTTTGGAAAGGCTGGGTCTTAAACAATAGAAAAGTTGTGTTAAGAGGGAACATTCCTGTGGATTCTGATCTCTAGATAGACTATATAATAGGAAGCCTTGGGCAGGTAGCTCCAAACATTAAATTCCTGTGCATTTTCGGGAGGAGAACATTAATTTCTGAAAAGTATTATGAAGGTAACACAAAGAAATGTAAAAAGCATTTATAAAAAGTAGCAGGAAACAAATAATTCATGATTCCATGACTAGGACAGTTGCCATTTCATACTCTGGGTACCTGATTTTTAGTGTCTCAGCCTCTGCCTCACACATACCCTCCATAATTTGATAGGAGTTGCCATTATATGTCATTTTTTATACACTTCCATTTGATAGAGAAATTTGTGTACCTTCTTCTTTCTATTAATCATATCATGCACACTTTCTCAGATTATTTCACAAAATTCACAAGCATTGTATTATTTAACAACCATATAAAATTTCACCCAATGTAAGTATCCTAGTTCACTTAAAAATTCCCCTGGACTTGAATCGTAGAGTCCTTTCTACTTTATTCTTACAGTGAGTCATTCAGGCTTTAAGTAATATCAGTGACCAAAAAACTCTTATTCCGAGTTTAAGATTACTTCTTTAGGATAGATATCAGAAGTGGAATTATGGGTAAAACAGAAAAACTCTTTTAGAGTTCTTGGATTGAATAACATGGATTGTACCAAAATGAGGAAAATAAAGGACAGCAATTTTGAATATTAAACTGTGGCTTCCCTACTGCTTTGCAGAGGTGGCTAGCTACATATAAGCTGGAACTGTGCCTCTCACTGTATATGGGGCTTGTGGTCCTTGCACTGATGTGAGCACAGTTTAGAATGGCAAACACAGAGATGACCACCCATGCAATGAAGTAATTTATTCAAAGGCGAAGACATACAAAAGTGGATGCAAAATAATCTAGGGTTAACAACAGAGTTAAGACTAAGTTTGAAGCCTGTCCCTGAAAGTGGTCTTTTTGAAAGATCTTAGGAGTGACATTTAATTTGAATGTACACTGTCAATACCAGTGGAGCTATCTGAATTTTGGGAGGGTCTACAGGTAGATTTAAAATTTATATCAAATGCTCAGATTAAAAAAAAACATATACATATATGCATATAAATTCTTTGGTTAATCTCTTCTCAGAACCCCTTCCCTCTGAGATCTGTCAGTCTGTGGCATGCTTCCAGGCCTCTTGGACCTATTTGTTCATCAGTTAATTTTGTTCATTAGATTGCACATATAAGTGAGATCATGTGATATTTGTTTTTCTCTGACTAGCTTATTCCATGGGGAATAGTGCAGTGAAGGCCTGGGATTGTGTGGGAGCAGGATGGGAAAAAGAGGGACATCTGTAATAACCTCAACAATAAAAATAAAAATACATATACATTTATATACTTAGAAATGCATAATATTAAGATGCTCAGACCTGTGAAACAACAATATCAAATAAAGATCTGGACATGTGATTACAATTAAATCCATTTTGTGAAGAACAGATTAAGAGCCTACATTTTGGGGCAACCAAGTGAGTATTACTTTAAGAATATTTTTATCAATGGGTGAAAATTAAGTGGTTGCTGATGGAATCAGCAAAGGCAGAGAGAGCAAGGTCCTATTGGCTAAGATGCCTCATTTTCATAGAAATGATATTAGAGGTCAAGCAATACATCCTATCCATTGCTCAAACCAGGAGAGTGGTTTACTATTGGGAATGCTTAAATGAAAAAGACTTCCTCTGGAGCCAAAGTGCTTATTGCATGGCAGTTTTTACTAAAATCAAGTGATGAATTTCCTCATACATGTAAATCGTGAAGGTGACAGGCCTGCCTCCAAGGAAATTGGTAAGTGGAAACGGTAGCAATGCTGATTTGAGGATTATTTCCTTCCAGCAGTGCAACAGCTGGCTAAAAAATAGACCAGTGACTGAGACACATAAGCCCATTACCAAAAAGCAACCTGTTTGCATGTTGCTCAAACAGCGCAGCTGCAAGCCTTCCGCAGTGTCTCTGACCTCTGTTGGGGCCCATGTTCTTGTTTCAGCCTTTGCTGGCCAGTTGCATTAACTGTAATTGTCTACTCTGTAAAGTGTTTACATCTAAATAAAACATGAATAAGTAAAAGAGAAAAGATGGAATGGTCTAAGGATGAGAGAGAAAGAAAAAGGATGGAAAGTTATTTCACAACACACAACTGAAATCGGTGGATGAATTCTGGTGTCTAATCTTGGCGACAGAAATCACTGGCGAAGCACGAAGCTGGCAACTACTGCTAATCAGTTTGCCACTGTCTTCAGATTTAATGCAATATTTGGCTCAGACATTTAAAAAAATCCCCCATTCCAGCTAAAATATTTACACAGTTCTATGTGTCTCACTTAATGCCTGTTAAGCAATCGTCTTTTAAAACTCCACAGACACTTGTAAATCTGTCGGGAGAACTGTGGCCTATAAACAAAGCTTCATATAAAGCGGGCTGCACTGTCAATTTTCTGGAAGTTGGGATTTCTTAGATGCATTTGAAAATAATGTTGAAAATCAGAACTAGCTTGGCGTGGGTAACAGAGTGGCCAAGAATCTTGCTGGCGGGATGTTGTTAGTGTTATTAACGGGAAATCTCCAGACACTGACCTTGGCTATTTAAAGCCCCACTCTCCTGTAACCCTGTCATCGATCTGCCTCTCTGTTGAGTTATGGCACAGGGAAAGTTACTGGTCCAGCAGCCTTGGTCATCTGCATCCCAGAACCTCACCCAGAGAAGGTGAGGTGGTGAGGTTTGTAACAGGCGGTTACTATATGGTTCCATGCCACTTGACCATGTGTAAAAGTTTTAGGAAGGATGGGGATTCTTAGAGGAAAGGGAAAATTCTCCCCAAAAGGGGGAGACTAGGTATAATAGATTCTGAAATGCTTACTAAACGCCCTGACGTCGTTAGGCCTGATGTTAATGAGTCCCAGTGATAAAAGTTAAAGGCAAGGGAGATCCAGCAAAGCTGTCTGCTGATGGTCGGGGGAGCCCCAGGAACTTGTGCCTGTCTTCAAGATGACTCAGGTACTTGTGATAGGACCTCAAGCAACTTGTCCAGTTGTTTAATTATTCCTATTAGATTAGCTGCCTTTTTATTTCTACTCCATGTCACTGACTTGAACATGTCATTGAGTATGATTCACAATTAATTTTATAACCCTTTAAGGAAGAAAAATAATACACTTCACTTTAAAAACCCAACCCCCACTTAAAACACTATATTTTGGGTAGGGGGATAAAGAAAGGTGTGCCCAGGATTAAAAAAATAAATAAACAACAACAACAAAAAACCCACTAGGTATTTTTAATTCCAAGATACAGTTCCTTGAACAGGAGGTAGCAAAATATTTGTTCGTTCTCTTTACACTATCATCATCAGAAAGGTTTTGCAAATTATTTTGTGAATCTGTCCAGTTCACAAAACTCTGCTCACCTTCCCACCTATCACACAGGCAGCAGGTTTAATCGCTGTTCTTAGACACAGATTACTGCTCCTGCCAGAAGAGAGATCAGAAGAGAAAATAGGAATACATTTCTCCCCTAGAAAACGAGGGCAACACTTGTGCTTAAAATGGGTTTACAAATGACTTAATATGTCAGCGAGTTTATTTAAAATTAGCAGCTAACTCAGCGCTTTGAATAAATATTTGCTGAACAAATAAGCTGATTTAAAAGGTCAAACAGGGTCCTCCTGGTATTTTGGAGATTTTTTTTGGATACATGGAGATTTGATGGTCTTTTTAAAGACCATCAGAAATAGTTAAGAAAAGCAGTTTTAAAAAACAGTCAATGAGCAGTTCGAGTACATCAGCCATTCTAGATTTTCCTTGGGCTTTCCCCTTTCAGTGCATTATGGCACCGAGAAAGTTACTGGTCATCTACACTGAATTGTCCATAAATTCAGCTGCCTTTTATCTCTGTACTCAGTGATTTCCTGAAAACTATACCAAGTTATAAACCTGTCTGATTAAAACCAAATGGCTCTTAATGGTCAAAGGTGTCTCGAACCTCAGCCTGCTTTCTGTGTCTTATATTATTTCTCAGAAGAACCCTCTGAGCTTGTTCCTGCTATCATCCCTATTTGTAGGTGGGAAGAGTAAAGTCTGAACTCAGGGAGGTCTCACCCACTGGCCATATGCTGTCCTGCTTCCTAAGCTCGAACCATTTACAGGGAAGTGCCAGGAACCACTGGAATATCTACAAAAGTGCTTTGCAAAAGTTAAGGAACAAGGCAATGAAAGCTAAAAATCATCAAGCATCACCACTGGGACACCTTCATTTTAAATGGAAAAACAGAAAGCTGGAGAGACTAAGTGAAGGGTAGGAGAAAGTCAGGTTATTCAATGGCAGAGAGGAGACCAGAACTAGGGCTGGTCAATGACCTTTCAACAGGTACTTAAAAAAGTAGAGTTACAGTCCATGACATCTATTCATCTAAAAGCGATGCTGCGGCCAACAAATCTGAGAGAAATATATTGGCCCAACCCCAATCCTCTTTGCTTGGCTTAACAGGTCTCCCTCTAACTTCCTTCATTTGGTAGTCTGACACATAAAGACTCGATTTGTGACGTATAAATCCTCCCTAGGGTCCAAGATACACAATTTTGGGGGGCAAGAAAATATTTTAATATTCACAAAGCCACCTACAAATCTATTTCTGTGAAGAAAATATCTTTTTTGTTGTTGTTAGGAAGGGTATTTTTTCCATTGATTTTTAGACAGAGTGGAAGGGAGGGGAGAGACAGAGAGAAACATTGATGTAAGAGAGACACGTCAATTGGTTGCCTCCTGCACACATGCTGACTGGGGCTGGGGATCGACCCTGCAATTGAAGTATGTACCCTTGACCTGAATCAAACCTGGGAACTTTTATTCTGAGGGACAATGTTCTAACCAATGAGCAAAACCAGCTATGCTTTGAGGAAAATATCTTGACCCTACACAAATTTATAGTAACATAGGCTTGGCAATCAAAAGACCCAAATCGGGTAATCCCAGCCATATTGCTTCCTATGTTGAAGACCTGTTCTTTCCATTATAGATACCTGCCTTATCCACTTCAAAGAGTGAAGTTCTACATACAGGTATGCTATCACCATTATAATTGCATTAGTACTTTTTTCTTTTTTTGAATGGGATATATAGAATATACTCTTGCCAATGACTTGCCAAATTAATGCTATTTTTCATTGCTTCTACTTGTATATTTTAAAAATACTTTTTAAAAGTTTATTGGTTTTTAGAGAGAGAAAGGGAGAGGGAGAGAGAAAAACATTGATGTGAGATCATAACATTGATTGGCTGCCTCCTCCACACCCTCTACAGGGGATCAAGCCCAAAGCTCAGGCATGTGCCCTTGACCAGGAATCAAACTGAAACCTCCTAGTGCACAGGTTGATGCCCAACCAACTGAGCTATTTCAGACAGGGCCTACTTGTATTTTCTATTCCTTCTACAGTACACTGAAAGTTTGCAGCTAGAAGGCTTCTCTCTGGTTTTCCTGGGCAATTCTTCCCACAGTTGAGTAGAATCCTTATCAAGAGCAGTGTGCTGTTTCTAAACAAAGGGGAAAAAGTTAAAATATTACTGTTAAGTACAGGTGTGAGAGATCAGTGAAGACTGAGGAGACATGGCAGCTCAGTACAATGTGGTACTCAGGGATGGATCCTGGAACAAAGACAGGGCACTAATGGAAACACTGGTGAAACCCAAATAAACTCTAGAAAGTTTAATTAACAGAAATGAATTATTGCCAGTTCCTTAGTTTTGATGAATATATCACAACAACGTAAGATGTTGGTTGGGGAACTGGATAGGGGCAATACAGAAACTTTCTATACTATCTTTGCAACTTCTATAAATTTAAAACTATTCCAAACTAAAAAGAAAAAATTAAAAGCCCATTTTTATAAAGATGTGAGTACCATGGCTGGGCAGCTCAGTCATTTGGAGCATTATCCTGATATGCTAACATTGGGGGTTCAAGTCACCTCATCAGAGCACATACAAGAAGCTACCAATGAATGAATAAATAAGTGGAACAATAAATCTCTCTCTCTCTCTCTCTCAAATCCTACCTAATAAAAGAGTAATATGCAAACTGACCATCACTCCAACACACAAGATGGCTGCCCCCATGTAGTCAAAGATGGCTACCACCCTGTGGACAAAAGATGGTCACTGCAAGATGGCCAGCTGGGGATGGCAATTGGGAGTAACCAGGCCTGCAAGGAAGGGCAGTTGGGGGCAATCAAGCCTGCAGGGGTGGGCAGTTAGGGGTGACCAGACTGGCAGAGGAGGGGAGTTGGGGCTAACCAGGCCTGCCAGGAAGGGTAGTTGGGGGGACCGGGCCCACAGGGGAGAGCAGTGAGGAGCAAACAGGCTGGCACACGGGAGCAGTTAGGCATCAATCAGGCTGTCAGGGGGAGTGGTTTAAAGGGGTGATCAGGCTGGCAGGCAAAAGCAGTTAGGGGCAATCAGGAAGGCAGGCAAGCGAGCAATTGGGAGCCAGGAGTCCTGGATTGGTAGGATTGGGCCTAAATGGGCAGTTGGACATCCCTTGAGGGGTCCCAGATTAGAGAAGGTATAGGCTGGGCTGAGGGACACTCCCCCACTCGGGCACAAACTTTGTGCACCGAGCCTCTAGTCAATAAATAAAAATGGAAGAAAAAAAGGTATGGGCAAGACATATGTAAAAGATTGAGAATAATTATAACTATCTAGGAAGATTCTGAGTTAATATCCATAAAAACCATGACTCCACTTTAAAAATTCAAAAGGAAACCACAGCTGGTCTATTATGGATGTAGAGTGTGTAGGGAAGACCCACAAAACTCCATTCAACATATTTTATAATTCAAGAAAAGGCCTCAACCCTGCACCAAAAGACAGAAGAATGCTACTATATTTAAGTTGTTAAGGGATGTTATATTATTTACTATGATTCCTGATTTGGGCCAACTTTGTTTCATTAATCAACCATATTGGATAAAAATTCTACTTATAAAGATTACTTCTAGATGGTATCAACATTAGTTTTTGAGGCATGGATTAATTTAAGAGAAGATCCTTGAGAGCCAATTAGAAAGAGAATATCTGAGATCAAACCTGATAAGATTTTACAGTTGACTTTAGATCCTGTATATGACCAGAATTCCAGGAATTTTTAGCTGTCCTATTTAACTAAGTCCAGGGAAGAACCCAATAAGCCTGACTGATTAAGGAGAACTATAGAATGCACTGAAATAGCACAGTAATAATAATCACCTTAAAAACTCAAAATTGAAATGCACTTTTAAAATCATCTAGCACAACTACTCTTTTTAACGTTATCTGTCCTGACCATCCACCATAATACAGTCTTCTAAGCAGAAGTGGGTGAGGCACCTACTACTTCTCAAGGCCATCAGTCGTCCCTTTGGGCAGCTTTAAAAATCTGTCTTCCTAAACCTTCTACCTGTTTATGCTCATTTGACATCTTTGCCCATAAGAAACAATCTAATTTCTCTCTGATAGCAAGGTCAGTAATTACCTGCAGTAAGCTTAGCCTTTTTTATCATTTATTCACTTGCTCATTCATTCATCCACTCAACAAATATTGGTTGAACAGCAACTACGTGCCAGGTAGTGACTAACACATAGTAAATATAAACATTAAAAAGGTCATTGGATCCACAGGAAAAGGTGAGGGAGAGAAAAATTTACAAATAAATAAATAAACAGAAAATAATATAGTATCAAAACTGTGAGCTCTAAAAGAGAGATACTATTAAAAGTGGCTGCTGAAGGTTGGGAGTCGGGGGTGAGGGTCAGGGAAGGCCCAGAGTGTGGAGATATCTACATGAAGAACATTCCAGGCAGAGGGAATAGCTGTCCCACAGGTCCTAAAGCAAAAACAAGCAAACTGGGTGGGAACCCAAAGAAGGTCTGTGAGGCTGGAGTTCAGTGGGCAGGAAGGGATGAGGTTCCGTGAGATGAGACAGGGAAGGTGGACAAATCCTGTAGAAACTTGTAAGGCACGGCTATAACTTTTGAAGCTGGATTTTATTCCAAGAACAATGAATATGAACCAACAAAGTGGCCTGACCTCTCTGGTGTGAGGAGCCCCTATTAAAGGGAGAGCAAGCGTGGAAGCAGGGCTACTGGTAAGGAATCTGGTGCGATGGCCCACACGTGGAGGTGGAGAGCAAGAAACTGATTCAAGGCGTGTTCTGAAGGAAGAGTCCATAGGATTTGCTTATGGACTGGGATGTCAGATATAAAAGCACAAAGGGAGTCAGGAGTAAGTGTTTTCCTTTCGCTCCTACTCTGCAAAGGGGCTTCCTTCCTACACTCCCCTCTCAAATAATCCGGAGTGGGCAAGATACTCTTGTTTCACACAAGGACACTGAGAGGTGGGGGATGACACTGCTGGCCGAGGGTGACACAGCCTACGAGGCAAGCGTTTGAATTCAGGGATTGTGACTCAGGCTTTTCCATGACAGTGGTTTGACTTCAATATTTTATGTTTCTTGTTAAAGAAAAGACAAAATAAATTCTATTTACTGTGTTGATTTATAAATAAGGGTAAGAAATAAAGTGAAACTGAGAGGAGGGAACCAGGGCAACATAACTCATCCTTACCACCTACAGATGTCACAATTGTGGCTTCAAAGAAAAACACAAACTTCTTCCATTAATTAAAGGGGTGAATCGGGTTTCAGTTTCCGTGTCCCCTCTCCTTTCCATACAGCTTGGCTTTGAAGGCGTTCCATTCGGAAAATGTGTGACCTTTACCCACCATGCTGCACTTAATTGAATGCTTTGCATCAAAAGTCACCATGCTAATCAACATTTTACATGCACTGCCTTTCTGAAACTCTTACCCCAGTTCCTTATGTCTGTTTTGTTGAAATCGTTTTACAAAAATAAATCATATCAAAGTTTTTCTTTTATTATTTCTAAAACTTTGCTAGCAAAACTAAATATTATAACACCATGGCAACGTGGTCAGGACTCTGGCTAATGTATCCAGTCCATAGCAGAGTTCAGACGCGGCACACCACGACAGTGGACAAATGGGCTAGGAGGAGGAAAGAGCCATGGATTAGGCACGGTCAATAATCATTCAAGCCATGTCTTCTGGAGCTTCCTAAAAGGTGATAAACTAGCCAGGCTTGTCCTAACGGATCAATTTCTCCTCTCCATTCTAGGACTCACCAATATGCACACATTTAGCAAACTGCATGGTTCTGAATGAGATTAAGTAATACCTCTCTCACCTTTGCAAGTACTTCTTCAGCCATCTGTTCATCTGACCCTTTATCCCTCGGGGTTGGGCAGGCTCACGGAGGTTAAGTGATTTGTCAGAGTTGCATGGCTTACCATGTGGTTAGTAACTAAATTTTTAAATTGTATCTCGTATGTCTCAGGCTGATACCCCTTTTCAGATACTAGCTTCCACTGTTGAAATTTAACTAAACTGTCACAAATGCTGTGGGTGTTTTTTTTTGTGTGTGTGTGTATTTATTATATACATGCACATACTTAAAAAAAATGAATTCTGTGCACTGGAGGAAGAGCAGATCCTGATCTTCCATCACACTTACCACACGGGGTCCCTCCCAATACAGCCACATGTTCAGATTAGTATTCAGTGTTGACATTTTTATGACTTTGCAAAAACAGCTCCCAGTCCCAGCTGATGTATGTAAATTCTGGTTAACTCGCTTTTTCTAAAACACTGCTGCCCAAACTACCTAATCCATAATTTGCTCTCCTTTCTATGCATTTACCACTAAATGGACTCCAAATTTACTATTTGTGTAAATCCTGTCAAAGCATTCAGATACATGAGACTGCATATTTCTCAAGAATCTTCTTTATGATTCTTTTGACCTAATCTAATCTGGAATGTTTACTCTTGGTGCCTGGTTGTCATCCTAAACGCACTGTCTAGGGACAGCCCTTCACCTCCCTTTTCCACTGGATTTTTTATTTCCTGTCACCTTTGTCATCCTATTTGGTGGTAAAGCACATTCTCTAGCAACATCTTGAGGATGGTTGCATGGGAGATATGTTTTTTGAAAATTCACATGTCTGAAAACACTTTTGTTCTACCTTCATATATGATCAATAATTTGGTGGAGTAAGATTCTGAAATATGAATGCTTTTCCCTCCAATCCATTTCTAGCTTCCAGTGTTACTGTTTCAAAGCCTGAAGCCATTCTGCTTGCTGATTCTCCCTGTGTAAATTGTTTCCACATCTCACTCCTCCCTCTCTCCAAAAAGCTTTTTTTGGTCCGAGTATTCTAAAATGCTCTAACAATGGTATGGATGTTTTATTCTCTGAGCCTTTTAAAATTAGGAGCTTGTGTCCATCTTTTTTGGAAAATTTCTTGAATGATTTTATTGATTTATTTACATATGAATGTTTATGAATGCATATGTAAGAGTATACATGTTTTTATGGTATGTATGAATCTGGTGGTAAAAATTGGATTGCTTCTCACCTTTCTCCACTTCTGGAATAGAATTCAGCTTTCTTGTTTGGCTAATTCATTTATCACTTGTCCATCTACAGAAGTATTGTGGTCATGGTTTTCTCTCTTGTTCTGTGTTCTTCAGTTCATGCTTTTAAAGAACTCGCTCTACTTTTGTTTTTACTAATTTTCAAGAGGAACTGAAATCCCACAAGAGTGTTCAGTTCAAAAGAGTGTTCAGTTGGCCATCTCTTCTCAGAAGTCCTGCCAGAGTTTTCCAAAGTGTTCCTCTTTTCTTCCTAAAGCCATACTGCTTTTGGACAATGCCCATATGAATGGTTAAAGAGAACATTCACTTTCATGATGAGATTTAGTTTTTCTTTTTTCTTTCTCTCTTGAAGAAGGCATACTCTCATGGAGAGAAAACCATCTGATCATACTAGGTGGAAGAAGTCATTCATTCTGCAAATCAGGGCTGGCTCCAAGCACAGACACAATGGTCTGCTCAGCTGGGAGATTCTTATACTTTCATGCGGATTGCCTTAGAGTACCCCTGGAGTACTCTGTTATTTGTCTGACTAACCACATTGGGACATGTAGGAACAAAACATAGGTTAGATAATTATCAGAGTCCCTGGATGATGGAGATTACAACAGGTAGATTAGTTGAGTGGTTATGGGTAAAGAGAAGACAAAGCCTAATTCTAATAGAAAGATTATTTGTATTCCCCGTAGAAGATGAACTAGGGGACTAAGTGGACCTTCTTTTCCAAGCTTTATGATCCTAGATCAGTGGTCAGCAAACTGTGGCTCTCGAGCCTTCATTTTTGGCTCTGTTGACTAATGAGTTTGCCGACCACTGACCTAGACTCTTGATTCCAATAATTACAGGCTGTTGTTGTTTCTTGTGATTAAACTCCTATTACAGTGGTTGGCAAACTCATTGGTCAACAGAGCAGCAAAACGTGGCTCTTGAGCTGCAGTTTGCCGACCACTGTCCTAGAATATTTGTTAGTGTCTGAGGGTTGGGTCTGGAAATAGTAAACAATTAGAGCATGATATAATAGAAAGAGTATAAGCTTTGTAATCAAATAAACTTGTTTCAAATCTCAACTTTGTCATTAATAGCAAAGTTGTTTCAAGTTCTTTACTGCAAAAATGCAGGCAGTACTTGTTTTGAAGTAGTTTTAACAAATAGAAATGATGAAAGCAAATTTGGTAATTGATCATTAAATGGTAACTTGTCATTAGTGATTGTGGAAATGGACACGCACTGTACCCTTATATTTATTGCACCTGAGTCCATTGTCTACCCTTGCAGGGATTTTATGATAGATTATTTAGAATTGTCAGCATATAATGGTAATAAAATGTGAACCAACTTTTAGTAGGTTTTATTATTGCTGCAAAATTCTGTTTAGATGTGCCAGATAAAAGACAGGACACCAAGTTAAATATGAATTTGAGATAAACAAGAAATAATTTGTTTAGTGTGTGTCCCATGCAATACTGAGACACACTGATGCTCAAAAAATCTTGTTTACCTGAAATTCAGATTTAATAAATCTGGCAACCCTGAGGATACTCCATATTGTATGCTCCATAATCGGTTCCCTGACTATATTTATTGCAAATACAAAAAAAAACAAACCCCAAAAAACAGCCATTAAAGACTTTCTTTAAATTGTTTCCTTTGCTTCCTGAGATATCAGTAGGAAATCATTTTTTAAAATATATTTTATTGATTTTTTACAGAGAGGAAGAGAGGGGGACAGAGAGTTAGAAACATCGATGAGAGACATCGATCAGCTGCCTTCTGCACGCCCCCTATTGGGGATGTGCCAGTAACCAAGGTACATGCCCTTGACCACAATCGAACCTGGGACCCTTGAGTCTGCAGGCTGACGCTCTATCCACTCAGCCAAACCGGTTTCGACGGCAATCATTTTTAAAAATTCTGGTCCAGTCAGCATGGCTCAGTGGATGAGCATTGACCTATGAAATAGGAGGTCACGGTTCGATTCCCATCAGGGCACATGCTCGGGTTGTAGGCTTGATCCCCAGTGTTGTCCCGGTCAGGGCACATATCTGGGTTGCAGGCTCCATCCTGGTGTGGGGCCTGCAGGAGGTAACTGACCAATGATTCTCTCTCATCATTGTCTTTCTCTCTCTTCCTCTCTGAAATCAATAAAAATATGTTTAAAAAAATTCTGTTTGGGGATCAGAAGTACTGACTGATTTAGTCGACCAAGGCCATACTTTCATCCAAGTGTTGGACAGATACATAGATTCGAGGCTGGGGAGAAGCCAACATGGCTACAGGAAAGACAGAGTCAAAGAGGCTGATGGAGAGGCAAACTGGAACCAAAAACTGGATAGTGGCCTTGGCTGGATGGTTCAGTTGGTTGGAGCATCATCCTATACACCAAAAGGTTGCAGGTTAGATCTTGGTCAAAACACATACCTTGATTGCGAATCTGATCCCAGTTAGGGAATGTGTTTGGGAGACTATGTTTCTCTCTCACAACGATGTTTTACTTATTTTCTCTCTCTCTAAAAATCAATGAAAAACAAAACAAAACATATCCTCAGGAGAAAATTTAAAAATAACACACACACACACACACACACACACACACACACACACACACAAAAGCAGTCAACAGCAAGATGAAGAGCATGTTCTGCTAACCTCCCTTTCTACCTTCCTCCATCATGGGGACACCAATGCTCTGCAGGCCTAATCCCTTGCAGATGCCATCAGTGCTCAAAGTGTTAAACCCCCTAGATGAAGTTTACACATATGTTGATATATATGCAATTTGATATGTATGCTATGTTGTTGTATTGAAAACAAGCTTCAAAACTTCATATGTCAAATTTTCTGAAGGTGTTAAAATCATAGATATTATTACACTTAAAAATGTCAAATTTCATACCAAAAAAAAAAAAAAAGCATTTGTGGGAAGTTTTAATTCATTACTTTATTTTGAAGAAAAAGTGCTGGTGAATATTTTGGGAAGCTTATGGTGAACATGCTCCATCTCAAGATACCTGTGAACAAGGGTTGATGATTTCAAAGTGATGATTTTGATGTGAAAGACAAAGAACATTCAGGTCAACCGGAAAAGTTTGAAGACCAACTATTACAAGCATTATTGGATGAAGATGCATATCAAACTAAAAAAACAACTTGCAGAAAGATTAAATGTTGCTCAGCAAACAATTTCCAATTGTTTACAAGCAATGGAAAGATTTTAAAGGAAGGAAAATGGGTGCCATATCAACTGAACGAAAAACAAATGGAAAACCGAAAAGTCATCAGTAAAATGTTGCTTCAATGGCACAAAAGAAAGTCTTTTTTTGTATCGAACTGTGACTGGCGATGACAACTGGATTTATTTTGAGAATCCCAAATGCACAAAATCATGGGTTGATCCAGGTCAACCATCAACATTGACTACAAAGCCAAATCGCTTCAGAAAGAAGACAATGCTCTGCTTTTGATGGAATCAGGAAGGTGTGGTGTATTATGAGCTTCTAAAACCAGGTGAAACCATTAGTACCGATCACTACTGACAACAAATAATCAATTTGAACCATGCTTTGATGGTGAACTGACCAGAATGTGCCAGAAGACACAGCAAAGTAATTTTGCTTCATGATGACACAGCAAAGTAATTTTGCATCATCACACACTTCAAAACCAGTTAAAGACACATTAAAAGATCTTGCTTGGGAAGTATTAACCCAGCCGCTGTATTCATCAGACCTTGCTTCTTTAGGTCACCAATGGTTCCTATCAAAGGCATACGTACTTTCTGAGCAGCACTTCAAAACATACAAAGAAGTGGAAAATTTGGTCTCTGAATGATTTGCCTCAAAACAAGAAAAGTTCTATTGGGACAGTATCCACAAATTGCCTGAAAGATGGGGGAAATGTGTAGCAAGCAATGGACATTACTTTGAATAAAGCACTTTTGATGTTTCTCTTGGGATTATTGTGTTTTCTTTGATTAAAAAGTCTGCCGTTATTAACTGGTACACCTAGTATTTGCCCAGACATTTAAATGAGCTAAATGGCAAAGGAGAGGGCTGTTTCCACCTTTCAGGAGAAACAACAGGTAGTCTATTGCTTACCATGTAGTTTCAAACAGGAAATATTTTCCAACACGTAAATAATATATAGCTCATAGTGATTAACATTATAAATAATAGATTAATATGTAAAAAAAACTATGACTAATCCTTAATCATAGTACTCTACCTGCCTAAAACTGAGAGTTGACTATAACTTATGTGTTTTTTTATAAAGATTAATATATATATTAATATATATATAAAACTTATGTGGTTTTTATAAAGATTAATATATATATATATATGTATATATATTGATTTCAGAGAAAAATGGAGAGGGAGATGATAGAAACATCAGTGATAAGAATTAGTGATCAACTATCTCCTGCACATCCTCTACTGGGAATGGAGCCTGCAACCTAGACATGTGCCCTGAGAATCAAACCATTACCTCCTGGTTCATAGGTCAACACTCAAACACTGAGCTATGCTGGACTAACTAACATTTTTTAAATTGATTTTTTTAGAGGAAGAGGAAGGGAGGAGAGAGAGAAACAGTGATGTGAGAGTGGCACATCAACAGGCTGTCTCCTGCACTCCCCCTACTGGTGATCGAGCCCCAACCTGGGCATGTGCCCTGGCTGGGTTTCGAACCAACAATCTTTCAGAACATGGGGTGACACCCAACCATCTGAGCCATACTAGCCAGAGCTATAACTTAGGTTTTTAAACTTGATTTTAATTGTAAAAATTTCATATGCATATCCTAATAGTCAAACTATTGCCACTACACCAGTCTTAGCCAAGGGCCATGAGAAATGTATAAATATTCTTACTTCATGATTTTACATATGTACGTATATGGTTTCCTCCCTAATTTCCCCTCTTTTACTGATTAAAATGGTTTTGACTATATTATTCTAAATAACATATTTGTATTTTTGGTGAACCTTTAGAAGGAAGTAGAGCTAAATGAATAAATTCAATCTGCCATCTTCATCTGGACAATACATTGAGTATCATTTAGAAAATGTACTACCACCCCTCACCCCAACAAAAAACCATCACTCTTTCTTGAACTGTTACTTTCATGTATGTATGAATTTGTATCCTTCTACTAGGAACCCAGTGCATGAAATTCATGCACGGGGGGTGGGAGGGAGTGTCCTTCATCCCAGCCTACTCCCTCTCAAATCTGGGACCCCTTGAGGGATGTCCAACTGCCTGTTTAGACCTGATTCAAGTAGGATAGGGTCTAAATGGGCAGTTGGACATCCCTCTCACAATCCAGGACTGCTGGCTCCCAACTGCTCATCTGCCTGCCTTCCTGATTGCCCTTAATTGCTTCTGCCTGCCAGCCTGATCACCCCCTAACCACTCCCCTGATAGCCTGATTGATGTCTAACTGCTCCCCTGCCAGTCTGTTTGTCCCTAACTGCCCTACCCTGTGGGCCTAGTCACCCCTAATTGCGCTCCCCTGCAGGCCTGGTCACCCCCAACTTCCCTCCCTTACAGGCCTGGTCTCTCCCAACTGTCCTCCTCTGCTGGCCTGATTGCCCACAACTGCCCTCCCTTGCAAGCTTGGTCCCTGCCAGTTGCCCTTCCTCTGCTGGCCATCTTGTGGTAGCCATCTTGTGTCCACATGGGGGCAGGATCTTTTGACCACATGGGGGCAGTCATCTTGTATATTAGAGTGATGGTCAATCTGGATATTACTCTTTTATTAGATAGAATAAAGGCCTGGTGCATGGGTGGGAGATAGCTGGTTTGCCCTGAAGGGTATCCTGGATCAGGGTGGGTGTTCCCTTGGGGTGTGGGGTGGCCTGGGCAAGGGGCCTGTGGTGGTTTGCAGGCTGGCCATGCCCCCTGGTGACCAAAGCAAAGGCTCTGGTATCTGGGATTTATTTATCTTCTACAATTGAAACTTTGTAGCCTGGAGTGGAGCCAAGACTTCTACTGGCACAGCTATTGAAACTTTGTTGCCTTAAGCAGAGGCCTGCTGGCCAGGGTGTGCAGAAAGCTTGGCTTCCTCCATTGCCAGGGGCAACCCAAGCCTCCCTCCTGCTCTCTTTGTGACCATAGCCATCTTGTTTGGGTTAATTTGCATACTCGCTCTGATTGGCTTGTGGTTGTGGCTTCTGGGCATAGCTTGTGGGTGTAGCAGAGGTATGGTCAATTTGCATATTACTCTTTTATTAGATAGGGTAATTTAAATTTTGAGAATGTTTAGGTACTAACTATACAAATAGAGGTTCATCTGGATGATATAAGGTTTATCTGGTCACTCCATTAAAATAAGAACATCAGAATTGAAAATGCCTACAGATGTATTAGATGTACTTCAATATAAAGTCAGTTTAGAACTATTACTATTCAAACTTAAAATGAAAATTTTAGCATTTTTCAATGCGTGGACTATACATTTCACACAGCATCTCACTTTAAAAAGGCTTAAAAGAGTTAACATTTTAGGATAAACATTTATCAGGTAAACATTTATAGAGTGGTAACAGATATCAAAAAAGTCAACTGAGACTCTTGCCTTTCCAGAAATGTATAAGTGTATTTCCAAATATTTCTAAATGGTTCATCAGAAAGGACATGTTCAAATATATAGTCTTAAATATTTAGGGAAAAAGACATCATTGGAATGATCTTAAAACACACACAAACTTGCACCTCAGCCAACATTCTCAGATAAGTTTGTATATCTTACACTGAGGGTTAACTGCTAATTCCATTTTCCCAATTTATATATGCAATAACAGGGCTCAAAATGCATCATTTTTAATGCAGATTTAGATCACAGTTAGCTGGTTAAGTAGCCCACCCTTAATGTTAGGGGTTACTAAGAAACTTTTGTTAGCTAATGACAATTTATTTTTATAAAAATAATTTTTTAAAAATTTATTTGAGAGAGAAACATCCATTTGTTGTACCACTTACTTAGGCATTCATTGGTTGATTCTTCTATGTGCCTTGCCAAGGGATCAAATTCATAACCTTGGCATATAGGGACATGCTTTAATCAACTGAGCTACCCAGCCATAGTTATTTTTCTTCTAAACTTTTCAGAATAGGATGACTTTTCAACACCTATCTGAAGAGTTCCTGTCTTATCTTCCAACAAAAAAATTAATTAACTTTCATAGCCAGAGTGAATTTTTCATAATTAAATACTATTGCAGGATGATATGAAACAAATGTGGATTTGGGAGTGGTAATGCTAGGGTAATTTTGAGTAACACTAGTGCTATTCATTTTGGCTTTCAGGCATCAACACTTCCAAGAGGATGTGACCCACTCTGTTTACATGGATAACAACTTAGGACAGTGTGGTCAGGGAATATTAAGAGCAACATTAATGGGCAAAGAGCATAATTGTTTATCACAGCTCCTCCTGTTAAGGTCATCCAGGAATGACGATTTAATAAATAGTTGTGTCTTTATATTAAAAACTTGATAGTGATGTCAACATCACTTCTTAAGCTATATTTCACAGCATATTGCTGGCCTGTTCTGCAATATATTACTAAGTATTTAGTGAAAGAAAAAAAACACACCAAACACACACATACACAACGTTTCATGTTTTAAGTTGAGAAGTGCTGCTTAAAGAGGAATAAATTGTGGTTTTATTTGTGAGTACTTTTTTTTTTTATTGCAGAACTCCCTAAAATCTTTAATAAACTCATGTGCACTGTGATTTTCTATGATGTGATTTTAGGATAGAGCATTTCCAGGTTTATCGGACTAGCGACTGTTTATAAAGCACTAATTCACATTTTCTGCAGTACTGGTGAGCATTAGTACTTGGGAAATCCCACATCTGTGCCTCAGCAATGGTGTGTGTGTGTGTGTGTGTGCGCGTGTGTTCATTTGTGGTGTGTGACTAGTATCAACTGACACAATCAGAAACACACCTTCGGTGTGCTTGTTTTTTATTACTACTATAATAAATTGCCACAAACTTAAGTGTCTTAAAACAACACGAATATATTACCTATAGTTCCCATATGTTAGAAGTCTAACCTGGGTCTCACTGGGCTGAAATCAAGGTGTTGACAGGCTGCAATCCCTCTGGAGGCTCTAGGGAGAATCAATTTCTTGCCTTTCCCAATTTTGGAGGCTTCCTGCATTCCTTGGTTCATTGCCCACTTTCTCCATCTTCAAAGCCAGCAACATTACATCTCTCTGATCATTCTACTGTACTACCTCCTGCTGACCACAGACAAGGAAAGTTCCCAACTTTTAAAAATCCATGTGATTAGATTAGGTGCACTTGGCTAGTCCAGGGTAATCTCCCCATCTCAGTGTCAGCAAAGTCCCTTTTTGCCATGTAAGGTAGTATGTTCACAGATTCCAGGGTTAGGGTTTAGACACTTTTGGAAGCCATTATTCTGTCTACCACTACATGGGTTGATAATCATACCTTCAGAATTTTGGCCAGCAAGGTTGATGAATAAGAAAGAGAGTAACTATTCCTACTGCCTGCTGGATTTCCCCCAACTATTACTTATAACATCACAGTATGAGGAAAATCAAAATTACCATCTCATTAAGGGATGTAGAACAGTGAACAAGTATGGAACATGTTCCCAAGCACCAAGAACTTGGTTCCATCTCCACAATGCAGAGAAGAGTATACAAGTGCTCTGGGAATTCAATTTTCCACAAACAGCCAGCTGGCTGACCAACATTATGGGCCTGATTCTACAAGTTGTGCATATTCCAGTAAGAGGTACTCAAATACCCCCACTCGGCTTTATTGAAGCTTTCCTTACTAAGGCAGTGTGCATTCATGACCTCCTCAGATGTATGTACTATACTCGTCCCATTTTTTGAGTGAGAAACTAATACACTCTATGGTTGTTACTTGACAAGATCTTACTTTCACCACACCAGTAAAACATATGTTTGATTCCAAAGCCTGAGGTCTTAATCTTATGTAGTACTGTATCTATTCACTTTTACAACCCATCTCTCCTATAGGTCCTCCTCTTTAATCCCCAACCCAAGGGTTTCCTTATATGGTTACAGAAGTATGAATAGATACAGTTGTACTCATGCACATGTTCTTTCTATATTTTTATGAGCCTTTATGCCTTGATTATATATATGCCTTTCTGTTTTGATCTATGATAAGGTATGGAGACTGCTGGGCCACTGGCAGGATATGTCATGAGTACATGGCTTAGAGTCATATCTAGTTTTAAAATGTGGCCAGGCTGTCACCTGTGAAGTAATTTAGCACATTATGTGAGCAACATAAACTTCAGTTTCCTCTTCTTATGAGAGATCAGTAATAATACCTGCTTCAGAGAGTCATTGTAACAATTCAAGAAATGATATATGCAAAGCACCTGATAGATAATAATAATATATTATTATTGTATAATGCAATAAACTGAATTTGATACTATTATCATCAATTCCTTGCTGTGTTTACTGACATAAGAGTGCTATCCAAAATTCTTGTCCCTATGAAAGGTGCTTATTGAAAACTTCTACCTAAATCAGTAACATTTGTACAGCCAATAATCCTAGTTTCATTCTCATCCTATTGTTAAGGTGTGGTTCAGGCTACTCAAAACAAATTTCTACTAAAGGGCCATGACTGCTGGGAGAACCGGGGCCTGAGACTTCTTGAAATTTGCTAATCACATCTGGTTTAGCTTTAGACATTTTCTGGGGTTTTGCCAGCAGCCACGACATTTTAATGGCTACAATAAACCTCAAAGCCTCATCAAATCTTTGCTGTATGTGTGAAAATTATGTCCTCTTCAATTAAACATTCAATCTAGGCTCACACCAAGGCCTTATGGAAAAGGCGGTGAAACCTGAATGGGGACGGGAGATGAAACGGACCGCCACGACTCTGGCCATCTTGCCAGATGGTATTTAGAAGAAAAAGAAATTCATTAGAGAACCAACGGTCTGTATTTTCTTTAAATATTTACTAGGTACCTTTCATGTGTTAAAAACACTGGCATCCCTAAAGATTAGCAGGGATTTTTTTGTTTAAATATTCAATGTGTGTGGGGGAGTCCTAGTTTCCTCAGTCGCCTTTATGATACTTCCTTGGTGACATCCAATACAAAGAAGAAAAATAACTGTGATAATTCGTTTTCCTTCCTAGGGCAGCCCCTCCAGCTGCAGAAGTTTGATATCTCCTTAAAATTGACTGAGAAAAGTGTCAGTTGAGTACTAAGATCTGCAATGACAGCTAGGATTTCCTTAGAGAACATGAGATACACCAAAGTGGGGAGCTTTGGAACTTCTGCCTGTCCACTGTCTTCCTAATTCACTCTTCTCATTCCTTTGTTACTTATTATCAAACACACGGGTGTCCAAGGGAGGTGCCGAACCAGGATGCCTTAAAGAAGAAGTCCCTGGAAGGAAGGCCGGGGAGGAGGAAAGATCACACACAAATTAGGCTTCTGTTCAATAGACAAGAAAAGCAAACAGGCCCAGATTGTTAAAGGGGCCATGAGCTGGGAGGATGGGCCTTCAGGGGCAGCCAAGGAGTGAACAAACATGGGTCTTCACTACCACTGCTCACCTGTAGCCGTGGTCCTAATTCCACTCCTGGAGAGGGACAGAGGAAAACTGCTCCATGATGGCTTACTCTGCTTTACTCAAGTAAGAATCAAGCTCCTCATGTTAGACAAGAACAAAACTGTCATTTTTATTTTATTTTATTTAGGAAAGAGAATAGAATAACCACAAGTCCACATACTGCATTTCTGAACAAAGCATTCATTTGGTTGAATTCACGCTCTCAACCACATCAACAAGAGAGGGGAAAAGTCCACATGTTCCTTTAAAAATAATTTACAAGGTAAAAATATTCACTTGTAACCACTGTCCTTATTTAAGCAAGTTTATGCCCAAAGTAAAAACAAATGATTTTCCCTGTCACTCCGAGCAGACCTTGCCCCTTCACTTCCAGTCCAAGCTGTTCTCTGTCTAAGACTTGGGTTTCTGAGCACTCTTTCACAATAAACATTTTTTGAATGTTTATTTTATGTCTTAGTGTAAAAATATTCCTGGTTCAAGCTCTTCATTTCCTCAAGCTCGCCTTTTGGCACTCTGGGCTCCATTTCCACATTAACACGCTCCCTAAATCCTCCACAGAGCTCTTCAGTTGGAGCTACAAAAGCTCCAGTGCAAGTATTTATATTCTTGGACAAGGAGATGTCTCCACAGTGAAAACACAAGCCTCTCGAAATGCCAAAGGAAAATTCCTGCCCAAGAGAAGCATATTTTTACCTTTTAAAAAAGCCCAAAGGGCTTTCAGAATCTTGTTTTGAATAATTAAAAAATGTAAAATAAATGAAAACAAAATGTCTTACCATCCTTATTAGACTCATATATACAGTATATATAAACCAAATATATAGGAACATGTGTGTGTGTGTGTGTGTGTGTGTGTGTGTGTGTGTGTGCGCGCGCGCGCGCAGAGTACTTGGGAGCGGGGATGGAAGAGGGAGCGGGAGAGAGAGAAGGCAGCGTAGTAAACTTGTTTAGAAAATGCATGATTTTTAATCAGATAGAATTTAGTAAATCTATTTTGCACTGCCTGTGTGAACATAACTTTTCCAAGCCTCATTTTTCTTATCTGTAAAAAGAAAGTTGGTATAGTTCCTGCTTATTAGGTTTGTTATAAGAATTATGAGACTAAGCATCCAGTAAAGGGTTTGGGCTGTTACTATTATTATTATTAAAATTATATCTGTTATATGTTGGGAAATATAGATAAAACAAGATGTATATATAACAAGTACTAACATTAGTAAAAGAGAGAGATATATGTAAGTCCAGTGCCTCCAAAAAGTGCCTAGAGATGGAATGCTTCATGAGGGTTGTAGCATACCTTAGCTGAACTCTGCACCCATTCCATTCCATGAGCCACATACAAATAATTCTCTTAAATCATTTAAAAAAAAAACCTCTTAGCTATTATTATAACAGAACAGTTCCTATTACCTTCCAGTTGCCTCTTCAGTTTTCTCAAGTCTTTGATGAGGTCTTCAAACTTGACTTGGGAAGCCAGAAAAAAATCTTGTGGTTCAGGCAGGGGGAAAACACTTTTTTCTGTTCCTGCTTCCTAAAAGATATGGTGGAGAAAAGCACATTATACTTCCCAGTTGTCACTTTCAGTTGGAATTCCAAAGCATTTCTTATTGAATGTCTGAATAAACATCGCAGCAACATTCCTCTGGGGTTCCTCAGTTTGGACGGGTTACTTTGAAGTGCTTTGGTGTCTTCCACAACATCTTTTTGTTCAGACTGGCATTTAGATTGGCTATGGCATGGGTGAGGTTCCATTTGCCTCATGAATAAAAGAGAAAATTGTCAAGTATGTCCTAATCTTGGGTACTCTATGTCCATGGAAAAGGGCATAGGAAGGACACATGAAAGTATTTAAATTAAAAATCCCTGTTTGAGTTGCAAATGATAGCAATTAGAGAACTCATGGTTGAGGTATGTCAATGGGTGTGAATTGGAAGGTACTGAGTAAGGCAGCACTGCAATGGAAGAAACAATCACCCTGCCTTACATCTTTACCTACCTTCCTCTGCACCTTAAAGCACACATGGGGGGAGAGGATTGAATTCTTCACATATTTGTAAAAATTTTCCAAAAGTTTGGCTACTCTTACCACATATTTAATGTGGACATGACTGGGTATAGTTTTTGACAAGCTCCACAACTATCCCTCAAAGACCGCCTGAGCTGAGAAACATCTTGAGAGACAAAATGTTCATCAGGCATATTGAGAGATAAGCTGAGCCTCAAATTCCTTTTCCAGTCTATCTGGCTTCTTCCCGGGTTGTTTAATGTAGCTTCGTATCTTGCTCATCTCAGACAATCCTCAGGTCTCTCCACATAGGCTACTTTGCCAGCTTTCCTTCACATTCCATTTTTCCTACAGCTATTAGGACTGGTTCCAGACTCTAAAACTGCTTTACAAGGCACTTTATGATCTGGCCTCTGTCTATCTCTCCAGCCTTATTTCTACCTTCTCTCTATTTCTAACTCTCTTCCCCAAACTTTCATAAAATAATAGGACAGGTCATGGTCTCTTGCCTCTAGCTTTTGTAAAACTTTTCTATAAAACCTATCCCTTTCCAACCCTTCCCCAGAATGTTCTCATACCTCCTTATTCATACTCATCTTTCAAATCTCAAAACAGATATCACTTCCTCAAAGATTCCCCCTAAGTCCCAGCAACCAACCCTTGGTGTTTCCAAGAGCCCCTTGTATTTATCATTCTCACAGCACTTACCAACATTAATTTACAAGTTTCCTGTTAGTTTGTACATCTTCCCTACTAGACAGGAAGGCAGGAACTGTGCCTTGGTCTCCATATAGAATGTAACCTCTGTCTTCTCAATAAATTCTGTTTGGGAACATCACAGAGGAGCTACAAAACACTACTCTGGGAAATCTGTCCCTTCAACAGGAGACATCTAACTTACCTTCATATTTTCTTGTGGTTTCAGGAATTCCCTTGACTCTTCTCCTTTCTTTAAGACCTTTAGCTTTACTTAGGATGCTAAAAGAAAGTGGTTCTCCTCATTTGCATAGGACAATATTTTACAAGATCAATGCACTTTTTCCATCTTCCTATACTTATTTGACTACTTTAACGATCATGGAAGCAGTATCTAGTCTGAGTGCCAAGATGGAACGACATCTAAGACGCTTGCCACAAAACTCCATGGTGATCTACACTGGAAGGACTCATGAATAATATCTCTTTCTATTTTCCAAAACTTTTTATCAAACTCAGTCCGGCTTCATTTTTTTTTTTTTAATTGAGAAAATGCTGCTGAGCCAATCAGCCTGGTAGTAGTTCTTGTGAAATTTGCTCAATTAGAGTTCAAAAGACATGGCTCTAGATGGGTTTCTTTAAACTTCACAGACCTAGACTTGGACCCAAAACCTGGCATGAGTGGAAGAAAGCCTGGAACAGAAATCACCTTTCTTCAGCTAATTGCTCATCACTACTAACCACAGAAATCATCACATATGCTCCTAAAGGGAGAGGATCATTTAATAAATCACAAAATTCTACGCTCTTGTCGAGTGAAATGCATTTTGCACAGTGAAAACTAGGAAAGGACCACACAAATGTTGACTTCTTGTTTTTCCTAAGCTGGACCATTCCAAGTTTGAAACTATTCTTATGGTAAGATTTTCCTCTGGAAAGCTGATTTCACTGGGTTTGTCTTTCTTCAACGAGCCATATATCATAGGCAAATCTGTCTTCCTACACAATGCATCTGACTTGGTTGATATACACTAGGAGGTATATCTGCTCACATCTCTCAAGAAGGGTCACCTCTCAGAATGCTTCTGCCACACCGGTACCTACTGCCAGAACTTGGGATACATACATATTGCCTGAAGCAATATACCTCCCCACTCTACTAGAAAATAGCTTTCACCTTCTCATACCTAATTCTTTACAGATGCCTCTTATTACATTCTTGTCAATATTTACAGAATATATAACTCAGCAGGTATTTATCAGGCACCTACATTACAGACACTAGAAAGAGAGAATGAGTTCTGGATCTCAGGAACAATGGTAATTACTCATTGATATCTGTAGATGAGGCAGAAAACATATTTTAAGTGAGTCATGCAAACAAAGTGTTCCTGGGCTTAAAACAAGTAAAAGACAAGGTACTGAGCAAACCCTCTTGGAAGAAGGATTATGTAAGACTGCAATATTTTTTATTATATCTTTTTCTTCTTTTATAAAAGTGACACATGTTCATTAGGTTTAGTAAAAATCTCTTACAATTCTACTATCCAGAAATAATCAAACATTTTAATATATATCCTTCCAGGTATTTCTGTGTGTTTGTGTGTATTTATATTTATATATTGGAGACTACAGTATATATTATTCTAAACACATCTGTAATTTAATAGCAGATCAAGAGTATTTTCCAATGCCAGTAAACATTCTCTTAGACACTTTCTATGGTAGTGTATTCCATTTTATGACTCTAGCATAATTTATTTGACTTTAGTTTCTACCTTTGGACACCCACTATAAAATTCTGTGATATTTTGCTACTACTAATTATTTCAAATAAAATAATGATACATGTCCTTATTTTTTTCCTTAGAATAAAAACCCCTAGAAATATGTATAATATTACACATATTCATAGGGTTTCGGACACAGAAAGGCCAAAGTCTCACTAGCCCATACAGCACATCTGAACTAGGAAAAGGGGTCCCCTGTAACAGGCACAGCTCTTTGGGCAAACAGCTTGACAAGCACATGATGTAAATTTTTTCCAGGAACCCATTATGGACATATAGCTTGGTGAATCCATAGCAAATCAGATAAGAGTCTCATTTGATCTATAGATCTTAAACAGATAGAACTCAGTCAACCATACAAGACAGACCCAAGAAAGGCTGGATCAATATAGATTGCTAATTCTATACCTATAGTTGGCAATTTATATCTTCTATTTGTTTTCTGTGGTTACCTGCAGTCTGTTTTGTCATCTTTTTTTAAAAAATGAGAAGGAATGAATTGATTTGTGCTTAGTGATTTTGAAGATCTCAATATATATATTTATATTAGTGAAAGCTTTTTTACCCAAAAGGTATTTTAAGAGATATTCTTAAGAAAAAAGAGAAGTTTTATAAAAAGGCTAGTGACAAGAATAGTTCCAATTAGGGAGAATATCAGAAGTAAAAACACATCAGGAAGAAAGCACAGGGTGTGTTTGGAAAACATCAAGTCTTGAGTTGAAGCATAGAATGTACACAGGAAAAGTAATAAATCTGGTTGTAAAACACTGGCATTAAATTGGATAGAGTCTTAATTCACTAAAAAAGGGAAGCCATTTTGTTTTAGAGTAAAAAAGTGATGTAAAATATAATCAGGCCACAGGCCATGGGATAGACTAGAATGGTGGGGAGGCCAGCCTGAAAGCAATTGAAATTCTCTAGGTGACTTATCTTAAAGCCTGAATGGGCTGGGGTTACTTAGGATAGAAACCAGGGAAGAACATGACAAACAATTTGAGTTGAAGGACAGAGATCAACCAAAGAGAAGCACAATTTCATGTCTAAATGACCAAAATTATAATATCCTTAATAGAAACAGGGGAGAAGTTGAAGGGTGGGGTGGGATGAAAATCCTGGTTGTAGATATATTGAGAACAGTTAGATAGACCCACTAGGAGGCAAGAAAGGGAACTATAAACTTCATCAGTGCTTAGCTGGTCATCTGGATGAAATTGTAGGCCTCTTAAAACTAAGGCTCTGGCATCTTTACTTTCCTTCCCTCAGTACCTAGGAAAAACTCTGCTTCCATGGATAGTTAAGCAGGAGTCCTGACAACATTTTCCGGAGACTTTTTCCATTCATCTTGATTGCTAGATTTCTCAACATCTTACAACAGTACCTCTTTCTTCTCAAAGCTAGGACTCCTTGTTTTCAATTTAATGAGGAGGAATAAAATACAGAAAATTATGCTCAGGTAGATTCTCACAGAAAATGTTATTTCTAATTGCAAATGTAATTTAAGCAAAAAGGAGGGATTTCAAATTCCACATCTGCAACTTGTTCCCAAATGAACATTGCTGAGAATGTATTGGGTATTACTGAATATTAATTTCCTAAGTTCTGGTCTGTATCCCAGAATTTAGTTTCAAATATAACCACTTACTGAATGGCTATAGACTTCACAAAGGCCCTGGCAACCCGGTCAGAAGGCACCGGGATACTGGGAGTCTCTCCGAAGCTGTGTGACACGGTGGAGTGAGAGGCAGTAAACCTGCACCACCAAATAGAGCTTCTCTTCAGAAGAGTCCGTGAAACACGCTTGGCTTCAGTATTTCCATCTATAAACCAAGGAGCCTGGCTAGCTCTCAGATTCTATGTTGGACTTGAAATCCATCCATCCATCCATCCATCATCCGATTGCTGAATGCCAACAATGTGTAAGAGTTGAAGACCCATTTGTGTAGTTTTCCACATAATGCCATTTCTTACCTGATCATAGTAACGCAGGTAGTATTTCACGACATAGTCCACCAGATTAATCCCATTATCCTAGGTTTAAAAGAGAAGCTTAAATAAAAATCATTCACATGAGACTCTACTGTATTATACAGCTGAGAGCCAAAAATCTCAGTTTATGACCTTAATTAATACTTTTAGTTTGTGATACCTGGTCCTAATTCTGAGACGGGCAAGATTTCTCTCTCTCCTCCTTGCTACATCCATTTTTTATGGCATCCATGCAAATAAATGACACTATACTGCTCTTTGTGGAGTAAAAAAAACCCACAAATAATCCATAAGACCTCTGAGGTCATGACTATAACTAACTAACTAACTAACTAACTAACTAACTAAAACACAGTCTCTATATTTTCCGGCATAAAGCCAAGTCAGGAGGGGGCAGGGGAGTAAGTACTAAAGGGATTCAGGGACTAGAACAGAAAACCATCCCTCCCTTCCCACCTTTCAAAAGATGTGTGTTCTTAATGGTGTGAAAAACAATCAGGACAGCTTAAAAGGAATGCCATGCCACTTTATGACCCTGGGAGGCCAGGCCCTCCCACAAGGCAGCCTTTGAGTCTTGTTCACATGGATCTAATTCTGATTTGCCTCTGTGTTTCCCCTCCCTCCAATCCAACTGCCCTCCCCCTACACTCCCATAGGATGCCTAGGTATGGCTGGTTCTTTCTAAAGACGTGGCTCTGCAGGGGTGTGGAGCCAAATGATAATCAGGCTCAGAGTTTGACAGTAACCTCCAGCCTGATTGTTGTGGGCAAAAGAGTAAGTCAAACGCTCAGCTCAACTGGTGATTCAACATTGGTCCATTCACAGTAATTAATAAATTACAAGTGGCTAACAATAAATTCAAGCCTTGTGCTATGGCTAATATCATATGCTATCCGTTTTATTCTCTCACTGCAATTCAACATCTTAACTGCATTTTAGAGCAAACAAATATGTAGTGGGAATTTTGACATCAAAACAAGATAAAACATTAAAAACAAAAAGCTATTTTATTCCAAAATCAAAAGAAAACAAAGGAAAAGTATATTGTTATAGGGAAGATGGAGATAAATGGAACACTCAGAAATATATTCTTTTTTTTTTAATTAAAGGGATAGAAGAAAAATAATGGCAGATCATAGACATTTATTACAAAACAAATAAATACCCGACTTTTGACATCCTTGAGTTTGGGCAAAATTTCTAAGCTGTATCCATCTGCTTGCCCCCGAGTCCTATTTCCTCCATTCATATAATTTCCAAAAGCCAGAATGAGAGCTAAAATATCCTTCACACTCTTCATGTGCAGCAAACCCTGTAATGACAAACACCAATTATTATGCAGCTGAAATCCAAATATAACTATGTCCATTCAACAACAAATATTTACTGAGTACCCAATAGGCTGTTTGGTGGCATGTTACCAACAGAATTAACAGTTAGCAAGATGGAAAATACACTTTAAGCCATAAGTGTCTTTTAAAAAATATATTAAGAGTCATCATTTCCTAACCTTTAAATGAATGATAATCTGTGTGGGTTAAATATTAGTATTTATATTTCCATTTGAGCCAGTTTTATTTTGTAAATACTTGAAAGTATTTATAAATTGAGGAAAGAGAGTTGTTTTAGCTAGGCTTCATATTCGATGACTTTCAAGTAGAAAGTGGTTTAATATCATTTGAGGATCTGTTTTTGGACTATTATCTATGTAAACAGTACAGTTAAGTGTAGGGTAGTTATAATAACAAGTCAATTCTTCCTTATTTGTGGTTCTAACCTGTATTAAGTTTTTGCTGATATGTCTATTCACTATCATAATTTCAAGCTGCTTAGAGTTTTCTTCGCTCCCCATTTCATTTGTCCCACCCCCCGCTTCCCTCTCTCTCTTTCCCTCTTTCTTTCTCTTTCTTTCTCTTTGCTTCAAGTGCAAACTTCCAAACAGATACTTTTTCCCTTTCTCTATAGTCTTAGTTGGCTTTATTTTCTTTTATTTTAGGGAAAAGAAAGCCAGGGAAAAGAAGCCAAATAGAGCTCTAGGCTGACTTCTGCTCCTGACTCTTTGGGCACTATTAAAGGGTATATATTATACTTTGGTATATATGCCTTCCTTATTGAAATCTTTTATATTTTAGAAAGAAAAAATAATGCCTTCAGATAAGTAAGTATTAAACTAAAAGCTACAGTGTGTGTGGAGAGTGTTCTTAAGGACATGGTCATTGGGAGAAAAAGCCAAGTGCTAGAATTTAACTTTATAATGAATACCAATGTGGTAAAGCCAACACAAATTTATTTGCTCATCATTAATTATCATAATCATTTGTTTCCTTTAACAAATCTCTAAAATCTTTTTATTTCACTATGTAGCATATTTCAGATGATCAAATTCATGGGTCTGAGGCAAAACCTCTTTTGTAATCCAGACAATCTAGTAAAAAATAAACTATACTGTTTGGGTTGGTGTTAAATGCCCTGTATGTACATTGGAAGGTGTTTGGAATATTTGAGAAGAAATCTGTAAGAATGCCATTTCTTCCCCGCTTCTCTCCTTTTCTCTCTCCCTCTCCCTCGCACTTCATCTGCATGCACACACATACTCACACTTAGGCAGGATAATAGTCACAGTTATACTTAGAAAAACACACAATCTTAAACCCAAAAAGTTTTGGCAAAGGGACTCTAGCTGATTCCTCCCACTCCCAGCTTTCTCCTTTACCCCTAATAAGGACAAAGTTGTCCTTTTAAATTAGACAGTAACATACCTTAGAAGCTCGTGTGATGATCTCTACCTTTCGATGCAAAGAAGAGATGCCTTCGGAAAAGACAGATCTGAAGATAATGCACTGGGCACGCTCAGCAAAATTAGGGATCTGGGCTAACTCATGTAAAAATCTGTAAAAATTAAGAAGAAATTATCTAGCTTCGTATAAAAATCACAAGGAAAGTAAAAAGACAGCTGGAAAAGATCCATCATGAGAGCATTCAATTAATTTAACAAATTTAAAAGGTACCAGGCTAACTTAAGCAAGTCTAAGGTGATGTGTTCTACTGTGGATAACAAAGCCACTTTTTTTAAAAAAAATGGGTTTTTATGGTAGTAAATAAATGCATAGTGGCCAGCCAGTATAGCTCAATGGCTGAATATTGACCTATGAACCAGGAGGTCATGGTTCTATTCCCAGTCAGGGCACATGCCTGGGTTCCGGGCTTGATCCCCAGTGAGGGGTGTGTAGGAGGTTCCCAATCAATGATTCTTTCTCATCATTGATGTTTCTATCACTGTTTCCCTTCCTCTCTGAAATCAATAAAATACATAGTTAAAAAATAAATGCCTGGCATATAAATTTCCAAATGAGAAGTGTTAGTCTTTAGTGCATGAGAAAATATGTACAGCATTCTCTAAGGATATATTTATACAGGCTGAGTAAAGTAAGGACTGGAGACAAGTGATACCAAATCTCTTACTGAAGTGAGATTTTTGCTTAATAAATTAGATAATAGTCAATAATGTCCCTATTCTACAGATATTTGTTTGCTCTTCCACATTCACTTACTTATATAAACAGACCTCAGAGATCAGTACTTGGAACAAAACAGCACTCATTAAGTGAACACAATCTAAAGCTGCTTAAAAACTGTGGCAAGGCAGATCTTAAAGCTAAAGGCGAGTACTAACCTACACACAAAAGCTCACTGTCTGAGCAGTTGGGCACCGGTGCCCTTTGCAAAATTAAGTTGGAAGAACTACATACTCTCCCGGCCAACCATCAGAGGAAGGGGCATAAAACTAAATGGGTGGAAAGAGTTGGATGTGAACTCAGAAAAGGAGAGAATCCACTAACAGCAATTAAATTCATTTTGAGGTCAAAATGATTATTACCTGATATTTCTGAAAGCCTCGGTCAACTCATAACATCACTACTTTGACATTTTGCAATGTCTGCCCAAGAATGCTTGCAAAGTGGGGGCCTCCTTCTTTCCATTCCCAAAGAAATTCCCTTAGCTAATACTCAGTGCCTCTTTTACTTTATTTTAGGGAGCTCTGGATGTTAATAAGATTCTAATTATCAGCTTTTTAAAATTTATTTATCCCACAAACAGGCAATATCTTCTTCTTAAATTTTTTTTTCTTGAGTGGATTTCCTATATTTAATCTTCTAAGCCAATTCTTCTCATTGTTTGTTAAGACTTTTTATTGACTTTTAGAGAGAGAGAGAGAAAGGAATAAGAGCAGAGAGAAAAAAACCTCTAGGCCAAAGTGAGACATCTATTGGCTGCCACTCTACACACCTTTCATCAGGGTTCTAAGCCACAATCTGGGCATGTGCCCCAAATGGGAATTGAACCAGAGACCCCTCAGTGCACAAAACAACACTCAACTGAGCCGCATCAGCCAGGGCTTCTCTTCTTTTTTTGTTTTTAAATGACACTGAGATGAGGTAAAGAATACCCATAAAGAAACCACACCTGTGTTTTAAATTTCTATAATGGATTATTATGAAAACCATGTTATGGGATATAAAACCCATACGATTTCTGATTAGGACAAGATGAAGAAATTATATGTTTATGTAAATTATTTCTTTATAAAATTAGTATTAAACCACTGATTTATTTATAACCAGAACTAGGGGTATTAGCAGTTTTCACCAATATGAGTAGTAAAAAGCTTGTGGGACAGGGGCATTTGGTACTATGGTGACTCAGGGAATTTATTTATTCATATGCTGCTGAGAACTACCTCAAGAAAGTGCCCTGCATTCCTTCATCTTCCAAATGTGACCGTGAGACTCTATTCCCAAGCAGGACCTGATCCCCAGTATATGCACACTTCCTAGAGTAAATGAACACAGGAGTGAAGCATTTACAGAGACTGTGTAAGAGAATATAAGGCTCAACACCTCACCTCAACAAGAAGGACACACAGATGAAAAGGAGAGCATGGTGCATGAACAATTACTTATAACAGAAGAATCGAGACCAATATGAAGAGACAAGCCCATAGGCTCACCAACTTATGTTGCACAGGAAAGAGCAAAGTAGAGCTGCAAGGCAGTCTGGGATTAAGGCTCTCTGGGGCTAGCACCAGGAAGGCCAACAGACTCTCAGAGCCAATGTGCTGTGCACGGAGAAGTGCCTGACACATATCTAGAGTTAGAGGGGGAAGAGAAGTTCAGGAATTTTACATTTTTGGATAGAACTGTAGGAAATGCATCACAGAAAATACCAGAGCATCAGTCACCAAGACTGATTTTGGTCTGTCTTCAGATGTGTGTGAAGCATTTTCAGTGTGTCATGCACCACGCAAGGACAGAATTTTACTTAATACACAGTGCCTTCTTGATAGCCTGAGAAATAAACCAACATTACTATGGAGTGTGACAAGCGCTCTCAGTGATGGGGTTATAACAGGAGCTACGGAAGCCACACACAGGGCACCAAGTCAGACCACTGAGGGACCGGGTCAGCCAAGGTTCCTTGGAGTTCTCTCTGGTGCTGTGCAGAGCCTAGATGGTTTGCATGATATTTGCAGGGGAGGTGAGGGGAGTCAGATTCTAAAATGGGGCATGGTGTTCTAAAGAGTTTAAACTTTTTCTAAATGAATATAGGGTTTTAAATAGAGGAGTGACCTTTTCAGCTTTTTGATTTAGAAAATCATGATGGCTGTGGGTTGGCCAACTGATTGGTGGTGACAGCAGATCTGAGGTTGGAAGATCTATACAACCATAGTTGCAATATTGTAAGAGGGAAGGCAGGAGGGCTTGCAGTGTGAAGAGAGAGGGCAAATGCATGAGAAAGCTACTAAGGCAGCAAGAACCAGAGTAACTGACCAATCCCAAAAGATTCTGATTAGTGTGCACAATGATCGTAAGTTTTTGACTTGGATACCTGGTGGAATGTGAAGATGTGATATAATGGGAAAGCAAATTTGGGGGGCGGGGCGGAGATGATTTTATGTCACATTCTGTCCAAAAATAGCCATGCAAAACCTTCAGAAATCACACCATACTTCTTTCCCATGTACCTGGGAAAATATAAGAAGCATAAGTAACCTCAATGTCTATAAAGCAAGTGTCTGATAAATATCTTATCCCCCAATTGTGTTTTATTCACTACCCATAAGAACTCTGAGTTTGGGACTTTGGGTATTGGTACTTAAGAATATTTATAGATTGATTTATTTTGGGCTTGTCTAAATTTATGCCCTAGTGCTGGTAATAGATAGAACTACATATTCTCCCTCCCGCCCCCTGCCCGCCCAAAGACTTATTTTCTCCAGATTATGCTTATTTTCCCAGGAAGAGCTACGCTTTCAGCCTATATATAGGAGGAAAGTTCTACACCTCATATCATGTGGGTTACTTATCCACAGTAGCAACTCAACTGACAGGTAGAATGATATAATGTGGCCCATTGGTTTTAAGGACCTAACATTTGGTTTATCATCCCCTAATCCCCCATATGGTATTATCTCAGGTGTGTGTGCACACACAGGGCCGTGTATACAGCATAATTTCGTGTTATAACCTGTGTGTTTTTCCATAGAGGACTCCACTCGCAGAGCCTTGTTTCAAAATCCATGTATCTTCCCAAGGCACCTGTGGGACCTAGTGGAGCATCCTGATAGGCAGTATATGGTATCCTCACTTGGCCACAGAAAGCTTGCATCAGGCCTAATCAAACCCAAATCTCACCTCACCTCACCTCACCACCCCAAGGTAGTGTGAAGAATCAAAGGCCATCTCTAAAGAGAGCAGCTCTCAACCTGGTCCCAGGCGGATGACACCTCTATGGAAAACGGTTTTCTAAACCTGGCACTGGGGTGCAAGAAAGCTGATGAGGTGAGTAATGAAGCCAGCCTCTCCATGCTACAATTTATAGGACTGGGCACCACACGGTTCTTAGGAAATTGTAAAGCTGAGACTTCATATTTTCCAGTATGCACAACATGTGTATAGTCAACTAAGTTGGAGTTAATGGCAAAGGAATTGCCAGAAAATCAAAACTCTGGCATAGATCAAACAAACACTGTACTGTGCAGGACACAGAAGCAAAGCATTCACTCAGGCCTGAACTCCCCATCTCTGCGCCTTTCCCTCTAGCAAATGAGCCCAGGCACATCACCTTACCAGGATAACACACAGGCCTCTTTGCTGTCAGTCACACCTTAGCATGTCCAGGAAGTTGTTACAGTGACCAGTTACAAGCTTAAAAAATGGGCTTCTATCCAGATCATCAGGAGAGAAAGCAGGAATAATAAGTTATATGTAGCCCTGACTGGTGTGGTTCAGTTGGTTAGGCCTCGTTCGAGGAATTGAGGGGTCACTGGTTTAATTCCAGGTCAGGGCACATGCCTGGGATCCCCACTGGGGTGTGTGCAGGAAGTAGCTGATTGATGTGTCTCTCTTCTCCTCTCCCTTCTTCTCTCTCTAAAAATCAATTTAAAAATCTCCAAAAAAAAGTTATATGTTAATTACCTGCCACCATTATTGTGTCCTGGCAATTAACCTTAAAAAATAACACTAGAAAGGCATTAACACAAAAGGAAAAGGGGAATACTCCCCGTAACAAAAACCAACTGTTCATTTCATTGGGTCAGACATACCCATAGCTTAGAGCAGGTGTTGAAAATTGCAGCCCACAGCCAAATTCAGCCCACCACTTGTTTTGTATAGCCCATCAACTAAGAATGGCTTTAACAATTTTGAATGTTTGAAAAACATCAGTAGATGTTTTTATTTGTCATGAAATGTTACCCAGTAAAAGGGTAACATTTCATGACATATAAAATACGTAAAGTTCAAATTTCAGTGTCTGTAAATGCAATTTTATTGGGACATAGCCACACCTGTTTGTTTATGCATTGCCTGTAGTTGCTTTTGCCCTACAACAGTAGGCTTGAATAGTTCCAACAAATCATATAGCCCACAAAGCCTAAAATAATTATTATCTGGCTCCCTCCAGGAAAAATCTGACAACTCTAGGCTTAGAGTATTATTGCTCAAGGTGATATAGAGGCCCTAACAAAATGTTTGTCCTTGTTAGGGACTAAATATTTGTGTCCCTAGCAATGAGAGGTCACAAGGATAGAACCCGGATGAGTGTAATTAATGCCCAGAGAGACAAGAGCTCGCTTCCTCTCTTTGCTTTTGACCATGTGAGGATATAAACAGAAGTCAGCAGTCCTATCCTGGGATCCTGATCTTAGACTTCCAGCCTCTAGAACTGTGAGAATTAAAGTCCTGTTGTTTATCAATCAACCAGTTTAGAGTATTTTGTAATAGCACCCCAAGCTGACTAAGTCTTCAAATACTCCCCAGGGTCTTGCCAGTGTCCAAATATTCTATTAGTCGTCACTTACTTTTCAGTGATTAGCTTGTTAGTGGGAATTAGTTTATTGTATTAGGAAATATGATTTGAGAGTAGATCACAGAATTCCCCAGCAGTGGGGGTTGATAAAGAGGATGGCTCAAGCTGGTGGAACAGAAGGGCAGTGGAACTCTATGTGCACTGATTCACAATATTACTAGGCTTTATGAACTAACTGGGGTGGGGGGTAGAAGGGGGGCATCCTGACCTATGCTGCATGTGAGAACAACTTACCTCAGGTTTCCAAAATTATCATGAAGGTATGTCAATAACTGAATAACCCTAGAAATCCCCTACTCAGCCCAGGAATCCAAGGGGAGAGGTGCATTTTATAGCAGCAGTTGCTAACTGGTGGTCCATGGACCACTGGTGGTCCATGAGGTCTGAAAGGTTGGCGACTGCTGTTCTAAAGAACCCAAGGGCAAGGCAGGAAGTTTTCTGTACAAGCCACTAAATTTCAGATGCCTCCAGGACTGACTTGTTAGCCTAAACTTGACCACTCTTCTCTTTGTTTCCCACCCTTGCCTCATCTCCAGGCTGAGAGGGGTGTCCTGAATTGAATATGAAACACTCAAAACAGCAACAAGCAAAGGAGCCCTGTGTCTGCTCTGGACCCACATGTGCACAGAGTTTGGACTTTGAGTCCTGAGTGGAACCTGGGGGCTGCAGAGTTGCAGAAGCTTCTCTCTGGTTTGCAGATCTAAGAGCCCAGACAAGGACAAGAGTCACTCAGTTACACATTGGAGCTCTGGGTTTTCAAAGGGTGTGGACAGACACCCCAAAATATAGGGCAAACAAGTCTAGATAGTGAATGGAGAGAAAAGCACACTCCAAGAAAAGATGAAAAAGTCACATCTAAACTGGGCAGAGCAGGTAGAGAAATCTGGGGAAAAGCTGACACACTCAGGCTATCTTTACTGAATATGCCACTTAGGAAAATCAAATTCCAGTGCTGTGCTCTGACATATCTTCTCAACTGCATCAGCAAAATCTTAAACAGAACAATGACTTCTTCCTTCCTCAGTTACCCTTTAGGCCAGAATGTTTAGTCTAGGAGGAATTAATAAGTTGCTAGAACAAGAAAGGGGAGTCATGAGGGTGGAGAGAGGGGTTGAGAAATAGTCTATCCAGCAGCACAAATCTCCCGGGTGCTTTTCCCAGCAGGCATGTCATTCTGCTACATGCAATAGGTCAGAGGCATGGTAGAGCTGAGACTTAGCTCATTGCACAATTTAGAGGTGATTGTTCAGAGCTTGGAGGCAGGGAGAGAGGAGCCCAACAGAAAATTGTTCAAGCCTTCTTACTGCTCAGGTTTATCCAGCAGCTTCAATTCTTCTTCTTTGGATGTCTCATAATACTTTCTTATTTTAACCAATTCATCCTCTTGGGCTCTCTGTGTTAAAAAAGAAACAAATAAAACATACACAAAATAATGAGTACTGAGAATCAAGCAATAATTCATCTCATGGTACATACAAACTACATATATTACTAAAATTCTACTGCACACCAAAAATATATTTTTTGCCAATCTGACAAAAAGCAATAGGTATAATTTTGATTCACTCAAACCATGGTTATTGTTGTGTTGGCTGTTGTCATTTTTTTTTTTACTTGACTATCTAAGGAAAAAGAGATCAGTGCCACTGACTAAATAGTCAGGTATTGCATATTTTAAAAATTATTGTGGTACACGTGTGCGCCATGGTACACTGGTTGGAAATCACTGGTCTAAAGCAATATGTCTCAAAGTGTGGTCTCCGGACCAGCAGCATCAGTACCACCTGTCACTGTTAGAAATGCAAAATTTTGACCCTACCCTAGACTTAAGAAACTCCAGGGGTGGGACCCAGCAAGCCTCCCAAGTGATTCTGCTGCATTCCAATGTTTGAGAATCCCTGGCTAATGCAAATGGTCATAACAAGTGACATCAGCTGATTATAGAGGCCAGGACATTGGGCTGCTGCCTTTGAATCCTCTCTGTTTGCCATAAGGAAGATAAGGGTCAAGTTGTCCTTAGCATTTGCTTCCTGACTCTCAGTGACCCTCCTAACTTACATAGGTTCCTAATTTTTCTTTTCCTAGACACCATCTTCTCTTTTTCTAAAATTTTAAGCATTTATTTGCCTTCTGCAAAGTCCTTTAACACATTCACTTATCCTCATTATATAGATGATTCCACTGAAGCCATGAAAAACTGGTACAGGGCCTGACTCGCAACCTCTCTCAACAAATGCAATGTCAGCTCCTTGTATTTGTGAACCTTCTTGTATTTTAATGAGAACCTTACTGATGGAAACGTGAGACGTTCCCACCCAGTAGTACTAGACAACTCCTGATACATGCACTAGAAAGGATATAAAAATGTGTATATCCAGAGAACCTCTAATTGTGCTCGTTATTTCCACATACAACCCAAATTTAAAAACCATATATGTGTATAGTGCTATTTATTTTCAAATACATTGCTACTGCTACATATATTAAATTATTTTTTAATGCTCATAAAAATCAGGTAAAGCACATTAGAATTCTTGTTGCATTGATAAGCAGGCAGGCTTAAGGAATTTAAATGGCCCAAAGTCGCTCAGCAGTCAATGATAGAGCTAAACCTGTCTGATTCTAAATCTTGAACACACACTCACCATTCTATGCTAATCCCACATTCAACACCGTCAGCTCATTTGGACTAAAAACAATCCTCCTAGCTGGTATTAGCATTTCCATTCCTCATAGGAAGATACTGGTGTACACCAACATTGAGTCAGTAGCTTACCTTTGTTAATTCTGATAGCAGGCTACAGGCTGAGTTCCATGGCACAGAGTAGTCTACACCTTGAGTCATCCTCCCTTGCTGGTGTGCAAAGTTATCTACTAACTCAGACACCACAGTGAGGGTGAGGAACCTTGTGCTTTTCTCATGTCTGCTCTTATTTGAGCTTGTATTTCTGTGCCTTCACCTCATCCATGTTATTTCAAAATGCTTACCACCAAAGAATAAAAATGAATGGCTCAGCAATTTTCCAGGAGGGAGTTGCTTATAACCTTTTTTTTTTTTTTTAAGATCTTAACGCTTTATTTATTTAACTTTTTTTTTTTTTTTTTGTCAGTTAGGAAAGACATGGAAATATGGAAACTCCTGCTCAGAATGGCTTTGATACTTACATTTTCATATAAGGCCGCCAGAGTCTCCAGATCAACCACAGAGTCATCCACGTTGAAAATGGCTGCCGAGTACCCAAAAAGGGAGAAAAAAGAGTAACAGTTTTGATTAGACTCCCCAATAATAACGTTTATTCTGTGCCTACCTCCCAAGCAATACAATATTGCCCTTTCTCATACAAGGTGTGTCTTTCAACATGTCCTATCTCTTTCCTTTTGCATTAGGGCCCTGGGGAAAGAAACCAAAATGGTTGGCTGCTATTGCTGGCCTGAGCTCTGGCCCCGCCCGGTTCAATTTCTTGAGCTCGCTGTCCCTTCTGCAGTTTAATTTAGGCTCCACAGGAGAAGTGTATGTGATTTAAAACTAAATCAGTTTGTAGGTTTAAAGCACAATTTTAAATCTTTCTTCCCGGCTGGTAATTGAAGAGATTTAGTACCTAATGCACCAGAACTGACTCTTGCCCATTACCAGGAAGAAAGAGAGAAAAAGAACAATGTTGGCAAATTAAATGAATTCAGCCATGTGATTTCAGGCACCTTTCCATAGCCACTGCAAACATCTTGTTTGGATTAAAAAGACAAGAAAGAGCAATAATTGCATCAATGGCAAATTAAGATTATGGAAACCTCCCAAGAGTTGGTCTTAAGGCAAATTTTCATTCCCATGGGTTTATTAGGATTCTGCTAGTTGTTCTGTATCTTAAATAAGTCACTTAGCTGTTAACTAATATGCTTATGATTTCATCTCGAGAGATTCCTTCCCATATATATTAGGATACAAACATTGAATTTAAAGCCTTAATGCATTTGGCAATCAAAGTGTTTGAAATAGGCTGCTCCACATCTTTAAATAATTATTCAAAACTAATAAGGTTTGTTCCCTTCCCACCTCCCTTCTCTGACTTTACATTGTGAAATTAACCAGCACGCTAGTAAATTTTCTCTGTGGCAGGCTAATTAATTTTATTAAACCAACCAGTGATATTTAGAATGCTTTAAAATTCTGCTCGTCAACCATTATTCTATTCATTGGCATTACACCATGGTTTTCAGAGAAGGTAGGGATCAAGGTAAAGGGCAGGTTGCTTTCAAATTGCTTTGCTTCTTCTGTAGTTTAGAATCATATGAACCCCTTTATACAATTTTAACAAAGTTAATTAACTCAGCTAAGATCATGTAACTTCACAGGACACCGAGAAATGTACTTAAAATTCCTTCACAGGCAACCTTTCTCTAACTGTGGAGTTAATCAGCAAGCTATTCCTAGATACATGGGCTAGTGAGAAAAGAAGAGGTTAGCATGCTAGAGACAAAGTCAGTCATCTCAGATTCTACCAAAACAAAGAAAAATTATCCTTCTGAAAAGGCCAATTTGAAACCACAAAGGAAAATGTAGTTTGAGAAAGAATTTAGCCTCCCAGCACTGTTCTTTGTACATGAATATAATATGAATTCACTAATTTGTTAGATAGACTAGGTACTTTTAATATATTGCTTTAAAAAACAGAAACTGGCCTGGAACAATGTTTTGTTTTTTAAATGTCAATTCCAACATTCTCCTACAGAAATCAGCCAACAGGAATACAATGAGAAAGGGTGAAATTCTAAATTATTGATCAGAAATGTTCATTTCTAATCATACATCCTCGTTATTATATATGAACTATATAAGCATTAGTTATAATTAAGAACCCTTAACTAATGAGAAAGAGAATATCTGCGGGTTTCTTTTCTCAGAGAGTAAATATTTGGTTTTAAAAGTTAATCAGGCCCTCGCTGGTTTTGCTCAGTGATTAGAGCTTCACCCACAGACCTGAGAGGTCACAGGTTCAATTCTGGTCAAGGGCATGTATCTTGGTTGCAGGCTCAATCCCCAGCAGGTGGTGTACAGGATCAATGATTTTCATCATTGATGTTTCTATCTCCCTCTTCTCCCTTCCTCTCTGAAATCAATAAAAATGTTTTTTTTTAAGTGAATAATATGGGTCCCAGATACACAATCAGAGGGTTTTATGTTCAGCCAGTGCCTCTCCAGTGGGCCTGGTGGCAGAAAGAACACATCTAGGAAGCACAGGGCAGAAGCATAATCATGGGCTCTGGAGAGATTTGGTTGCTTATTCACCCATCCCTTGTGTAAACATTTGTTGAATGTATACTAAGTTCTAAACACTGTTCTAAAATGCTGTGATTGTATATATCAAAAGTGTATAAGATATTCAAAACACTTGACCTCTTGACATTTATACTCTAGCTTAGTGGAAGGGAAAAAACACACAAGTAAATCATTTCAGATAGTGATACACTATGAAGAAAGTAAAATAGAGAAATGAGTGACATTAGATAGAAAGATGGATGAAGGTTTCTTTGATGAGGTCAAACTTTAGCTATGCACTGAATGGGTCAATTCTTCAAATGTCTGGGAGGAGAGCATTCTAGGGAGAGAGAGGTAACTGCAAAAGGAAATTTCTTTTTCTGGTGAAGAAACAAGCATAGGGTACAGAAAAAGACCAAGATGATTATCATGGAGGGATCAAAACATCCTCACTATGTGATCCTTGCAGGTTAAACTGTCAACCTCAAACATATAAAACATATACCCATAAAACATAATGCCCATAAATAATATCACTCTCTGAAAATATTAAGGGAGATAATGTGTATGCTTGGCATTGCACACAAAGCATATAAACTCAAAGTGGTATCTATGAACTATGACTATTACAATCTTAAATATATGTATTGTTCATGTGTTTTAATGTTTGTTAATGCCTTATTTGCTCTAGCATCTGGAAAGAATTAGAGAAAGAATACTACAACTACTGAGTAGTTTGCTATACACAAACTTTCCAGAATTCTTGAGTGTTTAAGGTAGGAGGTTCAACTTTAAAAAGTACTATTAATAGAAAAGGTATATGCACAAAAAATAGTGTATCAAATGTCTGAAGGTTAATACAAGATGTCTTTGGGTCCATTCAGAATATTAACCTAATTTTATCTCTAGTTTCCATCTTTCTCACTAATATACCCTTCATCATACCACCAAAGGTATTTTTTGAAAACATGGATCTCAAAATTTTACTTTGATGTTTAAAATACATTGGATGTCTTTCCTTTAAATAATGGTTGAAATCCAAGCTTTTTGGCCTGATTTTTAAGCTCACCCACTTCCTGCCCCCAAGCTACACTTTCAGTCTCATCTCCTACCACTTCCATTTCTCCCATTTACACCATGCTCTAGTCAGATTGGACAGCTACCCATTCTGAACATGCCACAGTTTCTGCCTTTCCCATCCTCATCATACAAGGCCATGGTGGAAGGTTTTCTGCCCTGGAAGGATCCCCTTGACCTTGGGATCCTTAAGTCCTCACTCTTTGTCTCTTCCATGGCATTGTATTCTATTTTTATTTTAAGAACCTGCATTATGGTATGTTGTATAACAGTTTCCTCTCCCATTGAATGGTATGCACCTGTAGTCAGGGATCATTCTATGCATCTTGATAAACCCAGCTCCCAACAGAATACCGGGGATGTAATAGGAATAAAGTAAACATCTGTGGATGGGAAAGATTCTGCTAAATGTCAAAGTTTCTTTTCTTTTCTTTGTTATTAGATATTTAAAAAATTGATTTGAGAGAGTATGGGAGAGGGAGAGAAAGAATCACCAATGAGCGAAGGAAACATCAAGTGGCTGCCTCCTTCATACTCCCTCATGGGGATTGAGCCTGCAACCCCAGACAAGTGCCCTGAGGAATTGAACGGTGACCTCAGTGCATGGGACCATGCTCAACCAACTGAAAAAGGGATCAAAGTTTTTTGATAAAGAGAGCATGGGGTCTTGAAAAAGAAAACATAGTACATTAGAAAGGGATAAGATGTTGACAGATAAAATAGTATGGGAATATATCTGAATTAAGGTGGTTTGTCCACCCCCATTTATCCTTGTTAAAAAATCAAGGTTTAGTCCTGTCCAGGGTTAGAGTGTCAGCCCATGCACATACCTGGGTTGCAGGTTCTATACCCAGCCCCAGCTGGGGAGTGTAAGGGAGGCAACCAATCGATTGTCTCTTTCACATTGATCTCTTTCTCTCTCTCTCCCCCTCTGCCTCTCCCTCCTACTCTCTCTAAAAATTAATAAAAAAAATATCCTCCATTGAGAATTAACAAAACAAAACAAAAATCAAGGTTTAGTTAATGCATTGCATAATTATGCCCCCAGTATAGGTGCATTGCTTGACCAAATATTCCCTACCAAAACATAATTAAGTATAACAAATGAATTTTCTCATATTTTAAGAAAAATATTTTTCCCTTCATTCTTGACCTTCAAAAACTTTTAAAATAGCAGTATTGTCTTTGGGAAAAGGTTACCAGTAAATATTCAACTGTTATATGGCTTCAGGAAGACATCTGAAACACCCATTTATTAATCACCATTAATTAAGCCAAATTTATCCCAAGCAATGGCCAGTGAGCATCGACTGGAAGGATGTGGGACATTCCCAGTGGAAAAAGCAGATGCAGACAGGCTAATGGAACTACCAGGCAATGGCAGGTAGTTTGATTTTGGCTTGAAGGAAGCATCGATTAACTGGACTAAGGAGGTAAAATTCCAACCTAGTGTAGAGAAAGCTCGCAGGATTCTGAATGCCATGAAGAGGAGCCTGCAGTGTACCTGATATATTGCAAGGAAGCACTGAGCAGTTGGGGGGTGGGATGGGGATAAGTTGGATAGAGTTATAATACACTAGAGGCCCACTGCACAAAATTAGTGCTCGGGTAGGGTCCCTAGGCCTGGCCGGCGATCAGGGCTGATCAGGGCCTTCCTTTCCCTGGCTGCTGGCCAGGGTCTTTCTTCATTCTGCACTTCCCCCTGGTGGTCACCACCTGTCATAGCAGTTGGTCAAACTTCTGGCAGGTCAAATTCCCTAGAGACAATTTGCATATTCGCCTTTTATTATATAGGATAGGGCACATCAAAATTTGGAACCACTGGTTTCGAACCTCTTCCAGTGGCCAAAGGGAGCAAAAACCTGATGGACAGAAAGAACAGAAATAGAGGAGAAAGACAAAGAGAGCATACGGAGTTGTTTCACTAGCTAACTTTGGACTGAGGAAACTGGAGTATAAACCACTCAGAGGCTTTATGCCTAGATTTTGGGGAAGAGCTTTGGGCCACCCACAGAAATAGGCAAAGGAACTTAAGAGCTGGATATCCCAGGTGATCTCCTCACCTTTACCGCCACCCCCAGGTCCTAAGGGAAGGAATGGGAGAGAGGAAATGACTGGTGAAGGAAGAAGTAGATGATAGAGCAATTTAGGGCCAGCACCAAGTACTCCACTGAAGCTTCTCATCTTCCATGTAAGGATCATAAAAGTAAAAGTAAAATAAAATCCACAAGTGGAAGGAGCACTATGAAAAGATCTGTGAGTTGAGCACATGAGCTTAAGAAAATTAAATTTTCTCTATTATTTCTATCCTACACAGTGGCCAGGGTAGGAGGCTAGGTTATTGGCCAAATGTCTAAAAAGTGAAAAACAAAATAAAACAAAACAAAACAAAAAAGCTTAAGTCCCAGTTCTTCTAGGAGAACTGTCTTGCATGTACATAGTTGTGCCTCCTACTTACCAAAACAGTTTAAATTCCTACATAAGGACAAGATCAATACTTGATCATTCTAGTCCCCAAAATTATGGGGTAGTGTATTAAAGAATTAACTCTTGAAGACACTTACCATCACACTTATAAGCGTTACACCAACCCATTTAATTAGTTAACGGATTATTATGATGTCAAAAGAAATCAATCATTAAAATATTTTTGGAGTTACCTAGGATCAGGTAGTGCCATCCATTTTCTACTTTAAAAACACACTCTATCTGTCTTGATCTGTCTGCCCTCCCTCATACACAGACTCACACATTCATGCACCCATACACACCTTTTATCTTGTAAGTTGAATAAGCAAATCCTAGCTTACACAATTCTACAACATGCCTCAAAGCCCTGATACAGTAATTCCAAGTAATTCTAGCTTTTGTTCCCTTCTGTACAGGGCTCATTATACCAACACTCCTGCAGATGGTGTCAGAAAGGTGAAGTGTCAAATCCACAAAGGGGAGACCCCAACAACTCATTGCTACTGCAATATCAATCATTGCTGGTGGGTTTTACTTTTATCTCCCTCTCTCCTTAGTTATTCCGACTCACACTGTCAGTTCAGCTAGAATATTTCACCTACACCTCACAATATGCCGAAAGGAAGTAGACACACGCTGTGAAAAGCTGGTAATTTTATTGGGTTCCTTTACCTTTAAAAATCTGTTACTTGGTCAAGTCTGGTTTCTGGGCTCCTTTTTTGCAGGGAAATTGAGGCAAACATTTTTATGTGGTCCTCTGGTGCCTGCTCTGTACTCCAAGAATTATATACACAAGGATCATTAGAGTCGTGTTTCGCCCATTAAGATATAATAACCGTCAGCAGGGACAAAAAGCAGATCAGTATCACAAATTCAAACTAACAGGCGCACATAAAAACTATGCGCCTGCTCCGGGCACATGCACAGGGTCAGGGTCTCACATAAGAGGTAAATTCCCCCTCCCGTTTGCAGACAGCTTTGCACAGACCAGGGTAAGCAGAAAGAACACACAGGAATTCTTAGCCCTGCAACCACTTTTAACCCTGAACACTGTTCTATCCCTGAGTGCACCTTGTCCAAATAAACAAAGGATGGCTGCTTGCTGTTTGAAGGATTTCTAATTAGTGAAAAAAACAAGCAGTTACTCACAGGAACTGATTTTAAAAAATATATTTTTTTATTGATTTCAAAGTAGATGGGAAAGGGAGAAAGATAGAAATATCAATGATAAGAGAGACTCATTGATTGGCTGCCTCCTGCATGCCCTACAATGGCAATGGAGCCTGGAACCCAGGCATATGCCCTGACTGGGTATTGAACCGTGACCTTCTAGTTCTTAGGTTGACGTTCAACCATTGAGCAACATTGGCTGGGCAAGAGCTGATCTTTTTGAATGAAGGAGCACCTCTGGGCAAGAAACAGGGGAGACTGAGGGAGGAAGGCACATGTCCTAGTTGGAGATTAGCCAAGGGGAATCTTGTCATCCAAGGTGTAGAAGATATCACCAACAGATAAGACTGGGTCAGTTTACCAGCTTTGGTAATGTTGGCTTTAAACATAAGCTCTATGTAGCCTGCTTTATTCTTCTTTGCATTTCCTATAGTAGTTGACAGGCTACCTTACACAAAAGGAGATTTTAATAATCATTTGCAAATGGAGTAGCTTTGTTCTGAGCCCAGGAAACCAAAGATTAATAGGATTATTTGATTGTATGAATAAAAATTATTTTATTAATATTGTTAACTTCCAAATAGCCAATATACCTAATACTTAGCTGTTTTTGCCCAAATTACTAATATTTTTAGGACTTGATACATACTCAATTTGTAAGGAAAAGGGACCAGAATGTGGAAAGTAAAATAAGAGGCCGTGGGTTTTTAAAACTCTCAGGTAACCTGTCCCTGAAAACTATCACAAACTAATCCCTGTGACCTCTACCAAGGAAAAGGCAAGTATGTGGGAGCATGGAAGGAGGCAGTGGAGAGTCTGAGATAAGGAAAGGCAAAGCATAAACATCTCCCAAAGTCTCACTCCCAACAATAGCCCATCGCTGAAAGGAAAGACCAAGTTCATGACAAAACTGGGCAAAAGTGAAAAGAAGGGAGGAGTATGGAGGTGGGTTAGAACAGGGGCTGCACAGAACCTGCCCCACTGAAGGACTCTATAACCACGCCTCTTCACAATGTTACAGCTCTCTCATAACCTTTCCTCACAGTGTCTCACTTTTTCCCCACTGGCCACTATGTTGCACCTCCCATCAGCACCAGGCACGCCTGTGCAGACAGATACTCATGAAGCCTCGCTCTGCACAGATAACCAGATGAATGCTGAGGGCGCTCGTTATTAAGCAGCTCAAAGGGATCTCTGTCCACTCCACCAGAAGGTGGGGACATAGGCAAACTTTACTGGGGGGATTAATGCTTAATAAGTTATTAGCCAGCATTTATAGGAGCTTCCTATATACCAGGTATTGCTGTGTTTTATATTTAATCATATAAAACAGATGCTGGTGTGGTTCCTAGTTTTACAGATGACGATGCCAAAGCACAAAATCACACAGCTTAGTTTCCAAAGCTCGGTTCCATAAACACACTTACTAAACTAGAGTATCCTTCTTTCTCCCTTCAAAAGTGTTAGCCAATAAGTGATCACTCCACCTAAAACCTTCACCACCTGAAAAAACCACTACACAGACAACGCAGTTAACCAACTACCCACAGCAGAAGCATCGCAGGGCTTAGCGTTACCCAGCAGTCTCCCAGCGGGGGCCACATATGGCCCCTGCCACAGGAACTTCACTTACATTTGCTTCACAACCATAACTACCTTACTCAGTTATCACTAATACTTAATTCAGTTTGAATATGCTGCCTCAATATGTGGGCTAATATGATCAAAATTCAATCTGTTTAGCTATTTGTAGTTATTCAAAATAATCAGAATTACAATTTTGCTATGAAGTCATAGCAAAAAATAAAATCCTAAAAAATCTGGAACTTGAAAAGTCATTATCTTAAAATCAAACAAAATATAAAAAGACTTATTTTCTTGAAAATATATTAATAATTGCAACTTGACACTGCATGCCAGAACTAAGAAGTGAAGCAGAAGCACCAAGAATGAAGAAACACAAAAGTTGCCTTCAGACACACAAAGAACAAGAATTACCCAGGGAATATACATCACAATCTTATCTATAATGCAGAATGCCTGCTGGTGGTGCTACCTTAGTCTATAATATAGACTCTATATAGACCTTATTTGGGGTTTTGGAGACAGGAGGCAAGTGCAAAGGGCACAGTGAGCAGGAGATGGCTGGAAGGTAGAAGAAACAACCCCAAAAGGGACACTTACTGAATCTCTTCCAAAACTTCAACATCACTCAATGTTATAAAGTAAAAACCCCAATTCTTGCCCAAGTCCAGGCATGTACTATATTCGTGGAGGTGCCCAAGGAGCCATTTTATAGGTGCAATTAAAATTGTCCATGGTTCAAACCTCAAAGAAGGGCTACGGCACAGAATTCACACCACTTCCCCTCCTTCCTCTCTCTCTTCTCTGTAGGGCAGTGGAATGAGAAACAGTTTGGGTTAAGCTGCTTCTGTTCTTCCATTAGTTCTGGTTCTTTTAAGCCAAAATTACATTCCAGGCAGATTGGATGGTCTCAGTCAGTGCCTGAAGGTAAAGTACAAAGAATGGCCACCCTCTGCTCTCTGGATGGAGCTCGGAGTGAAGGAATGTACAGTGGTTCAAAAAGAGATGGGCGGACCCCGGGTCCTCAGGTGTTTTAGACTCAGCGGGAGGATAAGAAGGTGGGAGAGAAAAGGGCAGCATTAGAACCACTGTTTATATTTATCTAAAGATTTTTTAAAAATTGAGCTCTGCCGATATTTAATATGTTGATTGACCCTGGCAGCTTCATTAAGTATGTCTGCAGGTCATGATTGCATGTCACTTTGGGTCGGCAAAGACCTTCATACGTGCATCCTCACGTGTTCTTTTACTTTCAACATATTGTGATGGAGGAGGGAAGCAATTAAATAAAAGTTTCTGATTTTAAAATCTGGTTTCAACTAAATTTGACAAAACAAACAAGTTGGCTTCAAAAGGTTCCTGGAGAGAAATGCCAGATTGAAGATAATCCATCAACAATAAGAAAATGACAGAGCAGACACTTTGATTGTTAGTACAAGTTCTTCATCAGCCATGGAATGAATTAAAAGCAAGGACACTCGAATCAGATTTGCCAAGACTCTGACCTCCATAAGTCATAAAAGCATTTATCAAGGGACTGTTTGAAATCTGGGTGTAAATCCACTATTGTTAAAAATGAGCCTCCTCCTATTTATATGTTGAGCCTTGAGATATTAGCTAATGAGAACCCAAAACCATCAAAATTAGCAAGATATTTAAATTATTATTAATCTTGTTTTACTTAATATTTTTGCATATGTTTCAAAGTGTCAATATTAGTTCTGACATACGTTTACATGATGTACATGTTTTAGAAAACATACGCTGAGGAGCAGGCTCTAAAACTTTGTATCGATATGAGTACACAGTACAAATTTAGAAGACCTTTGTGAATAGGGTGTTTTAGGCTAGAATCTCAATGTTCCTCAGGAAAGTCCTAGACAATAATAGTGAATTTCAGATTCCTCTTTAAATTAATTCTGTTTATCCCTAGCCAGGTGGTTGGAGTGCTATCCAGTCCACAAAATGGGTTGCATGTTCCATCCTTGGTCAGGGCACATATGAGAGGCAATAGATGTGTTTCCCACTTCAGTGTTTTTTCTCTCCCTCTAAAAATCAATAAAAACGTATCATGGGTACAGAAAAATCAAGATGGCAGCATAGGTAAACACTAAACTGCTGCCTCACACAATTTCAAAACTACAACTAAAAGACAAAACGGACATCATCCAAAACCACAAGAAGGCTGGCTGAGTGGAAATTCTACAACTAGAAGGAAAGAGAAAAGCACATTGAGACTCAGGAGCTGCAGGAGGCAGAGACACTGAGATGCGTGTGCGGAGAAGACTGGCAACTATGTGCGCAGCTGGCTTTCTCAAGCGGGAGGGAGACAAAAGCTTCTGACTGGGCTGAACTCCAGTTCTGGGCGAGACTCTGGGGATCCAGACTCATATAGGGTAAAATTGGACTGTCAGGAAAGAGAAAAGGACACTGAGACTCAGAGGAACCATAGAAGAAGGCACAGGTACTAAGGTGGGTGTGCATAGACAGGGCGGGCAATTGAGTACGTGGCTGGCTTTCTCAAGTGGATGGGAGACAAAAGCTCCCGACTACACTGAACTCTGGTTCAGGGTGAGCCTCTGGGGACCCAGACTCATTTGGGGAGAAACTGGACTGTCTGGCAGCGGATGGAACTCAAGGGCAGTGTTCTCTCAGAAGTGCTTGCAGCCATTATCATGGGACACTGAGACACAGAGACCTATTAGGGCAGGGCTGCAGGGGAACCAATGCTGTCTTCTCCGCCCTGAGTCTCCGACCCATCCAAGCTGAGCACAGTCAGCTTTTGCAAGTCTTGTGTCATAAGGATGTCTCCAGTACATAAGTTCTCCCAGCATAGACACAGCTGATCCTCACAGCCAATTGGCCTGGAGACCAATTCCTCTCAGTGATACCAACAACAATAAAGGCTTAACTACAATAAGACTATGCACACAGCCCACAAAGGGGTGCACCAAGAGTGTCCACCTCAGTTAACTAGGGAGGCTGAGCCACTGTACCCTATAGGACACCTAGCACACAAAGCCACTCTGTCCACTCAGGGAAGCAGCCAAAATGTGGAGACAAAGAAACAGATCACAAGTGAAAGAAATGGAAGAAAGCAAATGACTAGATATAGCTTCAAAACCACAGTTACAAGATTTTTCAAGAATTTTCTAGAAAAGGCCGATAAATTTAGTGAGACCCTCGAAGATATGAAAAAGGAACAACTAGAAATTAAGCATACATTGACTGAAATAAAAAATATTATACAGAGATCTAACAGCAGACTAGAGGAATGCAAGAATCAAGTCAAAGATTTGAAATACAAAGAAGCAGAAAACACTCCACTGGAAAAGAAAAAAAAAATCCAAAAATATGAAGATAGTGTAAGGAGCCTATGGGACAACTTCAAGCATACCAACATTAGAATTATGGGGGTGCCAGAAGGAGAGAGAAAGCAAGATACTGAAAACCTATTTGAAGAAATAATGATAGAAAACTTCCCCAACTTGGTGAAAGAAATAGAGTTACAAGTCCAGGAAGTGCACAGAACCCCAAACAAAAGGAATCCAAAGAGGACCACACCAAGCCATATCATAATTAAAATGCCAAGGGCAAAAGACAAAGAGAGAATATTAAAAGCAGCAAGAGAAAAACAGTTGTTACCTACAAGGGAACACCCATACAAATGTCAGCTGATTTCTCAACAGAAACTATGCAGGCCAGATGGGAGTGGCAAGAAATATTCAAAGTGATGAATAGCAAGAACCTACAACCAAGATTACTCTACCTAGCAAAGCTATCATTCAGAATTGAAGGGCAGATAAAGAGCTTCACAGATAAGAAAAAGCTAAAGGAGTTCATCACCACCAAACCAGTATTATATGAAATGTTGAAAGGTACTCTTTAAGAGGAAAAAAAAAAGAAAAAGGTAAAGATAACAATTATGAACAACAAATACATATCTATCAACGAGTGAATCTAAAAATCAAGTGAATAAAAAAATCTGATGAACACAACAAACTGGTGAATATAATAGAATCAGAGGCATAGGAAGGTAGTGGACTGAAAATTCTGGGGGGAAAAGGATGTGGGGGATGTGGGAAAAGACTGGACAAAAATCGTACATCTGTGGATGAGGACAGTGGGGGAGTGGGTAAGGGTAGAGGCTGGGGTAGGAACCAGTGGAGGAGAGCTATGGGGGAAAAAGGAACAACTATAATAATCTGAACAATAAAGAATTACTAAATTAAAAAAATAAAATAAAATAACAAAAAAAGAAAAGAAAAAGCAAAAAATATAGTGAGAGGAATAAAAAAAAATATCATGGGTGAGGATTAAAAATTTAATTATGTTTTAGACAAGTAGCATAAACCTTGACAGATATTTATTGAAATTATTAGGCAAAAGTGAACCAAGACCAGTGGGCATTCTCAGACCTGAGATTCAGACTCTGGGCATATAACTAACTGGCATTCTCTAACATTTTAATTTAAAATTTACATTTGAAATAGAAAAATAATCTTTGATGCTGTTGCACTCCCAAACTGAGATCCTGGGCTAGTAGAAGCTAAACTGAAAAATGTTTTATTTCGATGTTAGATTAAATGTTATAAATATAAATTCTGAGTGTACGGGAAATTTCCAAATGAGTGCCAGGAGGTTTCTGGCACCCAGTCTGTTGCAATGCATATGGAGGTTTATATCAAGAATAGTCAACAGCAATTTTCCATCCCCCTGGGAGAAGAATAAGAGGAAATCACTAACGTGGAATGAAAACACTAATTTGCAATCATGCAGGCAGTAATTGTGCCCAAGGATACCAAAATGCTTTTAATGCAAGTCATCCCATATAGTGGATGGATGAAGTAAATCATTTATTTAGAGCCTCTCCTGGACCACATACAAGCGCTGTGGGCATTACGGTCAGTCTCCTGAAACCACTCTCCCTCCATGACTAAGATCCTGCCTTAGCCATGCAGGGCTTTAAACTGCAGGCAGTACTGGATTTGGCTTTCTCTTATAAGTGGGTAGAGAGAAACATAGAGGTTGTTACCTTTCTGGGGTTGTATTTCTAACCTCGCTCTATCTCCTTAGCATTAGGCCAGAATGTTCAGATGCTCTTTGAATACTTCAGCTTAAATATATCCAGTAATTTCAGATTCAAGTAATCTCAAACAGAATTGACTTTCTGCTTCTACCCAGGCTTTTCCTCCTCTAACTCCAGTTCATGTTTTCAACATCATTATACACATGCTTGTTAAGGCCAGAAACCCAAGGTACACACACATAAGACTTCTTCAACAATGCTTGCATCTGATATGAGTAATTAGCAATTCTCTCTCCAAATATCCCTTATATAGTGTCTCCTCCTCTAAATTTCTACAGATACAACCTTAGTTCTGGCTGTTATCATTTATCTCAAAAATCACAATCCCAACCCTAGCCGGTATGCTCAATGGTTAGAGTGTCAGCCACTGTGTTGAAGGGCCTCAGGTTCAATTCCTGGGTTGCAGGCTCGATCCCTGGCCTTCTTGAGATGCATGCAGGAAGCAATCAATCGATATGTCTCTCTCACACTGATGATTCTCTCTCTCTCTCCCCCCCTCCCTTCCACTCTTCCTAAAAGTCAATGGCAAAAAAATCCTTGGGTGAGGATTAACAAAAAAATAAAAATAAATCCCAAACCCTTTCTAACAGATTTATCCACTTTCAGTACTTTTTTTTTTTGTACTCATTCAACAGACACTTGATGAATATCCAAGTGCCAAGCACAGTACAAGGTGCCAGAAACACCAGTGAGCAACACCGTCTTGGAGAGTATATTCTGGAGAGGAACATAAATGAGAACATAAGTAGATGAACAAAAAACTATTAAGTGCTATGCAGACTAGGAGAGAATTAACTCAGGGTGACTTAAATTAGGGAGGGGAGGTTTGGAAAAGTATTTGAACCAGAGCGAATGGGCAGTGCTGTTCATTTGAAATGTGCTGTGCTTTCAAAGACTCAGAGGAAGGAATGGATATGCCCTTTTAAGGAATGAGAGGACCACTGTGGTGAGAGGGCAGTGAGAGGGAAGCAAGCACAGTCAGCTGCAGTAGGTGATGCGCTCTGTGGCCAGAGCATGGCAGGCCCTAGAGGCCAGTCTTCCCCAGCCTGAAAGATATTTCTGCAGTCAGAGTCAGATCACAGCACTGCCCATTTTCAATGCTGTCTCCCTGTTACTGATGGGATAGTGTCCAAGTTCTGTGTGATGAGACTCAGAACCCTTCCGGTGCTGGATGCTATGCCTTTCTAGCTCTGTGCCCTGAAACAGTTACACGTAATCTATACACTCAAGTTGGGCCTCTGTACACATGGCTCCTTTCCCTTGGAAAGGCTCCTTCTGTGTGCGATGACCATCGTTTCACCCTCTAAGACTCATCTGAAGTTTTACAGGAGGAGACAAGACATTGCTTTGTTATTTCATGGGCAACTCTTGTAATCTTGGGCTGCTTTTACATCTCTCTCACTATTCTGTGAACTCTTTGAGAATCTTAGAGTCTGGATCTTATATTGTGCTCAATACAGAACTGGCTTCAAAACATGTTTATTAAGAGAAAGAGGAAGGGAGGAAGGGAGAGAGGGAAGAAGGGAGGGAGTGAGGAAAGGAAATTTTGTTCAAATGCACTAATGGAATATATGACCTTCAGATTCTATCTAAGGTTCAATTTTTTTATTTAATGAAATCAAATTAAAAAAACATTTATTGAACGACTCTTACATATGATACATTAGCCCAATTAGTTGTACATAAACAATGCTTAATCAGCAAAGAAATTCTTAGCAAAAAAATGGAACATGACATAATAGAAGAGACACTGGCTCTCTACTTGCAGCTTTAAGACCTTGAGGTATAGAGCCCCAAATTGCACTTCTTGAGTAACCCCTACAGGCAGCATCTAGTGGACACTGGAGAAATGTCCACCCTACAAACGAGGAGAACAAGGTTTCTTTTTAAGACTTGAATCAGTAAAAACTGGATCACCCATATGTGGGAGGTAATTGTGAAATGAAATACCCCAAACTATTACCTAGGTGACCAACCTGTAATCTCAGCAAAGAGGAAGAAAGCACAAACAATATGTAATGCCCAGAGGAGACAACTCACATGAAGGAGATAATGAACAGATATGATAAATATTTTCATCACAACAAAGAAAAATTCTCTAAGTGAACACAATGGCTGTACGGCTTATTAGATCTTAGTGCCTTATGAGTTTGAAAAGTGAAAGTTAGTGCATTTGTGCAGTGGAAAGATGAATATATGACCAGGAGGCTGAAGAACAATCTTTGAACTATGGTCATTTTACCACAGTTGTCGTGCTGTGCGACCTTGCCTGGCTGCCAGCGGGCCTGCCCCAATCAGATCTCACTGCAGCCACACACCCCACATTAAAACAAATGTTTTAGGCCAATGTCAGTACAGGGAGTCTTTTCATCAGGATGACAACACAAGGCCAAGTGCATTCCATTCACGACCAGACATGGGCTCAGAATGAAATGTAACTGACATAGCCCAGCTCCTAAGTGACCTTCAGATGCCAGTGTCAGTCAAATGACTCTAAAGAAAAATTAAGCTCAGGTTATAGTGCTGTATTCATCTGGAGTGCATTACTAAATGAAGACATGAAATGGAGCTTAGGAGCCAATTTTGTGGTGGATTTCAGAGGTGCCTGGAGCAGGAGGAAAGTAAAATGGCGCCCACGTGTCCCAGAAGCCTGCAATGCTACAAATGATGTTTCTACTGCTCAAGTGTTCACTGATGCTTCTCATAAGCAAGTTCTTGTCCAGAGTAGAATATTGGAAAGAACTGCTCTCCTGCAGCAGGACATGCTGAGAAAGAATTGAATACAATCTAAGGTGCAGTTGCCAATGGGAAAGCTTATATCCATAGTGCTCTGCACCCTGAGACCACGCATGCTTGGCTTTCCCAGGCTTCTGAAGAGTGATGTTGTTAAGGACAAGACTCTGCACTGAACCTGGAAGGTCTGTTTTCTAATTTCAATGACCACATCAAAAATGTTAGGATCCTGGACATAAGACTATATACTTCCCTGCTGATAGTTTTCTGTCTTGTTTTATTTTTGCATTTTTTCTTTGCCCTAGCATCATAATTTCCTGGTTTGAATTTACCCAAAACTCAGGACTTCTAGAAGACCTAATGCCTGAAGTTACTAAAGAATTACTTTCTAATTCTGATGGCAGACCTTTTTTTCTAGCCATCCTCTGCCTCTAATTCAAATCAATTACTCCAACATCTTTGGATGTTTAATATTCATAGTTATGTATTTAATTCTACTCTTAAGCTTAAATACTAAAAATAGACAGCTTATTTGAATATATTTTTATTGATTTTAAAGAGGAAGGAAGAGGGAGAAATAGAAACATCAGTGATGAAAGAATCATTGATTAGCTGCCTTCTGCATGCCCCCTACTGGAGATTGAGCCTGCAACCCAGGCATGTGCCCCAATTGGGAATTGAACCCTGACCTCCTGGTTCAATAGGTCGATGCTCAACTACTGAGTCACACCAGCTGGAACTAGACAGCTTATTTGAATACTCTGAAAACTTTGTAGTTTTATGTGGAATTTTTAATGTTTGCAATAAAGCAAAATGTTAAGACCTTAACAAAGCTCCTTTGAGAGGAAGAGAAGTGTGTGAAAGTATTATAAGCATTTTTTTAGTTCAAGACCTATGGGAGTCTTCTGCTGGCTACCAAAGCAAAATAACTTTGAGGCATCTCGGACTGAAACCTGGGTAGTGTGGTTTGAGAGTGTCTCCACTGTTACACTCATGCTAAATTCTATTGAAAGTGTCTACAAGAAACTGAATTACTACTCAGAAAATATTCTCAGTGACATGTTAAAATAATGATTTATAGCCCTGGTTGGTACAGTTAAATGACTAGTGCCAGCCTGTACACCAAAGGGTCTCAGGTTTGATTCCCTGTCAAGGGCATGTACCTGGGTTGCAGGTTTGATGCCTGGCCCTGGTTGGCACCTGCAGGAAGCAATCAAGTCTCTCTCTCTCACTGATATTTCCCTCTCTCTCTCCCTCTGCTCTCTGCTCTCTCTCTCTTTCTCTCTCTCTCTGAAAAAATATCCTTGTGTGAGGATTAACAACAACAATAACAAAAATATTTACATTTAATTGATTATTAAGAAAGGGGAGTATTATTTTAATGCAAGATGAAGATTTCAAAAGGCAAAATCGCATTAGGTCAACTGTTTTTACTAAGAAAAATATATATAGGTAAAATTTTCCTCTTTAAATGTCTCATTTCAAACTGAGCCAAAGACAACCAAATTGAAATAGCGTCATTTGCAAAAAGAAGGGATTAACAAACAATAACAGAACAAGTAGATAAATCAATGAGTTTCAAGGTCCTTGAGAATATTATTTTAAGCAAAATAAGTCAGAAAAAGCTAAGAACCATATGATTACACTCATATGTGGGATATAAAACTGAAACTCGGAACAGACAACAATATGGTGGTTAGCATAGGGAAGGGGGAAGGACATAGTAAAAGGCAAAGGGTACCAAATATATGGTGACAGAAGATTATTTGACTTTGAGTGGTGGAAACACAATGCAATATACAGACTGTATATCATAGAAATGTACACTTGAAAATTATATGGCCCTCTTAACTAATTTCACCCCAATACCTTTTATTAAAAAAAGAAAAAAAATAGAAAAGTGTTTCTCCAGAATAGTGGCCCAAGTACTAAAGAAATGATGGAATTTGTATATTATTATTTTTAAAACTTCTAATAAAATAGTGAATCTAGGCAAAGATAATTAGTGCTCACTAACATCATAAATAGATGACCATATGTGATATACTTGTTGATAGAATATTCAATAGTATCTATAAAGTATTTTCTCCCCATTCAGGTTAAGTCTCTAGAGCAAACTAACAGTTTACAGGAACCACAGGGCACAGAAGAACATAATAAAAACATGGCAATACAATCAGCAAATCTTGTGGGAAACTCCACAGGACAAAAATGACATGGTTTCATCAAAATATTAATTACAAAGGGGGAAAAAAAAGATGGATGGTAGAAACTTTTAGATCAAAAGAAACCTGAGAGACACATCAAAGGCAATGCATAAAATTTGTTTGTATACTCAATCAAACTAACTATAACAAAAGGATGAATTAGTGAGTATACAGACTACTCTCTCACTAATCAGGAAAATTAGAACTACTACATACTTAATAATCTTGAGAAATCACTGTAAATGTTTTTAAGTGCATGATAATAGCACTGGAGTTATGCTTGAAAAATGTCCTTATCTTTTAGCCATGTACTAACAGTTTTAACAAATGAATTATATCTGAGTTTTGCTTCATAATAATCTAATTGGTGAAGAAAGGATGTTTCAGATGAAATAAAAGTAAGCTGATGGTTTTGTAGTTAGACAGTGGGCACATGGGACTCACTAAGGTATCCTAATTTTGTATATGTTTGAAATCTTTCACAATAAAATGCTGAAAAAATTAAAATGTTGGGGGAAAATGATAGGGAAGACTTACCCTGCTGGATATCCTTCATTTCTAAATGCAAACTAGATATCAAGATTCCCACCGTTTGAGATCGTTTTCCATCCAATAACTTGATGATCTAGAATTTAAACATAAAATTAATACAAGTTCAAATGACCATGAAATCTTTAGGAAGTATATAAAAAAATTAAGATTTTTAGATATTCTGATTGTTGAACTAAATGGACACTATAGTCACTCTATTTTAATAACCCTTTAAAGTAACTTATCCACAACTAAAGGTATTTTAGAAAATAAAGAAAAAAAAAACCACCATCCCAAATTCCACCAACCTAATACAAGAACACAAAATCTTTATAATATTGGTATATCTAAACAATGAGATATTCGAACATAAAGTGATGATTTATGCCACAACATGGATGAATGTGAAAATATCATGCTAAAGGAAAGAAATCAGACACAAAGGCGATATTATATAATTTCCACTTATATGTAATATCCAGAAGAGGCAAATGTATAATAGAGACACAAAATAGATTAGTGATTCCCTAGGGCTGGGCGTGTTGGGGAAAGGGGAGTCAGCAGCTAAAGGGTTCAAGGTTCTTTTGAGGGTGATGAAAATGTTTTAAAATTTATTATGGTGATGTTTGCACATACCTGTGAATATACTAAAAAACACTAAATTGTATAGTTTAAATAGATAAATTATATGATGTATGAATTATACTTCAATAAAGATGCTTTTAAAAAGAGAAAAAATATTTACAATATTGTTCTCTAATCTTTTATTCAAATACATTTTAACTAAGTTATAATTGTATTATATGGCAATTTTATATATAACTTTTTTGCTTATCATTGGCATAGTTTCATGTTGCTGCTTTTTAAAAAATGGTTGTTGGTTTTTTTTCTTTCGAGAGAAGAAAGGATAGAGGAAAAGAGAGAATGAAACATTGATGTGAGAGTGCAGCATTGATTGGCTGTTTCATGCATAACCCCTACTGGGGATTGAGCCCACAACTTTGGGCATGTGCCCTTTACTGGGAATCGAACCAGCAACTTCTTGGGTGTACAGGAGGATGCCCAAATAACTGATCCACACTGGGCTTCATGTTGCTACTTTTTGAGTCCCTTCATAGCCTCCATTCTTGGCTGCATTATCTGCTGAGTGGTTTAGGGAAAAGATCACTGTGATCTTGACTGGGCAGTTACCATATGACCTCAGAAAAGTGACCTAACCACTAGGTACTCAACTTCTTCATAATGAAGCAGGGCTGACCAACTTAGCTTATACATTTATTCTAGAAATTAAATGACAATGTGTGTAAAGCACCAAATAAAGTTCTTGACATAGATTATTTAAATAAATTTCCCTGTTTTGGAGAGTTAGATTACTTCATATTTGTATTCTTCATAACATAAGCAAGATAATACTTTGCACATAAAGCTTTAATTTTAAATTATTTGTTTATTCCTTTATAATAATACTAGAGGCCCAGTGCACAAAATGCATACATGGGGAGGAGGGTGTCCCTCAGCCCTGCATGCACCTCTCCAATCTGAGACCCCTTGAGGGATGTCCAACTGCCTGTTTAGGCCCGATCTCACCTAAACAAGGGAATTGGACATCCCTCTCACAATCCAGGACTGCTGGCTCCCAACTGCTCGCCTACCTGCCTGCCTGATTGCCCCTAACCGCTTCTGCCTGCCAGCCTGATCACCCCCTAACCACTCCCCTGCCACCCTGTTTGATGCCTAAGTGCTCCCGTGCTGGCCCGATTGTCCCTAAATTCTTCCACCTCTGCTGGTCTGGTCATTCCTAACTGCCCTCCCTTGCAGGATTGGTACCCCCCCAACTGCCTTCCCCTGCAAGCCTGGTCCCTCTCCAACTGCCCTCCCCTGGAGGCCTGGTCACCCCCAACTGCCCTCCCTTTCAGGCCTGGTCCCCCAACTGCCCTCTCCTGCAAGACTGGGTGTCCCCCCCAAACTGTTCTCCCTTGTAGGCCTGGTCCCTGCTGGCCTGGTCTCCCCGAACTGCCCTTCCTGCTGGCCTGATCACCCACAACTGCCCCTCCCCCTCCCTTGCAGGCCATCTTGTGACAGCCATCTTGTGTCCACATGAAGGGAGCCAGCTTTGACCACATGGGGCGGTCATCTTGTGTGTTGGAGTAACAGTCAAAATGCATATTATTCTTTTATTAGATAGGATATATGCATATCAAAACTTTTACAATTTTTAAAAGAAACTCCAAATAGCTCACTGCCAATTATTTCAAACTTTATGACTATTCCATAGAGAGTTCTTCATAGTTTTTTTTTTCCCCTCTAATCCTAGTAAGCCAAATAAGTTCCTAATAACACATCACACAGTGGTCACTAAGGGGAAAAGGTTATCTTTTTTCTCATGAGACATGGCTACAAAAATCAATCTGACATGCACTCAAAACATCACCAATTCTTGTGTATGTGTGTTTTAAGGTACTTTCTTGGGTAAAATACAAACTAAACAGGTATGCTTCCTCTCCATCCAGGTATATATAAGCTTACCAAAATATAATGAAGACAAGATTATACAGTAACTAGCACCTACTTGTATATTAGTACTGGACTAGCTAAATTGTTTGCTGATTGAACAGTAAGAGATACCATGAATTTGTTCCAACCAAGATTGTCTAATTGTATAAATTGTCTAATTACCTATCAACTGATAGATCCTGAACCAATTATTGTCAGACCTTTGTTTTTTCTTTTCTTTCTTTCTTTTTAAAAAATCTTTCTTGTTGAAAGCATTAGCCCTGTGTTTTTCATTTCTCTACTCAGAATGGCTACTTTTATATAACTATCAGAACTAAAATATAGTAAATACCAACTTTTCATCAAGATAAAAATAAAATCTGATTTTTCAGTCTAATGTGTTTAATAATTTCAACATTATCCTTAGAGAAAAATTCTGGGGCATAGAGAACTTCAAAAAGTGTAAAATAAATGAAGAATAAACTTGGTATTATTTATTTATTTGTATATAAAAGTAAAAGCAGAGGAGGAAGAGATTATGTATAATCGAATATCTTCTTTAAAAGTGCAAAGTCTGGCTTTTTCTTCAAGAACATGAATTTAAAGTGAAATGCTATTTAAAAGTCTAGTACCAAAGTTAAAAAAAAACCACATAAGTTTTAAATAAATATTTAATCACTCTAGACTCTGGGGATGGGAGATGACGGTCTGTTCAAGTCTGTAGAGCTTAGTAATTTTTAAAAAAATTGCTGAAAAGATGCTGAAACTGGTTTGGCTTAGTGGATAGAGAGTCGGCCTGCGGATCGAAGGGTCCTGGGTTTGATTCCAGTCAAGGGCATGTATCTTGGTCTCAGGCACATCCCCAGTGGGGGGTGTGCAAGAGGCGGCTGATCGATGTCTCTCTCTCATCGATGTTTCTTACTCTCTATCCCTCTTTCTTCCTCTCTGTAAAAAATCAATAAAGTATATTTTTAAAAAATTGCTGAAAAGAATAAAAAAGGCAAATAAAACCATCACCTAAGCTAATTGTAAATTCAAAGTCAAAAGAATAAAGGCTTTGGGAATTGACTAAATTCATCCTTAAATCTCCAGGATAGTGACTGATACAACCTTGGCCATGGCATGTACATGAATGTCAAGAAGGAAAGTATGAGAATCAAATGTATGACAAGATCACAACTGGGTAGCAAAGATTCCTTCAAATAAACATTCTCCTTATTACCCAGTTAGAGTTCTGAAAACCAGGATAATGCAGTACACCTACAGAGAAGACAAACTTCAAATGCTAGTTTTTCTATTAGCTAATTAAAAGAAGGCAAGAGAGCAACCTCAAGAGAACTGAGAGAAAGAGAGACTAAGAGATTGAGATCATCTGTCATCAGAAAACCAGCAAATCCATCCCCACCTCATTGCTCAATCAGCTGAACTTTGGAAAGGATGTCATCACAGTCAGTCGTCCTTGCAATTTTGTCTGATGACTTGGCATAGCAGACGTTTAGAAAGAGAATGCTGCTTTTAGCTGAACCAAAACCTTAAGAGTTTTCTGAAATAGTTGGCATCAATTTACACTAATTCCAAGTATATGAGAATGACCGTTTTCCTGTTCTCTTACCCACTGTGGATATTATAAATTTTAAAAATGTTGGCCAATATGATAGATAAAAATGTTTTTATTAATAATATGCATTTTTAATTATTTAATGGTAAGGTTAGGCATTTGGTTCTTGGTCACATGTTCTTGTGCATTGTTTTTGTATAATTTTTGCTGTTTTCCTATTACTAAGTCTCTTAAGCTGGTACAGTGCAAAAAAATTAAAAAAGAACATAGCTCATATGATTTCACTCATACGTGGGATATAAATCCGAGAACAACAAATGAAGAAACAAGAAAAATAAACAAAAACTCATAGACACAGAAAATAGTATGGTGGTTACCAGAGGGAAGGGGGTGAAGGTAGCAATAGGTAAAGGGGATACAATTTTGGGTGGTGAGCACACAATGCTTTATACAGATCATGTATCATAGAAAAATACAGCTGAAGCCTATAATCTTAATAACAATGTCATCCTAATAAATTAGAAAAGAAGAAGATAGCTGAATACATCAGAAGAGAGAGATATACACAAGAAATTGCTGTGGATAATGGGCAACAAGAAGGAAAGAGAAGAGAACTACCTTGTACTGCATCCCTACTAAATGCTAGGTATTGTGCTCACAACTAATCCAGATGAATAGTTGTGAATTGGAGGCAGTGAGCACCACAATATTGTAAACTGTATTCTTTTACTGTATCCCCCTTCCCTGGCCTGTGGATTTCTAAAGCAATAACAATACTTCAGCTCAAGAGTTCTGTGAGTGTAGTCACCTCATCCCTAGGGCCTTAAAGCAAGGCTCACAGAAATAGAACACTGTTTTGTTAACCCAATACTGCTTTTTGATATCTGATCAAATCTCACAGTCTTTAGACAGATATATACTAATAGACCAGTGCATGGATTTGTGCACATTGAAAGGAAATGAATTAGAAGAAATATTTAAATATTGCTATTCACCTTTTCTCTATAATACAAGTGTCAACCAAATTCACAATTGACAATGACAGATGGAACACATGTGTGCGATTGGTGCCATTGAGAGCTTTACATGTATTGTGCATTCACGAGTCAACTTAGCCTTTTATAGATATAGAACACATTTGCTTAATTAACCTGTCTTCTGACTTAGCTAAACTTTCTCCAGCCCAGTGAAGCACCCCAACTTCTCTTTCAGGTAATTGTCAGCAATACAGTATTCAATATCAACATGAAGCAGATTATTATTGTAGGTCATGCAGGGATAACAAAGGGTAAAATATTTAACTGCAGCAGTGTTTGACTATATTCTGTGCTGTGAGAAAAACTGAGGTCATTTTCAAGGTTTATCATTTCTTCTTTTTAGTCAGGTCAAGTTTCTAAACTTTCTAAATCTTCATATTCCAGCTAAAGAAAATAAAATAGGATTCCACTGAGACTCTATCTACCTACTCCAGGACTTTTGTGAGAATTAAATTAGATGAGGCATGGGAAACCATTTTACAGACATTTGGTTACAGTGTAAAGTTTTACCACCTGGCTATAAAGCAAGTCGTGTTCTGGGGCTGAAGAAACTGCAAGGAGAGTAGTCATTGCTAGGGAGAGGAAGCTGGGTGTAGCTACATGGATTACCCTGATGGAGGGAAGGACACTTAGCATATTAGCCTTTTATATACAGAGATTATCTGAGGTGTTTACTTTCACACCAGAGTAGTTAGGAAGAAAACATTAAGAAGGAAAAGAAACAAATACAAAGAAAACTGATGGAGGGAATAAAAAGGGGGAAAAAAAGAAAAAAGAAGAGATTCAGAATATGACCAAAGTCTTTTAAAAATGTTTAATTAGTTGTCAATTAAGAATTATTAAATCATTTAAAAATAATTTTTTAGAATCATAGTGAAGTTTCAAATAACCACGTGCAATTTATGTGGAATCTTCTGTTAAAGGAAAATTCCTTTTTTTTAATTGTACTATATGAATTTTCAATAAGCCAACTTTAAAACAGATAAAGTGAACTTCAAAAATTTCTCTCTGAAGAGAAAGAGCATAGGACAAAAAGATAAACTAATATTGTATATTTATTCTCCCCAATCTACCAGCTTCTCTAATATATTCTGGGCTTGAAAAAAATCAAATGCAACCACCTACATCTTCTTTATGTATATTACTGAACAGTAGGACTGGTGATCATAATGATCACCTGAAAAACTTTTAGAAATCTAAGTTGCCTGAGATTACCTGATATTTAACAGTCTACCCATTTTATAGCAAGAAATTTAACGAATATATTAAAAAATAACCACAGCATTTTATTTAAAAAACTAGAATCCTGGTGCACAAAATTCATGCACAGGGGATGTGTCCCTCAGCCCAGCCTGCACCCTCTCCAGTCTGGGACCCCTACTAGGATTGGGCCTAAACGGGCAGTCAGACATTCCTCTCACAATTCAGAACTGCTGGCTCCCACTGTTCACCTGCCTGCCTTCCTGATTGGCCCTAACTGCTTCTGCCTGTCAACCTGATCACCCCCTAACCATTCCCCTGCCAGCTTGATTGATGCCTAACTGCTCCCCTGCCAGCCTGTTTGCTGTTAATTGCTCTACCCTGTCAGCCTGGTCCCCCTCAAATGTCCTTTCCTGCAGGCCCAGTTGCCCCCAACCTGCCTCCTCTACCAATCTGGTCTCCCCTAACTGCCCTCCCCTGCAGGCTTGATCACCCCCAACTCTCCTCTATTGCAGGCCTGGTCCCTATGAACTGCCTTCCCCTGCTGGCCTGATTGCCTACAACTGCCTTCCCTTGCAGATCTGATCCCTCCCAACTTCTCTTCCCTGCTGGCCATCTTGTGGTGGCCATCTTGTGTCCACATGGGGGCAGTCATCTTTGACCATATGGGGGCAGCCATCTTATGTGTTTCAGTGATGGTCAGTTTGCATATTACTCTTTTATTAGATAGGATAGAGGCCTATCTGCACAGGTGGGGGCCAGCTGGTTTGCCCTGAGGGTGTCCTGGATCAGACTGGGGGTTCCCTTGGGGCATGGGGCAGCCTGGGTGAGGGGCCGGTGGTGGTTTGCAGGGTGACCATGCCCCTAAGCGACCCAAGCGAAGACCCTGGTATCTGGGATTTATTTATCTTCTATAATTGAAACTTTGTAGCCTTGAGTGGAGACCAAGGAAGGCCAGGGCTGTGGGAGCTTGGCTTCCTCCATCACCGGGAGCAACTCAAGCCTCCTCCTCTCTCCAGCTCCGTGGCTGCTGCCATTTTTGTTGGGATTTATTTATCTTCTATAATTGAAACTTTGTAGCCATAAGTGGAGGCCTGGGCCAGCCAGGATGTGCAGAAAGCTTGGCTTCCTCCATTGCCGGGGAAACCCACGCCTCCTGCTTGCTCTGTGGCCGCAGACATCTTGGTTGGGTTAATTTTCATTCTCATTCCTGATTGGCTGGTAGGTGTGGCTTGTGGGTATAGTGGAGTGATAGTTAATTTGCATATAACGCTTTTATTAGATAAGATTTTTAAATTATATTTCAGAGAGAAAGGGAGAGAGAGAAATAGAAATGTCAATAATGAAAGAGAGTCATTGATTGACTGCATCCCTAATGGAGATGAAGCCCACAACCCAGGCATGTATCCTGACTGGGAATTGGACTGTGACCTCCTGGTTCATAGGTTGAGGCTCAATCACTGAGCCATTCTGGCCGGGCACAACATTTTAAATATAAAAGATATATTCAACCATTTAAGAATTAAAAAATTTAATTTGTTAGCACTAAACCATTCTTTCAATATTCTGGTCATTATTATCCAATGCTACTTCAACAGTTTTTAAAAGTCATCTGGCCCAAGTCAAAGGTTCCCAGCAATATAATAACCTTAAGTAGAAATACAAATAAAACTAAGAACTGCAGCCATAAAACAATGCAGGTCTTCCCTATGGCTTTTCTCTTTAGCGTGCTGAGCTTCATGGCCTCTTGGCCAGCTATCGTGACTGGCTTCATAGTCTGTTGACTGGTTATTAAGAGAAAAGTCAAGAGATCAGTGATCAGCCTTCTGCTCCTAGGCTTCCCTGACTCATCATCCCTCCAATGCTGAAATGCAGTCAGTCCAATTCAACAGCATTTTCGACTCCTGTCAGTGTGCCGTGTGGTATGCAAAGATTAAAAATAGTATATGTGCATGTCTATATCTGAGTGTATGAATATCTATACAAACTCATTCAATGGGGGCTCAAAGACTAGTGTAAAAGGAAACATATAAATAAGTTTGATACATGGAAATTATTTACAGAGCTCTGATAACAAAAGAAATTTCTAATTATTCTTAGGTATATGATCCCTAAAAAATACAGGACTCACTTGAAAGGTGGGGTTATAAGATGGCTATTTCAGGCACAGACTTTCCTGGATACTTTGGAAACAGGTCCCAAAGTGTTATATTCGGTGCCTTTTTCCTGAAACAAAGGCCAGATCTCATCCTTCAGAAAACCTCCTTCCAAAGGAGAGTTGAGAGATAAGCTCTGTAACTCACATTCTGGATATCTATGTATAAAGGCTATATCCATTATTCTAGTCCTCCAGGGTGAAGGCTCCTCTAGGCACTAAAATCAGCCAGCAGGAGAGGCTTTCACCCCATAGGAGACCTTGAGGTCCGTCCACCATGTTTGATTATTGGATATTGGTAGTAGGAGTCCTGACTATTACTCCACAACTTTATAATATGATTTCAAGTGAATGTTTTTCCAAGTAATGTGGAACCAGTAGACAAAGTTATGCTTCGAGGCTCCCAACATGACTTCTCTCCACGTGTGTTCTTGGAAAAAAGGGCACACTCCAGGCTACTCAGGAAGATACTTCAGCAAAACTTTATGGCAGAACATGAGTACATCTAAAAGTTTTCTATCCAATGTATACTCTGGTTAAAGTGGATTTTGGAACCCTTTAACCCTTAGCATTAAAGAAACCCTCAAATGTTGCCTATTTTATCCTTCTGCCTCTGGATTGGTCCAGAAGCTCAGATATTTAAGGATGGGCTTTACTTGGGAAGAATGTTCACACTTTTAAATTTAAATATTACTACAGGTATCCTGGCTGGCATGGCTCAGTTGTTGAGTGTCCACCCAGGAACCAGGAGGTCACTGGTTCAATTCCCGGTCAGGGCACATGTCAGGGCTGTGGGCTCAATCCCCAGTGCGGGGCTTGCAGAAGGCAGCCAATCACTGATTCTGCCTCATCATTGATGTTCCTATTTCTTTCTCCTTCTCCCTTACTCTATGAAATCAGTAAAAATATAACTTTTAAAAGAAATTATTACAGTATATTTCATACAAGGCACATAAATTTATAGTCATTTTCTATCACCAAACAAACAAAACACAGTCCTATATCAGCTAACTGTAAACATAACCTAAACTTCTCATGCTATTCCTATACCAAAATTACTGCCATCCCCATTTTTTACTCTTCTTTGTCCTCATATGCATATTCTTGATTTGTTTAATCTTCAAAATCATTTTCTAAAATTAAGTAACTTTTGGCACCAAAGCATTTTATTTTTTTCTGATTCAAATTCCTCCTGCTCCCATGTCTACCTTTTTCTGCTCCCAGGGAAGCCAGACAATAGCCAGTCTCACCATTTCCAACACAAAGCTCCTTCATAAACCTCAAGACCATCTTTTTTTTTTTTTAAACAAGAGATGCTTTATATCAAATCCTTAAAAATTCATGTTGGAGAAACGTTAGTAAGCCCTCAGTTTATCTTGGTCCTATCTGGAGTCAGCTGAACTTGGCAGCACAAGGGCTTCTCCCAGGTATAATTACAGTCTGCAGGAGAATGCAATTTGTGTAGCATTCCACTGGCCTATAAGATGACCTTGTGCAGGGGCAAATTCACAGGTTGCGTTAAACCCTATTAGACATGCCTAGTTTAAGGCCAAGCCTTTCCAGACCTCCACTGCATGCTAGGATTAGGGCATGTCACACATGCGTACTATTATAACACAGAAGGAACTCAAAATGCCTGCCAGAGGGGGGAAAGCAGACCCACACCCCATACTGTCTAAACCTGCACCTTGAGCCAGTGTATCCAAATTATTATTATTTCTTACATGTGTGGATTGTTTGAAAAACCTGCCTCTTTGAATAAGAATTAAGACAGAAATGGGAAGAAAGATTTGCTGCACTAGAAAACCACACCCTGACTACTCAGCTAGAAAAGTCTTGCCAGACAGACTGAGAAATAATTCCTGCCAGGTCCAGTGGGACTTTCTCATCTACATAAAACCCATATATATCTCCAGCTTGTGCCTGAGTTTGGAAGTAAAAATAAAAATACACAGTCTGAACATGCCATGAATGCTGGAAGCTTGCTCAGTGAGTGCATTTGGCACAGCTACAAAATGAAGATAATCATACAAGCCTTCTTCTTCTAGAGAGCCTTCCTAGCTGGAAATAAAGATGACTCTATACCTCCACCCTCACTGGACACTGAACACTCTCGAACCTATACCAGATCAAGTAGGTATTCTCTTCTTTGGCTTAGTCCTCACTGTGACTTTTCTCATTTTCAGTTCCAGGATTTCCATCTCCAACAAAGTTAATTTTATCATAGAACCTGGAGAATAGGTTCCAGGCCTAAGTAAATACAGCCACACCAGTTATCACCAATAAACTTCTCCTAGGCACTGAAGGCAAATAAGGACATGTTACTCCTTTCCTGTCTAAATCATCCTCTCTCAATGAAGAGCAAACAAATAAAGGATCCACATATGAGCAGATATTTGTTTTTATGACAATGGTGTGTGTGTGTGTGTGTGTGTGTGTGTGTGTGTGTGTGTATCTATATATATCTATATATATCCAAATGTAGAATGTTTTCAATATTAAAGAAGAAAGTCTCAGAGAGATTGACTGCCACGGTGGAAAATATACAGAGGGTAGACAACCTGACTCTCCAAAGGAAAATTCTAAAAAATACTATTTCTATATTTGCCTTCAGACTGGCAATATCTTTTGCATATGCTTCATATCAACACTCACTAAATGCCCCTACTTGGCAAAATAACAGACTTTAAGAGGCTGGATTACAGCACATGCGCTAATGATGACAAGGCAGCCCGTCTCAATAGCAGTAAGCCTTTGCATTTCTAAGTCAATGGATTCCAAAGGGATCAAGGTATTCTCAAAATGACTGTGGCATTTATCTTGAAGACATTCTTGTGGACTTGAAGGCAAGTAGAATCCTGTAGAGACGTAGTCAACAATGTGGACACTAGTCCACCCTAAGGACTACCAACTCAGATGAAGCTGATAATTTACTCTGGACACCTATAACTCAGACATTTAAATCAGTATGGGGTCTGAATTTGGCTGGATTGGAGAGCAGTATTTTCTGGGAATGAGGTAGGATAGATCAAGGGGTCATTTAGGTTTAATCTTACTCTCATTTAATTGTCACCCAATTAGAAATTCTTATTTTTATGTAATAAACATCTAATTTGGAAAAAAAGAGTGAGAACTTCCCAGTGGAAGGAAGTTTCAAGAAGTTACATAAGATGGTGCAAAGCCATGAGACATGGTAGTGAATAGGTGCAGACCTTATATAAAAAAAACACACAAAAAACATCATGGCAGCCAATAGACACAGGCCTTATGTTAAAAAAACACCACCACCAAAACACAAAACATCATGAGGATGCAACTGACACAGCCCCACTTCAGAGCTGCAGCTATTCTTGTACCCTCCCTCCATTTTTAGTGCAACAGTGACTAGAGATGAGACAGATAAGTCTCCCAGCCAGTCCCAGGAGCTGAGGGCCAGCTGGAAAGTTACACAAGGACCAGAGCTGGTAGTCATCTTGCTGTCTCTCCTTGGGAGAGTGAGTGCTTCCTTGGAAACATTCAACTGTTTCTTGGCAGTTGCCCAGGAAAATAAGTGCTGACTCAGCTTCCGTGCTCCGCTGTCCTGTATTCTCCACTCTGTCACTCTCTGGCACCACACCCAGAGGAGCTGGATGGCTGGCTCCATGGGGCCACGTTATGCAATGTCACCTGACTTGGTACAAATAAGCCCTCACTGCTGAGGGCCAACATGTCCCGGTATGCTTCTGGGTAGCTGCCTCTGTCGACGGGCCTGAATAATGTCACTAAAATAAGCTCTCCACACGCAGCCTGATTAGCTGTCCCACTAAATGTTTCGAGGCACAGTGAACTGCACTGTTCTGTCAGGCTGCTAAATCTGAATCTCTTCCAGGGCCTTATTTTTGGGGACACATAAAACTGCTCATGTGAAGTTTACTTTAAGGATTTAGGCTCTTCACCAAGAAATGTGAAAAGGCAAATTGTCACCCTGTCCTGAGTCTGAGAACATATTTGGCATCCTATTCCCTTACTGATGAGACACAAAAACCCTTTTATTGGTTTTCAGGCTAGTGGATTCTGTGCAGAAAGCAAATGGAGAGAAGGCCATAGCAGGTGAAGGCTATGGCTGGGCAGAGGATAGAGGGTACTGTGGGATGAAGAAGAGTGGGAATATGAACAGGAGGTAATTCTGGTGGTTTTGGAGTTTTTGTGCCATGCATGAAATAAACTCCAAACCAAAATCATATGCATTTTCTCATTGATTAGAGACTTTGGAAAGAATATGACCAAGAGACATCAGTTCATTCATTGCTCTGTCTTCTGACAATGCCAAAGCTACCATCACACAAAGGTATAGATGAAAAACATCATCCTGTTATACCTTAGAGCTGAAGGCCCCTTAAAGAGTGCTTGCCTGTAATAATCATGAAACAATACTAAACCACTGACCAATAGAGGAAAGCAACTGGATAGAGGGCTACAGAGTAGAAAGAAAGTGAAGAAGGAAACAGAAGGACTATGAGAGATCCAACTTATGGTAAACATAAAACTAAAACAAAACAAAACATAGGCCAACTGTCTAAGACTCTACTTTTCAAACTGAATATTAAGAAAATAAGAGAAACTAGGACCTCTATTTGGGACAGGAAATTTTAATTCTGTACCTTCAGGTGGGCTCCAATTATCATGGCTCAATTCTAAGGCCAAGAATGTATTCCATATATGAAATTCAACTTTTAATAGCAGGGAACATAATTTACTTATTCTCTACTTCAGGAGAGATTAGAATTCGGAGGCTTACCATTCAAGATATACCAGAGGCCACAGGTATATAAGTTTGTTTTACTACACTTCTTTTCATTCCTCTTTTCCCAACAATCAATCTGCATGGCTATCAATGACTGGTAGATGAAATGTCCCTTCACTTCCCTTCTCGACCAGCATTGAGGAGAAAGCTTTTTCTTGATCATTCCTAAATTGCATGAGAAATGTCCTCATCCTACATACATCTACATGTTGTAGGCAAAGCCCTTAGAAAAGTTTGGTAGAGGCACCAGTTGTCTATAAAGCAATAATAATTTGTGGGATATGCTCTAGAAGTTTTGTGTGCATGTGAATTATCAGGCACCTCATTGAAAGCACAGATTCTTGCTTAGCCAGTGTGGCTCAGTGTGGTTGAACATCAACTTATGAACCAGGAGGTCACGGTTTGGTTTTGGGTCAGAGCACATGCCAGGTTGTGGGTTCAATCCCTGGTAGGGGGTGTACACGAAACAGCTAATCAATAATTTTCTCTTATCATTAATACTTCTACCCCTTTCTCCCTCTCCCTTGCTCTTTCTGAAATCAATTTTAAAAAGACATATTAAAAAATGTCTTTTTTAAATAGGTTCTCATTCACTAAGAATGGGATGGGCCCTGTTTTAGACTGAATTGTAGTCCTAAAAAACATATTTTCAAGTCCTAATATCTAGTACCACAGCATGTCACATTATTTGGAAATAGGGTCATTGCAAATGTAATTAGTTAAGATGAGGTCATATTGGAGTCACGTGGGGCCCTAATCCAATATGACTGATGTCCTATTGTAAGAAGATGGCTATGTAAAGACACAGAGTCATGGAGGAAGAATTCCAAGTGATGACAAAGGCAAAGACTGGAGTTTTGCAGCTACATGTCAAGGAATAAAGATTGCTAGCAAACCACTGGAAGACAGGAAGAGAGTAGGATTCTCCTACTGGTTTCAGAAGGAGCATGGCTCTGCTAATACCTTGATTTCAGACTTTAGTTTACAGAACTGTAAGAGAATACATTTCTGTTATTTTTACTCACCAAGTTTGTTGAGACAGCCCTTGAAAACTAATATAAGACCTGAGATTCTTATATTTCCACTAGAGGCCCAGTGCACAAATTCATGCATGGGTGGGGTCCCTCTGGGTGGTCTGCAGGGATTGGGCTGAAACCTGCAGTCCAACTCTGCCTGCAGGACCTACCTGCTACTCCTGCTCATCCCACCCCCACTATGCCTGCTGTGGGATTGGGCCCAATCAGTCCCAATTGGGAGAGGCTTGTGCTGCAGCAGCAGCATTCACCAGCCATGAGCCCTGCATCTGGCACCCTCCCAGGGGAGTAGCCTGTGGGATTGGGCTGAAACTGACTCTCCAACATCCCTCAAGGGATCCTGGATTGCGAGAGGGCACAGGCTGAGGAACCCCACCGGTGCACAACTGGGCCAGGGAGGGAGTGCAGGACATCTCTAAGGCATGGCCAGCCCATCTCGCTTAGTCTTGATCAATCGGCCAGATCCCAGCAGCAAGCTAACTTACCGGTTGGAGCATCTGCCCCCTGGTGGTCAGTGCACATCATGGCGAGTGGTTGAGCAGCCTTAGCATATCATTAGCATATTATACTTCGATTGGTTGTTCGATTGTCCTGCCATTCGGTCTATTTGCATACTACCCCTTTTATTATATAGGATTAAAGTGCTGCTTTTGCTTCTGGTTTATAAACCACACTTTGAACATCCAGGTGACCACAATGGAATGTATTATTTTGTTTACTATCACTGTCACTTAGTGCAATGCCTGATATGTATGTATGTATGTTTATATAATTCCTGATTCCCAAAGATTTTTTGGTTAACTAGCTTAAAATGTTTCCCCTTCTCTATCAATCTCCATAGAATCTTTTCTTAAAGCTATATGCTCAGTCCAGGAGGAAGGCTTTCTTAGATAAGTACAATCCCAGGTACACAGATAACCACATTGCCCTCCTAAAGATTCTAAATAACAAAGTTTATAATATCTTTACACTTCTTGTCTCATCTATATAATTTCTCATTTAATGTTCAGACATTGAATCCAGTCTTGTATCTATTCCTGATGGCTAAAATAGGGCTTTTCTCTCCAAAATATGAAGTGTTAGGCTTTTGGAAAGAACACATGCTAATAATTACTCCAAGCTGTTTAGAGATAATGGACAACAGAAAAGTTATTATCTTCAATGTCATCGTATGTCTTTGATATGATAATCATTGCATTCAAGATATCAGAAATGATGGATGGCTTTTGATTTAGAGTGTATCATGATGCAAATTACCTGGCTCTTTCCCACTCCTGCTTAGAAGGAGAAGAGCTCCTGACAGTGGGCACTCCTAGCTCCAGGGCCTTGGGTCACTGGACAGCAAAATCTGTGACAAAACTCAAAGGGAAACACTTTCTTCTCTAAAGATCCAAGGCTACTTTACTTTTTCCTTTTACGGACATACTTCACCTAGAACCACCTCACCTCACGCATAATCTTAATTTGCAGCCATTGCTGTAACATACACTATTTATAACTGAAGTCATTCTACTCTGTTAACTTTCTGGCTAACAACAGTTGACATAAGTAACACATTGCTCTCGTAGACTCACTGAGTTCCTTCCATAAACATAAAATGACTATTCCAGGAAATGTTAGAAAGAGAGGAAGATGAAAGAGCACTCTCTATACATACATATTTTTAAATTGCTACAAGATTCTGTTAAGGCTTATGGTGTATAACCCAGCACATTTCCCCTATAATTAGTCTCTACCATCCTTCTTACTCTCACAGCACATCCATCATGGAAACTCAGCACACATTATAGTCTATCCCTCAGTCATCCATGTGAATGAATAACAATGATCCAAAATATTTACTCACCATCACCCATGAAAAGTGAGCCAGCCCTTTCACCCATCCTGACTGGTATCAAGGAGATGTGTTCCTGGAGGTTCTCTCATACGGATGAATCACCTTCAGATATGAATGCCACAAACACACTGTAGGTAATTTGCCCAGAACCACTCAGGTGTCTGACTACTAGACCTATATCCTTCCCCTTGAAATGCATCTCATTCCAGCAAGGATGCACATGTTGCAACAAGGCAATGGCCTCTAAAATGTGAAAAGCAAAATTACTTTGAGTTTTAAGCTAGCAGAGTAAAAGCCTTTTCACTTCCTTTTCTTCTTTAAAATAATCTATACAAGTGATAAGGATGAGGCTCAGAAACACAAAATCTATCTTTAGTGATCTCCTAGACTTCTGTAGTCTCAAAACAGAAAATGGGAAGGAAGAAGTAGTTGTAGTATGTTTCATGCAGAGTGATAAAAGGACAAACCTAATTTTGTGTAGAGGAAGGCAGAACCTTGGACATGTGCAAATTAAGGGTTATCATGTGCTTGGAAAAAGGTAAGTGTGAGGTGATGGCTAAATATAAGGGGGGGTATTTAAAAGTTACACTATGGCACACCCTGGCCAGTGCAGCTCAGTTAATAGAGCATCATCCCATGCACTGAGAGTCCCAGGTTTGATTCCCAGTCAAGGCACATATCAAGTTCCAGGTTTGATCTCCAGTTAGGATGCTTACAGAGGCAAACAATCTCCGTCAACATTTCTGTCTCCCGCTCACTCTATCCCTTCTTCTCTCTCTAAAATCAATAAAAAACATATCCTCAGGGTGAGGATTAATTAAAACACACACACAAAGTTAGTGTATGGTGCAATTAGGTGCCAGATGTAAAATCCCAGCTATCATGATCAGAAAGTATAGTTTCTAAAGAAAATCAACCACAGAGACTCATGGACATCAGGCACACTTGGATAGGGTTGATGTCTTGTGCGAGAATAGGATGATTATCAAAATTCCATATCCTTTCTAAGCTTCCCTCAGAATGCGAGCAGTAAGGCTGTACCCACTCCCAGCTCCAGTCAGGGGCCTAGAGAAGTTCTGGATTGGCTAAGAGCTAAGAGCTTATCATTTGGTGGGGAGGGAGGAGGCAAAAGGAGTGGTAAATGAAACAGCTGGTCTGTAACAGTTTGTCCCTGAAATCCATCACCGGGCAAAACTTGTCCAATTACATTGAGCTTCCATCCAGGATCATCACATCCCAATCTTATACATAAAACAGCAGCCAAGCATCACCAACTCTTTGAAGAAATCTTCTAACTAAAATTCGGAGGCCAATATTTATAAATGGAACTTAGAAAAAGAAACAGAAAATAGTAAACAAAAGAAAATATAAAGAAACTATAATATTTAAATTCAGAAAATTTGCATTCTTTTTTTAAAAAAGTTAAGTGAGGTTTTATAAATTAAGATATAATTCTGAAATACAAAAATCCTTGTCTATCCAAACAGAATTCCGTAGTAACTATATAAAACTGTAGAAGCAATAGATAGTAAATACCAGAGAAACAGGTAAGAGAATTGAAAACTGGTACCTCTGGTGAGTCAAGGTGGGAGTGCGATGGGGGCAATAGAGAACTTTTATTTTTACTTTTAAAAACTGTGAAATGTCATGTAAAATAATAGTATATGTACATTTATGCATAATTTAACTGGTATAAAAAATAAAGCATATACTCACCTCCCCCCTTAAGAAGGTGAGAACTACTAATATATGCTTTAAGACTACCTTCCTCCATAGTTTTTCTTCAAAGGAACCATTCTTCTGAATTTTGTGTTCATTATTCTTTTGTTGTTGTTGTTTATAATAGTTTGGCTATAAATATATGATTCCATAAACTTACTTGGCTTTTAATGTTTTTTGAACTTCAGATGAATGATCTCATTCTTTTGTGACTTTTTTTTAAATGAACATCAGGTTTATGAATCATCAATGTAGATGCACATGGCTGTAGTTCATTATTTTTCAAAGCTATATAGTATTCTATTATGTGGCTTTACTTCAGTCCATTTATCCACTCAAATGACAATGGACAGATTTTTGCTATTATAAACAAGGCTTTTTACAAGAATTCTCATGGGTCTTTGGTACAAATGTGCAAAAGTGTGAACAGATGGTATATACATGTTAACATGAGGTTGTTACAACCAAACGATTTTCCAAGTATATGGAATTTGACCTTTCCATTAATATTAATAGGAGTTCCTACTGCTTGACCACCCTCTCAACATTTCAGTCACACTTTTTAATTTTTGCCATATTGGTGGGTCTAAAGTGGTATTTCTGTGTTTCCTAGTTGCTAACTTATCTTTTCATGTTTATTCATCATTCATTCCATGACGAACCTGGTCATATCATTTGCCCATCTTTCTCTTATTGATTGATATGAATGATACCTGCATTTTGGATAGAAATTCTTCTTCAGTTATTTATGTTACAGATGTCTTTTCTAAGCTTATGGCTTATCTTTCCATACTCTTTGTATTGTTATCTTTTGATAACAAGAATTTGTTTTTATTTCAATGTAATTTTATTTTATTGTTTAAAGTATTAAAAATAGTAGAACATATGTCTCCTTTTTTTCCCCATTGACCTTCCTCCGGCCTCCCCTACCCCTCAGCACATGCCCTCACTTTCAACCCCCCAATGTCTTGCGTCCATTGGTGATGCTTATATGCATGCATACTAGTCCTTTGGTTGATCTCTTACCTCTTCCCCCTCAACCTCTGCAACCTTCTCCAGCCTTCCCACTGTAGTTTGACAGTCTGTTCGATGCTTCTCTGCCTCTGTATCTATTTTTGTTCATCAGTTTATAATGTTCTTTATTATTCATAAATAAGTGAGATCTTATGGTATTTTTCTTTCACTGACTGGCTTATTTCATTTAGCATAATGCTCTCCATTTCCATTGTGATCTGAGAAGATGCTTGGTATGATTTCAATCCTCTTGAATTTGAAGAGACTTTGCCTGTGCCCTAATATGTGATCTATGTCTGAAAATGTCCCATGTACACTTGAGAAGAATGTAAATTCTGTAGTTTTGGGGTGAAATATTATGGAGATGTTGATTAAGTCCATCTGATCTAGTGAGTCATTTAGGATTGAAGTTTCTTTACTAATTTTTTGCCTAGAAGGAGTGGTAAATGAAACAGCTGATGTTAATGGGGTATTAAAGTCTCCTACTATGATTGTGTTGCTGTCAATCTTTTCTCTGATATCTTCCAGAAATTTTTTTATGTATTTGGGTGCTCCTGCATTGGGCGCATAAATGTTTACCAGAATTATATCCTCTTATTGTATTGATCCCTTTAGAATTGTGAAGTGCCCTTCCTTGTCTCTTGTTATGGTCTTCACTTTTGAGTTCTATTTTGTCAGATACAAGTATTATGACTCCTGCTTTTTTTTTTTTCATTTCCATTTGCCTGATAGATATTTTTCCATCCTTTCACTTTTAGACTGTGTGAATCCCTTGTTCTGAGGTGGGTCTCCTGTAGACAGCATATATATGGGTCATGTTTTCTTATCCATTCAGCCACTCAATGTTTTTTGATTGGAGCATTTAATCTATTTACATTTAATGTTTTATTGATAGGTACTTGTTTATAGTCATTTTTGTACTTTATGCTTGTGTTCCTACCTCCTTTTCTATTTCTTCTTTTTACAGCATTCCTTTTAGCATTTCTTGCATCAATGGCTTGGTAGTGATAAACTCCTTAGCCTTTTTTTTTTTTTTTTTTGTCTGTGAAGCTCCTGATTTCCCCTTCAATTTTGATTGATAGTCTTGCTGGATAGAGTATACTTTGCTTTGCATCACTTTGTATATTTCATTCCATTCCCTTTTAGCTTGATGTTTCTGTTGAGAAATCATTTTATAATATGATGGGGATCTTTTGTAGGTAACTCTCTGTCTCTCTCTTGAAGCCTTTAAGAATCTCTTTTTGTCATTAACATTTGCCACTGTAATTATGTCTTGGTATGGATCTTTTGGGATTCATCTTGCTTGGCACTTCCTGTACTTGTGTAACTTTTTTCTTCCCCATATCAGGGAAGTTTTCTGTCATTATTTCTTCAGACAGATTCTCTAAACCTTGCTGCTCTTCTTGTCCTTCTGCCACCCCTATTATATGTACATTACTTTGTTTTGTGTTGTCCCAAAGCTCCCTTTGGCTCTTCTCCTGCTTTTTATTTTTTTCCTCCAGTTGTTGTTCAGATTGAGCTTGTTTTTCTACCTTGTCTTCTAACTCACTAATTCGGTCTTCTGCTTCTTCTGGTCTACTGTTGAAACCTTCCATGCCATTTTTGATTGTAACTATATCACTTTTGATTTCTTCCTGATTTTTGCATAGGTTGTTGATTTTCTTGTCCATCTAGTTTATGAACTATATGATCATTATTCTGAATTCTTTTTCTGTCATGTTGCATGCATCAGTTTCATTTACTTTCTTTCTTGGTGATTCCTCTTTTTCTGTCCTCTGGGAATTGTTTCATTGTCTCCCCATTCTAACTATCACCAGAAAGTCCAGTCACTGAGTTGTGGGGGCCTGGGCTGTGTGCATTGGGAGCTTTGTGCCACCTAAGTGTCACTGAAGAGTTCTGACACCAAGACGTGTGGCTGCCATGGGTCTGTGGGTCCTGCTTGCTCAGGATCAGTCACTGGTGATCAGTGTGGCCTTATGCATACATCTAGAATCAGGTACCCCACCTGCGCCTTGCTGAAAAAAAGGACCCCTCTGTTGTGTACCAAAAATCAGATTCCCCTAGCATGCACCAGGAGTCAGTGTCCCCCTGTGCCTGAGCTGAGACTTGAGTATTGGAGTCTCTGTCACTTGGTGTGGCCTTGCACTGAGAATCGGGTCCCTGTGTGTGCATATGCCGAGTAGTGGAGTCATTGACTCTTAGTGTGTGTGTACTTGGAATCAGGGATCCCATACGTGGATGATGAAAAAGAGAGCCAAGCCATTGGTGCTCAGTGCTGCCTCTCATGTGAATGAGGGGCCCTTGTCTGCTTGGGAGACCAGGTTGCACCATGGCCCTATGACAGCAGGAGGTCCACTCTTGCACTGTGGAGACAGACTTCTGTGTGCCTTCATAGAAATCCATGGCTGGGGTGCCTGGAATTTTGGTGTCCCTGGGTCTGCAGCTGCGGTTGCAGGTCTTTTACCTTAGTGGCTATTGGGTCCTGGTTTGCGTCTGAGACTGGATTGGGTAGAGGTGAAGCTAGGATCCTAATCTTAAGCAGTTGTTCTTTAAGATGGTGTGGTTTCTGTGCCAATGATGTCCTCCCCAGAGTGTTTGCCATGGCAGCAGGGTTTTGCTGTCAGTTTTGCTGCCAGACTGCCCAGTTTGGAAGCCCCCTGGAAGACCTGCAGGATCTCTCTGTCCCTATCTCTCTCACACACACACCACACACGTCCATACACTCCTCTATTGCTCCTTCACTCTCTCACACATTCTCCCTCCCTACCTTATTGCCAGTCGCCATCTTTCCTTTCCTCTACATTTTTATTTTAATGTACATATTTGTTATTTTATTTATGGTTTATTTTTTATTTATATTATTTAAAAAAACTATTAATTTTCCCCTTCCTCATGCATGTGTTGATACTAATAGAATTAATTTTTGTTCATGACCACATATATTGATTTTTAAAATATGTTTTAATAGTCAATTTTATCTACTGATCTGAGATAGCACACTTGTCATATATTAGTTTCCATATGGGAATAGATCTGCTTTGAACCCTCAATTCCTTTGTTTTGTTGTTGGTAATCTTCACCCAAGATTTTTCCATTAATTTTTAGAGAGAGTGGAAGGGTGAGGGAGAGACAGAAAGAAACATCAATGTGGGAGAGAAGCATGATTGCTTGCCTCCCGCATGCACTATGGCAGGGGATGAGGATTGAACTTGCAATGAAGGTATGCACCCTTGACTAGAATTGAACCAGAGCCTTCTCAGTCAGAGGGTTGATGCTTTAACCACTGAGCAAAACTGAGTAGGGCCCCTCAATGCTTTCCATTGACTTTTGTTTTCTGTGCCAATATGGTAATATAGTATTACCATACTATAGCTTCCTTACTACCTATTAATTAATTTTTATTGATAAGTGGTAGAGTAAGTATCTTATATGATTTTTCTCTTTTAGGGTTTTTATTTTTCTTTTGTCTTTTTTTTAAAAAAAATACATTCTATTGATTTTTTTTTACAGAGCGGGAGAGGGATAGAGAGTTAGAAACATCAATGAGAGAGAAACATCAATTAGCTGCCTTATGCACACTTCCTACTGGAGATATGCCCGCAACCAAGGTACATGCTCTTGACCGGAATTGAACCTCGGACCCTTGAGTCCGCAGATCAATGCTCTATCCACTGAGCCAAACCAGTTAGGGCAAGAGTTTTTATTTTTCCAAATTTACTATTACCTTGCTTTTAGAAAATATAGCTTTGCCACAAATATATGTTTCCCTTAAATTCTCTGATTTGCATGTTTTTAACTTCAGACCAATGGGATCATTCTTTTATGAAGATATTGTTTATGAAACATTACGTTTATAATTTTTTTGTAAAGTTATTTAATATAAATATGATTTCAGAGAGGGAGAGAGAAGGAGAGAGAGATAGAGACATCAATGATGAGAGAGAATCTTTAATCAGCTGTTTCCTGCATTCCCCATACTGGGGATGAAGCCTGCAACCTGGCACATACCCTGACTGGAAAATGAACTGTGACCTCCTGGTTCATAGGTTGATTCTCAACCATTAAGCCAGCATTGCTGTAAGGTTATTTTTGAAACTTTGCTCTTCCATACATATTTTTCAGAATAAGTTTGTCAAATTTCAAATAATCCTATGTAGATTTTGATGGAATTACTTTAAAACTAGAAATCAATTTGGGTTAACTGACATCTTTAGAATAGTGGTCTTCCTATTCATAAAAAGAATATTTCTCTTCTTCTATTTAGGTCTGTTCTAATGCTTTAAATACATTTTTAAACATTTCTGGGTTCAGTCTGTTAATATTCTGTTTATGATCTTTACATCTATATGAGAGAAACTACCCTTTATTTCTCTTTTACTTCCTGTCCTTGACTGGTAGTGATATCAAAACTATATACTAGCTTTGAATGTCATATCATTTTCTACTCTGTCAAGTATTTTGTGTAAGAAATATTTGGTGTAATAAAACCTAAGTCTGGTACTCTGTGGGAAGATTTTAAACTACTGATCCAATTTCCTTAATATTTATATGACACGCAGGTGTTCTATTTCTTCTTGAATCTGTTTAATTTGTCTTTTTCTAGGAAGTAATTTCATTTATTTGCAAAATTTTTCTCATATAAGTGTCATACATTTATATTGCATCCATGGTCATGTTCATATTTACATTCTCATTCTCATTATACTAGAGGCCCGGTGCACGAATGTGCATATTAGCCTTTTATTATGTAGGATTTTTGTTTTGTTCAACATCACTGAAAGTTTGTAAGTATTATTTTTCAAAGAACTATTTTTTGCTTTATTAATCATCTCTACTGTATTTAACTTTTTAAAATATTTCATTCCCATATTTTAAGATATATTCGGCTTGAACCATATAAAATTATAAATATTTGCTCACATTGGGCCTACAAAAATGACTTTTCTTGTTGTGCAACCTAATATTTCTGTTTGTTTTTCTTTTTCTAGTTATTAATTTTGTAACTTAATTTATTTTTGACCTTTTTCTTTTCTAATATAATCACTTTTGACCATACATTTTAGCTATAAACTAGGAGTCTTAATAACCAGTATTTTTTTAGTATTTCTAAGTGTTTTTAGAATCTCATCACAATTTCTTTCTTGATCCATAAGTTATTTACAGGTGAAAGTGTAGATTTTAAGAGGCAAGGAGGTTTTTGTGATGGACATATTTACATTTTATTTATGTCATTAATATAGGATTACTAAATTAATTTCATTTTAATCAGAGGATGTGATCTGTATAAAAAAACTGCTTAAAATTTGCTGAGATTTGTAGAACTTTTGTTTTTTTTTAAAGATTTTAATACTACTTGATTTTAAAAATATATCCATGTATTATGTTGGCAAAAATTAGTAAAGTATAATAGTTAATTGGGCCTATTTTGTTGTTAATATAGAAACCATCCTAAAATATCACAGTTTAAGAGTTTCATCATCATCTAAATCTTCCATTCTAAACATGTTGTATTTATTTACTTATAGCTTGTCACATTTTAAAAGGACCTAGGAGGCCACCTTAGATATGTTGTCTGCTAACAGATGAACATGTAAAACTGTACCATACAGATTACCATGAAAGCAAAAAAAAAAAAAAAAAAATTCCAGAAAATGAAAACAAATCTATATATATATAAAAAGCCAATATGCCAAAACCAGTTTGGCTCAGTGGATAGAGTGTCGGCCTGTGGACTGAAAGGTCCCAGGTTCGATTCTGGTCAAGGGCATGTGCCTTGGTTGCAGGCACATCCCCAGTAGGGGGTGTGCAGGAGGCAGCTGATCGATGTCTCTCTCTCATCGATGTTTCTAACTCTCTATCCCTCTCCCTTCCTCTCTGTAAAAAATCAATAAAATATATTTTTAAAAATGTTTTAAAAAATAAAATAAAATAAAAAGCCAATATGCTAAGTGTCCTACTGTCTGAGACACTCACTGACCTTGCTATGAAGCTATGACTTCACTGTTGCTATGACACTCACTGACCACCAGGGGCCAGACACTCAATGCAGGATCTACCTAGCTGCATTGACTTAGCAGTGCGATTCTTGGGTGATAAACTCGGAACCAGAGAAGAGGGAGCCTGATTTCTTGAGGGGCCATGTGATTCCAAATTCGGCCATGGGTTATGTTGTTGTTGGGGCACTGTCGGCCTGGATTTAGTTTACTGCACACTTGCATTTGCATTCTACACCCTGTACGACAGCAACTTTGCAGAGTGTCCTCTCATCCAGGGTGTACTGGTTAATTATGCGTATTTTGTAATCAAAGAAAACACGGTAATTTCAAGAGAAACATCAAAAGCGTTTTATTCAAAATAATGTCCATCAATAGCTACATATTTCTTCCATCTTTCAGGTAATCTGTGGATATTGTCCCGATAGAACTTTTCTTGTTTTGAGGCAAACCATTCAGAGACCCAATTTTCCACTTCTTTGTATGTTTTGAACTGCTGCACAGAAAGTGCGTGTGCCATTGATCAGAACAAGTGGTAATCTGAAGGAGTAAAGTCTGGTATACAAGGCAGGTGGGTTAATACTTCCCAAGCAAAATCTTTTAACGTGTTGTTAATTGGTTTTGAAGTGTGTAATGGTGCATTATCATGAGGCTAAATTACTTTTCTATGTTTTCTGGCACATTCTGGCCATTTTATGATCAAAGCTTGGTTCAAATTGTTATTTGTTGTTGGTAGCAATCAGTATTAATGGTTTCACCTGGTTTTAGAAGCTCATAGTACACCACACCTTCCTGATCCCACCACAAGCAGAGCATTGTCTTCTTCCTGAAGTGATTTGGCCTTGCAGTTGATGATGATTGACCTGGATCAACACATGATTCTGTGCATTTGGGATTTTCAAAATAAATCCACTTTTCATTGCCAGTCACAATTTGATGCAAAAAAGACTTTCTTTCATGTCGTTGAAGCAACATTTTACTGATGACTTTTTGGATTTTCATTTATTTTTCATTCTGTTGATGTGGCACCCATTTTCCTACCTTTAAAATGTTTCCCATTGCTTGTAAATGATTCAAAATTGTTTGCTGAGAAACATTTAATGTTTCCGCAAGTTGTTTTTGAGTTTGATGCGCATCTTCATCCAATAATGCTTGTAATAGTTGGTCTTCAAACTTTTTCGGTTGACCTAGATGTTCTTTGTCTTTCACATTGAAATCATCACTTTTAAAGCTTTTAAATCAGCATTCCCAGTGTCTTGAGATGGAGCATGTTCATTAAAGGCTTCCTGAAGTATACAATAACTTTTAGCAGCATTTTTTCTTCAAAATAAATGAATTAAAATTTCCTACAAATGCTCTTTTTTTTTTGCCATGAAATTCGACATTTTTTAAGTGTAAAAATATCTATGATGTTAACACCTTCAGGAAATTTGACATATGAAGTTTTGAAGCTTGTTGTCAAAACAAAATAGCATATATATGAAATCACATATATATCAACATATGTGTAATTCCATTTACTGAAAAATATATGCATTATTTAAAAAAATATTTTATTGATTTCTTACAGAGAAGAAGGGAGAAGGATAGAGAGCTGGAAACATCGATGAGAGAGTGACATCGATCAGCCACCTCCTGCACGCCCCCTACTGGGTATGTGCCTGAAATCAAGGTATACGCCCTTGACCGGAATTGAACCTGGGACCCTTCAGTCCGCAGGCCAATGCTCTATCCATTGAGCCAAACCGGTTTCGGCAAAATATGCATTATTAACCAGGATACCTGGTATTCCAGGACCCCTTGGGGAATGTTGGAGAGCTGGTTTCAGCCCGAACCTCACAGGCCAGGATAAGGGACCCCACCTGCCGGAGGGACTCTGCTCACTACACAGACAGTATGTGTATGTGGGGAGCGGGGGAGAGGGAAGGTGGAACCACAGAAGGTTGGCTCTAGAGAAAGTCATGCCCATCTTGCCCAGTCTTGCCCTGCTGGCCACCTTCTAATTAATTTCCTTTCAATGTGCATGAACCTGTGCACTGGGTCATTAGTTTTACTATAATTTTGCTCTATTGCATCGTTTTCTTTGATACACCTTGAAGACTGTCATCACTGAGCATGGAGCTTAAATTAATTTGCTTTAATTATACAGTGTGTATGAGTAACACAGAGAGAAATGATAGGATAAAACAAATATCATGTAGCTCTCTGGGGTCGAGAAACCATTTCTGAATGAGAAATGAGACTTCTTATTGGAACCTAACCTTCTGTTTTCCTTTCAGGGTCACATGCGAATTTTTCTTCAGTATTATTCCTTCATACTCCTGATTGTAATGATGACGATGATGGTGATGGTATGGTGGCAGCAGCAAACATTTCTGTATCAGGCACAAAGCTAAACACTTTACATAGATCTTTTTAATCTTCATAATCATTTTTGGAAGTTGGCATTATTATTCTCACTTTGTAGATGATGGAACTGTACAAAGGAGTCTTAGAGAGATGAAGGGACTTGCCTATGGATAAAGTGATGACTTAGCAAGAAAAAGACCTGTGTGGTTTCCAGAAATTGCTGTTGAACCACATTACCACCTTTTATACTTAGAACAGTGTGACTCTCAGTGCATGGGAGCATTGAATGAAGCAACCTATATATATATAAAAGCCTAAGCAACTGAACGAACAACCAAATGACCAATCAACCAGTCACTATGATTGCACTGACCATCAAGGGGCAGATGCTTAATGCAGGAGCTGTCTCCTAGTGGTCAGTGCACTTCCACAGCCAACCTCCTGCAGTCCAGCCCCTCCCCCCAGCCAACCACCAGCAGCCCTGATGGGCCCTGATCGCTGGCCAGGCCGAGGGATCCCAACTGTGCCCAAATTTGTGCACCAGGCCTTTTGGAGCATTATAATTTGCTAGTTATTAATAATAGGAAAGGAGCAAAAAAAGAGGCCAGACATTAAAAGCATGACCATCAGGTCAGCTTCACCAGACAACTGTGATTTTGCACTCCTTAAGAAACCATTCCCTGCAAATCATTGGGGGAATCACTGGGGAAAGAATTGCCCAACAAAAGGGGAGATAGACACATGCTCAGTGAAGTAGGGGAGACATAGGGAAGGTACCTGTTAGTCTAAGCTGGAAACAGATAATTGGCTAGAAGGGATGGGGCCACTACAAGTACCAAAATCTTAGAAGGTTAAATTAAAATCCCCAAAGGAGTTCGTTCTCTTACTCTCTTGTTCTCCTGGCTGTGTTCCTGCTCATGTTCCCTCCACAGCCATGTGGCCAGAAGCTGCATAGCCCACAGCCATGTGGACCCCACATGCAATGGACTGATGGACTGCAGCTGAGAATATAAGCTAAGTTAGCCTGATGCTGGATTGGGACTGTGCAAATATGGAACAGAAACTTTGGACAAAGGCTTTAATCTAGCTCCGCTAAGGACACAACTATACTTCTTTCATGGCAGGACAGGGGTAGAAGGGACCTTGGAAACTCAGAGGTTTAATTCCATGCAAATAAATGCCACTCATTCTCTAATGCAAGTCTCAGAAAATTCCTTTTCTTGTGATATCGCAAGAGGCCCACCTCCCCCACAACAGGTAGGACACAAAGAGCTCCCCACTGATAACAGAAGCAGCTGGTCAGAGACCTGAAGCTTAGGCCTCTACTACAGCCCCGTCACTGGCTTCCTGGTGGCTCTGAGGGAAACACCACAATGGTAGGTGATAGGCATGAACTCCCTATGCTAGTCTGAGTCCTATTTTCTCTGTCAGCCTCCATGGCTCATCCCTTTCTTTGGTGGCAACTGAAGGGCTGTGTCCTACAGGGCTGAATTGTTCAGATATCTCCACACCCGGGAGGAATATATGTAATGCACAACAAAAGCATCACACAGCCCAGTTTCTCCGATGTCTTACTAAATCATTTCCAACATCATATGCTTTAGGCCTTTTGCTGCTACATTGTGAATCACATTCTTTAATCAACACTCGCAATGTCTCAGTTTTTCCATTAGTAAGATGATTGTAGTACAAAGTGAACTATTTATAATGAGGCCCAGCTCAAGCAATGAGGCTTGCAGTTGGCTTCATCTTAAATAAATCTTTCTTTGTTAATTAATGTACCTTATCCTAATGTTATAAGTAACATTTATGTTCCTGAATTGAACAGGGAGGAAGAGAACCACACCCAGAGTGGAGGATCCAAAAATCCTCAGCATCAATATGAATGCCATAACCATTTGAAAAACAAAGTTTAAAAGTTTTTGTACTTGTTGTAAATTAAGGAAGTTGTACAAGAGAGTCTACAAGAGAGTAAAAGGTGATGTGATAATTAGGTCATGAATTAACCCCCTGGTACTTGCAGCTTTATACTATTTTTAAAGACCCTTCTCACCTCCTAGGGTATTTTGCACATGCAAAATGCCTAATGTGACTAATAACATACCTAGCATAAAAGTTAATTAATGAAAATGAAAACACTAAAACTCAGGTTCTTAGTAACCAGGGCCTGGAGCCAGATCCCAATTAAACCACTCTTCTGGTGAAGGAAGGGATCAAAATGCCCAATAGGTTCCATCTGGCTGCTCTCTGTGGGTCAATCTAGAGCCTCATGGCCTCTTCAAACTAGTCTTTCCAAGCTTTCTTTCTATTGCAACGAGGTGCTCAGGGCAGCCCCCCTCGCCCTTTATGGGGGAACTCTCAGCCTCTCCCACTCACGTGTAGGGGCTTGGCAGCTAAGGAATCCAGCTGGAAGCAAGCAGGATTCACTAACTCTTCCCTGCCCAATCCCTTTTGTCATTCATTCCAATGGAGGGGCCCCTAACCCTCCAATCCCATTTGTACCCCACTGAGGAGATCTGATAATGGTGCTGGCAGAGGCTGTGGCTTTTCATAACTTCTGGCAGGGACCTCACTGACCCATAACATGGCTGCACACATGATTTCTTCTCATACTGTCTTTGTAAATTGACCATGGCTAACCTTGCTGCCCTAATCAGATCAATCAGAATAACATTTCTTTAGCTGCTGCGTGCCGGTGCTGGCAGCCTCCTGGGCTGAGGCGTGACTCAGAGTCAGGCTCAGATACTGAAGGAGGATTTTGGAGTTTCCACTGGTCTCAGGTTTCCTTTGCTTTTATCACAGTTGGTGAGCTTTGTAAGGCCCGTGTTTACAGCCATGCAAATTAGCCTCAGCTGGAGAGAAATCAGGCCAGGCCCACATGATTTAAGCTCTGGCCAAAAGATATGTTATCAAAAATTGAAAGTGTGGCCATAGTATTGGAGCCAAGCCAGACTGTCCTAAGAAGCGGAGCCTGTGATGGCTTTGTCTGATGTAGCCTGAACTCCTGGCTTGGCCTCAGGACCCTGGAAACTGAGAGATGGAGGGGAAAATGGAAAAGGACCGCGCAAGCCAGGTGGGGGGCCAGCCAGCTCAACCAAGGGCTGCCGCTGTCCAGTGCATTCTTTGTTAAGTAGAGACAAGTGTGTAAAGAGGGAAATGTTGCATCTTTGAGAGAAGAAACACCATGGTTGAGAGGCTGGTTTGCAGTAAATCCCGTTATTCACTAACAAAGCAAAGTCCAAATTCACGGTTTTATTCTACTCATACACTCAGCTTTAAAATGTATGTGTGAAGGTCTCCACATACAGAGATGATCTTGTATGTTGCATCCAGAAAGAATCTTTCAAAAGATCCATCTCAAACACCAGGACAGTTATGGAAACTATGGCCGGACAGTCTACATGACTGGACACACAACAATGGCTAACTACTGGGTACCTTCCCGACAAGATCTCCGGCACCTTTCCCCTGTAGCTTCCTCAACATGTTTCCAGTACCCCAGCACACACACACAAGCCTGGTTGACTTTGAAATAATTCTCCAATACATGTATGTCTCAAGACTGGGGAGTTAAAATGCTAACACTTATTCCTGAGCTCCCTCGCAGATACTCAGGGCCCATACCACATGGTGCCTGTGGTGTCAGGCAGTCTCGTCTATGGGACTGTGCCTGGAGCTGAGTGCTGAGATGTGGGATCACATGTGAATGCCTTGCCCATCTGCCCTCCAATAAGTTAAACAAAAGCTGGTGGGTCTTAAGTGTCCCCATTTGCAAGTGGAAATAATGACTGGATTGTTGGGATTCATCTAATTAAAGTTCTCATCTTTTGATAGATAAGCCATCTGAGAACAGAAAATTGAGGGGACTTGCCCAAGATTCAATGATTGTTTAAGGGCAGAGCCAGAAGTGGAAAACAGGTCTGCTGATACCAAGCCAGTGCACTTCTGTCCCTGAACAGAGACCAGAGAACAAAATTCAGACTCTCCATGAGAATGTAAAGTCAGGACTGGTAGCTACATTCACACCAAAAGCCCATGTGTCAGGTAACTAAGAGCACAGGCTCTGAGGTTGTTGCCGGATTCACTGCTTATCACTTAAGAGCTGTGTGATGTTGGGTAAGTTACATAACCCCTCTTGGCTCCAACTTCCTCCTTCACCTACAAAATGGGAATAATAATAGAACCTACCTTACTGGGTTCTTGTGATGATTAAATAAATTAATACATGCTAAGCACTTACCCAAAACCCACTTACTTAGCACTAACTATTATTATTATTACTATTGAAATCTTCATTTGAAAGACACTAAATAAATGCAAGGTGATTAAGACTTCTCTCTGTCCATGTCATGTATGTACCCATGAGAACATGTGCATGGGCAGAGGCTGTGTATATTGGAGATGTGTGCACTTCCAAAGCATGCGTTCAGTGGAGAAAGCATCACTGTGGCTCAGATTTGTGACTTAGACACACATATAAGATCTTTGCCTATTCTTTTATCTTCTCACATACTGCTGAGCTTAGATTGGAGGCCAGAGCAGTCACTGCTGGGACCAAGGTGCCAGCATCAGCACTTGCCCTCAAACCACTACCCAGCACTAGCCTTGGAAAGGAGCCTGTGTTAACCAGAAATGAACGTGATCCAGGAAAATACAGGCAAGACTTCAAAATATTCCTCACTAAATGGGAAGGATAAATACTTTTTCAAAATACAAATATTTATAATAGTTCTCTCACAGACTATCTTGTAATATCCAATCATTCATTTTTGTTTTCCTATTAGATAATTCCAAATCCATACTGAAATAAATTTTCACTCCCCTTAGATAATGAAGATTTAAAAAGCATATGTGTGTGTGTGTGTGTGTGTGTGTGTGTGTGTGTGTAGGTGATTCCAGAATTAGACCCAAAGGGGCTAAGTTTAAAACTTCATAAATTTTTATACTGCAATCATTCATTCTAAACACTGGAACTATGTCTACTAATGATTTCTGTTCTACTAATACCTACAAGCCTTTCTAATATGCATTTGGCTCCCAATACTGTCTGTGGATAATTTGCTGTGAAATTTGGCCCCATGGTCCACAATAAAGTGATTTAACGAGACTAAAAAGGATGCAGAGGGGCAGTTACTCTCTGGTAGGTTCCTCTTCTCAGTGCTCTGGGAAAGAAGCTAAATTAGCTTGTATCTCAGCATTCTAAAGTGCCCTCTGGTGGTTTGGGGTAGGTAATGAGCATCCTAATGACACTGCAGCTGGTTTGAGGTGCAAGTCCAGATTAAGTTACTGTTTAACAGCCAACAGGAGAAACATAGCTGAACTCCAAGAATAATATTCAGAGTCTACCTTCTGAAAGAATCATTGATATCCACACTTGACAAGTTCTAACCACCTTTCCTCCACCCCACCCCCAATAAGTAAACAAAGTAAAAGTACAACTTAACTTCTTGGGCCATCTTATTTCCAAATAAAATTTACAAGGCAGAATTTTTGTAAACTAGTGCCTGTCAGCTTCTGTTTGCTTTTAATAGATTTAGCCAGTGCGGGGCCTTTAAGCTGAAAAACAGGACAGCCCCAATCGTCTCAGGTGTCACTCAAGAAATCTGGACATAGCACTAATGACCTCCAGGTCATATATTGGTGCAATAATCAACACACACGGAAGTTATTTCACTCATTTCTATAGATGATAACCCCTAACTCCACTGCTCATTTTTTCAACACATGAGAAATATAAAGAGGGTTGCAAACTCACCCCCATTCCTGGAGGGGGAAATAATGCACATACCTTACCCAGGCAGCTGGAGAAATTATTTTTGTACACAAAAGCTGAAATTATATAAACTTGGAAGGCAACAGGTTATGAAACCCTATAAATTTATGTTCAGGCTTCCAAACAACGTTCTCCATCCACCCTTCTCTCCCCACTCAACTGAGACACCAAGTCTGGGATTTGAGAATTACAGCTAAGATCCTCGCCAAAGTGACCAAATTACAACTGATGGCTTTTGGCTCCAGGACTTTTCAACAGACTAGTGTCTGCTGAGCCATCCCCACCCTTCCCCACCCGAATCACACCCCCACCCCCAAGAGCTCAGGGAAAAGCCATTAGTTCATTATTCTTAAGAAATAGCTATCAAAGACGAGGGAGAGGAATGATCTCACGTGTCTTACAGAGTAGGGAACGAGCACAGAGATTATAATTCAAAGTGAGAGGGTGACATTTAAGAGAAGAATAATATTGGCAGATCATGCTGATTCTCTGAAAGTTGTTGGGCAACTTTAAAAAGCAACTAGAGAGTTTATCAGAGTAGTTACTTCCTTGACAGGCACCAGGAGAAAGAATCTCAGACAATGAAGGCAGATTTCTGGCTCCTTGTCAAGGTGCTGACCTGTCTTTCTCAGGAACAAATGTAGCTAAGAGAAGCAATATAAATAGGGGCTAATTGACAGTGGAAACTTATTTTACAGCACAGAGAGACTATCTAAACCAATGTAAGACGAACCATTAGATGTCTGTATGTATCATTAGAGAAAGTTGTGGAATTCTATAAATATTGAAAAACAGAAATGGTGCGAAGATTACCCTTTGCAAACAGTTTCAAGAATGGACATACTAATGTTTTAAGATCTTCAACAACCTTGTGGGAATCAATGATGTCCAAACATGTATCTGCAAAGCTTTCATATTAGTTTGTAAACTAAGTAATTAATACACAGTTCTAGAGAATACTTAAAGCACTTTCATAACCATGATTTCACTTTACCTTCCTAACAACCCTGTAAGAGTTGTTATGCCTTATTTTATAGAGAAGGAAGTAGTGTGTGACAACTAAATACTTGCTCTGAAGGTTATTACAGAGCAATAAATAGGAGACAGTACTATGTTCTGGTGGTGCAAACAAGGGCTGATGTTTTGAACCCTGGCTCTCAGTTTGGTGGTGGCTCTGTCTGTCCTGGCAAAATGGACTGTTGCCACAAAAGACGTTGGCACATGCCTTAGTATCCAAAACAAATCTGTCATGGTTAGTATTTATTTACAGTTAATATTTAAAATATTGGTAGAGTCAAAGGGAAACAGCTCCCTATCTACATATTTCACTGTTAGAGTAAAATGCAAAACATCTTTTTATTTAAAGATTTGGCTTCCTATTGAAAGACTCTGAAGAAAACTGGAAGATTTTTACAATGTAGGAAATATTTTCAATTTACACAAATGTAAGCCATATTTTTTGATGATGTTAATGAAAGCTAATCTTGTTTATAAGTATCAAATCATTCATCACAATAAATGTTACCATCACCAATGTGGCCAATTACTGTGTAAATAAAGGGGCAATGAACATGCTGTGGCTCTTGTACATCCTCTCAAGGGCTCATCATTATCAATGTTGTCCCAGTAAAAGTGTACAAACCCTAGAAGCCACCTCACCTTCCTAGGCCAGTTTCTCATGTGCCAGATGAGGGTACCCAGTAAGATGCTTGAGAAGGTTCCTTCTAAATCTTAGATGGTATGGTATAGAACAGGATACTTGCCAATTTAAGGATATGTCTATCTATTTACTTTAAACCATTGCCACTGATGGGAACATCAAATGCTAGTACAGAAGATGAAACCAGAAACTAGTATCTGTGTTCAGCGGAATCTTGACAGTTATTTCTGAACTAGGAATGTGGTCTGCAGAGAGAGATGAAAAACAGATCCATTTAAGAGATGTTCACATGTATGTCTCAGTGCCTGCTAAGCTCACAGTCAAGATTCAGAATACTGGCTCTTTCTATCTCCAACATATACTCCATGTTAGTCCTTAGAAAAGACCTATTTAGCAAGTGTCCTCCTGGTCATCTTGATAACCATTCTATGCTTAAGCAGATGAAGTTAGCCTCCAATGATGAAACCCCTCAGTTGTTCACAATCTCCAAAATTCACGTTCATTTTAAGATTAAAGAAAACAAATATCTGACTCTTGGAAGAGACCAAGGGATTCAACTTGATGCTGGAAATCTGACCACAGGCATGGAAGGAAGGCCTACAGGAGGCAGGTTTAGAGTTTTCTGGCTTTGATTCAGCTTGTTATTTTCCTTAAAACTTAAAATCTCAGCTCTAAGGTAGACCACAAAGCTCACTAAAACTTCAAGCAGCCTCAAGACCAGCTAGCCCAGTAGGCCTATATTCTTGGCTCTACTTAAAGAAAAAAGTAGAAACGACACAGGTGTCGATTATACGGGTTAACAGCAACATCACTGTTCAGAAAGATTAAAGAGTTCAAATGAAGGGTATTTTCTTCCTCAGACTGTGAAACAAAATAAACACATCAAGTACTCACTGGCTTAGTGAAAATCCTTTGTTGAATAGGCAAACAATTATGAGATAAGAAATAAGAACAACCAACTAAATGCTTTGATGTTTTAAAAATACTCATTTGCCAAAACAGAAATAACAACAACATGTTACCAAGCATCCAAAGAGAGAAACAAAAGAAGTAAGAGCAATCTGGGAAGAAACAGAGAATGAAATTAAATTTAATATGCTAATGAGTAAGAATGCATTTAGCAGAGTTCCTGGTTAGTCAGAGGCAACTTCCTGGAAGTGGCAAACTGAGGTGAGCTTCTGAAATACAGAGGTTCTCCTTGTGTGTGTTGTATAGAATCTAGTCTTCTGTTTCTGTAGATAGCATCTGAAAAGCCAGCCAGCCCATAAAGCACACTTATTTCCATCCCACACAAATCTAATTGCATGGGAATACATTTTATAGTATATCAGTTGACTTCTTGTCAGGAATGAATTGTTTTAGTAGAAAAATTAAACTGTCCTATGCAATATTTCTTTTCTTTTTTATTTTATTTAGAGAGGGAGGAAGAGAGAGAGAGAGAAACAAAGAGAGAGAGAGAGAGAGAGAGAGAGAGAGAGAGAGAGATAAGACACATTGATTTGCTGCCCCTCCCCTGCACTTACCCTGACTGGGGATCAAACCTGCAACCCAGACATATGCCCTGACCAGGAAACAAATTCGCCACTCTTTTGTGTATGAGACAATGCTCCAACCAACTGAGCCACACTTGGCCAGGGCTGCAATATGTTTTCTCAAAAGGTTTGTTGTGAAATTTAATTATTGTCAGGATCACACTGTTTTCTCATAAAAACACAATTACAATGGATTTAAGAGGTGAAAAACTTTGATTATAATTTTCATTCATGATTCAACTCAGTGGGAAAATCTTTCATTAACAAAAAAATTGCACTCAGACTTTTGCCATTTTTTCCCCCTGTAAGGCACAGCTGATTTCATAATCACAGTGTTACCTGAGATATGAACGAGGGGATGAAGCCAACTGTATAATTTAAGAATGAAGAGTTGATGATAATATTACTCAATATTACACAATTTTCAAAACAGTTCCTCAAACCCTCTTAAATTTAAATTTCACAACATCCTGGTGAGTCATGTGGACTCAGATATTATTAGTCCTCTTTTATAGAAAACAGAAAAAATGATCTAGAGAAGAAAGAAAACCTACCCATGCTCACATGGTAAATCAATAGCAAAGCCTTGGCCTGTGTGCCCAATGGTTAGAGTGACATGCATCAGAAGGTTATGGATTTGATTCCTGGTCAAGGTCATGTACTTGGGTTGCAGATTTGATTCCTGGTCAAGGTCATTTACCTGGGTTGGTCCCTGTTGACTGGGATTGGAGTGCAGCAGGCAATCAATCAATGTGTGTCTTTCTCACATTGATGCTTCTCTCCCTTCACCCTCTTCCTTCTTTCACCTCTCTTTCTCCCTCCTTCTCTTCCTCCCTTCCACTCACACTAAATATCAGTGGGAAATATCCTCAGGTGAGGATTAAAATAAAATAAAAAATCAATAGCAGGACCAAGTACTTTACTTTTGTTCAACACCATCTAGGCCAGTGGTTGGCAAACTAACACTTAAGAGAAAAAAGAATGAACTCCATGCAAAAAAACATTTATGCAGAGAAATAACAGCAGAGGCAGCAACAGAAGCAAAATGAGAGTAGCCATCATTTGCTGAGTGCCAACAGTGTGCCAGGCACAAAGCTACGCATGATGTATATACATATATTCTTATTTAATAATTAGAATAACAATAGAAGCAGATGCCATCTCATGTCATGGTTAGGGGACAGAGACACAGGGCAGAAGAATTTTGACTTAGGTCACATAGCCAGTGCATGGCCCGGTTGTGATTCAACTTCACATCTATCTGATACTTGAGGATCTTACACCTTTTCTCTGATGGGATGACTGGGAGCCTCAGATTTCAAGTCCTCAAATCTTTGCTCAAAAGGCACCTTTCTCAATGAGGACTATCCTAACACTCTATTTAAAGCTGAAGCCTCATCACCACCATGCCAAAGTCCATCCTCCTTAAATCATGGTTACGTGATCTAATTTTTGTTTTTAATATTGATTGTTAATATAAGCTCCAAAGAGCAAGAATTTTTGGGTGTGTGTTTTTTCACCAACATATCCCAGATGCTTGGATAGTGCTAGCCAGTAGAACTTTCTGTAATGACAGAAATGTTTTATATTTATGCTATGTGGTAACCACTAGCCACAGAACAAAACTGAAAAGTGGCTAGTGCCACTAAAGGACTGAATTGTTTATCTAATTTTATTAATTAAATTTAAATAGCCATATTTTTTTCAACTGAATTAATGGCTAAAAAAATGGTTCATATTAAATTAAGGTAATCACTTAAAAGTTCAGGAGCTATGACTGAAATAGCAAGCACACATGCTCAAACTTTTGGCTCCTTTTGAAATCTTCCAAAACTTTTTTTTGAAAGCAAGGAATGCAAACCAGCAGCACATAATGAATTATCATGTATGTTATTTATATATGAGTACAATGATTATGATAATCACACAATACCTTTTTGACTTTGTTTTTTTTCTCGTAGGTCTCTGATAGTGGTTTTTTCTTCTGCTGAGTTGTGTCTTTGGAGAATAAATACTCAAATTCACTAGGATCCCGAATATCAGGTTCTTCTAAGGAGTCCCATAAGGTTGGTGTAGCACTTTGGCTTAAAAGTGAAAATGACAAGAAAAAAGAATAAACACAATCTCTAAGTTATTTTTTAACTCATTAAAAAAAAATAAAAGTTTACAACTGTTTTGTTTTTTGTTGTGTGTTTTTTTTTAAAAAGGTCAATAAACTGCAAACACCTATTAATAGAGCTCTTATTTAAAAAAAAAAATACACACAGCCCTAGCTAGTTTGGCTCAGTGGATAGCACATCAACTCTTGTATTGAAGGGTCTTGGGTTTGATTCTGGTCAAGGGCACATACTTTGGTTGCAGGCTTGATTCCCAGGCTCAGGTCAGGGTGCATTTGGGAGGCAATGAATCAATGTGTCTCTCTCATAATGATGTTTCTCTCTCTCTGATGCTCCCCTTCCCTTCCTTTCTCTCTAAAAATCAATGAAAAAATATCCTTATGTGAGGATTAACAAAAATATATACATACATACACATACATATGCACACACATCCCTAATAGAGCTCAGAGAAAAGCTTTTTGCATAACACATAGTTTTTAAAATGTTTATTGATTTCAGAGAGGAAGGAAGAGGGAAAGAGAGATAGAAACATCAATGATGAAATGATGAGATAGATTCATTGATCAGCTGCCTCCTGCATGCCCCACACTGGGGACTGAATCTGCAACATTGGCATGTGGCCTTGACCAGAATCAAACCTGGGACCTTTCACACCACAGGCTGACTCTCTACCCACTGAGCCAAGCCAGCCAGGGCAAAACACATTTTTAAAAATCAAAATATAATATAGAACATTAAAGCAAATATACATTTCCAAAACAGAATGGTCATTAGGTATAATCATAGAGAGATCCAGAGAGAGAAAAACTTTGTGGGGCCAGAAATCCTGGGGTTTATACTATTATAGCCATGTGAGCTGCTTCTCCCTCAGTCTGTAGCATTTCCATGGTGGATAAACATGGGCATCAAATAAAGGCTGAGGGATAACCAATCTTGAGACAGTGATGGGATAATTCTTAAACAGAATGAAAATGAAGTACTAAGGTAAAGATTTAGCCTCTCTTTGGATTTCTTCTACTGGTTTTAAATATGGTTTCCTGGTGAACTAAGTGCAGGACCTGTAATATGTGAATAGACTGTGCTCATTTAGAGATATTTGATTTATAATACCACTTTCCAACAACAGTATTAATAATAAAAATTATTATGGCTCAGTGGTTGAGCATCGATCTATGAACCAGGAGGTCACAGTTCCATTCTAGATCAGCACACATGCCTGGATTGCAAACTCTATCCCCAGTGTGGGGCCTGCAGGAGGCAGCCAGATGATTCGATTATTCTCTCTCATCATTGATATTTCTCTCTCCCTCTCTGAAATCAATAAAAGTATATTGAAAAAAATAAAATAAAAACAAGCCAAATAATAAAAATGGCCCTCACTGGGATTTCAATTAAAGCAGCCACGGGGAGAATGTTTTGCTTTGTCTTTAAAAAACAGGGTGACCTTAGTTTTGAAACAAAGAAAGAGATGAATGCCGAAACCAGTTTGGCTCAGTGGATAAAGCGTCAGCCTGCAGACTGAAAGGTCTCAGGTTCGATTCCGGTGAAGGGCATGTATCCTGGTTGTGGGCACATCCCCAGTAGGGGACGGGAAGGAGGCAGCTGATTGATGTCTCTCTCTCATCGATGTTTCTAACTCTCTATCTTTCTCCCTTCCTCTCTGTAAAAAATCAATAAAATATATTAAAAACAAAAAGAAAAAGAAAGAAAGAAAGAAAGAGATGAAGATATGGAAAATCAGATACAAAAGACCTGCCTCTGAGAGCTGATGGATGGGTTAAGATCCAGGCTCCCTTTAGTCAGAACACATTTTCTCCCAGATGTCTGCTTTCTTAACTTATTTTTAATCTTATTTTTAAACACTTTTAATGTATAGAGATAGAAAAAAATATATATTTCATTTACATGTTTGTTTTTCAAACATATGTAGATGTTATTATCCATAATATCTATAAGTATTTACCTTTGTTTTAATATATATTTTCTCAATCAATAGAAACTAAAAGATCTATTATTACATAAAGTGACCCATACAATTTTTTGATACTAAAAGATGATTTTCATATTTGAAATTGCTTTTCAGATCTGTGTTCACATTTTGCTACATGTCTGCCTTTCCCATGAAATATGATATTTTGGTTCTGGGCACATTCATTTCTCTCTACTTGTTAAATTATAATTTTTGTAATATAACATTTGAGCCAAATAAGAGCATTTATGTGACATATGTGAGTTATAACATATAATAGTATATGTAATACCTGTGAAATTATCACCCATGGGCTAGAACATTTTCAATGAAGTACATCCATCTACATGCTTCTTCCTCAGGCCCCACTCTCTCACTCAGTTTCAATTGGTGTTTATCTCAGCTGCACTCAGGAAGGGGGATCTTAGGGCTGCTGGTTTGAAGCTCATAAAAAGTTCTGGGAAGTTGGGGAGAGGATGCTCGGAGGGAGGTGATATAATGCATAAGGCAGATTGTTCAGACTCACCCCCATCACTTCTGTACCTGTCCTGCTTGGCCCAGCTCCAAGGACTGAGTTTGGGCCAATACCAACTAGTGCTATACCTCATGTTCTGAAGCAAATTGGGTCTGGCAGTCAGGCTGAGCACTTCATTGCCATTTATAACATTGTTTCTCTGGGAAAATACATTTCCAATAATGAATAAAGAAACTCTGAAATACCACCTCTCAGTGAGTTGGCAGTAACTGGCATTTCGTGGGGCAGTGACAAGAACTCCCTTACAATGGACAATCTGCTCTCATGGTCAACTCTTACATGACCACTAAAACTTATAGTTTTAGCTCAAAAGAAGAGAAAGAAGGAGACAGAAGGAAAAAGGAAGAAAAAAGAGTGAGGATGGGAAATAGAAAAGGGGGAAGGAGGACGAGGGGAAAGTGAAGGGAGGAAGGAGAAGATAGGTATTTATCAGGAAGCTGAAAAAGTAGATAGATGAGGATTTCTTTTTAGTTAACTAAATGTCTCTTCTCTTTTCTGGAAGTCATAAAATAGATTTTTTTTAAAAGCAAAATGGCAAGAGTTAAAAATCAGTTCTCATTAATAGTAAAAAGCAATCTAGGTAGATGGAGGCCGTGTATATATAACATGGAAAAAATCCATATTTAACTCTCAGTTCCCTAGTAGACCAAGACCAAAACTTTTCATGTGTACATTATACAAAGTGCTTACAACATCTAGTTATATAAAATATTAAAATACCATTTCATCCCCTTTGAAAGAACACATCCCAAATAATTTTACTTTTTTCCATAAATAAATACTACACAAAATCTTTATACCATTTTAGTTTAAAAGAAGTAGTCGGCCATGGCCATTGTGGCTGTTGGTTGGAGCACTGTCCCATGTGCCAAAAGCTCTCCAGTTTGATTCCTGGTCAGGGCACACATTCAGGTTGCTGATTCATTCCCCATTCAGGGTGAAAATGGGAGGCAACCAATCGATGTTTCTCTTTCACTCTTCTCTTTCTCTTTCTCTCCCCCCTCTCCCCTCTCCCTCTCTAAGTAAATATATATATATATATATATATATATATATATATATATATATATTTAAAAGATAAAACAAAAACAAAAACAAAACACCAAGTAGTCATGCTCTGAGGAACAAAAACTCTTGCCATAATAAGATAAATAAAATATGTGATGCAGCAGCAAGTGCCATGTCCTAGTCTTCACACATCACAGCAGGAAGCCTCCTGCTCCCCCAAAGTCAGGCTCAAGATGACAGGTTCACTTAGTAAGGCTCTCCTGATGTCCTGGGTCAGGAAAGTCAGTACATTCAACCATTTTTCATTAGGCTCAAAACTGAGGCCCTAAACTTATGGTAAAACTGATAATAACTTGAACATTCAATTGTTTTCTTTCTTAAAAGTGGCCAAAAACATAAGGAAGAACAACAAACAATGATTACCTGCCGCTTGACTTTGTCCCAACTTGAATCCTGAAAAAGGGCCCATAGTGCCTAGCAGTAATGTAGTACCCCTGCTGCAGTCATGATAGTGATTGCTCAGAAAGTCTTGTGGGGAATGAAGTGTGGGCACAGGTGTGAGACACAGGTGTGGAAGCAATGTGTGCTGTCTGAACAGGTGGATTCATCACCCAGGAAGAGCTGCACATTAATTTCAGGACACTAATAAAGGAACACAACTCCAAATAAATATTTTGGCAAATTATTTCTTAGGAAATGTCATCTGAGTCTTGAATGGAAAAAGGGGAATACTAGTACTTTAGCTAATGGTAGAAGCTATTTCAGGGTCATCTCATTTTTTTTTTTTTACCATTAACTGGAAAATAATAAAGCATCAACATTTAAAAAACTATCAGGGTTTCCCCCCCATAAACTCTTGACTCTTATTTTTTTGGTGAGAAGAAAGGGGCCAATATGAAGTACTTAACTAACTCACAATATGCTTAGTATTCCCACCACTATATTGATTTCCAATTATTTTATAATTGTGAATTATATGTTATCTTCTTCAATGTCCTGCCTTTTCTAAGTAAAATGTTATGTAAATTAAAAAATTCGTCACTGTATCTGGATTTGTGAATAATTCACAAAAACAGTCCAAGTACCATCAGAAAATGAGTGGATAAAAAAGTAGTGGTACATTTATATAGTGGAACTATGAGGCTATATAAAATAAAGAAATCTTACCATTTGCAACAGAATGGATGGACTTGGAAAGTATTATGCTAAGTGAAATAAGCCAGTCAGAGAAAGACAAGTATCATATAATCTCATTTATATGTGGAAACTAATAAAGAAAATAAACTGATTAACAGAATACGTCCAGAGACTTAGAAGCATGGAATAGGATTGATGAATTTCAGAGGGAAGGTAAGAGTGAGGGGATAAATGGACATAGACAATAGAGTGGTAAAGGCCTGGGAGGGGCAGGTGCTGGGTAGAGGGGGTCAATAGGGGCAAAAACAAACAAACAAACAAACAAACACCTTTAATGCTCTTAACAATAAAAATAAATTAAAAAACGCAACAAAATTTAACTTAAAAAATGTGTTCTCTATTTTCTATTCTCTGTAAACAAATGAACTTCAAATGTAGAGAGTAGTTAAGAAGCAACTCAGCATCTCTCATTATCCTCTCAACAGGTTCCAAAATAAGGCAGAAGAAATCCCATTCAAATTTGTTTGATTGGAAGTTTCCAACAACCATATATTGCTGCCTTACAGATCCAGATTAACAAGCTATACAAATGGTAGGTGCTCTTTAGCTATTCACACACTGGCACTTTCTCTGATGGGCTGCAAAATATAAGAGATGAGGGGCTGAGCATTTAGGGGAACCAGCGTTTAAGTAGAGAGTTTTTATTTTAAGACTCCCCTCTGACCTGAAGAACTGATGATTCAGCTATGTTTTGTTTCTGTAATAAAAAAATGAAACATTACACATACCTATTAGAAACCAGATCATATGGTTGATGATTCTATCTAAAGACAAGACAGATATTTTAAAAATCTTCAGAAACCAAGATGGCATCATAGGTGAACACCTAAGCTGCTGCCTCACACAACAATTTCAAAACTACAACTAAAAGACAGAACGGACACCATCCAGAACCACAGGAAAGCTGGCTGAGTGAAAATTCTACAACTAGAAGTAAATAGAGGGACTCACAAAGACTCAGAGGAGCTGTAAAAAGCTGAGGTACAGAGACAAGCTCGTGGAGAGGTCGGGCGGAGGAGGGTCTGGCTGGCTTCCTCTAGCAGGAGAGAGACGGAAAATCCCGACTGCACTGAACCCCAGCTCCAGAATAGACTCATAGAGGGAGTCTAGACTATTGTGAAAAGGAAGGAGTACATGGAAACTTAGGGGATCCATGAAAGACAGAAGTCTGGGGGCTTGCGAAAGTGCATGCAAAAGTACGCAGGAAAGTGCACACACAGAGCACTGATTGCTGATTGTGCCTGGCTTCTTCTAGTGGGAGGAAAACAGAACCTCACAACAGCACTGAAATCCAGGTCCAACTGCACTGAACCCCAGTTTTGGGTGAGACCCTGGGGACCCAGACTCATATAGGTCCCTAAAGCACACGGAAACTCAGGGGAAGTGAAAGACAGAGGTCTGGAGGCAAGCCTCCATGCGTAGACACAGCTGATCCTCACAACCAATTGGCTTGGAGGTCAATCCCCTCTAGTGGTATCAACAACAATCAAGAATTAACTACAACAAGACTTTATACACAGTTCACAAAGGGGTGCACCAAGAGTGTCCATCTCAGGTAACTGGGGAGGCAGAGCTACTGGGCCACATAGCATAGCTAGCACACAAAACTACTCTACCAACTCAGGGAAGTAGTGAAATATGCAGAGACTAAAGAACAGATCACGAATGAAAGAAATGGAGGAAAACAAACAACTGGATATAGAGTTCAAAGGCACAGTTATAAGGTTTTTTAAGAATTTCCTAGAAAAAATGGATAAATTTAGCGAGACCCAAGAGATGAAAAAGAAGCAACTAGAAATTAAACATACACTGACTGAAATAAAATATGTTATACAGAAACCTAACAGCAGACTAAAGGATCACAAGAATCAAGTCAAAGATATGAAATACAAAGAAGCAAAAAACACTCCACTGGAAAAGCAAAAAAAAAAAAAAAAAGAATAAAAAAATGTGAAGATAGTGTAAGGATCCCCTGGGACAATGTCAAGTGTACCAACATCAGAATTATGGGGGTGCCAGAAAGAGAGAGAGAGCAAAATACTGAAAACCTATTTGAATAAATAATGACTGAAAACTTCCCCCACCTGGTAAAAGAAATAGACTTACAAGTCCAGGAAGCACACAGAACCCCAAACAAAAGGAATCCAAAGAGGACCACACCAAACACATCATAATTAAAACACCAAGAGCAAAAGACAAAGAGAGAATATTAAAAGCAGCAAGAGAAATACAGTTAATTACCTACAGGGGAGCACCCATTTGACTGTCAGCTGATTTCTCAACAGAAACTATGCAGGCCAGAAGGGAGTGGCAAGAAATATTCAAAGTGATGAATAGCAAGAACCTACAACCAAGATTACTCTACCCAGCAAAGCTATCATTCAGATTTGATGGGCAGATAAAGAGGTTCACAGATAAGAAAAAACTAAAGGAGTTCATCAACACCAAACCAGTATTATATGAAATGTTGAAAGGTATTCTTTAAGAAGAGGAAAAAGAAAAATGGTAAAGGTAAAAATTATGAACAACAAATACATATCTATCAAGTGAATCTAAAAATCAAGTGAACTGAAAATATGATGAACAGAATAAAATGGTGAATATAATAGAATCAGGGGCATAGAAAGGGAGTGGACTGATAATTCTCAGAGGGAAAGAGATGAGGGGGGATGCAGGGAGAGATTGGACAAAAATCATACACCTATGGATGAGGACAATGGGAGGTAAGTAAGGACAGACGGTGGGGTGGGAACCAGGTGGAGGGGAGGTGTGTGGCGAAAAAAGAGGAACAAGTGTAATAATCTGAACAATAAAGATTTATTAAAATTAAAAATATAAAAAATAAAAAATCTTCAGTGAATCTATAGTATAGATTCCAGCTCAATGTCTTTGTGATTACTCACTAAGTGTAGGAATGTTGGAGAAGGTTCTTGCTAAGACCTGAGTTCTTTTCTAGTCTGTAAAGTGGAATGTTTATTTTAGAGTGGGATCTGACCCTGAACACATTGTTTCTCTCAGCAGCAAACCAACCATAGAGAATACAGACAAGATGTGGTTGGAACACAACATCTCCTCAAAACACTCCAAGCCATTCACTGGACCACACTTGGGAATGAGTGCTGCATTATACATATAGAAATTAAACTAGTAAGGATAAAATATCACTTGTGCAAAATCTTGGAATTCACAAGCTGAAAATGGCCTGGGGGCGGGGGGTGGTTCAGCTTACCTCTTATCACTTATTTGTATTCTAGTCCAATACAGAGGCTTCATGGGACAACTGGGCTCGATGGCTGGCTTCCGAGGACATTGGCTAGAAGAAGGGCCGACTCCAAAGAAGAGGCCAGGAGGAGGTGGGGGCACAAGTCCTGGGGGTGTTGGAGCAGGAGGAAGCCCCCCACTGCTGAGCAGAACAGGTGAACTAGGAAGTGGTGGTGGGGGAGGAGGCGGGGGAGGTCCAGCGCTTGGAGGCAGAGGAGGTGGCGGAGGTGGTGGTGGCCCTGCACTCACAGGTGGTGGCAGAGGTGCTGGTGGCAAAGGTCCAAGCCCAGGTGGTAGGGGAGGAGGGGGAGGGATGGTTGTTTGTGGGGATGGAGCTGGGGGGAGAGGTGATGCCTTCTCTTGGCTTGGTGAGATGCATTCCACAGACTGAAGTGGTGTAAGGATGTCTTTGTTGTCATTTGGGGGGGAGAGTTGGCTTAAAGAGGAGATGTTCAGCTTTTTGGGTATTATTTGGTTACTTCTGGTTGTCTTGCCTTCCCCTTCACAGGGTTTGAGAAAAGTCTCTCTGTCTGTCTGGATGCATACATTTCTGTAGGTCTTGGGAGGGTAGTCATCGTTGGTGGAGATACACACATCTTTCATCTCTTCACATCCTCCTCGCCATCCGTACTCTATCTCGTGTTTGAGATTTTCAATGGTTTCTTCTAGTCTCGCTGTTATAACTGCATGCTCACCCCGGATGTGAAAGGCCTGAAGTTCAAACTGAACCTGAAGAGATAGCAATGGGAAAGAAAGGAAAGCGCTTATAAAAACAAATATCAGAAATTAAAAAATTTAATACCTTCCCCGTGCTACCCGAGCACAGCTCACAGAAACGCGAGGCAATACACAGACGTCCTTTTGAGAATCCAGTGGGGTGTAAATTTCACTTTATGAATTTTCCAAGGACTTAAACAGTTGTAGTAGAGGCAGAATTTCATCCAGTATGAACTCATGGGGAATAATTATCATGGATTAAGGCTTAAAGTAAAACTGTCATCTAAGAACTTTCACCCGGTTTTAATATCAAGTGCAAGACAAAATTTTAAATAAAGGTATGAACATGCATGTCTACATCTTTTATTGCTTTTGGATTTGGTTTGGAAAAAGAACATTTAAAAAAAATAGATTTGGAGATCCTTGGAGCTGCTGTTCTCACAATGTCTGTTTTATGGGGTTTCCCGGTCAACACAGCAGAAACAAAAGGTGCAAGAAGAAGCTATGATCTATGTGTATTTTCTTTAAAAGTTTCCATAACAAAGCTGCTCATGATAAGTATTTTTTATCTTTCATAATCATTCACAATATAGTAATAAATAAGCAATATAAATGCACAGAAAATGAGAATATAATGATTTGCTATTTTTCTCTTCTATATACCCAGCATTTTAAACTATACTTATGACAGTTTTTTTAATACTTTTATATTTTCAGTTATTTCAATGCCTTGAGTCTATGGTTTTATATTTATTATCACAGACCTGGCATACTCCCAGTATTAACTAGTCTATTTCCAGTTAGCCTATTACAGTTATCTGAGAAGCAGTCAAATTTATAATTTTATTTAGAGTTTCAGAAATCTAATTAAGAGTAATTAAATATTCCCAGTGAATTTATTTAATTTCTGCCTACCCATCTGATTGTAAACTCCACGAGATGAAATCAGGGACAGTGCCTTAATTTCTGTATTCCAGCAGCCTGCACAGCACGTACGTAGTACTGAAGAGATGGATAAAAACCACTGCCACAGTTATATTCAGTCACTGTTCTAAGAGCCTTCCTGTGTCTAACAAAACTGTCTTCACTCTAATTTAAGCCCCCCAAATATCTACAACACCAAAGTATATACAAGGATAGATTCATTTTTGCATTGAAAAGGTAAAGAATTATTTTTAACTGCCTAGTCAGAAAAGATTAAAAGACATAGGAAGATTTCCTACTTTCATTAAGACGCTTCTTACTGTATTTTTGCTAGGTTCACCTTCCTCTTATGAGTCAATCCCCTAATAACTATGGTCAATAGAATTTGAGGGAAGGCTTTTCTGAAGCTGATTTTCTCATATGTGGACATGGCAGCCCCAATCCAACTCAGAAAGAATTGTCCAGTTCAGGGTACCATGTATTTCCTATCGATCACTGAGAAGTTAATACCTGAGTTCTGGATTCATGCTACCTGGTTCATGTCTGCTTAGCCACTGGATAGCTCTATGTTCTTGGGCAGGTAACTTTAAGTTTTCAAGCCTGAACTTCCTCAAATGTAAAGTGAGGGTAATAGTGAACCACCTCTATAAGTTTTTATGAAGATAAAAGGAGATACTTCCTATAAAGCAACATGCATTATACCTGAAACATAGTAAGTTCTGAATAAATGGTACTGTTAGCTACTGTTGCTCATGACAATATTAGAGTAGGAGTTGAACAGATCTCTAATTCTTTGAAATTTCCAAGTCATCTCACCTTTGTGGAGTGATGGGCACCAAACGAGGAAGCGCTTAGTCAGTATAAACAATGTCCTACAAATACAATCGTTTAGGTGATCTTTCATGAATTCCACTACCAAATGCCTGGAAGTAATTTCAAGCTTCACTCAACTATGTGATCAAGATAATCTTTGTTTCAACATCTTATGCCATCTCCCTCTCCATCTCCCTCCCCTGTCCACCTCCACCCAGATCCCAAGACTGATTCCCATCCTGAATTACTTGCTACCATTTCATTTTAGTGAATAGTTCAGTTCAGCCACAACAAACTAACTCTTGGTTGTCATTCCCAACTGACTTTCCTCCAAGGAGGTTAAGTGCCAAATAATATTGATGGGCCAATTATTTTATTCAATCTTCAACTTGTTGATAATATGAAAAACTTGTAAGGACATGCTCAAAGAGAAACTTTCCCTTTATCTCATAGCTGGCCTGTAACTATACCAAAGGATCTGGTCCCCACCTCTTTAGCTTTCCATCCCACCAACCATCTTTTAAATCTGTTGAAGCTGAGGTACACAGCTAAATACAGCTTTTGCGGTCCTAGAATGCATTTGCTTAGTGGAGAGAGCAGAGTATAAATCGCACAGATTATTTTAGCTCTCTGTACCTCATAAGTTTTCTCATAAGTAAAATGAGGATGGTAACAGAATTCACCTCATAAGGCAGTTATGAGAAGAAGATGAGTTAATATGTGTAAAACAACTTATATAGAAGTTGGAACATAGTACGTGCTATGTTATCATTATTGCTATCTCCTTGCTTTGACACAGATAAAAGAATAGTGGTCATATCAACTTGCTTTTTGACTGTTGGCACGCTCCCCTGCTCCATGTTCTATCCATATAAAGCAAAAGTAAAGAGATCTAAGTCCTTCTTTACCCTTCTAGATGTCACCATTTCTTTCTCACTCTACCTCTTTCTAGTCACATCAGAGTTTTCTTGTAAAATAAAGCATAGAACTCTTGCTTTATCTATTTTCTCACCCATCTTCCTTTCAACCAATTACAATTGGCTTCTGTGCCCACCGTTTTATTGAAACCACATAATTTGAGTGTTACATCTGGTCAGAACTTTTTAAGTCCTCTAGGCCTTTGGGCTGCAATTGTTAAAGTTGACCGTTGCCCATGCCTTGAGATTCTCTCTCCTTCCCTAAACTTCCAATATTCCCTCTCGACACACCCCCATTTTCTCCCCACCACTGTGTTCTCTCCAGTCAATCTGTGGACTCCTCTTCCTTCCTTCATTCCTTTAATGCTGTTCATCGGGCATCCACCTTCCCATTTTATCTTTTGTCAAATGATACAATCCTCAAGGGTCATCTTGCATATTCATATAAAATGCCACTATGAACTGTAACTTCCAAATTGTTACCTTCAAACTGTAATTGCAGCTATCCTCAAGTCTGGTCTACCTGCATATTTAATCAGCCATCTCAGACTCAATACATCTGAAAATGAAGTCATCATTGCTAAACCTCAAGTTATCCCCATTCTGAAATCCCTCATTGCAGTTAATAGTATCCTTGTCAAGCCTGGATATCATGCTAAGTTCCTTGTTTTATCCCATTCCCAACATGTTATCTATTAGTTACATTAATTTCTCTGATTTGTCCCTTTCCTCCCATCCCACTGCCTCAACTCTTCTTTACCTGAACAATGGCAAGAGCCACCTAATTTGTTTTTCCCATCCCCGTCCAAGTTTGGCTACACTGGTTCTAGAAGGATGAAAAAAAAAAAAAAAGCAGATCTTTATTTCTTAAAACCCTTTCAATAACTGGCCATTACTCTCAGATTGGCACTATAAACCCTTTAGCATGAACACACAAAGCTCTTCCCATCTGTTTTCTACCAATTTTCTCCACTTTGGGCTCCTGCCCCTCTCCCAGATGTGTCCTGGATTCCAATGTTACATAATATCTTGCCTCTCCAGGGACCACACCCTTTCATGTATCGGAGCCTTTGCAAATGGTGCCCTCTCTCAGTTCCCCTCTGCCGTAAACACCCAAGGTATGGGGACAGATTACCAAGCACAGAACCCACTGATAGAAAGAATTACCAAATAAGGAGGAAATATTAAATTTTCATGTACTCCATATCAATATGCTGAGCTTATAGTAAGAAACCTTTCTGACCATTAAATTTTAAATGGCCCACATAAAGAAACAACTTACCTTTGCCCTTCCCTGTTTCACAACCCCTTTGATCATTCTGATTTTGTCTTGGTTGTGTTCAGAAGCTCAGCATGACATAGTAATTCAAAGTGATTAAAGTAATAAGCACCTCATTCATTCTGTATCTGTCCATATCCTATCAATTATTGCAAATTGTGCCTGGCTCTGCTACAAATGAAGAATCTCAAGTCCATGCACACCATGAGTTGAACCTTTGGGAAAGCTAGTTTTTAACCCCATTTTTCACTCTACTTCCTGTGAAGTGCCACTTCTACTGTGCACATGGAAACCATGTGCTGTTTCCCATCCTGTGACTAAAGCTATAGCTAGAAAGACTGTTAATGATTTGTGAATCAAACACAGAGTAGAACTTTCTGTTGGATAAGCATGTTCTGTTGGATAATGTTTGCCTGGATCCCAGATCTTTATGAAACGTCAAACCCAGGTTCTCACAGCTAAGGCTGGGTCAAGGGAACATAGTGCTTTTAAACCCTGCCAACTTTCTTTTCAGTGTCCTCTACTTTTATATTGAACAAAGTGTTTGTACACAGAAGACAAAAGAAGCCTTCCATTCACTCTCAGAGAAATGCTCTTTAGGACATATAAAAGATTATGGGTTTCTCTCTCCCTGATCCTCTCTCCTAAAATCTGTTTTTCTGCATTCATCTCAATATATAAGTTGAAAGGACATAGGTGCTGAGTTTTCACATTTTTTCAGTTTTCCCCAAGTTTTATCAACCAGACTTCATTCACTCTATCTACCTTCCTTTATTCTTAACTTGATTGCTTCTCTTTTTTCATGTTTAATCACATCCTTTTCCACCTATACTAATCGATTAACCTACACCCATAGCCTTCTAAACAAGATTCAAATTCACAATCTCTCAGAGAGTAAACCAAATTAAACCATTCTGTTTCAATCAAACTTTTCCTTCACTGGCACTATTTTTATGTTTAATGTACTGGCTCCCATTAGGCAGCTTTGTAAACCAAACCAAACCAAACAAACAAACAAACAAACAAACAAACAAAAAACATGTTGATGGACAGGACCATCCTCACATATTATCATTCAATTGGTCTGAGATGGTATCCTTAGAGCTCCCCAAGAAGTTCCAATGGGTGGCCAGAGTTAAAACCAACAGTAAGTGTTCTTAATCTTTATTGTGCTCCAAACTCAGCTGAGAGAGTATACCACCAGAATATCAGTGGATTATTTTTGGTAATGATTTTTACTTGGTTTCATTTCAGAATCTCCAAAGTAACTTGTGTTACTTGAAAAAGCTCCTTCCTGATTCTGACATGTCCCCATAAGGGGAGAATCTGTCCATTACCAATACTGAGGACAGTTATTCTCCATAGCATATAACCCTAAATGCTTTACGTGGCTCTTCAAAACTTGCCCTCTGCTTACTTCTCCAGATACTTCTCTATCCTTTCCCTATGTTGCACCATTATAGATATAAATATATGATCAACTCCCACATCTGTATGCTTTCATGCATGCTCTTCCCTCTACTTAAAACACCCTTTCTCCCCATTTTCACTTCATGAAAGCTCCAAGGACAATTCAGTCCATCTCAACTGAACCTTCTGGCTTAAGCTTTTCTTAATTCTTCCTGACAAAAGTTTTCCTTTGATATTGTTGCCAAAGAACTTGGTAGGTTCACATTACATTAGACTCATTTATGTTTATCTTCTTTGCAAATCTTAAAGCTCCAGGCAGTTGGGGACCATATCTTATTTGTGTTTGAACTTCCAGAACAGTGCACACTGCTTCACTAGTTAGTGATCCATAAATGCTTATTAGATGGAATTATTTCTTTAGCTTTCAATAGTAAGAATTCCTTGTGCCTTTGTACTACCCACCAAATTAGACTTGAAGATTCAATTTTTTAAATTATTTTAAAAAATATATATTTTATTGATTTTTTTTACAGAGAGGAAAATAGAGGGATAGAGAGTTAGAAACATTGATCAGCTGCCTCTTGCACACCTTCTACTGGGGATGTGCCTGCAACCAAGGTACATGCCCTTGACCAGAATCGAACCTGGGATCTTTTAGTCTGTAGAACAATGCTCTATCCACTAAGCCAAACCAGTTAGGGCTCCAAAATTTTTAAATAGAGAGACAAGTGGTTGCCTTCCTCTTTGTCACCCCATACAGAGCATAAATGATGTGATTCCATAGTTGTTATTGCCTAGAAAATTCAGATAAAACGTCTAGACTTTTTAAAAAGTGCAGGTATCTCTAAAAGTTGATGTTGACCATATTTAATTTTAACAATTCTAAATACTTCATGTAGATAAGTGTTCTCTCTACAGTAAGCTTAAAGACTGTTCTCATAAATATAATAAACTATCCAATAGAATTGAACCACGTTTGTGATTCTAATCTGATTAGAAATTGGGCTCTAGGCAATTTCCCCAGCCATCCTTGGGGGCTGGTCCTCCCTTCCCCTACCAAATCCTCATTATTTTTTAATATCCTCCACATTACCACTGCTCAGAGATATCATCAAAGGAACACATTGTACTGAAACTCAAGCAACAGAGGGAGACTTTAGCTTGTCTGGTCCCCACAAACGTGTCTGTCAAAAAGAAAAGTGCCCACTGATGAAAGATATCATCAAAGTGCCAAGCACTGTGGAAAAATCATCCATTATCATTCTGTTGTTATGAACATTCTCTCCTAATGGTGCTGCCAGCGCCCATAAAATTCAGGTTATCTGCTATACAACTTGAGTAAGTCAACCTTTTCCAGGTACTCTTCCAAATATGACATTCTTAGGGTGGGAAAAAAAAGACAATTCCTGAGACTGCTCAGAAATACAATGAAACTTCATGCTTCAGAAAAACAGTGTAAGCAGAGGGAAAGGAAAGAAAATTGGGCTGGAGAAGATGAAAAATGCCTTGAAGGGAAGGGATTCCATTCTTACATACTTTGTAGGAAAGGCAAGAAGATGAAGGCTCTATGGCTTTGCATGTGGGTTTTTCTGTTCTGCTCATAAAGGTTGCATAGACTTCAAAAACCCCCTACTTAACTGACACTTCCTACTGTAAAAACAAAAGTCTCAATGAAAATAACGGCATTGGGTTTGATGAAAATCCCACAAGTTAACAATACCTGGTTTTAATTAACTGTGATCAATAGATTTTTTTCTTATCAGAAATAGATCACATTGTGTTATAACTAGGAGGCCATCTCGGGGACACTCAGAAACATAACACACATCTGACACATCTCCGTAATTGGAACTTGCTAGGAGGGATAAAGACATAGAGGAAAAGAGCAAGAAAAGAAGGGATAAAGAGTAAACAAGAGATGAAATAGCACTTGAATTGACTCAGGAATAAAACCCAATCCACAGAGTGCTCAAGAGTCCACACAGGTGGAAAAGCAGTGCTGTCTCCAGTAATTATCTGCCACGCTGATGGCAGTCCTGATAGTGAGGAAAGTGAAACCAACATGGAGTGAGTGTGGGGACATTGCACTGGGCACCTTCATTTAGTCCTTGCAACTCTGTAAAGCAGGCAGATGTCTGGACAATGTGTTAACTTGTATAAGAACGTAACTTGTATAACGAGAAAGGAATTTGAATCCTGATCAGGTATGAAAATTCATGCTCTTTCCACTTTACCATTTTGAATTGATATCAAATGACAGTGGCTAAAATAATAATTCATAATTATTAACTGGCAACATTACATACTACTTATGCCTTGCAATGCATTTGTATTATATTAATGCATATAATTATGGCAATATCCTATAAGAATTCTGGTGATGTAGCTGCTTCCTAGATGAAGGAGGGCAGAAAGAAATTAAGTAAATTGCCAATGAGATAGACTCAAAGTCTGACCTTTTACCCTAGTCTAGTGCTTTTTTCACCTCATCAAGATCCTAAGTCATCAGTAATCCTCCCTGTTCAATAGTACTGTTTAGATTGCTAACACACCAAAGGGAGATACTTTCTTATTAAAGATGCTTTCTTTAAAATATATGCCCTCCATCCTTCTGGAAAAGAACTGGAGTCATTGAGTAAACAGATCTGAAGGTTTCTGGTTCCCAGTCAAGTGGGAGGACAACACTGCCTGGGGGTTAACAGATCTAGATTCTGCTCCATTACTCCAATCATTAGCTACTTGCACTTAGCCAATTCTTTCCCACTTCCTGTAATCTTCACTTTATTAGTGTCTAAAATGAAAGGTTTCATTACTTAACACTAATCGGGTTATAAAATGCTATTCCTACACCCAAGACTTCATTGTACCTTTCTATCAAAACTTGCCAGGCCCGCCCAATGTGGCTCAGTGGTTGAGCATCAACATATAAACCAGGAGGTCATGGTTTGGTTCCTGGTAAGGCATATGCCTGGATTGTGGGCTCAATAGGGGCATGCAGAAGGCAGTTGATCAATGATTCTCTCTCATCATTGATGTTTCTATCTCTCCCTCCCTCTTCCTCTCTGAAATCAATAAAAATATATTTTTAAAGAACTTCCTAGAATTCAGCTCTACTCATGAGAGTTGCTTCAGGATTTAAGCACAGTATTATCTAACTAATATAAATAAAGAATACCAATACTCATTATGAATGCAAAAGTACATAAAAGGCCAAACAGACTTATTGAGGTACTCTGAAAACACACCAGTAGTTCAGTATGCAGTACAAATGGAAACGGTAAATAGCTTTGAGATCTGATAATTATTATAAGTATTCAGGGATACACTTCAAAAATAAACAAATATAATTATTTAGTTATCCAAGGAAGTAGTGGGGAAGAAAAATACACAAACAAAAAATCTTTGAAATGTGGAATGAGGTTCATACCTGGGACATAAAATAAAGAACCACTGTAGCCAAGAGCGCTTTTTGTGAAATAGAAGAAAAAAAATCATTATTCATGGGAGATTCTGGTAACAATTTATTTTTTTTTAAGTTATTGGACTCACTAAATATTGTGTGGGTCACAGAATGGGTATACCTGGGGATATCCATGGAAATGATTTTCAGACTTCATTTTTCCAAAGAGTAATTCTATAACTAATGAGCAAACCCAAGACTGTACATTTCTAGGCAATGAGCCAACATACTAAGACCTTCTCTATTAAGAGAGAGGACTTGGAATTTTATGTTGCATTATTATTATCACTGTTGAAACTTCAGTTAGAAGAATGAGGTATATATGAGCCATTCCAGAGTACATATGACCTTAGAAGCAACAGGTGGTAAATCCTGGTCCTTAAAACTGACAAATTGAGGCACTTCAAGTAATTAGAACAATTACTTTAATATTTCTTTATCACCTCATGCATTTCTTCTTTTATTATTATTGATTCTTAGAGAGAGGGATAGGAAGAGGGAAAGAATCATCAATGTCAGAGCTGAACATTGATTTTCTGCCTCCCACACATTCCCTATCGGGGATCGAGTCCTCAACCTGGGTATGTGTCCTGACCTGGAATTGAACTAGGAACCTTGCAGCTCATAGGACAATGCCAATCCAACTAAGCCACACTGGCTAGGACTCAGCTCATACATTTATATGAAAGGATACCTTACTATGGCCAATGCCATCTGTGTAATAATATTACTTTGGAAACTATGAAATTGATCCCTCAATTATGTTTGCCTCACATACTCCCAACTTTGTATTTTTTAATTGAAAAGGGGTAAGAAATTAAAAATGGTATTAGGTCACTTAAATAGCATTGTCCAATTGGAGAAAGTAAGGAGGGATCCTTGTTGAATTCTTTCTAATATTAAAAGCAAAGATGAAACTTCTGCATAAGACTCTAGGATTGCTGATTAGAAAAGCATTTTCCATATCTTTATCAATTATAGCACTCTGGCAATGAGAAGAGGCTCAGGAGACAGAGTGAGTGTGATAAATTTTCTACTTATGAGCTTACTCTTCACAGCGGTGTTGTTAAACTCAATAGACTGTAAAGAAGACTTCATTATAGCAAAGTGAGATAAGACTGTGGTCTCTTTACCACCTAATATTCAAACAAGCTTTAATGAGCATCTACAATACAGCAGATCTTGTGGAAAAAAAAATAAGGACAAGAACTGTATGATTTTATTCATATGTGAAAAATAAAACAACAACAACAAATTAACAAACAAAACAAATATACACACATAAAAAAATCCAAATCAATATACACAGACAATAGAATGGTGGTTACTGGTGGGGAAGGAGTGAGGGGAGGACAGAGAGTAAAGGGGAACAAATATTTGGTGATGGCAGGAGACTAGGCTTTGAGTAGTAAGCACACAATGGAGTATACAGATGTCATATTATGAAGTTGCAAACCTGCCGAGGCCGGTTTGTCTCAGTGGATAGAGCATCGGTCTGCGGACTGAGGGGTCCCAGGTTCGATTCCGGTTGGGGGCACGTAAAATTGGTTGCGGGCACATCCCCAGTGGGGGGCATGCAGGAGGCGGCTGATCAATGTCTCTCTCTCATCGATGTTTCTAACTTTCTATCCCTCTCCCTTCCTCTCTGTGAAAAATCAATAAAAAATATATTTTTAAAAAAAGTTGCAAACCTGAAATCTGTATAATGTTACAAACCAATGTTATCCCAATAAATTTAATAAAAAATAAAAAATAAATCCGCCCTGGCTGTGTAGCTAGCTCGGTTGTTTGGATCATTATCCTGCTTGTTGGTTGTTTAATTCCCATTCAGGATGTGTGTAGGAGTCAACAAGTGAATGCATGGGTGGGTGGAATGACAACTCAATCTTCCCTTCTTTCTTTCCTTTTCCTTTTCCCTTCCCCCCTTCCTTCCTTCCTTCCTTCCTTCCTTCTTTCCTTCCTTCTCTCTCTCTCAATAAATCAATAAATTAAAAAATTAAGAAAAAAAGAAACCATCCACACTTTGAGAACTTCTAGCTGAAGAGAGATAGTTATGAATTATTTTTCATTTTCAACACAGCTGAGCTATGTGGGTCTTACATCATTATTATTACTAGAGGCCTGATGCACAAAATTCATGCAAGAGTAAGCCATCACAGCCCTGGCTCATTGAGAAGGTCGTCTGGACAGATGTTCTGCTGTTCGGCCGTTCAGTTAAATTGCATATTATACTTTTATTATTATTGATTGTTATTATTCAGATATAACTTTTTCATTGACAACTGAAGAAAACCAAAGACAGTCAACATGTGCAGCAAAGACATACCAGGTTGTCTGTATTGCCTTCCTTATCCAGTAATGAGACACTCTAGGCCCAAACACTCATAACTAAACTCCCTGAATATAATCTCATGAGTAAGCAAGGAATATTTGGCTTCCTACATTAATATTTGAACAAATGACCAATGACGTATGCCTAGGCCACAACCACCCTCTCTTTGCCACTTTGAGCTTTCCCAGGGATTAGTCACTTGATAAATCTGCCATTGAATGGGTTTTAAATTATAGGGTAATCAACAGGGAAAACAAACAAAAGGGTTTATGTGTTTTTCATTAAGATCTGGGCTCTAGCCTAAGATGCTTCCTTGGAGGAACCAGGAGGAGAAATGTCTTAAATATCCCAAAATTGCTCACTCCAGCCAAGGAGCCCTCATTATACAAGACATAGGTGAAATGCCAAAAAAAAAGGGCTCACAAAATTGAGTATAGTCTTCATTCTCTAAGTAACAGACCAAAGGAGAAATATTTTATACTATAATTGGAGAGGCTGGGTCCAATAATGGGAAAAACATTAAAATCATGGTCAGAGTGACTCAATTTAGTTGAGCATTAGATTGCTGTATGATCTTAAATTTGTCTCGTATCTCTGGCTATTTTCTTCATCTGTAAAGCAAACGGGTCAGAAAAAGATTAGGAAGCTTACAAACCAGTTTTCTAGGGATCCATGGAGATGTTTCAATAGTTCTGTAAACACTTAGTTTTAATGTTATTTTAAAGGTATATTTAACCTGTAGTCCCAAAGTGTCTAAAAAAGTACCTATGTCATAAAGAGACACAAATGTCCAAATTCCCTAAAATCAAAGTTGAACCTTTCTCACCAAGGCTATAGTATTTTCACTTCTGTGGCCCAATTTCCAAAGCTCTCTCTCTCTCTAGGTCAGAGAAAAGGGGGTTAGTGGTAATTACCTAAGATGGTACTGCCACATTCTCACATTGCCAGGGAGTGAGTGATTACTGAAAGTTCATAGTGTTAGGCAGGATGTTACATTGCCTTTAACACTGTGATGTCTCATTTCTTCCTCTTTCTCATGGTCTGCTTTTTATCACATTGTTTATAATTGATCTGATTTTCTCAAAGTAGTTGATCAATAAGCTCTTTCAATAATACAAGGTCCTAATTTTCTGTTCTATAAAGAAAAGGGACCTCACATCTTCTATTCCTTGCCCAACTTGAAGAGTTATATTTTTCCTAAGTCAGTTAAAAAAAAAGTATTCAATTAAAAGTACACCTTGGATTGTTAATTTTTTCCCCTCAGTTAGAGATACCACCTATTAAAAACAGTCTTTTCCACAGTGCAATTAGAACAGGTTCTTTCTCTACTTATAGGGTCTCCAAAATGCCAAGGTCTGTCATCTCACCAGTATGATAACCTTCAAGTTCTCTCAAGTCTGTAAAACGAGGATAACATTATTTGTCCTGTTTCCTAACCTATATTTTATGGGAAGTGAAAGAAATTCAGAATGACGTAGTCAGAACAAATTAAAAAACTCTGACTGAAAAACACTGAGAGTTTATATAATATTGGGTACAACTAACAGCAACTAGTTGAGTTTATAGTGTATTGTCAGTTGGAAGCTACTAGTGCAACCCATATGTCTCCTATGTATAGGTTTATATGTATTTTTAAAATGAGTGAAAACAATGTGGCTTAAACAAAAATGAACATTTCTTCTAAATAAATTGCATTAAATAGGATCCATATGCCTGAAAATGCACATTAAAATAGACTAGCATTGTATCCTAAAACAAAAGCTACAGTACCTCTTATGTACAAGGTACATTGATGTTTATGTCAAGACTCTTCTTATGCAATTTTTACATATTCATTAATAGGTACCTCTCTTGCTTTTTTACAGCTACCTAAAAAGTGCTCAAGTCCTTTCTTTTCACATCTACCCACTTCTCACAAAAAAGCAGAACACTTGCCTAATGCTGCCACCCCAACCCCAAGATAAACTCTCCCATTATGTTCACTTACAAATGTTACTCTCAAAGATTTTCAATCACATACTGTTTTTGCATCTTTTTGTAAAATAAAAAAAATTCAGTTTTACATTCAATGTTATTTTGTATTCATTTCAGTTGTACAGTGGCTAGCCAATCATATACATCTTTGTATCTTTACCATCCCCTTTGTGTAATTTTTCAAACACTTGATTTAGATCACCACCATTATACTGAAAAAATGCTGAAGAAAATTACTAATAACTTCCCGAGTTACCCAATCTGATGGGACTCTGCAGCTGAACTTGAAGGTGGCCTCTCTTGCTTTCTCTGGTCCTCCTCCTACCTTGATGGTTATTCTGCCTACTACTGTGCTAGCTTCTCTTCCTCCTTCCACCTTCTAAACAAATCAGTTTTATAAGGACTCACGATGTTGTCTCTCTCATGCACTGAGCATTCCTAGAACTATGAGTCTGGTGTATAGTAGCCAACCTGTCGAAGCACTAACGCTATTGTGCCTATGCTATTGCATTCATAGCAAAAGGAAGAGAATGGGGCAGAAATTCTGAATAGCACCTATGTAAGTCATGTTACATGTATGATTAAAAAGCCTCTAATCTATATGATGACTGTTATTAGCCCTCAGTGAGGTTCTAGCTCATAAGTACATAGCTGTTGGAGACCACATTCTTTCCAACAAGTCTCATGCAATTTTAGCACTCATAAGCCCAAAGATGCAGACCCAGCGCCATTCAGACCTGGTATGTTTGTTTCACTCAGTGGACCTCCAGGCCTGATTACTTTACAATATACTCAGGGCCCAAATGAGAGATGTCAAATGGAGGACCCAAATTAGTCAAAATAAACCTTCTACTCCAAAGACATTCATAATGTCATCATTGTGAATACACAATCTTTTATTGGTAAGAATTTTTATAGTTCCCAATACATTTCCATTTTGAAATAATTGAGGACCCACAAAGATGTTTTAGTCCATGTGCTTCCAAATGTTATGAATTAGTTTCCAACTTTCTTTTGCTGGGACAGACACCAAAATGATTATAACAGGGGTCATATAAATGCCTGGATCAACAAAAAGAACTTTCAAACTGCACCCATGATAATGTGGGTGACAGGTTTATTCTTCACCATGGTTAGGCTCTTTTCGAGTTTATGTATGTAACAACAAAGCTTATCAAACATCTCCAGTTATACACCCATTTAAGAAGAGGCACAGATATTTCCAGAGCTGTGCTTGCTTCATTTGGAATATCTACAATTGAGGATGCATGTGGTCTGATAGCACACAAGTAATAAGGTCCATCCACAGCACCTAAGCTCATAGTCTTGAAAACACAGGGAAACAGAATAATGTTCTTTTTGAGCATCAAGAGAATTCTGAAACTTCCTGACTACAGGGCATCAATACCCATGTTTTTTAAGAAACAACTTTGAAAAAGTATCATGCTGATTTATTTGAGCTCACAAAGATCTGAAGTAATATTTAAAAACAGATCTCTTGCTTTTGTAAACATAGATTAAGAAAAATGTAAATCCCCCATCTAGGTTTATTGTTTTTAATGAGGATTTTAATTATATATTTATAAATCTGGGGTGCTCAATGCCTTAAACAGTTAAGAAAATAAATGGAATTTGGCAGAACATTTGTTCTGATTACTAGATGTTTAATGATACTTGGAACATAGAGATGCATGTGAAATTACACTCAAGTATGATGCACACAGAAGAACTTGGAAAGGACCAGATCTCATTTTGACTTAATTCTTTTCTCCTGGAATACAGACAAACCACATTCTTGTTTTCCTCCCCCACTCCACCTCCCCTTGGGTTAATCTAGTGTATTATTTTTGATTGATATTCATCACCATAATTTATGTTTTGTGAAAGGATAATTATTATAAGAATTACATTATTTTACTTCTTCCAGAAATTGAAAGATATGAATTTAAATCAGTATTCTTCTTCCCTAACTGACCAAACAGAGAGCATAATTCATGAAATAGTTTCAAAATTAATGTTTAACTATTCTATGCAAAGTTTAAATTTAGTTTGACAGAGGGTATGGCTGGCTGTAATTATTTTTCTATCCGGCAATATTTCCATTTTAAATATTACGGCTACACATACTAATAATGTGAAAAGACAGGAGCACTATTACCTGAAAACTCATATATAATTTCTTCAGAAGGCATTCAAAAGTTATTAACTAAATATACAGGTTAATGAAATGCAGGGCCAGCTATAAAACGTCTATATCACTACATAACCACTGTAGCATTTCATATCATCAATGCGCTGCTTTCGCATGTTCTGGGCCTGTCAGCTACAAGAGCTCATAGGTGCCAGGTCGGGCCATGCACTCTTCATGAAAAAATGAACTGACTTAAGTACCCATGCCAGTCGTCTATTCTAAATAATTACAACCTACTTACATTCTAAATATTTAGATTACTAGGAATCTCGGTGTTGGACCATCACCTTTCCCACACCGCCCATAGCAGAAGGTTCTCCAATCGCATGCCCTTGAATACATTATTAATACACATATGAAACAGATTAGAATGGCTGAGGTGTCTGAAAGAAAGGAATTTTGATTTTTATAAAGATTGGCATGAAGATCATTTTTCTTGGTCCAGATTTACTTTGTTAAACATACCCCAACCTCAACTATTGTTGCCAAATATAAAAGCAAATGCCAATTTTCTTCCAAGTCACTTTCTTTTTTATATTTTTCTTTCATGTGTTTTCAGAGTTTCATATCAACATAACACAGGTAAGAATAAAAGTGTACAGTGCAATCCAAACATGATGTACCGGCAGAGAAAACGCTGATCAGCCCAGAACTAAACATTGGGGCTCATGAAGAGGAAAACATTAGTCTTTTTGTTTCTGGTTATGCCTAGTTTTAAGGCTGATTGTGGGGGAGAGGGCAGAGGGTGCTATGCAAAATCACCTCGCAACATTCATAACTTCTCAGTAACAGTTCTTTGTTAAGGATGGTGCTTGGTTGCAGGTTTGGGGTGGGGGGTGTAAAATTGCCCCAAGAGGTATTTCTGACAGCTGGCAGCCTGTCTCTCCACTTAGAAATATATATATATATTTACACACACACACACACACACACACACACACACACGGTAATCAGTTTGCTAATGAGCAGAGAGTGAGTGAAGCTGTGGGAACCCAATGGTGGAGTCTAAGTTACAATAGATCAGAGTCAGTCTAGACACTGATCCGTATCTCACAAATCTAGAAAATCTTGTCTGAGAATTATGACATAATCTCTCAAAAGCCTATTTATAAACCCTAGAAGCCATTTTTAATCTTGCAGAGATAAAAAGTGAGGAAAGAAGAAAAAAAAAGTATTAGACAATTGTCTGACCTTAAAAATCAACAAAGTTGGAAACGAATTAAAACGGTTGGAAGAGGTAACCCTATTTTCCTCCAATTGATCTGTGCATTCCTAAAAGAACCGTGTTTAATTTTGTTCGTGTTGGCTGAAGGCTGTGGTTTTAAACATGTCATTTGAAACCTCAGATAGCATGTACTCAGAACTGCCTGCCATTAAGAGCTGCATGGCAGCTTCTCTGCCCATCACTTAATTGCTGGTAACACTTTCTCTGCTTTTGGCAGAACCATCTCCATATGGCTTAAGTGATGAAACACTGGATTGGGACAAATCCTGACTTCTAGACACGGTACTGGTATCAGCTGCCCACAGATTTTTGGGCTCTATTACTGCTAATGAGTATAGTAACCAGAGGTGAACCTCAATGGGTGGTAGCCTTTCTTGACTATAAAGACCTCTGTCCTGTTGGAGGCATATCTTTCCCTCAAGGGCACTGAGGAAGAGACATTTGAGAACCATTAAGCTCCATTCTAAGATCAGCTCTTTCAGCTTTCAATTCCCCACCTATAGAATGCAAGGGTTAACAAGTTACCACAGATTCAAATGAGTCCATGTTGCTTTAACCTAAACAAATACAAATGATCCCTCATCAGAAGCTGTCTAAACAGGCAACATGTGATAAATGTGCATTTGAGACAATGAGAAACAATAAACACCATTCTCCCCGAAGAAAAACATTAACTGTAAAAAAAGATGTCTTTTAAAAACCTTCTGGGAACATAGTTTTCTTTGTATAGTTCTCTGTCTGTACTGAAGAATACTGCCTGTAAAATCACTTTGGTTTAAACCCAGTTTCCATTACAGAGGAATAAAAAGGGAAACCAACCAGTGGTTGATTTATGCATTAATGCGTGCATTACTGTGATGGTAGACTCAACTGTGTGCTATTTACTGAAGGTTTATATCCTTCTTGTGCTCAGCACTGGGGATGGAAGGAAGAGGCAACCTGGTTGCTTTCATGATTATGAGAGTCCGCTATGTGCCTAGGTCAGGTATGAAGAGTCTGAGGTTTCAGAAGAGGAAGCCCTGGGCAATCAGAGATGGTTTCATGTATGAGGATGAACCTTTGCCAGGCCACAAAGGATTGGCAAAAGGTGAGCAGACTGTGAGCAATCCAAGTGGGAGAAAAAGGCAGAGTGATGGGAAAGCATAGGCAACTAGTGGAAGAGAAAACTAAAGTCATACATTTGAATAGGATTTTAGAAGGTTTTAAATGCCACGCAAAAGACTTTGAACATCACCTGATAGGCAATAGTGAGCCACTAAAGGTGTTTAAGAGAGAAACAATGATCTCTAAGTAATTTATAACCTGGCTGGAATAAGGCAAGCTATGAAAAGAGCTACATTTAGGATGAAAACACAGGTTGCCAAGGAACAAGGGTATATAAGGGGCCAAGGTGCTAAAATTAGCATAATTTAGCAATCAATTGGATATAGAAGGTGAGGGGCTAGGAATTGCTAAAGAAGCACCTGAGATTTTTGGCCAGGACTTTTACTTTTAAGGGTAAAGCAGAATATTAAATGTATAGGGCAACTAAGAAAAGAGATGGTTTGTATTGTGTTTATAGTGGGTGTGTGGGTGGGGGGCAAGTCATAGGCAGACCAGTCCTTTCAACTCTGAGTATTATAAGAATTTTTGATAATCTGATTTGGAAATTTTAAGTCTGTGATACTGAAAACATTTCTCAGTGTAGGTTTTCTAGAAAAAAAAAATTATGATTTCCCTGGAGCTGGAACTCAGGAAAACTTGAATCCAAATAATTAGGTCTGAAAAGCCTTTACACAGCAATACATGAAATCTCCAAGAGAGAATGCATAAAAAATTAGGTAACTGTAGGCGACCTTTTGGAGAGTCATGGTTGGGGGTGCTGCAGAGTTAGAACTGAATGACAGCAAGTAAGATGTAGAGACACTCAGAGGAAGAAGCACAGGAGAATTCAGGGTCTTAGATGTCCAGGGAGGAGATTTTAACACTGACATTCTAGATCAATGAAGAGTGGTAGGGACCAAAAGAGTTCATTATTACTGCATCTATGGTCTCTGTGTTTCAGAACAGTGATACAGACAGCAAGTGGTGCAAGAATCGTCTGCATGGAACTAAGGTTTGAGAACTTTTCCAGTGAGAGGAGAGATGAAAGCTCTAAGAAACAGAGTGATCAAGCGAAGGGATTTCAAAGTAAAGGATGGCTGAATTCATCATTAAAATGGGGGAAGGCACCTGCTAAAAAGAGCAAGGGATGGAAATGTGCAGAAAGGGTGGTAGGGGATGACATCAAGGAACTCTGATGGGCAAATATTCACTGTTTGAGTTTCTTTTTCTATGCAGTGGAGGCAAAGTTAAAAACAAGGCAAAGAGCCCTGGACAGTTTGGATAGAACATCGGCCTGGGGACTGAAGGGTCCTGGGTTCAATTCCATGAAGGGCATATACCTCAGTTGCAGGCTCCTGGCCCTAGTCATGCAGGAGGCAACCAATCAATGTGTTTCTCTCACATCGCTGTTTCTCTCTGTCTCTCCCTCTCCCTGCCCCTCTTTCTGAATATCAATGGGAGAAAATATTCTCAGGAGAGGATTAAAAAAACAAAACAACACACAAAATCGAGGCAAAGAAATGAAGGGGTCAATAGCCTCTAAACAAAGACACTAATTTTTAAACTTTTGCCTTCTTCTCTTAAAATAAATGCTCCTTTTTTCACCCAGAGTTAATTTAGCCTCCAGAGTCCCTGATCTCACCCTCCTCCACCTTCTCAAATACATTTTCTTATCAATTTGTTCTGACTGGGCAGCTCCCTCTTCACCTACACAGATCTCCTGTGAACAGTACAAGGCTGGCTCCACTGGTTCCAGGCCTAATCTACATCTAGTGCACATCTTTTCTTATTGCTGGATGGTAACTTCAGAAATATTTCACTAGTCTCGACTGTGGTAAAGATAGGATCCCCATGTTGTGGACTATCTGAAACCACAATCACACCAAGTGTCAGGGCAATGACTCAAGACTGGGTCTGACGCTGAAGCCTCGTGCTGCTTTCTCATGCGCAGGGCTCTCTCTAGATACTTTTCAAGAGGCCGCAGTAGACTCTGTTTCTGTCTAAACGTTACAAAGTACTGGCTTGCTGTCAGAGACCAAACACTAAATGGCTGCAATTGCTTGATAGATTGTGTGAAAATTTTATGGTCCTTCCATCAGACACCATAATTTATTATCACATAATACACAGTCAGAAGAACCCAAAGAAACCATCCCACAAGGGCAAACAATGTGGAGGCAGTGGCCCTTTGACACTCAGAGGCCACAGGCATTATATGGATCCAATAAGAAAGCCACCTCCAAGAGCGAGAGAACCACCTCTTGATCTTGCAAAATGTTTTTGGACACCTAAAGGTTCTTTTATTGCTGGGGCTGATTAAAATGAAAAGCTTAAACGACTAAAATGTTCTTTTTGATGAGTTTTTGCCATGAACTATGGACCCTGTAGTCCAGTGGGATTCGAGCCCTTTGATCCTGGGCACTCACATAAATTCAGAGTCATAAAACAACATTGGATTTGATTTTACTAGTGCGGCTGATGTGCCAGATTTGTAATGCAATCTTGTTTTCTCCCCTCCTTGTTTCTGAGCCCGTCCACCATTGTTTTATAGCAAAAGGAAAGGAGTTTCCATTTGCTTTTGGCAATCAAGCTTCAAGATTGAGCCACTACTCTGCAAAGTGGGAATTTCATACAAAAATAATGATACTCTATTACAGTCATCACCATTAGAACCCATGTTATTTTATGTGCTGAAAATAAAATACCAAAAAAACCCCAACCCTTTTGTGCATAAAAGAATTACAGTTTCATTATTAAAGAGAGTTAGAAGATCATGTGGTTAGAAACTATAATACAAGTTTTAAATAGGAAAAAATATGACCAGGGATAACATTAATAAATTTATAGCAGGACTAACTGAAAATAAAATTTAAATATTAAGAGACCTCCAGGTTATTTAATATGTTAGTTTTCAAATTTCATTTACATAAAAAACTGGTATCTGCGAGGGAAGTAAAGGAAGTAGTCAGAGACATTTGTTTAGTGAAAATATAGGAAAGGAATGTAACGGAGATATCTAATTCACTTTCCTAATCTTCAATCGCTTTCCTGTGTCTGTATCCATACAATATAATAGTCCTATAACTTCTAACTTTGAAAGTGAACGTGTTACTATAAAAGGTTTATGAGGGAACAAAAATGCAGATAATTTTACAAAAACTTGTATTACAGAGTCCAAACTGATCAGTAATAGGTCACAATTTTGTATTTTTTTTTTTTATGGAATAAAACATCAGTTTGGGCTCATTCAGACCAGGGAAAGCTAATTTAACTTATATAAATAATTTTTAGCAATTTTATTTTTCAGATTACCTGAATACTGGAAAATGGCTCACCAAAATTATTTTGTGACATGGGGCACAAAAGTCATGAGAGGGCTCAACAATTCGAATTGGAAAAGAAATACAGTTAAATATACCAATATCATTATTTCGTGGTCAATGCCTGATGAATTTTTAGCTTCAGTCTCTCAATCCATGCGTGAGGACCCAAGAACATCTCAGAGAATGGTCCATCCAGAGAAAAATATTCCAGCACTTCCTTGCCTTTATGTGTGACTATATTAGAGTAAGCCAAATGAAATTTCTATTTTATTAGGTAAAATATCAGCAATTTCAGATGGATAAACTCCATTAAAAACTGAAAAAAAACATTAATTTGTTTTTCCAATTAATACTTCAAATTGTCATTATACCTATATATTTGCAGCAGATATAGGTCAGTCAGGGGGATCTTTTGAAAACCCAAATCTATTTATGTCACACAGTCCTCTGTTCAGAATTAGCAGATTTTCATTGTTCTAAGGATAAAATTGGGAAGCCTTAAAAAGATCAACAAACTCCTCCAGAATCTAGCCTCTGGCCCTTCTCCACTTCATTGTTTTTCAAGCTGCAGTCCATGAACTATTAGTGTGATATCAAACCCTTTATCACAGCATTTTTTTTAAGAGAGTTGAACATACCAGGAGACCAGATTAAACAAATTCTGTTTAATAAAATTATTTCTCATATAGACACACATACACATGTAATCAGGGTTTTCAATATGAAATGCGTTTTTTATTCTGAGATGCAGCCTAACAAGTCAGAAGTATGCTACTCTAGAGCGTTAACCCAGCCTTTCTCCTACTTGTCACTTACTGCTCCAGTAACACTGTCTCTCTGCAGTCTTTCAAACCAACCATGCTACTATTCACCCTTTAGACCTCAGCTTAAATGCCACTTCCTAAAAATTATCCTCCTCTGACCTTCCAAATCTACATTATAGCCTGTCATAGCATCTCATCCTATATATTTCTCCAAAGCACTCATCTAATTATATTTATTGAGCAGCTGTTTTATTAATATCTGTCTCTCTGACTGGACTACAAGGACCAAAAAGTAAGACCATGTCTATTCTGTTTCCTCCAGCATCTACGGTAGTACAGGGCCTGATACCCAGTACTTAATATATAGTGAATGAATGAATGATAATTTCCTTTTGATGACTTCATTCTTAGATGAAAGACAGATAAGCAATTTCATTAGGCACTGTTTTTAGGTGGCTCTTTGTCTTTTGTTATATTGTGTGTGTGTGTGTATGTGTGTATGTGTGTGTGTGTATGCATAAACACATCACATATTGCTTCTGTAAGTACATTAAGCATTATGCCTATGAGTACAGACCTATATGCACATATATGTGAATGCTGTTCTGTGAAATAAGCTAAGGAAAATTTTAATTTTCATGTGTTTTGAGCAAAGCTCTGAATTGGAATGCTGTTTCAATCATCAAAAGAAAATCTACTTGAGTTTTAAAAGAAAAGGGGTCAAGCTGACCTCCAGTGGTGAGACTGGGAAATGGCTTTTAAAATAATTGTAAAATATCCAGATTACCTAACACACAAAGAAATATACCTGTCACAATTGATACTTTCAATTATATGTGTTATATCTATTTGAAACAGGTAGAGGTCATACCATACAGAGTATTCAAACAAGCATAAATTGTCTTAACAGAGATACCTACAGCAGTTTCTAGAGACAGTAAAAGAAACTGCCACTCATTTTTGGCAATCACTAAAATCTGAGACTTCACAAATCTTAGTTGAGATGTAAGATCCGAAATTCATAAAACATATTAAAAGCAGATAAATTCTAGATACTAATTTTTAGATTAGCATAGGTCCTAATATTAGCTAATATTAAAAACTTAGTTTAAACTGCCTTAGTTTACGTTGTCATTTAGTTATTGCTTCTCAGTATAAATTATATTCTCCTAATTAAATAGTAATCTCTGAGTCCAGAATCCAGGGTATGTGCTTTGGTATATAGTAATAGGCAATAAGTGTTAGCTACCATCATTATTAAGTGATGTTTTATTCTCTAGCACATCTCTTATATTTGACAAATGCTCAATTAGTATTTGATTACATAAAAGATAAACAATAAAAAGCACAGTGAGCATATAAACTAGAGGTCCAGTGCACAAATTCATGCACCAGTGTGGTCCCTTGGCCTGGCCTGGGAGATCGGGCCGAAACCGGCCCTCTGATATACCCTGAGGGATTCTAGATTGTGAGAAGGTACAGGCCAGGTCGAGGGACCCCACTGATGCACGATCAGGGCTGGGGAGGGACGCAGGAGGTTGGCCAGCCAGGGAGGGTGTGTTCAGCCCATCTCGCTCAGTCCCTATCAGCCCCCCAGCAGCAAACACTCTGACTGCCCCCTGGTGGTCAGTGCACATCACAGCAAGTGGTTGAGTGGCCTTAGTATATCATTAGTACAGTGGTACCTCGAGATACGAGTGCCCTAACATACAAGGTTTTTGAGATACGAGCAGTTGAGCAAGCGATTTTTGCTTTGAAATATGAGCAACATTTGAGATAGGAGTAATCATGCAGATTGGCCAGCTGCACATGGCCCACCAGTTTACTGCAACTCGAGCATCTCATAGTTTCCCACACCTCAAGGTTACAGAACGAATTAAACTTGTATCTTGAGGTACCATTGTATATTACACTTTGGTTGAATGGCTGACCAGTCAACCAAATACTTAGCATATTAGGCTTTTATTATATAGTATTATACTTTAGAAAGTTAATCTTCATAGCAAAAACAATTTTGAAATGCAAATACAACATCTTCCTCTGGCCCCCCCCAAATCTATGCTATATCTATTGGGGTGTTTTTACATATTCAGATATTTTCTTCATAAAATCATGGCAGCAGTAATAAAAAATGAGATAACACTGTTATAACAAAAATATTAAAAGCAATGCTCTTTGAAACATTAAGTGTACATTAATCACAGAATGCTTTCTTTTATATAGGTACATGGTTTATACTGGGATATCTTTGCTACCATAAAATACTCAACAGCCACTGACTTAAAGTAAATGAAACCTGCTGCTCTTCATAACAAATGCAATAGTTACCACTTATTGGACATCTACCACTTGCCATTGTACTTCTGGTCCCATACTTAATGATCACAACACCTGCAATCAGTGTCCTATCCACCAACTTAAGATATCATCACAACAACTTTTCAGAAGAGAAGCTGAAACTCAGAAAGGTTTAAACAATTAGTTCAAGACCACACATTCAGCAGATAGTGGAAACAGAATTCAAACTCAAGGAAGATTTCACATCTGTGTTTCTACTCAGCTGATCTGCCTAGAGTTATGCTGAATTTCTTTCAATGAATGACTAGATGACTTCAATATATAGATTTATTCTTTAACATATTCCTTCCTGAAGTCCATAACTTTTAAGGACCAATATTCTACCAAGGACAGATGAAAGAAATAAGGTCATCTTATGAATACTCTCTAGGCAAGGACCTTCAAGGTGTAGAAACTTCCATAGGCAGTTGAGTGCAGAAGTCAAGAGTGCCACCTCATAGTGTTGGCAGAGTAATTCATTTGATCCTCATTTAATTCTGACACATAATAGATGATCAATAAATACCACTAGGACTCAGAGCAAACTAGGACACAGAGTTGCTGTGAAACGATCAAAGTATACACATGCATACCTGTGTGTACACACAAAGACACAATAAATTCACACTATAGATTCCAAAACTCATGAAGTTGGGCTTATTAGAAGAGGCAACAGGTGCTGTTTATCATGCACTGGCACACCCTACAAATAAGGGACAGCAGAGGGAACAACCATATCTCCCTGTGCTTAAGGAATCAGTAATACTGGGAGCTCTGTAGGAGAAAATAAGATTTAAAAACAGCTGAAAAACCCCATGTTTAAATTGAAGAAATCAACGACAGAAGTTTTGCTCCAGTGTTTTCTTACTTAATTTATGGTCTCAGAAATTGATTTCTCTGAGACTCATGTTTCAAATCTCTAAGATGAACACAGATAAATATCAAAATTATGGTGACAAATACTAGAGGCTCTTCCTCAAACTGGGCTCAGGACCAGTTGTAAGAAATGAAGGTGAAAAGCAATCTTCTATCTGCTTTTTTCTCCTGTGCTTCTGTAGGAAGAAGGGAAGAAGAGCTTGTCATTTCTAAAATCAATGAAATAAGAAGACTCTGTTGCTATTTTCCTTCCCCAGCACCACACAAATGTCCCCATTGTAGGATTTTTGTTGTTGTTGTTGTTTTATCAAACAAGGGGCTCATGTAGGGTAACAATAGGGGATGATCTATAAACATCCTTGCCACAGAATAAGAGGAAGCTATAAATAAAAAATTAGAAAAAACATTATTCTAGAGAAAATGAATCAAACCAGTTGACAAAGTGACAGTGGAAACGGAGCAGGTTTAGACACCAGACAGACCTGGTGAGTAAATCTTGCCATCACACTGACCAGCTGTGAAAACTCAGTATAGCACTTCGCATCTCTGAGTCTCTCCATGGATTAGAAATTGTGCCTGTGAAGCACCTAGCACTGTACCTGGCTGTGTTGTTCCTTCATTCTTTACATACACTATGTTTATAACCATTTCCAATCAAGTCAGAAAGCAAAGGGCACTCAGCATTTAAACTCTAAAAGTCAAATCCTTTCTTCTACCCCTTCCTAAAAATGTCCTGTAACATAAACCACACCCAATTTTTTAAACTAAGAACTCATTTTTCACATACCCTTTCAACACTGCTACCCTTACTCTCCCATCAACAGCCCTTTTAAGAAAAGACAGTAGAATGGAAAGAAAAAAGGAAAGGAAAAAAATGCAGAAGTACACAAAAGTCTAAAAGTCCAGGAGACTTTTGTTTGGTACTCATGACACTATGGAAAAAGTAGATGTGGACATTTTTACCGAGCTTTTCTATGCTCCAAACCAGAGTCACCAAATCAGATGGCTACAGGACCAGGCAATCAACACAAACAGGGAAAGGGGCTTGGATATTAGACAACAGGAAATGTGTGAAAGTTAAAACAGACATGCTCATTAAAATCCAACAAAGATGACATTTTAAATAACACTGAGCTGATAAACTTTTGGGGGCTTGTGCTTGATGGTGTCACAAATTTAAGAGCTCTGTGGCTCTCCTAACACTACCTCAAAAATAGCTTCTACCAAAATACTGTGAATCATGAAGGCATTTCTAATAATATCCACTCAGAACACTCAGCAACCATCCTATATAATAAAGAGGCAATATGCAAATTGACCATCCCTCCAACACACAAGATGGCTGCCCCCATGTGGTCAAAGATGGCTGCCCCAATGTGGACATAAGATGGCCACTACAAGATGGCCAGCAGGGGAGGGCAGTTGTGGGCGATCAGGCTAGCAGGGGAGGGCAGTTGGGGACGATCAGGCCTGCAGGGGAGGACAGTTAGGGGTGACTGGGCCAGCAGGGGAGGGAAGTTAGGGGTGACCAGGCTGGCAAGGGAGGACAGTTAGGGGTCAGCAGGGGAGGGCAGTTAGGGGCAATTGGGCTGGTAGGGGAGCAGTTAGGTGTTGATCAGACTGGCAGGGAGGTGGTTAGGGTGTGATCAGGCTGGCAGGCAGAAGCAGTTAGGGGCAATCAGGCAGGCAAGCAGTTGGGAGCCAGTAGTCCTGGATTGTGAGAGGGATGTCTAACTGCCTGTTTAGGCCTGATGTTGGAATTTGGCCAAAATGGGCAGTCAGACATCCCTCAAGGGGTCCCAGATTGGA